>PHFN01000029.1:0-600000 GCA_002796735.1 Alternaria brassicicola
TAACCCTAACCCTAACCCTAACCCTAACCCTAACCCTAACCCTAACCCTAACCCTAACCCTAACCCTAACCCTAACCCTAACCCTAACCCTAACCCTAACCCTAACCCTGACCCTAACCTAACCCTAACCCTAACCCTAACCCTAACCCTTAATCGCTACCTTTATTAATTACAAGGGCTTACAAGAGTTACAAAACGCGACTTCTTTGAGGTCTTTATGCCCGCATAGGACGCTACAATAACGTTAGACAATATAAGGAAGAGTTTTTAAGCTATAGGCGTGTAGCTGATGGACGCGGACGCTGTACTAAAACAGTTCCCAACGACTACTTCTAAACTAGATAGAGCTTTACAACTTGGGCAGCACGGTAATAGTGATAGCTAGAGAGAACTGCGAAAAAATCTAGAGGTTGCGGTGCTAGATAGATCTACTATTAAAGCCTAGCGGCTTGAGGCTTTATTGCACTCTCTACAGGTGCAAAATAAGCTTCTCTACCACGAGAATTAAGGCCTAACACAAGCGCTAACAGCGAGAAAGAAGCGCACAAAGAAGAGCGAAACTCTAGCTACTTAGGATCGCGATTACGAATATAGTAGCGCGATTTTCCTGTTACTAAAGAAGATCCGCGAGCGTCGCGATCGCGAAACTAAGAAACGCAACGAAATAGAGGCGCAACAACTCTAGAAAACTTATAATAGAGAGCTTAAAGCTGCGGCAACGTTATACAAAAAGAAACAACAGGAAGCTGCAAAGGTAGCCTAACAACATGCTAAAGAGGAGCGTAATCGCGAGCGCAAAAAACGGGCTGAGGAGCTAGCTGCCAGCCGGGCAGTCAAAAAGCAACAACGTAAAGCTGCAACCTTACAAAAATCTTATAATACAGGCAGAAACGCTAAGCGAAAAGCCTTACACAGAGCTAATTAAAATCCAACAAAGCGTCGTTGTGTTGTGGGTGCAGGAACTCGTGTTGAGGCTGGTCCGCCGCCAGCGTCTCCGCCGCCCAAAACCAGCGCGCGCGGGCGCCAAATCAAGACACTAGCAAAATTTAAGTAGACAGAAGGCTTCGTATATATCTATAGATCGATACACTAAGAAATCTCGCGATAACAGCTTTCGTGTGGTGTTCTAGAGCTTCATTTCTGATATCGTGATATTTTGTTGGGGTGGCTCGAGTGGTGAACTGGCTCGAGTGGCGCGCACAGACGGTATACGCTAGCCTTAAGCGAGGCGCAGCGTTAGAATCGCGCAGCTTTTCTAATTAAAATAGTGTAGCTAGAGGTAGTCTGTAGTAGCTGTGCGCGCTGCGGTTATATAAGGAACACTAAAACTTCTACCTACCTTCGCACTACAATAACTTAACAACTAGAGTAGATATTAAGAATCTAAGTAGACTGTTAGAATTGCACAGTAATTCTGCACAAAATAGCCTCTTTAGATATCTAATATCTATTCTAGTAGTTGCGGAATCCCACCCCTTAGTTCTACTCGCTCGTTTCTTATCTCTTCTTATCGCCTCTACCTACGAACCTGTACTCTGGTGGAAAATAGTGCAGTCGCATGGAGGTAGGTAGGTAGGTAATCTTTAGCACTATAGCACTACAGTAGTCTGCAGTTCTTTTCCCTATTGAATACAACTTCAGTACACCTATGCGATAGCTCCTCGAGCGTAGCTCTTTGTATCCCACGCATCTATGTCTGACCACGATCGAATTATAGCATCGGCATCGGCACAGGATTGACGCAACCCTGCCATGTCGTGTTATGAGATCCGGACACCTTGAACCCTTGTCAGCGCAGTCCCTCAATTCATTAAATGATACTCACATTGAAAGCAGTCGCATACGGGTCCCACGTAGGGTCGAGGTGCGGCGCATACTCAATCACATTCAGCATATAATTCAGCGGCTGCGCGCCGTAGAATCTGCTCAACAAGGCGTATGTAGCATCAAGACCTGTACATTGTCAGCTAATGCGCCATCGCCGCGATCAGGTCCTTCTGTTCGAACGTACTAGATGCTGTCCCTGACGTGGTCCAGATCTTGCCGTCTTCGACCCAGCGTGCCTGCGGCACCCACGTCACGTTCGGTCCGCGCTCCGTAATCCATGTCCACCCAGACTTGTTGGTCGTCGCCTTCTTGCCGTCTAGCACGCCCGCCCGCGCAAGGGTCACACCGCCAAAGCTCACACCGAACAGATACTCGAGCGATGGGAATCGGAGCTTAACGAAGTCTTCAACGCTCGTGTTGTTCGTCTGCTCCAGCGTCACCACCCCAAGGCCGCCAGGCACGAAGAGGATATCGAGCGCCGGGGCGTTCTTGAAGTTGTGGGTCGCTTCGACGCGAGGCGCGATGACGTGTCCGAAGTCGGTTGGCGGCGCGCTGAAGTCGTCAGGGCCGTATGGCTGCATACCAGCGGGAACGAGTCCGGTCTCCTCAGCGATGATGGAAAGGGTCATTTTGTTGAAAGGGGAGAGCTACATGGACTGTGTTAGCGCTGAGACTCCAGGAATCCGGGCATTGTAGGCTCCATACTATGGTGAGAATTTCCATGGGACCGAAGACGTCGAGGAGCTCGAACCCAGGAAAGATTACCTGTTCATAGTAAGCGAATGACATCGTGACTCGGTAAAAGAAGACTTACGAATCCCACTGAGAGGGTGCGCATGGTGTTGAGCTCCGGCGTGAAGACGGGCTTGGAGGTGTTTCCACCTTGACAGAGCGCCGAAGGGAGCAGCCCAAAGGCAAGTGCCATGCACTGGCTGAAGGTCTTGACCTGCATAGTGGCGGTCTTCGTGTAAAGAAAGGTTGACGGCTGACGCGTTGGTTGCTGTTCCGCTTCCACAACCCGCAGAACACAACGTACCACGGACGACTTCTTATATCAGTGTGTTCATCGTGCAAAGGCTGACATATACCTCATTGTCGTCTACAAGCGCATCATCTCCGGGTTTGCACTAGCCGCAACAACACTTTGCCCGAAGGCGCGCGTGGAGGAGGCTCTGAAGGAATGGAAAGACGCGATGGAACGGCAACCTTGCACAAGCGAGGTAAGATCAGTGTAAACCTGCAGGAACTTGCTCGCTGGGCGGAAGAAATCGCAACTAGAGACATTTGCTTTTCAGAATCAGGATCGTGTCGATTGCGTACATTTGAGCACATTTGCGGAATGTGAGCGAGTATGTCTTTTGCGGCGTTCTGCGGCAACAATCCGCTAAGCAGGTCAAATGCATGACAGCCCTGCGACGAGAAGCGTACGCAGACTTGTTTTCTGCAGTATCCATGTTGTTCTTAACTGGCGGAGGTCGCGGGGCACGCACGTAGTAGGTACCCAGTCTTAGGAAGTTCGCTAAGCCCGGAAGTCGTAAGCGAAACCCCGCATGACATTCAGCTGAGAGAACATGATCCCCTCTTCTCTTGATGTGAACTTCCTCAGATTAGATCACTTGGGTAACATTCGCATGGGCTAGACTTTCCAGCACATCGACAATGGAACGTTATTTGGCAGACTTCAAACGTCCGTCAAGCACTATTCATTCACAATGATGGCTGGGAGTTCATGCGTCTCAGAAAGTTGGTGAGATGCGCCACTCGCTTCCCAGGCACATAACTGGTAAGGCTCCTACAACACATTGTGTGTTCGTTATCGCAGTAGCTGTACTGCCCATCTTACCCCCTCCTCTTCGTCGTACTGCGAGACCAACATCGAATCTCATCTGCGTCACCAATAATCGTATAGGAAGCACATTTCTGTCGCGCACCATACTCACAACCAGCAATACCGCGTAAGCTACCACAGCCAGCTCACGATGTACGGTGCTCCACCTGGGTTTCCATCGCCGCCTCGGCAGCCCGCACCTTTGCCATCAGGCTGGACTGAGCACTTGTTTTACACGAATGGGAAGGGCACTCCGGCTTTTGAAGCACTGATGAAGGAGTTCTTTATTAGGCTTGATCCTAAAGGCACTGGTTATATAACACCAGAGGCCTTCTCAAGTTTCTTGGATGCGTCACGCGTCAAGGATTCGGACAATGTCTGTACGTCATTTTCTCGTTCACAGCGAAACGCTGGGTCCCATGTAGGCCTTCCGTAAGAAGCTGCTGACAATACCGCGGTTTGACCCACAGGGAAGAGAAGTCTCATTAATGGCGGTATGTACGCAAAAGAGGACATGGCCGACTTCGAGCTCAAAGCTGCAATCGAAGGCTTCTTCTTCGATCACAAGGTTGTGGTACGCAGCCCGGCCGCGCAGCAGCTGCCATACGGCGGCATGCCCCTGCTCAGCTTAGCCGGGTTTACCGACTTCATGTCGGTCGAATACGCGGCGGACCCAGACGACATATTCGTCGTGCCTGGGCTGAACAATGCCTTGCGCGTCTACAACGTTTTGCCGGAGCGTGGGCCCTTGCCGCGTTATGTATTTCCTCCCAGGCGGCCAGCCGAATTACAGCAGCGCATTGCTGAAGCAACCCAGCGTTGTGCTGCGAATGCGCAAGCGAAGCTCAGGGCCAATCAGGCACGGATTAACATTAAATTGCAAGGCCAACAGGCTGCCGTGGATTCGATCGACGGGACTCGTAGGTACTATTGGTATAACTAAGGACTTTGTACCAAGAAGCTCGTTCCAAATTGTACAATAACCATACCACACCTTAATGGTATATGTAGTGTTCTGCGTTTGGTGCCTATTAACAAATTAGCCGTGTATACCTCAAGGAAAATCTCAGCTACATAGGGTACAACTCCCAGATGAATAAGCTTCTTTACAGATCTTACAAGGGCCGATTCTTCGTACTAAGTGATATATTGCGATAGCTTTTATCGGACCCTACAACTACGATCTCTAGTAGATTCCTTACCTAATAATATATATTATCCTTCTCTTGCGAGAGATTGCGAGGCACATGCGTACTGGGTGACCAGTGAGCAAAGTTGGGTTAACCTTAACTCTCTGCAATACATGCTATTCGCCCCGGCAACCTATAAAGAAACCACTATCGCGAAACTCTAGGAAACAAGAACATTCAAAATTAACTCCCCAACTTCGCTATATAGACCTTCGTAGACATCACGAACTCTAGCGTCTGCTATCGCGCTATTTATTAAACTCTATCTCTTGCATCTCTTCGCTTCTGCTTCACGCCTCGTCTAATGGTGTTGTGCACTACGAGCGCGCATATCTACACTATTAGTAGCACGAGCATTGTGGTGTGGTCAGCTTAGTGCACTTACTTCTACAGGCATTGCGCAGATACTTGCTAAGTTTTGGCCATGCGAGACCAAGGATAGGTAAAGCAGATCACTGCGGCGAGAAAGTCAAGTAGAGTAATAATAGCTTCTTTGGACCAGGACTTCGATGTTTGAATCGATGGAGAAGAGTTCCGAAATGATCTGAGCTCGGTGAGGCATAGCTGGGGTGTGGAACAGTTGTAGGAATGTGGAAGGCAAATGCCGCGAAAGTCGCAAAACAATGGACTATTATAGACTCGCAATCACGGGATACAATAGAGCAAAGTACATCCTATCAAAGAAAAATTAGTTAAGTTTTTAAACCGCTAATGTACCAAGACTATCAAGGAAGCGCATGAACGGCAGGTCCGTCTGATTGCCACTGCCACCAGTCCGACAGGGCTGGAACGGGATACAAGCACCAGAACTTCAGTTAGAGCCAACGAAGCATTTTCCATCCCGCATTATCCATTCCTCCATTCGCTGCGAAACAAATTTCCACCGTCAGGCCATTACATCCGACTAATACTAAGCCTTTTCAAAGTACTAGTAACCGCTATCAAAATCCCCCTCTAAACATGCGCATTACACCACCACAGCAACTTCTCTCATTCTCCGATCCCACCTTGCTGCCTTTCTTACCATTCTTCATGAGTTCGTCCTCCCGTTTCGATTCCAACTGGTTCCCGCGTCTCACTCTATCATCTATGTCCACACGACGCACACCATCGAAACTGGACTTGGCTTCCTCCCTTTCATCCTTCCATTGTGCGAGGCTTTCGCGTTTTGGGACAGTGCGATGTTCGACGGCGAGCTGCGTCACTGTGTGATGCCGAGATGCCGTGATGTCACGATTGTGAGTGGATGGTGGTAGTAGAGTGTACTGAGATGATGGCCTAAGGTGTTTATCTGAGCCTTGACGATGCTGGAGGGGAGCGCGGCAGGTCTGCTGCGAAGGCGCACCGTCGAGATGTTGATTGGCCAAGGTCGGAAGCGAAGCACGTATATGGCCGTATGATGCTGGCTGCAAGGCTGTGAGCGCAGCAAGCGATTCGAGACGTGCTGTCTGGACATCACTTTGACGTTCGTGTTGAGCTGGACGAGATATGCTGTACCGCCGGCTCCGTTGTGACAGTCCGACGTGGTCGATGCAAATAGTAGGCAGCGACGATGTGCGTGTAGTCGAGCTTGGTCGTGTACGTTCCGTCTGGATTGTTCGCCCACCGTTTCCAAGACGTTGCGCAGGCATTGAGTAGTGACGCTGCATGAGTGGTGGTGATGCGACGGGCATGGGCGGTGGTGTAGCCGTCAGGAAGAGCGCAGGAGAGGAACAGCCAGACTTTGACTTCCTCACAACACTATTGCGGGTAGTCGGCAACGGGATGACAGCCGTGATAGCTCGCTCGCCATCAAAGCCGTGCGACCAAGCGTCAGACTGGCTACCTATGGTACCAACGCTAGATCTTCGATCAATTGTACCATTTGATGAGGAAGAGGAGAAACCGCTTGTAGAGTGGCTGTTGGCGAGGAGATGATGGTGACTGGAGTATGATCGAAGACTCGATCGAGATGCAGAATGCACGGCTCTCCTTGGTATTGTTGGACAACTTCCATCTTGGGTGGTGTGCTGTAGTGGCTGTCTATGGTATTCTTGTATCGCTGTTACTCTTTCGCACTGAGCTCTGGCTCTCTCTCGTCTAACGTTCCATCCCTCTTCGGCAATATCCAAGCCCCTATTATCAAGGCCACGATGGGGTCGTTTTTGATGCGGTGTGGTAACGTGAGCAGGGACTGCCCCAAAGGTGGTTTTGGCTTGCGGGTGTCGCGGGCTCGATGAAGGCTGGGGTAAACTTTGTCTTTTAGCGGCCTTTTCAACATCCGGCATTGCTCTCAACTGGCATATTGGCTCTTGTGGCTGCGCTTGTATTGCAGCGACGAAGGAGCTGAACTCAGGTGTCGTAGCCTCCGTAACACCAAGTTCGCTGATAGTATGCAAGGTTCGGCGTCTTTCCTGCAACCGGTGGCCTTTACAAGAAAGCTGATTCTTGGAGGATTGGCCCCGAGGATGAAGTTTTTGGAGAGGCATGTTGAGGGTTGGATTTAGATGGGTGAGTCTTCGATGGGATGCGATTGAGCGCTCCAGAGGTTTCCTATACGGTGACGCTTTAGAACGCAAATGTGTTACCAGATGTCTGCAGGGTCTGTAACGCCACACGATAAGAGATATAGTGCTGTATGCAGGCTGCCTGTAGACCACACCATAGGATGAATCTCATGCTCAAGTACCGACGGAAAGCAGCATACCCGATACCGTGGCTTTTAAAGAGATGCAAGATATAATTCTACCCCACAGTGACTCGGGGCGCATATGTCACTGGAATGAAATGGATTCTGCCGTGGCGGCGCCTATTGAGGTGCATTACCGCTGGATCTCGGAACAGAGCTGGAGCCTGTGCTACGAACCTTGCATGCGTCGTTGCTTCCGAGCCAAGTTGCAGATCTCCAGAGATTCGAACGTTTTTTCGCGTTGTACTGCATTGAGTGTGGGTTTGAAGACGCGCAAACGCGGGATCAGAGGAACAATTATGTTTTGCAAACGGCAGTCAGCATAGACGTCGGGATGGCCGACGAGCGACACAGATAAGTCGGAGAGGAATTATTTTGGACAGCTATAGTAGCACGATCGTCAGTGACGGCAAAGGCGAAAGAACGGTGAGATGTTGGATTGCTGCGGCACACATACCCAAGCCCAAACCTGCACCTTCAAGCTATTGTTGGTGCTAGAGTCTATATGTGCAGCAGGGCAACGAAACACTAGACTTGTGATGACTAGCAGAAAGGAGCTTGTTCCCGATCATCTCGGGAACGCCATCCCTTCGGCAACCCAATCGTCTGCATCGAAGTGCGTAGCGGACATGTAACTACTAGTGTTGCGCGGTCAAGGTCGGCCTTGATCTACACTGATAGAATAAGGAATATCATTGGGAGTACAGCAACGTAGCAAGATATGTTATAGGTCAGCGGGTGTACCGCGACGCTGGGTTTTGTGCGACCCTGCGTGATAAGGAAGCGGACTACGACAGCGAGACGATGGTTTGGTCAAAGGATTACTGCGATGGTCAGCATCGAAGTTGGAATCGCAAAGTTTTGCAACTGAAGACGTACTAGAAACGCGAGAACGTCTTCCACGATGCAGACGGTGGTTCCTTCGTGAAAGAAGTTTGGCGCAGCTGCTGTGGCGTGGCTGTTCCGCGACAAGCCACCCTCTCGCTTTCTGCGACCTCGCACATGATCGAAGCAGTAGGGCTGCCACATGCGCAAATTTGGGTTCGGTGGCTGATACTGATGGAACACGACACCGGTAAGTGGAGAGGCGTTCGCATCATGGGCATTCATTCTCCACGGAAAACTCGGAAGCATCGTACCACACATCTCCATCCTCGTCTTTGTCGTCTGTGTCGTCATCTTCTTCTGATTCCCACTGCCCAATGATCGACATTGAGGGCTCGCCGTCGTCGTTGTCTGCTTCCTGAGGCTGGACAACGTCCTCCCTTGCTTCCATCTGCTCATCGATTACTGATGGAATCCGTTTGTTCGTTGCTTTGTCTATCGTTTCCGCCTCCAAGACAACATTCATTCTCTTTGCGTTCATAGCCTGGAGTTTCATCTTCATCTCGATCATCTTCGCGTGTAGGTCATCAAACCTCTTTGCCGTCTCACTCGCATCCAATTCGTTGACGGGTGCAACCTCGACATTGACATCGGGTTGTGGTTCCACGAGCTGTGGTAATGGCGCGTGAAGAGTTTCTTCGTCAGGCTTCGTTTGCTCATCAACACCACGCGCACCTCCTCTGCTATTCGTTTGAAGGAACCTTGGAGGATCCGAACCACCGACCCTCAATGGCACCCTTGTCGACGTGTAGATAGGTGGGCTGGTATTCCACGGTGGAGAGGTCCCACGCAGGGTAGTACCTTTGAGCGTATGCGGATCCTGAATAGAGTCCCAACGGTCTACGATGACCAGCTTAGGGAGGTCTTTCGGCATCATTCTCTTCACCGACTTGGGAGGAACAAGTGGCGCGCGTTTGAGAGCGGGTGAAGGATTCTTAATCTCCACCAATCGTGCGTTTATCTCGGTTTGCACTCGCTTTGATTGTTCGCCATGGATTGCAAACTCTAGACGATTTGATCGAGGAGCCGGCGTGGACTTCGCGGCAGGCTTGATATGTGGTGTGTATGCTCCTCGGGACGCTTTCGTAGGACGCATGTAGCTTGGCACATCAGCTGCAGGCTCACTCGCTTTCAAGTTGGTCTTTGTAGACCGGAGATAGTTGGGCACATTTGGTGCAGCCTGGACAGGTCTTTTCCCATCTCTCATCAAAGGTTTGCGTGACGGTGGATCTGGTGCTGATTGGAGAGGTACCGAAGCACTAGTTTCTACCGCTCGAGGTGAAGTTGTGGGCCGACATGTCGGTCGCGGACCCGGAGTTCGCAGTTGACTTCCGCTCGATGAATGTGAGGTGCGGTAGATGACAGGTTTGTCCTTAGATTCCAACGTAGCATTAGTCATGCGTTCAAGTCTGGCAGGTTTGCGCAGAGTCGGGACTTCCTTTTCAAAGCCAAGATACTTTTCCATGACAAGCTCCACCTGAGCAAAGACATCGTCAAAGTCCAGATTGTGAAGAACGTCGAGCTCTCTGAACTTCTTGTGGTGCATCGCCCACCACTCGTCGCTTATCACATTGTGCTTTTGAGCTATTGTCAAAGCATGATCCAAGATGTCGACCCAATCCCGGTAGCATTGAAGTCCTTTTTGCATCAACCCGCAGGCTTTTGCAATGTGCTCTCTGCTCAAACGCGTCCATGGTTGGAAAACGCTCAGCACGCCGACGTCTGTTGCGTTCAAGGTGATCCGGTACCAGATTACAAGCAGCCTTTTCATATCCCACCCGATGTTGAGCAGATTCGAGCTGGTCATGTTGACCATAGCCCATGTGTCTTTGACGTGGTCAATTACGGTTGATTTCACCAGCGTGGTAAATTTGAATCTTTCGATGCTGTTGACGAGTAATTCGAGTTCGCTGTGGGGATGGAAGGACGATTCTGATCCCGGCTGATATTTGATGGCAGGAGTGTCTAGCGAACGGCGAGGATGGATATGAGAAGGCACCCAGTCAGGCGAGGGCGCGCGTGACGAAGGGGCGAGAGGAAAGAGCGACAACGAGCGTTGGATTGCTGTAACGCCTATGGCATCCGGAGCAGAGATGGTCCCGGGAGAAAGATCGGTATCTGGAGAGGGACTGGAATTGGCGACAATGGGGGAAGATGATTCAGCTTGAAGCTGTTGAGCTTCTTGTGCAGTGGGTATAGGAAGAGGAACCGCTGCAGCACTTTCGGCAACTATCACATCAAAACAGTTGACGACGGAGCCTTGGAATTCCTGTGCTTGGACAGTATCATCAGAAGGAAAAGCACCGGGTAACAGACCAACGTCCCAATCCTCAGCCACGGCATTGCCTTGGCGCGCAGGCACAGATATGGGGTTCATCATCTGCATCCTCGCACCCAAAGCAGAGTTGACGCTTGGTACGACTTTCGATATAGACAGTTCCGCGCCGTTTGACCGTTTCTCGTTCTTGAAGATACGGCCCCAAAGTCCCTTTACTGCTGCGAAGTCAGTACCAGCATGTTAGAAAGCTTGTGCCTTGAAACAACTCACCAGTTGCGACTGCGTTGATGCGTCTGCGTAATCTCCGGATGCCACTGTTCTCTGCCACATCTGAATCCAATCTACGCGCTACGAAAGCACCGAAACCACTCCTCGGTGTATCTGTCGAATGCCGCATAGGCACGGGCGGCGAGGTAGTAGTATGTCGAGTTGTATTGCTGGTCTTGCCAAGGGGTTAGCTAGACAAGCTCGACTATAGTTGTTCAATAGAGACATGAGGTCTCGTCTCAAGCCGCCAGCAGCAAAATATTGCGTCCGGTACAGAGACAAGTTCTTCATCATTGTGGGCAATCCATTCTTTGCCGAATTGTTGGCCGGCGAACATGATGGAACGCGGATGCATTATACAGTTGGTGACTGGCTGCCTTGGTGGGTTGCTGGTAACGAGGGTCCATTTTCGATGAGCGGCTTACAGCTCCAGCGACTCCAACGGGGGTTGGGCATCGCTTGTGTCGTTTAAGTCGTAGCTGCTGGTCAGTTCTGCGCATGCTGACGGTGTCGCTGTAATGAACCATAGACGATGAGCCACTCATAACTCCTGCAACACCATCCGTACCAAGTCTCTTTACGAACGAGGACATGACGCAACCAAGGTGACATTGGTGGAGTCGAGAAAGTCTCATCGCAGCGAACATGACGGCATACCTAGCATTGTCAGCCAGCGCGAGACGTACTCGCTCTTGAAAAACTGGATCTGAGCGAGGTTCTGCTGCCCGACCGATGGCGACATTGTTAGCCGAGTCACCAGCACCGAGATTCTCATTCAAAGCTCTGCCCTGCGCATGTCATGCTGTCGCAATATTCCAGCCGACCCCGCGCCCCTGCAAGCTACAGCCACCGAAAGCGGCCAGGGTCCGCATCACAAAGGCTGGAGTTGGGTACCAGGGGAAAACGCAGAATGCAAGGGATCCTTGGACCGGCAACACGGTGGAAAAGGGTCCATTGCCGCCCAAGTACGATTGGGGGTCATTATCCATTCTTTTATCTCATTTCTCGCATGCTATTCAGTCCCGCAAAGAAAGCCAATAACCCAAAGAACTCCTGGACGCTCAAAAACATTATTCCGTTCCCACATACGTTCCCTGATATCTCGGTAGGTGCCGTCGGTTCGGGGCGGGTTCGTAACGGCCGTGAGACGGAAGAGGGAATGCGACGACATCGATCAAGCACTATTCACTGTTAAGTTCAGTTACTACGTGTACCGCCAGGGCGCTGGCGCAGGCAAAGACAAGGCGAGGAAGAGTGGGAGTTGGGGAGGCCAGACTGCACGATGAGGGAGGGCGAAGCGAGCGGAACATGTCTTTCAAAGAGAGCGGGATACGGATAATTGTGTTATTGGCTGCGTGATGCCAATTAGCAACTCGTCCATGGTCATCTCATTCTTCAAGACACTTCGGTCGCTTCCGCTTGCGCACTCGTGCAGTCGTACTCAAGGCTCGATGTAAGCGAAAGGGGTGAAGGCAAGGGAGTACTTACTACAAGCTCAACGTCAAATCGCCACGAATACTCGCTTTGAGTTCAATTTCAATTTCCAAATTCGCCTCGAGCGTCAACTTGAGTCCGTCCTGGTCTTTCAGTTCGCTGCCCTTTTGTTGCGGCTCCATTCGGTACGGCTGGTCGGGATCGGTACCGCGCATGGGGATCTCGCCTCGCATTGCGCGCGCATATGTGACGGGGCCATCCATGGATGTGCTGTCCGGGCCGATGCGCTCGAACATGCCCATCTTCTGGAGATCGCCGTTTGCATCGGCTTCCTCGAGAGCTTCGAGAGAGGTGGTGTGCATGTATTTTCCGTTCTTCTTGTCTTCCTCGATGCGGTTGCGGCGGGCGCGGCGCGACGACGAGCGCGATCGAGCGGATTGGAGGCCGGCTTCGCGTTTGTCCTTCTTCGCCTTGTTCACGGCTTTCTCCTGCTGCATCGTCGACCGCTCGTGCGGCTGGTTGTCATAGTCGGAGCCGTCCTTGTCTGCCATGTCGTCGGGTATCCTTGCTATCATGCAAGGCCTCGGGTGGGTATAGGGGAAGGCGGATGGGAACAGCGGGATTCTCGGTGGGAGAGGATGGGAACTGCGCTGAGCTGAGGTGTACGAGGCAGCGGCGAGCAAGATGTGAAGTCAAGCCCAGGTCAAGCAACAAGGCGGAGGCACCACACACGCACGCCACGACCTAGTACTTGCAGCTCCACTCCAAAAACAAGATTACTCGCAATGGCCTGGTTCCTCTGTAGCTCCAACAGCCAGGACGCCGGCCAGCCGCCATGGCAAGCTCGGTACCCCTGTCCTGCCCACCCGTCCCACCGTTTTCTGCATCGCTGGCGACTGACGTCAGGCGTAATGTCCGTATCGGGTTGACAGCCGCTGTATGACGCATGCGACAAATTCCAACATGCGCTGGTCCTGCAAGTCGACCGACCTTGGGAGACGAGCTGACGACGCGCGCGAGCATGGCCGACGTGCAGACGCCAGTTTCCCGGCTGCACAAGTGGTTAGGCTGCCTGCTTACGCCATCTAGCGGATGGCAGCTGCCGTGCGGTATTCGGCCAGGTGTCTTGTGAGATTTCTCGTGTGGTAGCTGATGCCACGGCTCTGCAGGACGACTACGCAACCTGTTCATGATATGGCTAGAACCTGCATTCGGCAGACGTCATGCCAAGAAGAAGACATTGCTACGAGCACCAATGCACATCACATGCGACTACAACAATCAACACGAGGACAACAGTCTCAATACTGTCTTGGTATAGGCTATTTGTCGTGCTAAGTACACTACATGCAAAACTCCAAAGCAAACGCCGGCGGTGATATCCCATTATAACATTCGATGCGTTTCGTGCATTCGTCCTCGTGCGGCATCTAGTTGCTGCTCAGAGTTAGCATTGTGCTCAAAGCGTGTGTAACAAAATGCATCAACATACAGCAATCCAAGCGTAAGATCACCGTGAATCTTGGCCTTTAGCTGAATCTCAATGTCGAGATTGAGTTCCAGTCGCAGTCTCAGCTGCTCACCTCCGTCCTTGCCGCCCTCCTCTTTACCACCACCGCCACCAGTGAGACCTCCGAGGGCCTTGCCAGCCGTGTCTCCGACCTGGTTCACGGCGTTACCAGCAGTGTTTTGAACCATTTCGCCCGCTCCACCGACAGCGTCGCCTCCAGGAACGTTCTCGGTGATGTCGTCTAGCGGGCCTCCGCCCTTGCCGCCCTTCTTTTGGCGCTGGCGGTTGCGACGGCCTCCAGATTGCGACACATCGGATCGTGCATCGGATTCGGCACCAGAGTCTGCGCCGCGTCGGCCACGGCCACGCGACTGGCGGCGTCTCGATTGCGACTTGCTCTTTTCTTGCTGCGGTTCCGCGTCGGATTCGTTGTCGGCGTCGCCGCCGTTGGTTTGCTTCTTGGATTCTGCGTCCTCTTGCTCAGCTTTCCCTTCGCCATCGCTTTCGGGGGCAGGAGTGGCGTCAGGAGTGGGCTGCTGTTGAGGCTTCTTTCCGCCCAGCTTCTTCGGCGTCTTCCTTTCGGTTTTCTTACTCGATGATTCCGCATTGCCCTTTGCGCCTGCCGAGGCGTTGGCATCCGCGTTTCCCTCTCCGGAGACAGATTGCTTGCTCTCCTCGACTGTGTCCGCCATTGTGCTTGCTGTGTGGTTCTTTGGGTGGGAGGTAAGTGCAAGTTAGATTGCCGATGTGCCCATGTGCCGAATTGAATGTGCTTCGGGAATTGTTAGGAATCCACGGCCACGGCGCAATTCGTTAATAAGAGAAAAAGCGGCTTGGAAACAGGAACCGGTTTGGAGCTTCCGGGTACTTTGCTACCCCTGCCGCACTCGAGCCACCCGTCATGCAGTCTGACGCACCATGTGGCACCCACATGCACCCCACCTTGAGCATCCAAAAACTTGACCCCATCCCTGCGCGCTGCCAACTGCATTGTTTTAAACCTGAAATTGGGATGGCGCCAGTCTAGTTGTGACGCCCAGCCCAGAAGCCATGGATCGAGCAACGCGTCAGCCGAATTCGCTTGACATCAGCGCTTTGGGATGCGTCGTAGCAAGACCCGAGGCCTAACGGTAGGCCAGGCGCAACGTTGGCCCATGGGGTACGGGAGTGGTCGGTCGATGTTGGCGTGAGACTTCCAATGCGCCTTCGGAGCGCGCACTACCAGATTTGAGGTAGCCCAGCCTTGAGAGTTCCCCACGATAGATTCAATATCACGAGCGTTGTACTAACCAGCGTTGGGAAAACGCCATCGCGGGGCACGCCAGTTCGTCTCCGATCACTGCCGGGCTGAAAAGCGCCGATCTTGCGGTTATCGTGACGACGGCATTTACATCTAGAGCACCTCCAACACTCGGGGTGAACGAACAAGTGATTGAACAACAAGCACATCAGACCAGGCTACCAAAACTGTCAGCATGACGACTCCAGAAGCTGCAGACGCAGCCGCCAAGCAGCGAATCATCAAGCACATGAACGCAGACCACCACGACTCTGTACGCGCCACCTAAGCCTAGGTACCATTGATGTCAAGCTCGAGTTCAATCCTGATATTGACCGCAGATACGCCGATACGTCGAGGCCTACGCTTCCAAGTCCGTGTTCCAGAGCCGCTCAGCGCAGATGATCGATATCGATCTGAACCAAATGGTTCTCCTCTGCGGCGGCCAACAAGCCGTCATCGCCTTCGATCCACCTATGAAGGCTATGCGTGAGGCTCGCGAGCGACTTGTGCAGATGGATAAAGATGCGCTTCAGACATTGGGCCGAAGCGACATTCCTGTTACCAAGTTCGTTCCAGCCTACACGCGCCCTGCGCATCTCTGGAACTTTACGCAGTGTGTGCTGGCTATGGTCTTGCTACCGCGGCAGGCAAATTGGCAGCCTGGGTCGCTTCTCTACGACACTGTGTTGCATCCTGTGCCAGGCTTTGCGAGCTTTGTTGCCCGCATCGGCTGGATTGTCTTCGCGTGTATGCTCCCAATTCATGCTGTCGAAGCCGTCATCATGGCAAGGAAGCTCGCAAAACACGGATGCACGTTTATGGATGCGGTGTGGTGGAAGTGGGTGGGCACATGTTTCATTGAAGGCTTCACGTCGTTTTTCAGGCTGAACGCGCTGATCGAAGAGAAGAAGAGGGAGAAGGAGGCGAAGAAGCATTAAGAGGATAACAAACAACATGCTGTATTGGCTAAGGTCCCTGTATCTGACGGTGATATTTTCTGCTTTGTGCTTTTTTCACCCTCTAGGGTGTTGCTTGGTGAGTTGGCATGCTATTAACATATTCAGGGCACTTTTTCTGGTTTAGTATTGATGCTGCTTCACTTGTAAAACTCGTCCTTTAGATCCAGACGAAAACTGATCAACCCGGCTCCTAAGCCAACACTTACAATGCGGGATGTTGTAGCTAAAGATGAACAAGAACACTTTACCGCCATGAGGTCGAACTGTTGCCCGGTACGGCAGGAAACATCAAGCTCTCAGCCGAGCATCAAGGCTCCTCGCACAACTGGCTCGTGATGTGCCTCCAGTTTGTGAACATCTAACTAGGTTCCCTGATTCACTCAATTCTAACGCTATTGCGACGGTATACTGTAGGTTGACGTTTGGCGCAGGTCCTCGCAGCCTGCTCGCGGTTTGGTTCGTTGAAAATGGTGGAGCTCAACACCCGGGGGCCGAGCGCTGCGCATAGAGAAAGTTTAGCGCACCACCGCGTTAGCTTGAACATCCCTAGTCTCCGCTACGGTACACGATACAAGAGTAATATCAACAAGATAAGTATGTCGCCTTTAGGTCTTATTGTTGCCCGAGGGGCGCGACGGTCATTGGATTATGGTATACAATATCAAGGATGGGAATTAGTTCCCCTGCCAAATCACGCAATTACGTACGATACCTGTCACTTGATTCTTGTTGCTTCTACGGTTTTCAAGTGTGCTGTGGTTCATGCCGAGGTTCCCCATTAAATCCTGGGTACAGTGTAACCATAGCGGTAGCTTTGGTCAATTGCGAGACCCGCGAAACAGGCCAGCCAAAGCAAGGGATGTAGAATATATATAGAGCCAGCGGGGTGGTCTCTTGTTGTCACTCCTGCGAACTTCTTCTCATACCGCGATTATCTGGATCCGACACACAACTATCCGAGAGGTGCAAAAGAAACAACGCTCTACAAATCGCGACCTCGTCTAAACCTATGAACACTAGACGCTACAATGCAGGAACTTGTCGAAGCTCTGTTTATAGTCCTACTGTTTGAGTAACGCTGTTATGTTTACAGCTATATCCCTAAGCGCGTCTACGCCGTGTATTACCTACCTCTGGTATCTGCACTTGGGCAGTATATTAGATGCTGACCGCAGTACTTTACTTGCACAAGATTACAAGCGGGGATTTGTATTTCTTCTTGCGAAGGCTGAACAACTATCTCCTACTTATGGTTATTTTTGGTTTAGTTCACACAGGAAGGGGCGCTTCGTTCGCTTTGGTGTCGGATATCTTCTATAAGGGTTCCCTACGACGCTACACCTCATCTGATCAATCCGAGCAGAACAATAACCAAAGTAAACGCATTAGTCTCGTCCTTGCGTCTTAGTACAACGACATGATTCTGTCGTGATAGGATCTTAGCGGAGACATTACAAGCGCCGTCGCTTCCTAGATTGAGTGTTCAGTTGACAGTCTGTAGTTATTTATGAGGAACATCTTGAAGAGGATGGAGCTTAGGAACACCTGTGAGATCCGCATACGTCTCTTGGTGCGCATCTGGAGAGACGACAAGTGCTGCTCTAGACTATTTAACGAGTATTACATGTTCTACGGACTGGATCTTGCAAAGGATAACACACGGCGAGTGCTAAGTGCCGGGTTAGGTAGCTTACTAGATGTTATATCATTGTCTGGCCGCTATAGGGCCAACTTAAGCTACATAAAGAAGATTGATCGATCCCTATTTTGGAAAATCAACGTCGGCAAACTAAGGGACCGGGATCGAAAACTCTTTGACTTGGTCGAGCTAACCTAAACGGCCTACTACATTCTACGCTGGAGGCCGCTAGCGCGCAGGCTATCTACTTCGACTTTGCCCTTAGTGCGATAAAGCTCGATTTTGACGGTTGTTCACAACATACTCCGTGGAGGCATATAGCATTTTTTTTGTCTCCCCCTACCTGTTAGGGAGAGACTTTGCGTCTACCTTTAGGTTACAATAATGTTAGTCAACCCTTAGAAGCGTTTTATAGTTCGTCGGTCCGTCTTGGTGGCTTGAAGAAAACACTTCAAACTGTTCCTTTAGTTCTCGGAATTTGCTTTTCTTCTTCTTTGAAATGCGTCTCCATTACCATGCCCATGCGTTGTCGAAGGCGTATCCAATCCAATGTAGTCGAGAGCTCCTCTTGCTCACAATACATTACATAATTATAATGCACACATGCATCTCCTCCGAATCTCCCGGCTTAGCCTTTGCAATCCCCTCTTCCCAACGCTCAACCCGCATGTCCGGCCTCTCCTCCCGTTGCCTAGCCCAGCGTCAACCAACTTCCAACTGCGCGCTCTACATGCTTATTTGCGTAGTGAAAGAGAGCTGTATCTTCCCCGCAGCATCCTACAAACATTACCAACAGCCTACAGCATGAATAAGATCTACTCCAAGAACAATCTAGTAAAGGACAAAGTCCACCCCTAGGAGTACTCAGCTGATCTACATATCCCCCGCTCATACGCCGAGACCAGCGGACTTGCATTCGACGTGACGTAGCAGTAGTATAGTTCGCAACAGACTATAACCGAATCTAGATTCGAGCTTCCAGAAAAGCAAAAAGGCCTCGGCCCATCCATCTACGCCCACCATCTCCAAGTAGCAAAGCGCAAATAGTATTAAGAATGCCAACATGAGAGTATAGGAATAAAAAGGTCCTTGGGCGTAATAGTAGTAGCTTGCCCTACTAAATGCTCGTTGGCTCGATTGAGGCATGGGGCTGACGACTGTGACATGCTAGACAGGCAGAGCTGTCTTGGTGAACAATTGGTTTTGGTATATGCAGCTGTGCGATGGATAGGCTAGCCTAGCCTAGACAGTAAATATACAAGAGACCCGCGAAGAACAAATACTTTGCATTGCGAATGCGAAGACGCTATATGATGTCTGAGAGCCTACATCCATGCGCAGACAAAGGAAACCCCGACGTGAACCGTGTGGCAGTCGACCCGATGTATGAAAACGCCAATTCGGATAAAAGGTATCGTGCGTGCAACCAAAGCCAAAATGGACAAGCGACAAAAGCAAATGATGGTGATGATGAACATGGTGATGTAAAACCAAACAGGTGTGCCATTACGGAATCCAGTCCACTCCAGTGGACGAACAGATGGGTATATGTGGTGTAGATGGTGTAGATGATATGAGATGCGATGTCGCGTGATTGATGTCGGCGCAGTGTATGCGGTATAAATGGTATGAAAGTCGATGTGGTTTCGATGGCGCGTAATGCTATCCATGCGGTGAGGCGGTGCGTAGAATGTGGCGCGGTGGGGTGCTCGCGGATCATCAAATCCTAACAAAGTTTGTCGTACTCGCAGCTGCCTCATAATTTTGCGACAGCGGAAGTGAAGGCAGGCTCGGCAACGAGGGCAGCGACAAGCGCCCAGCTGTAGAAGATCCTACACTCAGCTTATCTGATCTCAGCGTAAAAGATGAAGAACAAGATGAGAAAGCCAGAGTGGGCGGGGTTGAGTAACAAGGGAAGAGAAGCAACTAACGCTCTCGGAACCATCTTGCAATCCTGCTCTTTTCATCAGCACGGCCGGCTTCAAGATGAGTGCTGCGTTCGTAGAGTTCCTAGATGTTGTCAGTACACTGCACCTGCCACCCTCCCTGCTTGTCAAAGCAGAAGAACATACCTCATCATCTTTATTAATCTTGATATCCAAGATCAAATTCCGAATCTCTTCGCACCGCTGCCAATTCGGATACGGCGTGCCCTGCGCCCTCTGCACCCCCACAATAACCTCGCCCATGATCTCAAACTTGCGCCAGTTGATGCGTTCTTTGCCCACAACACCACTGGGCGGTGGCTCGCGGCTATCGCGTTTCCCTACGACACCTTCAAAGACGCTGACGCCTGGGTGCGGTGCAAACGCTGAATCGGTCTTCTTCTTGTCGCCAACAAACGTCGAGTTTCCTTCTGAAGCTGATACGAGGTCGCGACGATGGAGCGGTATGTAGGGTATACGCTCGCCCGAACTGTTCTCCCATGCCAGTCGGTAGGCCGAGTGCGATTTCGTTTGGCCCATGAGGATGTCGAGTTTCCAAAAGTCTTGGTTCGTGGCTTGAGGGACCAGCTCCCGCGTGGCTACCAGTCGCCCAATCGCCGTGCCGTTGATGCCTGCCATGACGGCACCAAGCATGTTGTAGTTGTTCAGCTTGCGAAGCTGTCGCGCAATCTTCATCCACTTCTCCATCATGAGGGCTCTGTGCTTGGGCTTGTCGCGGAGGAGGATGTAGTTGGTGACGAGGTAGGCGACGTGGTTGAAGTGCTCGGTCATGCGGGTTACGTTTTCGAGATTCTTGCATCGCTTCTTCTCTTCGGCATTCAGGCTAACGTGGCGTACGAGGTCTCGTGGCCGTACAGAGGAGAACATGATCCAGTCTATTCGGGTGAGTTCTTTGGCGATGGCTTCGTCTGATTCGCTCATAAGCTGGTGCCATTGGATCTTGGAGAGAGGTTTGATCGGGTTGGGTTCGAGTTGCCGGGCCAGTCGTTCATTCTTCTCGACTTGGGTAAGTAGGATTTGCGACGAGCCCATGGAGCCGTTGGTAGACGATGCGCCACCTGTTACGCTGCTTTGAGCAACCGAGTTTCGCGTCGAACTGCCCATGGACATGTGCCCCAATGACTTGGAAAACTCGTCATCCTCGGAGTCTTCGTCCAGGACGCTGTTGTGGAATGTGGGTATGTTTTCGTTCTGGTGGCGTTGGCGGTCGCTGCATGCCCAGTCGGTGTCGTCGTCTTCCGTGACCATTTCAAGGTCGCGGATAATCTCGGTTGCGGCGACGGAGAACTCGCGGTTCAACGCCAACGAGGATGCAAACCTCCGGATCAGTCGGCGTGTGGTTGGGTAGGCAAAGTCACCGGGATAGTAGGCCACCCATTGCTGCAGTATCGACAGGTAGCGAAGTTGCGCGATGATGCGCATCATGGGCAGTTCCTTGTCCTTGGTCTGGGCCTCGAAGCGTTTAATGATTGCTTCCAATAGCTGGCCGGGTGTTGCAAACCTCCGATACAGCGCAAGGAAAACGGAGACAAATTTGGAGTCATTCTTGGACATGGGTTGGGCGAGGAGTCGGTCGACCAGCTGTTCGAAAGTGTAGCCATTCTCATCCGACGGCTTGACCGACATGATGCTTTGGCCGGCGTCCGAGTCCTGGTCATCGGATTCCTGGGAATCATAACCGGGCGACTCTTCGGCGTTGAAAAAGGTTTTGTTGGCATCGCTGGGCTTATAACGGTGGCCCTTGACCTCGCTAGAACCCCGTTGGAACCTCATGGAGATGTCCGAGCTAGCACGCTCGTGCTTGCGGCTCCAAAGGTCCCTTTGGGTCAGGGATTTGACCGCGGAAGAGTTGGCCCGCCGCCGCGCCATTGACGCTTGGGACCTGGCTGCATGGGGGTCAATGACTTGTACGCTGGGGTAGGGATAATGTACATGGTAGTCTGCAAGTATAATAAAAGGAGATGAACAACTTACGACGCTTGGCGGCGATGGCTGCACGAGTGATGACGGACAGGCATGCTCGGTGCGTCTCCGGTGACGACTCGGAAGTTTGAAACACGCTCACGTCTCCAATGAAGGACTTTGCTTTCTGCTCCACAACGGCCGGATCGACTTCGCGGTGGGCCGGGTGTTGATCGCACTTGCAGACTACGAGGACAAAGGGTAATTGTGCCTTGGACAGTGTGCCTGGGCTCGGTCAGCATGTCGCGTCAGCAGAGGCGCGTGGCAACGCGATGGCGGGGTACCGACTCAGCATCTCGGGAAGCTTGTCCAGGCTCTCGTGGTTTGTGACGTCGTACAGGGTGACGGCTGCATCCATGCGCGGTGTCGCAAAGTCGTGTATGGTTTCTGGCCACTTGATGATGCTGCGATCGCCCACGTGCACGTCGCTGAAGGTCAGTTCGAGCAAGCGCACGACGTAGGGGGTGCCGTCGATTGTCATGCGTCGCGAGCAATTGTTGGTTGTCGAGCTTTCTGGCAGGCCAAGGGCGCGGCGGATGAAGGTCGACTTGCCTGCACCCGGCGCGCCGATGACGGCAATGTTGAGGTCCTGCACACTTGGTGCCGAGTCGCTGTTGGCAGCCTGGAAGGACATGTCAGCCTAGCGACATCGGGACGTGTCGACGCCTGCAGCTTCTGTACTCACGCTGGTCGACGGCTCCGACATGGCATCTTGTGCGGAGTGGCGGTCCTTGTGGTGCGTGGGCGAGAGCGGCCCCTCGGTGTCTGACGAAGATTCGGCGCTGCTGCCCTCTTCTTCCTGGGTAGATGGAATGGGCTGGGGGAAGTGATATCGCTGGAAGAAGGCGTCGTCTGCTATTTCCTCGCCCTCGTTGTCCTCGTCTGTACGCTCTAGCTCGCTGCTAATTCCGCCGTCGTCGTTGGGGGCATTGGGAGCCGAGTATGCGCGCGTCTTGATGCCGGGCCGCTGGGGTGTGACGCCAGCGCTGCTCTCTCTGCGCGGTGGTTGCTTGACCCGGGCCATGTTACCCTTGTCTGTCGGCTTCGAGGGCAGCGCGTGGCCTGTCCTGCTGCCTCCAGTGGCGGGCATACCGGGGGAGGAGGGGGGGAACGCTATTTCGGGGGCGCTCACAGTGAGGGCGGCGGGCCCAGAGCAAGACGTGTGCGATGGATGGCGGGCGTCAAGACAAGCCCCACGCGCGATACGGACATTGGAGGATGGGAGGGAGTCGAATGCGCAATGGGTGGTGAGTGGGAGACAGAGGGGCGAGGTGGGTGTTGTAAAGGCAGGGTGTTGTGGGAGAGCCGTTGTCGAGGTTGCATGTGCAGCTGCTGTGTGTATTTCAGCGGGGACGAGTCGAGTCGTACGCCCGTCCAACGCGGACTAGTCCACTGCACCAGAGACGAACGATGCGCGTCGTCGCTGAGCGGCTAGTGCCCGCCGAGTACATGATCCCACCACCCTCCACACCACACACGCCCAAATCGGTGTCGCCTTGGCTGATCTTTGCGCCTTTTGAGCATTGCACAATCACAGCCCATCCGCGCCAGCTTCGCCGTTCGGCCAACGCGGCCCGCCTGTCGCCCTTCAGCTCGACTCGCTCCGCCTCCCCTGCTTGGGCAGCTCTTCCTGCCAATCATCGGCCCTTGTGCGCTCCCTTGTCGGCTTCCATGTTGGCTGCAAAACTCCCGCCGCCCCTAGTGAACAATGCCTCAAACCATCTACCGCTTGCTGCTGATCGACATGATCGCCAGCTACACTTGCTCTCTGGCTGTCCGCTTCCCCCACACAAGCGAGCGTAGTCACATACCCTTTGCCTCTCAGCGCCGTGGCTGCGCGCTTACACCAGAATGCGCATTACCAGATCGCGCATATCAGATCGCGCATATAGCTGGCGCCGCAATAGAGCCCGCAGCTAATGCATGCCTGTCGTGCACCAAGCAGTCTCGTCGCATCCTCCGACACCCGTCATTGTTGTTTCCTTCTTCTTTTTCCTCTTCAGATGCAGTGCGTTACGTTTTTGGATAGACATGCAGAAAGATGCTGTCACGTTGTGTGAATAGGGGGGCCGGACACAGCATGACACCACATCATAACTCTCTTTCTGCACCTGGCAAACTCTTTTCAGAAAGCCCTTGTCCCAAGCAGGAGCGCGCACACGCTTTAGCACCTTCCCTTTGCACCTCAGCACGCGCTAGCTCGGGCTATATTGATCGGCGCCCAGGTGCCATATCTCCGAGTGATCGGCGCTCAATTACACGTGTAAAAGTCTAGACGGCGCGGGTAGTGGAGGGGCTAGCACAACGATCAACGGTCGGCTGATTGCCTGTCGCCTTTGCTGGACTTTTCATATCCTGTACCATGTACATGCAAAACATTTGCCTCGTATCCTAGTATTTCAACAATCTCAAAAACACGCATGCCACCTGACAGACCCAAAGCTAACCACGCGCAAGAATGTCCGTCCCCTACACTACACACTCACCGGCCGCATATTCGCCTGCAGATGATGGCCAAGATAGAAGGCCAGGAAAACATCCCGCCACACCAGCTTCTCTGGCCTAACTATCATTAGTACAGTCCGTGAAGCCATACGGAGAGGAGAATCGTGGAGAGGGATATTGACTTACAATTGGTCATTCGCTTCGACGTCGAACTTGCGGAACACATGGGCAAAGCCAAGACGCAACTCTGCCCAAGCGAGACTACAATCAACCACGTTAGTTCTTCCAGCCGCATGCAAAGGTAACGAGCATCACACTCACTTGATTCCCAAGCACATGCGCGGGCCCCGCGAGAAGGCAACGAGCCACTTGTCCAGCTCTGCCGACTCGTCCAGCCAACGTTCTGGAATAAACTTGTCGGGCTCGGGGAAGATGTCGGCGTTGAAGTGGACAAAAGTGCTACCGCATGCTACAATGGTCTAGAATGTGATTAGCACACGCGTCTCTCTCTCTAGAAAAAAAAGCTGTACATACCTCGGGTGGTACATCGACTCCCGCTATCGTAGCACCAGTGGCAGGAACGATACGTAAAAGACCAGATGTAATGCCCGATCCGAGCCTGAGCGACTCCTTGATGACGGCATTCAAATAAGGCAACCCGGTAAGATCGCGTACCTTGGGCTCATTCTCCACGAGCAAAGGCCAGGCAGTTGAGAGCTCCGCCTTGAGCTTCTGCATCTTGTCGGGACACTTGAGAAGGTGGAAAGTGCCCACCATCAGAGTGTTACCGACAGTGTCGGTGCCACCGAACATGAGCGCTTGAGCCTCTTCGTACAGGCTGCCAGCAGAGGGGACTTGGTTGTCGCGATGGGCCTGGGGATCCATCAAGCGATGGTAGATGGTCATGTTGTGGGGAAGGAGTTTGAGCTTTTCCGGGTCGTCGGTGAGCTCGTTGATCTGCTGCGAGAGTACCTACAACCTATCAGCAGACCGCTGGCTTGGGAAGCGAGATGGAGAGACATGTTACCTGGTTTAGTTCGATCATGCCCGCTGTCAATGGGCTGAGCTTCTTGGACAGATTGGGCGGGCATTTCAGTATGAAGTTTTTGAACAAGTCGGAATACTTGAAGTACATGCTGACGGGAGTTGCCGCCTCGAGGGCCACGACAATGGGTGCCTTGAAGTCCGGCTCGTCCACCGCGTGGATGGATTTGCCAAAGCAAAAGGTCGTAATCACATCCACGCTCATGCAGCGATATGCGTAGAATAGATCGGTTACTTTGCCAGCCTGACTCCGTCGCTCCAAAGCTGCACACAGTTCCTTGACCTTTGTCACCAAGAGGTCCTCTGAGCTTTCAATGGCGGCGGGCGAGAAGGAGCGATTGAGCACATCTCTGCGCTTCTTGGCTTCGACATATGTCAGAAACCCGAAACTGGATCTGTCTTCATTGAAGCTGTGGTAGAGCTTGGGTTCCTTGTTCCAACGGTTCTTGTTGTTGTAGATGTCGTGGTAGGCCTGGGGGTTGGCAAAGTGGAGCTAGCCGTCTTGTCAGTGAACACGTGAACGCGTGGTGGCACAGTAGTGGGTGGGGTAAGAGAGGGGTGGCTGCATCGTGCTTGCATTCCTTCACACACACACACACACACACCTCGTTGGGTCCAATACGAACAACGTCGCCTAATCATCACGCAATGCACGTGTCAGCAACCACCAGATGGGTGTAGCAGGTCAATCTCACCGTATCGCGCATGCAGCTCGACAAGAAAGTGGCAAAAGGATCGGTTTGCGATACACTCCACATACGCCTTCCAGTAGCTTGTAACGGCAGCGAGAGGCGGTCCCGGAAACTTGGCCAGCGGATGGAAGTGGATGTTGTAGGTCACCACGTAGAGCACGTAGGCGAACGCGGCAGTCAGGGCCGCGCACAGCAGTACCGCCGTGGCGGGTAGAGTGTTGTGGTCGACTAGCATTGATTGGTTGGACAGCTGCCGGACTGGGCTGTCTGTAGGAGGGAGTAGTCAGGTGAGTGGGAAGAGGATGATGAAGTCGACCTCTCTATATTCGCGCGCCTTCCTCGCTGACCCGACCTGACGACGATTACATCCGGCCTGCCCTCTCGACCCCACCTTAACCTCTGCTCAAAGACAAACTTTCTTGATTGTCTTCAGCACTGCAGCCAAACGGAGCACTTGGCCGGTAGTGCATTCGTGCGGGTCGGTCGACAGCCCACATGTGTGCATGTTGCCGGCAGCCGGCGTAGGGCCGACGGTCACGCGGAAGCCGGTACGTAGCGCTGGAAAGGGGGGACGGGCGTGTTGGCAGTAGTTCGAGCTTGCTGCTGGCCTGAACGGCTCACAAATCAGTACATAACGTCACGCTAGGTAAGCTAGGATGCCCCCGTGGCCCCAGGTTATCCATCATACTGCTTTCGCAAGCAATACTTACGCACCTTTTTCACCAACCAACGTCGACGTTGTGCTTGCGCTGCAGTAAGCCATGGCTGATATTGGAGCTCAGATTGCCCTTGTGCGTTCCCCTCTCCGTGGCAAGACCGTCGTCGTCGCATCTGCTAATACCGGCTCGTAGGACTCGGACGAGACAGACTCGGCATTTGGCGACGACTCGGCATCGTAAGTCTCCCGGGATGACGACGAACCCACCCGCGCACCCACCGCGCGACCCTAGAACCGCCCTTCTGACACGGGAACGAAGCGAGACCACTTCCCTCAAGTCGGCTGTATACAATTACAAGTACCGTAACGGCCGCCGATACCATGCATACAAGGAAGGATCCTACTGTGCGCTGCCCGCTCGTTGTACTCCAGTGCGATTCCTAAGTGAGCGCAGGGGGGCCAAATGACGAGACGCAATCCGATCAGCTGGATATAACGTACGTTTTTTTTTCTTGCGATCCATCTGGCTCAAGGTCCTGTGTTGACTATAAAGGCACCATATCTGCCTCCTCTTGCTCGATGGCGAGTTGTTCTTGGCGCCGATTAAGAAACAGCCCATGGTATGTTTGGATATGCATACGAAATGGGAGATGCTGGCCACGTGCTGACCCATTGTCAATCTTGACAGCATGTCTTGGATCTGGGAACTGGCACTGGTACGCAGACAAGCAACCCGCCCGAGGCAACGCATAAGCTAACTTGCCAGGAATCTGGGCTATGTTAGTCTCTCGCATGCACACGTTTCTCCGTACACACTCGTTGACAAACAGCAAAACAGAGACTTCGCCGATAGATACCCATCAGCAGAGGTCCGTGACAAACAGGCAAGACACAGTCGGCGACATCGCTCTAACACATGTGAACAGGTCCTCGGAACCGACCTCAGTCCCACCCAACCCTCCATGGTCCCACCCAACGTGCGCTTCGAGATTGACGACTTCACCGAACCGTGGCTATTCAAGAAAGATCATTTCGACTTTATACACATCAGATCCTTGTACGGCTGTGTAGCCGACTGGCCAACCTTTTACAAAGAAGCCTTGGAGTATGTTGAAACCCCCTACCGTTTAGACACATGTGCAATGCTGACGCATTTCTGAAGCCACCTCCAACCCGGCGGCTACATTGAACAACTCGAAATCTCCGTCGTGCTGAAATCCGATGACGGCACCGTAACACCCGGTTCCATCTTCGACCGCTGGGGCAAAATCTCCCTTGAACTCGGCGATCGTTTTGGCAAGAGTCTTCGTACGGCCGACGAGTCGCGCGCTGGCTTGGAAGCCGCGGGCTTCGTCAACGTGGTGGAGCATCGCTGGAAATTGCCCGTGGGTGGGTGGCCGGCGGATAAGCGGTTCAAGGAGTTGGGGCAGTATAATCGGATTAATTGGGAGCAGGGGATAGAAGGGTGGAGCTTGTATCTGCTGACGACGGTCATGGGGTGGACCAAGCAGGAGGTTGAGGTTTACCTGGCGTTGATGAGGACGGCGTTGAGGGATCGGGGGATTCATGCTTATCAGGAAGTGTAAGTCTGGAACTTTTTCTTCGTCGTTTGTGCTGAAGAGGCGTGGCAGGCGTAGGATGGAGTGCAATTTGCTAATGTGTGTTTGTGCAGGTCACTAGTATACGGACAGAAGCCGCCGAGGGCGAGGAAGGATGACGATGAATGAGACGGGGTGCTGGATAACCTTTGACGAATCATGCCAAAATGAAAGTTATGATGCAGCAAACTTTTCGTTCATGTTCTCGGGAAGCGTCGTCACCTGCATTCTTCTTCGTCTCTTTGACACTGTCCTGTGCAACCCTGTAGTTGTCCAAATCGAATAATGTGGGCGGCAAATCTCCGGTGCCTGAAAACCCTTGCCATCGTGGCGTTCCATGTCTCCATGCGCAAACAAGACGCACGTGGTAGTAGACGACGTTGGGAAGTGAAAAGAGACAAACATGCTCGCCAGAGTCTTTGGTAATATTCCGCTACAATATACGGCTTTTAAGCAATCTAGTGCTGCACAGTGACTCGACTATATCTTGGTTAGTAACTATAAGGCAGCTTGGAAAGATTAGAACTACATAGGTAATAAGTAGATGTAACGCATTACAATCAAGGGGCATATAACCAAGATAGACGAGTTTACGACAAGGCAAATAGCCATCACGCATTATCTTCCTGGAGCAGTTCCACGCGAGGAGATGGATCGTGGGATACAAGTCCATGTTTGACGACACGTTTCAAGCGTTTCAAAAAGCCAATCTGAACACGCTTTCAACCGAATCCGTTGACCGTTTTAAAATTACCTCGCAAAATAGGTATATCCGCATTGATAGCACATCTCCGGCACCGCTATCTAAACCTCATCAACATCCAAAATAACAATTCTATTCCGCAGATGATGCGTCAAAACTACCTCGCCAGCTTCACAAAGAACAGCTATTCAAACTGGGGCAGCGAATTCCTTGGCTTCATCGTCGGCTTACGGGCGGCTGTCAAGGCCTTCGTACGCGAAATGGACGACAATGCTGCAGCGCTTCGACTTGAAAATACAGACTCTTCAGCGCCACAGTAGGAAAATGTTGTTTGGCAGGCAATCAAAGAGTGGGGTGGAGTCCTTGCAGAGAC
Organism: Alternaria brassicicola; assembly: GCA_002796735.1. Classification (NCBI taxonomy): domain Eukaryota; kingdom Fungi; phylum Ascomycota; class Dothideomycetes; order Pleosporales; family Pleosporaceae; genus Alternaria; species Alternaria brassicicola. Next base: position 29,189 of record PHFN01000029.1, read on the forward strand.
GGTCGATTCGTTCGCACATGGCTATTCGCAATACGTCACCATCCAAGAAGCGCAAGCTTCGAGTGCGAACGCGTAACGTCTGTCGTGCATCACAGCACCAACTATGCTTTTTATTCCTTTGTCCACCGTGACGAGCATATTTTCCATGGGTGACGAGGTTCTGCGTGGTTAGGCGAAAGCTTGGGTGTTTTGGGTAGATGCGCTCCCTGTGGTGGCAGTAACTGCCTATCTTTACTGACATCAGGTGATTACTCAAGTCCTGCAGCAAAAGAAACGAAGTCCTTTGCCTCTTTACAAACAGCAGAACTGTAAGAAGTTATAACTCACACTACTCGTAGGGCATACAATTAGCATTTACAATCTGATAAACTCCATCCAATTATTTCATAGATATGGGAGTTGCGCATTGCTGTCGATAGTAATCCCGTTGGACAATTTCAGCCCAAAAGGCAAACCTCTGACGTATCTGTCAGTGTACGTCCTTCCTTCCCTCTCCGCAAGAGCCTGGTCAATATCCTTATACATATCGTAACCGTTCATCTCCTCGATAGTCAACTTCTTTGCTTCGTCCTCTACCTTGTAGTTGCACATTGATGTATTACTAGAGAAGCCTAGAGACCTTTGGGTCAGTACCCATTCTTCAAGAACCACTATTCAGATTTACTTACCAATGCGTTCGTTGATGTTATACGCTGCTTTGGCGGCTGAAGCCTGGACTTTCGTGGCGCGAGGGAGTCGAATTTTCTGGTAGACGGCGAGCGACTCTCTTACATCGCCTTTAAAGTAGTCTTTGTTGAACAGAATACCCAAGGCAGCTGCGTCCTCAAGAGCCATGCACGCTCCCTGACTTTGGTGCGGCATCATCTGGAAACGCGAGTTATTTTGACAGCAAAGAAGGAACATACGGAGACAGAATCACTTACAGGATGTGCAGCGTCCCCAATCAGTGCAATATCGTTCTTGACAACATACGGATATGGCTGGTGCACCCAAAGCCGCCAAGGTCGTACCTCGATGCCAATGGCGAGGTGAGCCTTCACCTGCGCATCGAGCTCGGGATACGGGGCAAGAAGTTCTTCGACAGGAAGATCGGCACCCCCCCAGCTGTGGTTTGTGTAGTCACCGGCGGCGCGGGGAAAGAAACAGTAGTATGAGAGAAGCTCCCCGCCATTGCAAGGCGATAGGACAATCTTGTCCCACTTGCCTTCTTGGCCGCCCCAGTACTCTAATGCACTGTTGAGGGAGTAGTCTGTGAGACCGAGTTTCCGAACATCTTTTGTCATGACGTTTGCGTGTAGACAGCTTTGCTCGGCTGGTCGCTTTTCTGTGATTATGCCGATTATCTTTCGTGTGATGGATCCGATACCGTCTGCTCCGACGATTAGATCGTGTTGGGCCCGAGTACCGTTGGAGAATTTGATCTCGCCAGCCTCGACGTCCATACTCTCGCACTACAAACTAGCGTTAGCAAAGTGATGCAAGACGTGACAATGCCAATATTACGTGGCGTGAAACCTTACCAGATGGTTCACCAGTAGTTTCACCGGGGTGCCATTACCCTCCTCTTGCAATGCAGCATCCATAAGCATCTTGTGCATGTACTGGCGATGGAACATGTTGTATACATATCCCCATCTCTCTTCATAATCATCGAGGTCGTAAACGCTAACTGGCTCACCAGTCTTCCAATCTCGGTTGATGAGTTTCTTCAAAACAACAGGATCTCCTTTTTGCACATCAACTCTCCATTCGTGTAACCACCGGGTGCCATTGGCTGCGCATGAGACTGATGCTCCTGCCTCTCCTGCGAAGTCATTCCGCTCGTAAATGGTGACTTCATGGCCGGCTCGGCGCAGCGCAATGGCAGTCGATAATCCACCAATGCCACCTCCAATGACGCCCACACTGAGTCGTCTCCAGCCAATCTCTATCGCGCCCATGTTGCAAAGGCTAGTATCGGTCGGGTGAAGGGATGAGTTGCTAAGTTGCTCGAGTTGGAAGAACTGAAAGGGCTCACAAGTGAAGATTAGTAAAGAGTATGATGATCATGTGTTTCGAACACGTGGTGATAGATATCGAATGCTTTGCTCATCCTAACTTTGCAGTATCCTGGATCCGATGCGGATCGAGCCACTCGGCTGCCTTGCGCTACTCGGATAAGAAACACTCGGGGACAGCTTATCTGTGGAACGTTTTTCGTCGTGTTTACGGCATTTCCCATGCAAGGATACTTTTTCGTATGATGATAATGTGGGTTGCGGAACTCGGGGGTGGCAAGTCATGGGTCTTTATCTGCGGAACAGCTCTTATCGACGGAACGGAACTTATCATCGGAACGGATGAGTGACAAAGACTTCGGGTCATAGCCCAATAAGAAGACGAACGAGGTACAGCAACGTCTTCGATCGACTGAAAGAAGCAGTCAAGTTGATGGCTTCAATGTGATGTTGGATCTCACATGGATGGTTGGTGTTGTCAAGATTGCTGCTTGACTTGTGGTTAGCCGGCAGCTCCTCCGCAACTACTCCCGGCAACTAGCTCAAGACATATTCTACGCATCACAGTTGTCTTCCTTTCATGACCTCTCTTATTGGAAAGTATATTTACATTCCAGTACGTCGGGATTGCGGACGCTGTGTGTGTCGAAGCGCCACCAGCGACATGCTTGAGCGACCTAGCAGAGTTCCATCAGCGTCAGCCTGCCGGCATTCTTAGGAGCACCGAAGTTGGGCTGAACAGCACCCCCATAGAGCGCATTTGACGAATAAATCTGTTAGGAGTTCAGGTGTCCGTGGTATACAACCATGTAACGACCTCGGGAATACCGGCGGGAAGCTGTGTAGACCGTTCCTTTCCTGCCCTCAGAAGTTCCGATTTATGCTTAGGTCACATCCTCAACGATAGATGCCTAACTTTTCCTCCGCGCCGTGAAAGTGCATCTACCATTTTTCTAGAATCCCTTTATGTTGGATAATGCAGATCGTTTCTTCTTTTCTGTCGTTAAAGCAAGTCATCATCAGTCCGTACGCTTTGTGTCCCTCAGAGGTTATTATTCTTACTTAATAATATTGATTCAATTCATCTGCAGGGTGGAGCAACAAAGCCCGTAGGCATGGTGTTTCTGTTTCATCTTCGGGCTCAGATCGAATGAGGAGCATCATAACGAGACGGTCTGTTCCTGCTTCTTCGTCTTTGTGAAGCCAGTCTGTGAAGGTGTGGACAGAATTGAGGTTGCCGCCCGTGTTATGATACCAGGCGTTTGACCACTGATTGGCTTGGTCGGTCGGTAACCATGTCGGTATTGGAGCCATTTTCCTGTGAATTCGAAGAAAACCTCCAGAAATTTGTCCAAATGGATCCTCAGAGTCAGTATTAACACCAACATCTACTATAGTTGGCTCTTCAGCTATTTGTTGATGGTAATGTCTCAAACTTGCTACAGTTGGGTACGCTGACCATGACCGGGAAGGGACAGCATAATAACGTTGTCGAATATTCTGTATGTGAATCTCAAGACCGCGCGATAGCATATCACTATCACTGCACCAGACTAACCCGCCGAGTAGATCATCTTTCCAAAGTCCGACAAGATACGAATCCTGCAGTGTCTCCCATATTATGCGAGCATGTCCGGCAATGGCAGGAAAGCGATCCCTTTCGAACGTCTACGAGCGGTGAACATAGTTGTGAATCGACCAATCCCAACACACGTACAGTACCCTGGAGGAGACGTGATTTTCTTTGAACCTGGTGATCTGGTCCAAAACTCCCAACGTGGACCTATTCTTAGGAGCTTCATCTCCTTCAGACCATTGACATCGAGCACAAGTAAAATGCATTTTCAAGCCTCCGAAAAGCAAGAGTCGAGTGGACATTTCTTGTTCCTGATAGGTCCAGCATCTCTTGCTCCACTTCGATAATGAATAGTCCCATACATACTTTTCGCTATTCATGTAAAGCCCCGTTCTTGACCGTAGTCGAACCAAGTAAGAGCCCTTGATAGCTCTCCGCATCATTGACTTGAAGGGGATTTTCACCGCACGCGCTCTATCGAGGAAGCTTTCGTGACATGAATCCGAGTTGAGGAGGACTCCACCAGAAGGGCGGCCTACAACCAAAAAGAAGGCAGAGGAGAAGGCAAACAAGCAAGCTACACTCTCATCTCCAGACGATTTCGCTAGGCCGACCTTGGAAGTGAAGCGGATAGAAGTCTAGGCATCGGCACTAGTGGGGTCTGTGGTAGCTGTCCGCGTCTCTGCGCGTTCTTCGTACCAGAATGGCAACCAACTGTTAGGCAATTTCCTTGGTCTCACAATACCTCCTGATCCCATCTTTAGTCAAGGGCAATACAATACATCCGTGTATCCAGACGTAAGCGGGCCCATAGTAAGAGTACTCACGCTTGTTAGTCCTACAACAACTATCCTCGTAAGTAGTTGACGAGATGCGGGTAAGAGTATTATATTGACAACGTATTTGACAGTGGGGAAGACTCTGTAGATTCAATCAACAGGAAAATAACTTGGAGGATTTGGAACCTTGCGTGTAATGGGTATGTATGTATGATAAGAGTTTCAGTTTTGCCGTTAGTGGCGTGGTCTTCGTGTTCTCACCATTTGGAAATCGAGCACGCCTCACATTCTTATACATACCTCTACTCAACCCTACTCTTACGGCTGACCCCGTCCTCTCCGAGCGCTGTACTGTAGATATTTGTCCGGCTCGTGGATATGAGAATCTCCGTCAACACGCCAGGGTCTGCCGTCGCATTCTTTGACGCTTCATCTCCCCGAGCCGTAGATACGATAGTCATAACACAATCTAACATGAAACCAAAGTGATGGTAAAGTGGTGTCGATACATTGCAAGTAGCCTTGTATAACCCAATTTCGACCATGCCGTTGTGTTTTGTACACTGCAATCTAGACAGTTGAGTTGCATCAAAACAGCGCAAAGCTTGCTGAGTAGACTCTGCAATTGTTCAAGCATGGGTATCAGATTGCTTGTGCTAGATGTACTCCTACATATCCTACATCTCCCGAAAGCTCCCATCAACAGGTTTCCTCTGAACCCCACCATACTGCTGCTGCTGTTCCTGCCCCTGTACCTGTTCCCCTTGCGCGAGCGGCGAGAACGCACGATACGGCTGCTGCTGCCCTCCCACACTACCACTTACGGGCGTATAAGACCTCTGTCCCGGGTACGCTGGCGCTGCATTCGTAAACGAGCCATGGTCCGTCGAGTGCGAGGCTGGGTAGCCGGGTTGTAACGCTGCTGGTGCTGGCGGCGGTGCGTACTGTTCGTAGGATGGGGATGGGTTGGTGTTGTATGTGTCGTTGTAAGGGTTTGGCGCAGGTGGAGGGGATTGGTAGCGGTTGTCGACGTGTTCGTCGTAGTAGTCCCGCTGGTCGTAGGTTTGCGGGACTTGTTGGCCGTAAGGGCCTTGCTGGTTGTTGTATTGGCCTAGTTGGTCGCGGGAGTCGTAAACTTGGGGTTGACCTGGGGAGCGGCGGCCGTATGGTTGTTGTGGCTGCTGCTGGCCGTAACCGTCGCCTACGCCGTAGGCAGGCGACAAGTTTTGAGCTGGGGAACCTCTGCGATATTCGTCCTGTTGTGCATACGGTCGATTATATCCCCCTTGATTGTTCAACGGCGCTCCTTCGCTGACAAAAGAGTCGTTTTGGTAGCCACCTTGAGTGTAGCCGTAGTTGTCCATTGGCGATACTGAGGACCTGCTGGGGCCAGGCGATCGTCGTGTTGCTGGTACCGCGGCCGCTGCTACGCCTCCCATTGATCCGCTCGTTACGCTGCCGTTGCGGTCCAGCCTATCCAGCTCCATATCGCCTTGCTTCTGAGGTACGGGTTGTTCCTCCACTTGCACGTGTACATCACGTCCGTCCTTCCATGTCGGCATAGCGGGTAGGGCGTCTTCGTTGACCACGGCTCTTGTCGAATCGAAGGTGGCGAATTGCGGTCTTTCGGGTTGCGCGGCCGGCGTGAAGGTCGGCATTGCATTGGAGCGGTATTGCTGGTTCACCGGGCGGGGATCAATGGGTGGAGCAGGCTGCGCAGCGGCATGTGCTTGGGCATAGGGATTCTGGGCATATGGATTCGGCGGAGGAGGCGCACCATAGGGCGTGGGATACTGAGCCGCTGGGTCGCTTTTGACACGCTTGTGTCCTCGTCCACTACCACTGCAGCAACACGCACAGCATCTAAAGCAGCAGCACGCGCACTCGGCGCCGCAGCATATGCATCGCGCTATGCAGGTCACGACGGATATAAGGATGAGACCTCCAATGATGATTGCGACAATGACAGGCCATCTATTGTTTGTGAGCAAAAGGATCAAGCCTGAGGCCCGTCGTTGCAACGCACTTGCAGTAGGCCTTGGCCATACAATTGTCCCATGAGCTGAGAGTGTTTCTCGCTTCGTCCAGGGGATTCTGGCGCGCGACCAGGGAGTGCGCGAATAGCGATGGCATCGCGACGCTTTAGTCTTCGTCTCCGAAAGGCGACGCGATGACAACGTGTTCGTTCCGACCAGCGGGTTTAGGGGAAGTCGCAGCGCAAAGGCCGGCCGGATTATGATGGCTATAGATGAGGATATAACGATCGACAGTTCAGCATGGGTCTCATGTCGCTGCAAAAGCCCACGGCATCAGGAAGGGAGAAGACGAAGAAGAGGGAATGGCCATCTGGTGTGTCGGTGCATTCCTCGCTCTCCCTTGAATGACGGCGGGTAAGCAAGGCGAAACGTTTCGTCCGGGAAGCTTGGAAGGGGCGGGAGAAGGCCACGACGCGGTCGGGGTGGCTGAGTTAGCCGCTAATCCTCGTTTCGCATTCTCCTGTTCTTGTTCCCCGCGCGGAAGCGCAACGGCTACGCATCGTATCTGTAGCATACGCAGATCAGATTGAGAAGTCCATGTTGCGTCTTGGTGGTGTGCAGTACTTTCTCCATGGTTGGTAATCTAACGAGGGGTGGAGTTCACAAGTGGGGAACGGGTACGCGTGGCACGCCATTCACCAAAAAACGCTCAATATTGATATAGCCGATGATATTCTGTGGTTCCGAATATATGGTATCATCGACTATCCATCCGATATCTGATATTGACATATAGATACGACGCGTTGACTGAGGACAAATGTCCTATAGTCTGTTCCCGTCTTCGTCCCTACAGCTTACCCGGTCACAAATGGCAGGCAGCGTGGGCTTGGCGATAAGGATAAGTACTATCAGAGGTCGGCTCACTACACAGGCTGCAATGTTTGCTCTTCCTGCTGCCATCATACACGTGGCGAAGATATGGACTTACAGTATTGGTGTCTTCGTACACAGAATCCGAAATGCCTGCTGAGCGTAAGAACAGTTTCGGCGCAGCTAGTTTCTGAACGCTTCACGAAGCAAACCGCTTCTGGTCCAATCTGGATGCTGGCCAAGCCGGTGCACCGTATACGCTCGACCTCAAATTGACGCAGAGCAACATTCCTTCGTCGGTTTTCATCTCGTTTCATCTCTGCGTATGCGGTGGGAGTCTTTTCAGAGGCAATATCAGCTGACTTGACAAAACGAAGAAACGCAGCCGCCTCAGACGTCTGTCACGGAGAAACTGCCAACGCAATATCCAGAGAAGATAAAACATGGCAATGATGTAAATCGATCAACATAGTGGTACATGTGTCCACTAGGAAGCTTGGAGTAAAGCCAGTCGTCCATGGAACCAAAGTTGTAAGACGCCGCCCCTCCCCCGCACTAACCCAAACAACACCTCTCACACTCTAGCTTCCCCTTCCAGCTAGCTCTAGCTAGCAGAGCGCGCCCCCCACCATCCACATTCACCTACGTCACCGATCACGCACTACGTACTGCACGCGTCCAGCCCCCGCCTACATAACCCGACAATGTCCTCAGCCAGCCAGCCCTCTCCTGCCGACCTCGAAGCCTACTCTGAGAAACTACAAGCTCTCTACAAAAGCCTACCCGACCTCCCTGACGACGAGCCAGACAAGACCGCAACCGAGGCACTCGAACAAGACGTCAAGAAACTTGACGTGAAAGAGCCGACGCTACAAGACAAGGTCAACACGTACTGTCAAGAGTTCCTCTACATCGGCGGTCCAGCACCCCCGAGACATTGACATCAACAACACAACAAACAAGACACCACATCAGCCTAAGCAACCATGCCTGACCACCCCGTTGAACAAGGCGCCGCTGGCAGTGCGTCATGCCCTCCTCCCCCCTCATGAGATTAATCTGACTCGACATGGCAGGCCTCACCGACAAGATCGCAAAGGAGTCGTCCGACTCGACCGCATCCTCGCATTCCAACCATGCCGACATCTCTGCTCACAACTCCAAGGGCCCAGTTATCCCGGAGAACATGCCCAAGGCCGAGAGCAAGGAGGACCTCAAGAAGAGGGCTGCGGAGTTGAACAAGTAGACTGATGAGGGAGTGAAGAGGGATGAATGCTGTGGTGCTAGAATATGACATGACATGCCATTTCTTGACTGTTTCATCCTTGTGGCTGTGATGCTGACCGTCAATCTTGTTTTCGCTTCTAGAATGACAGTTGCGTGTACCACTTGCACTCACATTTGTCATGGATCTACAACGGCGGTGAGTATACCACGTTGGTAACAGGTGGGCTGGTACCCGGGCGCAGATATGACCTTTGACTTTACCAGACAGTGTGATGTCAGCAGATACCAGAAGCCCAATCTAAACAGAAGATCAACACTATAAAGGCCTATTCCATCTCTTGAGAACAGGACAACAGCCGCGAAGATCTCACCACCTCTTCCCTGGGCATAGATGTATCATGTCGCTGATACTACATTTACCTTGCTTACTTGAGTTGCTGCAGAAAACAAGGCCTCGGATGATGGGCGGGTTGGTGTGGTGTAGAGTTTCGGCGGTATATCGGGATCCCGCAAACGGCCTCAGGTAAGCGCATGCACTACGAACGTTGTGGCGCACACGCTATTGTTTGCGCCATGTTGCATTGTCGAGTCCTGCAATGCAACTCTCACAGTACTCGCGGAGTAGAGATGGGGAACCGGTGTTGCAATTTTCTGTGGCTGGGGAGAAGGTCCAGCGATGAACGATGACCAAAATCAACGCAGAATATTCATAGGGTAACGTATGTGGCAAGCGAGTCGCCCACGCAAGCGAGGCGCCCACCCCATCAACTTTGATCACCTTTAAAGCTACAAAACTCAACAACAACATTATATAATATATAGATATTAATAGAGTTAATTAAGTAGTATCTTAACTACCCTTTTTGCACGTACGTAAGTTGTGCCCTGTTTCTTTGCACTTACTGCAGCGTGCTAGAGCCTAGCGGCTAAGGCCTAATCGCTCTCCTCCTTAACGCCCTTTACGCGCAATCTGCTAATTAGCCTTTCGCTAAGCGAGTATATCCTCTCTAGCTCCTTTTGTTAAGACTCTACGCTTCTGTATACGCTTTTTCTTCCGCTGTTTCCGCGCTAAGGCTGCCTCGTTAGCCTTCTTAAGGCTGGTAATCCAATTACGCATTAGCTTAGCTAAGAGCATTATTACCTTAGCCCCCTTTTTAAGCTAGTTAATCGCCTTAATAATTAAAGCTAGTAATAAGCTCTTATGCCGTCGCACGCGATTACGTATTAACGTTAATTAAGCCTTAAGCTTACGTACGTTACTTGGCGTACGAGCCTCCTAGAGAGCCTCTAGTAGAGCTAGAGTAGGTGTACCTAGCTGTACGTTAAGCCTTAACAGAACAACGTCTAGTTAAAATAGAACAAGGCCTGCGCCTTAAAAGGCTAAGTAGATATTAGCTAACGTAAAGGATTAATCAAAAGCTACCTTAAAGGCTAGTAGAAACTTAAGCTTTGTAATATAGTTAATATAGTAGTGGATTAGGGCCTTAACCTTATAGCTGTACGCGCGCTTTAATAGCGAGAAGTAGCTAACGTTAAGAGGCTAAAGTAGGTAAGATAAGTAAGGTAGTATACAAAGCGTGTAGATATTGTTCTCCTTGCAGAGCTCTTAAAACTTAAGCGATTAGTAGCTCTTGTAGCTATTAAGGATAAGCAGCCAACGTGCTCTAACTACCTTGCCCTTAGTATGCTTTATAAAGTGCTTTAGCTACTTAACTCTAATCTTGTTTGTTGTTTAGCCGTTGTCGCTAACTGCGATAGCCTAGTCGCGTAGGATATCCTCCTTGTACTAGGCAGACAGGTAATACTAGCTAGCGAAGACGAGGAATAGTAGTATTAACTAGCTAGCAGCGTTAATTGCAGCGATCGCTGTTACCTACTTACGGTTGCTAGGCTAGATAGCCTTTAGCCTGCCTCTCCTCTCTAACCCTGTTACTACGAGTTAAGTCTTAATCTTGCCTATTATAAAGCTAGCCTTGTTAAAGTTGTAGACGTCCTTATCGCAGATGCCGTACTTGGCCTTTGTCTGCTCTACGAGCTTAAACTAGCTCCTAATTAATACAGGATCCTTATACAGAGCTCTTTGCCTATTGTACGCTTAATTAAAACGCGTCTTAAGGCTATCTATACGCCTAACGAAGTTAGCTGGCTACTTCTGCCTAACCTAGCTAGCGCCGCGCGCAGCTAGCAGCTTATTAGCTATATTACGTACAGCAGCGTACGTAGGCGCAAATCTACGTTAATCTAAGTTAAGTATATAGCTAACAACAACCTCCTCTTCTAGCTAGGTAAGCTTCTTTGAGTTGGGCTAGCAATCGCGTTGGGCAGGTTTGCTAGCGCGTTGGTCGCGTAGCGTTGTACAAGGGACGTTAAAGGCCTAAGCAGCTGCTCGTACAGTCTTTATTTAGTGCTTATTAAGAGATAAGATAGTTAGCTGTATATTAGCTTTAGATGAGTGTGCTAGAGTTTGTTGTCGTTGAGGCATTGTACACAGAGTTGAGATGGGTGATCAAAGTTGGTGGGGTGGGCGCCTCGCTTGCGTGGGCGACTCGCTTGCTACATACGTTAATAGTTCTTGCGAACAACAAAGCCGATGTTATCACAGAGAGAAGACGAAAAACTGGGGTATTATAGTGTGTCGATTGAAAGCTGGGGGTATCTATGCGACGGGTCGTGCTCGATCAAGAATGATATCCTCCACGTCCCTTAGCATCCATCCTTCTCCGACGTACAGAAACAAAACAAAGAAAAAGGGTAGTCGTTCAAACTCCATGCTCGCTGTTCATGATTACCACATCCATCTTCATCCTGTTCGGGGTATAGGTATAAACATCCACACAACTCTTTCCACAAACGATCTCGCTCCGTCCGTTACACCGCTGGAGGCATGTTCTTGATCGACATGGCGGTCATGGCGGAATCGTAACGTCCTCGTCTGATTGTTCGTCGTCGTAGTAGTATCCGTGAGTTTAGTAATACCCGAATCTCCTCATGCGCCATTCTGACAAACGCGCACATTCGTCAGCACAGCTGCACGTGAGAAACGGGTTCACACTAGACTCTACTAGTATGCGTTGTCCTTCTTCGGCCGCCACCGCGACCGCAGGTGAGGCAGCTGATGATGATGCCGAAGAGGGAGACGATGGCGTTGATGATTGCCTTAAGACCAGCAGCGATGGCGTTGACAATGGCCATGATGCAGTTTCCGATGGTGCGGAACTGTAAAGATGCGTTAGCGACCTATTCTTCTCTCTTTGTAGGCCTGGGGAGGTGAGCGAGTAGAGGGATACGTACAACCGACTTGATGCAGGATACGACGGCACCCATGGCAGCGGTGTTGTTCTCGTGTAGGTCCCGGTGTGGTTGTGTAAGTGGCGGGTGTAGGGTTCAAGGTGGAAGATTTGATTGCTTGTAGGTTCGGTGTTAAATGGTTGGTGTATGTGAGAGAAGGCCACAACAAAGACAAACAGACCGTCTCACTTATAAGCAGTCGCGGCTGCCAAACAGCGAGTCCCCCTGCACAAAAGCTACGTCACACCGTGTCCGTGCCTGGTCCCCCCCAGCCTACACCCACCTCATCTTGGAGCGGGAAATTTCGTTTACGCAGGGTGCGTGCTTTGCTCAAACTCATGCTGCAGGTGACCGTGATGCGCAAACAGCCAAGCTTGCAACAACGTCAGTGCAAAAAGTCAGGTTTGCCTGCCCACTCGCGCGCGAAAGCGGTAAAGATGGGCAGCGGACGCGCTCAAAGCAGATGCGCCAAACAGGGCCATCCCTGCTCTTTGTGTGTGGTATGGGTCTGGCGCCACAACCTTAAAGAGCAGCGACGTCACCGTTGGTCCCCGAAGCAGTAGCGATCCGAGCACAGGCGTGGCTGGGCCATGCAGAAACACGCAGCCTCGCACCATGGCCATGGGGCGCGCGCTCAAACAAGGTAGACCGACGTCTGGCAAGCCCATATGGATGATGCATACGGCAAAGCTGCTCAACGTTGTGCGTCGCAAGACCTGTTCTCCTGCCAACCACGCGTGACTGCGCCCCTCCTTCTCCTCACCTCGCCCATATTTGATCGGCCCAAATCTTCATCACGTCTTCCTATCCGGCATACGGAGCTGTTGCAAGATTCACAGAGCATTGTGTGACATAGTACGCATCTTGCTCCGATGCTTCTCCCGTCTCCACAGCGGCTGGAAGGGACGCGCTGATGAGGTGACGCCACAATCGCGAAAACGAGACATGGGTCTTGACATGAGGCAATCTCTCGTAAACAGGGAAACGGAACATGGTTTTCGTCTCTCAACATCCTACCACTTTTTTCTAGGCATGGGCATGGGCGCATGCTGTCATCATGGCTAACCTGGCCTCGCAATCAAACGCAGAACACCATCTTCAGTCTGCAACCTCGGTACGGTGCCCAGACCGGCGTAATCGTGCTTCCACCTCCATGCTCTGTCATCAATTACTCGTGGCGATTACCAGTCGCTGTCCAAAGTACCCAATTAAAACTACTGCGACAAAGAATCCAGCAGTCTCGAGGATTAACAAGCGGCTAAGCGGCTGCACGCGACATTACCATGATTTCCCTAAAGCGTTTCAACCATTATTATCTGCCAGGCGGTCGGTGAGAGGGTCTAGCGCTGGCGTTTTTGTCGTTGTTCTTGTTGTCGGCTATGGTGTGGCTGGTGACGCCGTCGCAACGAAGCGCAAATGTCCTGTGCTGTCAACGGCGGCCCGCCCCTTCGCAGCAGGAGGCTCGTACCAACTTTTGGCCTCCATCCCGAGTTCTGCACACAAGTGGGGTTGACCAGCAAAAACTACACATTACGCAGCGCTGCATGCACCAACCTCACTCACACGCACACGCACATCAAGGAAAGCATAGCCTGGTGTGAGCCACGTAATCTTGCATCATCATTCTCATCATTCTCATTATGCTTGTTCAGCTACGTACCATCCGCCTTCGTCTCGTTTCGTTATTCATACACCTCATTAAGCATACCGTATCCAACATCCCTAAATCGCGCGCCAACATCGTGTTATCCCGTCGCGAAGCCCAATGCAACTACTGCCAACGCCATATCGCCAAAGAGACAACTGGAGAAGAAGATATCGCTCGCCTGTTGCTATCGGGGTATATCATGTCTTGTTGCTGTCAAAGAATCCTGGGTGCTGTTGTAATGCTGACTGATGCTGTGTTGAAGGACCAATACGCATGTAGCGAGAGCAATGTTTGATGATCGATGGCGTATTGAGAGATGGCATGCTGGTTAGCCGTCCATGTTCCGTCGTATCTTATCAGGGTAAGCTGGAGGAGAGCTGTTACGTGAGGATATACTCGCGGGGTATAGGTCTCTGCTACTGGTGTTGGTTGTACAAAGTACCATGGCTGCTTCCGCATGATTTTGTCCTTCTCACTTCGCATCAATATTCATTGGAATCGGAGGTATGCTTTCTTCACTGATCCTAGTCTCCCGTTTCAGCCTTGAGCTCGACCGCGACATTGACGTTAGTCGGCTTCTTGTCCTCTTGTCTGGGGTGAGCACATCTCCGTCGTCCGATGGTGCCAGGGAAGAAAGAGCCGGAGTGTCCGGTCGGATTTGGTAGGTGCCGAGAGGGCTTGCATGTCTGTCCATGGTCTCATCACTCTCCTTACGGGTCCGGAGAGGAGCATCACTCAATGCCCTTTGGCGTCCTGGACCCATCGCATCACCATACTCTTGTCTTCTCCAGCTCGGACGATGCTGGCGAGCCGCCCTGGGCAGGCTTGAGTAAGACACTTGCGACTGGAGGCTTCCGGTTCTATTGCGTTGTATTGGCCGTGTTGCGACATCGGCATGGCTTTCGTGAGGCAATAGTAGCTCGCATGTGGTATGGTCGTTATGGATCTCTCGCATAAACTCCTCATCTTCGTCTTCGAGCTTGGCCATCCGTTTCACCTGTCTCACTTCAAAGTGTGGCATCGTTGGTATTTCTGGCATCGAGTGGACAGACTCCGCACGTGGTCGTGGTCGAGGAATGTCTTGTACTGCAAAGTTCATGTGTGCGAAATACTTCTCGCGTAGACCGTTCCAACACAACGGTTTGATCTCTTCTCGATTACGCAAAATGGACATGTAGCTAGAGACAGCCCCAACCAGGATCAGAGTCATCACAGCAATCGTCAAAAGACCTTGGATGACGATGATAACGATGCCGATCACGGTGGTAGGGATACGGGCGATGCCGAACCGTGTGTCAAAGGCTGCCGAAAGTGCTATGGTAGCAACTTTACTGAATCCAAGAAGATGCACAGCTATAACATTCAGGCGCTGTCCTTCGAATGGTCGGAGAATGTTGAAACTGGTGAACGCTACAATCTCAACTGCGAGGAGACCAAAGACCTGGATTAAGGGTTGGGTGGATGCGCCAGCGAGGAAGCCTGCTCGAACGAATTCGTAGAACAGCCAGACGACGAAGAACCACCAGTGAGTCCTCCTGTAGCGTGAAGCGAGCCACCCGAATCTGGTAGTGTACTGCTCATCTTCATGGATTGATATGGTGTCCGCCATGGCGTGTATCGTCCACCAAGGAATCGTTCCAATGTACAACTGGTCTTCGGAGCGCGGAACCTTGCTATTCTTAGAGATGCTGATCCACGGAATGACTTTGCACACTCGTCGCCTTGCTAAATTCAGGCGGTCAGGTTCGGACACGTACTTGCCGATCCGAAGTCTGGAGAAACATGCGTAGGCGGCGATGCTGCCGATGCCGAATACTACAGCAACGAAGACTATACACGCAACCGCAACAGGACCGGAAAGAGCTAGGTAGGAGAATTGGAACATGGCCAGAAATGTCAACATGTAGAACCCGATGAAGACAGTTCGCAACATGGCAGACGCTGTAAAAGCAAGGTAATGACGTCGAAAGAATGCAAGACGATCCTTCTTGATGATGTGTGTACTACTCAGGCTCTCGAGAACGGCCTTCAGAGCGAGTGTGACCGCAATAACGCATGCGATTAAGATCAAGAACCAGAGCAGTCCAGTCATGAAAGCATTGCTTGCTGGAATGCGCTCCTTTGCGAGCGTACCAGCAAACCCGGAATAGTTGCCAGGAAGTGGCAGTCCAGGCTTGACAGGCAATCCATAATATTTGAACCCACTGTTCGCGTCGATAATATGGCGTTTGGCTAGAGCACCTTGAAGATCTAGACCTCGAGGAAGAGCACCTCGCTTATATATCTGATGAATGTCGACCCCTCCTCCTAGATTAGGATTGTTCTCGCCTGTACCTGCGGCACCGACTTGTGACGTATTTCCTTTGTTCGAGCCGATGAAGCCATTGATCATGTTCTGCATTGGCTCAGTGTAGATCATACCTCCCGCCCAGGCGTAGTTGCTCCAGAAGCCCACTAGTACACTTGGCCAGTTCATCGAAAGCGCCCCGCTGTAGAATATGTGATGCCACACGGCGAAGACCACCGAAACCGACAGCGAATGGGCGTAATGCCTGCGCATTTCGACGATTTCGGATCCGTAGGCCGCCGTAGCAAAAGAGGAAAGGACAGCCAGGAGAGTAAAGGCCCCTAGCGTTGAGCTCACAGAGTTCTTTTGCTGGAAGGTGAAGCCGTTGGTGATTTGGGCAGCGAAGCAGCCGATCTCGTTCTGCGTGGAGTTGGAGAATAATCGCAGGATAGCCTGGCCTTCGAAGTCCGGGATGCTCAGCGCGATCTCTGGGATCCCAGCAACATCTTCTTGGTTGATTGGTATCATGCCCGCAGCCTCAATCCGGACACCGGCTTTGACGGGACAGGCGCTGAGTATATTGGCGTCGCAAGGGTTGAAGGTCAGGTCAAACCGACTCTCTCCATACGCAAAGACGCCAATATTCATCATGATGTCCTCTTTCCGAAGCCCTGTCTCACCTTCCAAGTGAAAGATGATGGTCATATTGTCCTTGTAGTAGGCAGCGTCGAATCGCGTGACGTTGATGGCGCTCTCACCTAGGCAGTCGCCGTAGTCGGCAGTGTAGAGAGATGGCTGCCGGTCATCTCGGACTTGATATTTCTTGCCATCGATGATGCCGACTACCCATGTACCATCCTCGTCTGCGGCGATGGAGCTTACCAGGAACAGCAGAAGCAGGTAGACTGCCAACAGAGGTTGAGCGCATCCTTTCATGTGCATCGCCTGGATGTGGCAACGAATTGGTGGTCTCGGTGTCTTTATCCGTTGTTGTGTGAGTACAGTAGAGCTTGGTGATGCACTATCGATGGGTCTGTCAAATCTGCGATGGTGCCTGACAGATGAAGGTGTGAAAAGAAAGAGTCGAAAGTTGGGCGCGGATGGTCGGAGTAGGATAATTTGCGAGTTCAGTGATGTGACACAGTGAGCGGGCTCAGCATCGCGAAATCCAGGCAACAGCAGCGAGAGAGAGAAGATGAAGAGTGCGAAGAGTGGAGTGAGAGTCGGAAGAGTGAGGTGAACTGAAGTACTAGAGTCCGCTTTGGCAGGCACTCGCAATACAAAGAGGCAAGAGCCCGCTAGACATTGGCCAAGCACGTTCTGATGTCGCAAGCGCGACTCTTCATTGCCACAAACTGTCCATTGTAGCAATAACCTCCAGGCACGTAACATGTGTAATACAGAGGTCTACACAATCACTACTCGGATAAACAGTGTAATATCGCGGGGTGCAGGTAAGGCATGCTAAGCTTTTCCGTCTGCACTAGCGCGCATTCATGACAGCCGCGGTGAAGGTGTTACATACACTAGTATCTCAAGACCGACAAACTTGAAAGCGCTTGTCTAAAAAGCACTCATATGTTATTTGCTTTTTTGCGGCTTTGGGTGTTGTACTGGTAGAAGATTTTGCCATATTCGTACTACGCTCATGACGATACTGTATAATTGCTTGCTTACACCCCTTCTCGATGCATCTCCATATATTCGCAGTTAGTCCTGCGATTTCCTACACCTCCTAGTGATACACATCAGATGTGTTAACTAAGCAGTCACTGGCAGTCGAGCGGAACCGGAGACAACGGCGGGACGAATATGATCTGCAGCTGAGCTGAATCGGTACCCCGTTGTGATACTATGAACAAACGGGGCGATATGTTTGAGCGTAGCATGCAGTTGGCCGGTCTGAAAGACTTCGTAGTCTCTGTACTTGTTGCACGCCTAAAGACATGGCGATAGATGGAAGATGTTCGTACGAGTAAGGGCCAATCTCTGCGGTATGATGAACGGGGTGTCTGAAGGTCGATTCTGAATTCCAGTCAGGTCGCCTTGAGGAGGTAGCGAGAACCCACTGGTCCAATGCCCTTGGCTCGTTCAGCATACGGACCAGTCCAAAACCTCTCAAGCAACCTGTTCGATCATAGCCATTCCGCTATTGGGTATCTCAACACATCTATTACTCCCCAGATATGCCTTCCATTTAACCACGACCTCCCCTTAACACAACCTTCTTAACACCGGACTGCTTCCCTTAAACGTGCCCTTGGCCTTGACACAAAGATCACCACCCACACTCTCCAGCGTTGCAACAATCTCCTCCATTTGTCCCTTCGCCTCAATCTTCTTCGTAAGATCCTTCTGCGGCGACAGCCATGCCAACCAGCTCTTCGTAGGTTGCGTTTCTGGTTCTGGCGGCGGTTCGGACTGAGGGAGGTCAGGTTTTGAGAAGGAGGCGCGGAGGATGTAGAAATCAAGGCTGTAAGTCGGTTTCGCGTAGGTTACACTGAGGGAAACCGGACGTTGAACTGGTTCTATCTTCAGCGTTAGCATGACTTTGTTTGGTTTGGTCGTTGGAATTCCTATACGTACCAACAACACCATCAGGCCCTCTGACCATCCTCGCCATGACTTCCTCCATGACTGTTGCGATGGCCCCTCCATGCGCAACTCCCGGCCACCCAGCCAATCCTCCTCCTATCCAAATCACAGCCACCACCTCCCTTGTCTCCGCATTCCAAAACGCTCTTTGCACACCCAGTCCCCGCGTTCCGCTCATAACTCCCAGTATACCCTTCTTCCCCTCATTCTCCCTTCCCAAATCCAAATCTAGCTCCAACCACCCTTTGTACGCTGATATCTTCCGACTCGACCCCGGCAGCGAAGACGTCAAGCCCGGCCCTGAGCGGAGTGCTGTGTCGGTATGCAAATTGTATGACTGAGAACGTAGGGACTGAACGATTTCCAGAGCATCGATGTCGCGCCGCAGGGAGTCGAGGATAATCTCATCCTCTCGCGAGCCGGGCTCTGGGAGACCGAGGGGTGCAGCAAAGTGGCGGGCACCGAGACCGGTTGTTATTCCTAGAGCGAGGATGCTGGCGTACCAGAGGTAGGACCAACGGATGCGTGATTGGAGGGGGAGGGGGAGGTCACGATGCGCGTGGTAGCTAGTAGAAAAGAAATTCTGACGGACGGATCGGTACGATGAGTTGAAGAAGGTGCGACTGAAGAGGAGGCGTGCTCGAGACATCCTGGCCATTGGATGCTAGTAGCAATTGGGCATCCCAAGATTCGGTCGACTTGGGTGATGAAGATGCCGCGGATTCATTGCAGGGATCATTTCACCGAGGCTGGAAGCTAGCGGCTTGGCGTTGACAAGCACCTCAACTTCGCATTGGCGTCATCCTACCAACTACATCGTCAATTGTTCAAGACTCGATGCGGCCTCAGTCACGACGATGCATTGATCCGAAAGTGCTCCCTATATCTTGACTCCTCGGGTTTTCACATGTACATTCGGGGCACAGTTTCTACCAGATTATCGCAAGCACCCGTACCGCGCTGCTAACGCGTAGAAGTTATTAGACGATGACGCAGTTTGGTACTCGCTGGCACCGCAGCATAGGATCGTTTCCGGCAGCATATGTCTGTATATCCGACGACGTCAACGTTCTCGGAGACATATACTCGCCGGGAAACGGAAGCGGAGACTTCTTCAGGGCGCGCCTACATCCACCTCCTCCTGCACCCATAGCTCCCGTCTAGCAACGACAACAACCCGCGCTGGAACTCATCTCGTGCCTATATGAAACAAAGTATATGTAGCATCGTGCCTCACTCTACGAGTCAACTTACCCTACCTCACTCAAAACTACTATCCCAACCCCACCTTTTGTGCCACCGATACCACCAACCATGATAGAATACCCGCCTACCAAACCCCCTCTCCTGCCCTTTGACCCTCAGAACTGTCAGAGCTACGAAGCGAGTTGCCACTGCCGTATCGTACAGTACTCTGTTCTGCTCTCGCCGCCGCTTGCCAAGTGGAAGGTTGTATCGTGCAACTGCAGCATCTGTACGCGCAACGGCTACTTACTGGTGTACCCTGAGCGGTCACAACTAATAACAAAGAGCGGTGAGGATATTTTGAGGGAGTATTCCTTTGGTGTTAAGAGGAATCTGCATAGATTCTGTAGTAGTTGTGGAAGTGCGGTTTGGTTCGATCCTAGAATGGGCGAGTTTGGAGATGCGCCGCCTGATCTCTTAGGGGTCAATGTACGCGACGGTTGTGAACTATTCTTATAGGGATCCGGAGCTAATCTGGGTAGGTTCGTATGTTCCATGGGGTTAAGGTAGAAGAGTTGCATGTTGTACATGTTGAAGATCGGAATCCATGAAGCTTGGGAACTAGACAAGACTCATCATACAATCATACATTTGATCTGCTCGTTGATGTTACAAAGAGACATACTCGGTTTCAAGATAATACACGAGCACGTCAATCTCTTCGCGAACCCACAAGAAAACCTCCCAACCACGCCGCCCATATAATCACAGCATTCAGAAGACATCACTCGGCCAACTAATGGAATCATAGCCTATAGTCATACATATCTTACAAGCTGTCTACACGCACCTTGGAGTCGCCCAGCAGTGGGTCATTTCCCAAAATCTCTTACCACTATGCAATTTATCTCGTACCACCCTCCACAACGCCTCCCCAAAAGCAAAAGCAACACGACGAAACACATTGCACCACCTTCACATATATGCACAAGACGCATGTTTCACCGCTTTCGGTACATCACTCGGCGTAAGCGCCTTCTCCCACATCGCATTCCCAGCGATCCTTATGGATGGTAGCACGAGCGATCTCGTGTCACTTGTCCGTATCGCCCTCAAGCCTAGTGACGTGCGTTAGACACACAAGAGCGACCACGGTCTCACAAGATAGGGGCCACTGAGCGTCAAGTTGCACGATGGGGGAGACGAGGGAACGGGCTTGTGCGAGGAGTGAGCCGTCGACTCCGACTGGTGTCTTGGATCGGAGATGGGTTTTGCGGGTGCTGCTTAGATGTGGCGGTTGGGTGGTGAGATCCGAGGGTGTGGGTAGAGTTGGTTGTACGAGGAGAAGTGCATTGGGAAGAGAAACCATGGTCTGGGGTTAGGTGGGTGGAGGTTGGTATGGTGGTGAGATGAAGGCAGTCATGGGTGTATCGTCATAGACCAGGTGCTCTGTTGAGGAAACGGTGATAGTGTGAAAGGATCAATTGGAGGTTCAAGTAAGAGAGAGACTTGGCCATGGTACTTGCTTGGTGCTAATACGAGTGCAGATAGTGCGAGATGAAAAGGTAATCCAAGTGCAGAACTTCAGCCTGCAGATTTGTCCAACATACCAACTGAAACTAGCTAGCGCAACGTCTTCTCTATTCACAAACCCTCGCAAGTCGACCGTACGATCTTCTCACACCCCCGTATGACCACGCTCTTCCAAACCACGGGACTATCCGACATATGTTCTTTTGCTCTCGAGCGCTCAACATCCCAGGTTTTATTCTGATGGTTAAAAGTTCCAGCCATGTCACTTTTGCTACGAAATTCCTAACCCGTGTACTGGATTTACTATGATGTTTACGCTCCCCTGAAATCCCTTCAAATCTACCTACACACCCAGAGACATATCATCCATGAGAGAAGGACGAGTCAAAATTAGAGTGCCCCATTTTCATGAGAACAGTGTCAAGTCTTCTCGCCACAAAGTCTTTACATATTCCAACCTCTTTACCCAAACATCTGATTGCACGGCTTCATGAGTGATACCAGAATGGACTCGATATATAGGCATCACTTGACGTTTTCCTCTTCGCTTTTCTCATGCACTGCTGATCTCATGGAGAGAGATTCCAGAATGCACATGACAATCGCTGGATCTTCTTTCTGCTCTCCACGAGACCTTGATCGCTTCTACCATACGTCTTTCAACTACTGGCGCAAGTCAATACGATATATAAACTTAGCAGCGAGCTTCTAATCTTCTCCTCTACCATCCATCCGCTTCCTCCTTCTACCAAAAGATGTAGAACCAGCCCATATCCTTCTGAGTTTGGAATTTTCCAGAAAATCTCAAGTTCAAATGGTCATGCTCCCAGTCTGCGATTGAGAAGAAGGAAAAAATATGTACCTTTCCAAAAGACAGATTACAGACTTCAAATGACGTTGCGAGACCGAGACCCTCTGAATATCTACAACGCCGTTATATAGTTTCCCTGCTCCTTTTTGCCCCAGCCTTGTGGGCACATGTCAACACGCCCTTGACCAGCTCAAAGTGTGGTCGAGACAACCTTTTCGGTGTATGAATACTTCGCTCCCTGTATGGTTTCGTACTTCTTGTTACGAAATCTACAATCTACTTTTTCTAGAAAAAAGAAAAAAAAGAACAGCATGACATCAAATACCACATGTGTGGTCTCGTATGCTCCGGCGACTTCCAAAATCGTCTCCTAAGCGCTTGAGTCTGGGCTCGTGTACGCTAACCTCTTTATATTCAATATACCTCCAACGTCTACCCTATGCCTTCCAAATGCGTCTTCCTCCCAAAGGAGCTAACGAGAGGGTTATCCAAAGAAGGTCAACTGCACTACATCGATACTTGAGCGTAGATTATGTAAATCCACCCGACAGCAGCACATCATTAGTTGAACACCATGAAGTAGTCTTTACCTCTAAAATTCAGCATCTGCTACCTTTATAAGATACCAAAGTGGGCCCATTCTACATTTCAAAGCGTCTTGACCAAGCGCGCATGTCTTTGCCCGTTTTCCAGATCCTACATGCACTGCCGTCCCATGAACGTGTCTACCAATCGGTCTGAAAATCTACTTTGCAAAATTCATAATGATCCAAAATGGACTAATCACCACCTCCTATCCGCGATCAAGCATTAAGAGAGAATACCCCTAGGACGCATTTCAAATGGCCAAGCGACTTCCATTCCCCTCGCATCGGAGGACACGCGCACTGATACAAGCACTGACGTCGCCGTGTCGTCACCCCGCAAGTCCGTGGCTTGTGCTAGTAGGCATGGGCACGGTGCCGGCGGTACGAGGCACGCTCCGACCCCGACACGACGGAGACTTGGGGATGGGCCCCGTGGCGTACCAAGTCACTCGAAGGCGTGTGCGTTATCGGCACAACGGTAAGGGCATCGCATGACCGTTGACAGTCGGTATTGTCCTGCAAAGTCAATCTCCACGTCCCGGTTTCACTGCAAACCATGATACAATTGTACGTGTGCGTCTGAACAGGGCAACGTGTGGTTTGTTGAACACGAGGTCGGTGAGACAATCACGTCCGTGTATCGGAATCCTGGTGACTGAAGATGTATACCGGTTTCTGGGGGGGGGGGGGGAGCGGACAGTTCTGTGGTTTTCCGAAGTCCGTACCGCACAAGCGTAAGCTGAGTACATGTTGGATACGATACTGATAATGGAGCTAGCAATGGACAGCATCTTGTGTGTATGAGACAGGCCAGCGTTGGCAGTCAATGGCAGTCATCAGCCAGTTGGAATGTAGCGCAAGATTACGCGTCCGGTCTGCAAGGAGAAACACAGTCTCAGGATGAGCCGTCACGTCAGCAGAGCCTCATCGGTGTGGAAGGTCTTTGGCCCTGGCAAAGGGTGAGGCGCCGCATCTGGAAAACGCTGAGGACGAGTCAGTGTCCACTACCACTGTCCCAACATGTCTCCGTGTTTTTTTTTTCTTCTCTCCTCTTGCCGCCAGTGATGGTGGGTTTAGTCACCTGTGGGTAACAAACCCACCACCAGTCGACAAACGCTCTCGATACGACATATACCGGCAACTTAAGCGCAGCCATCCTAGGGCAAGCGAAGCCCGCGAGTGGAATGCATAACCGAAGCGCCCTCTCCTCTCCTCCACATCCACATGACGCCTCGCAGTCCGCAGTAGTAGCAACGCGACTCCCCAATCGCGAGCCTTCTCTTAGCGATCACAGCGTTCGATGCCTAACGACGAATACGATATCGCGACAGGGCACATTCAAGCATACCAAGCTGAGCACGGCCAAGCCAAGCAAGGAAACAAAGATAGCCGCACTTCCCACACTGCCGTACCATAGATCCGTGTTTGTGCGTGCGCGTGTATGTGTCTGTGTATGTGTGTCATACGGGATAGGGATCATAGTGCTTATATCTGAGTAGTGGGATTCTATGCACGTGGAAGGAGTAAGCTGCAGTAAGCATAAGCGACGACACTGGGTAGTTGGGTGACTTGACGTCGTGGGATGGAAGGTCACTCTGTCATATTCATGCATTGTTGTGTGACCATCAAGTGTTGCATACAGATCTCGGTTATCTCATTCGACCGGCTTTGAAAAAGTGGTGGATCCCTCTGATGCTTTTTGACGACTATCACACACATTTGATGCCTAGGTGTATGTTCATCGAAATGCGAATCGGACGAATTACATGGCAGCGGACCATGAACGCTTGATTGTTGAGGGGAGGCCTAGGCTAAAAGATTGCAGGACGATAAAAGCAGTCGTGAGAAAAAGTAACAAAATGTGTGATTGGGCCGTACGAGAACCACTTTGCATGCAGCAAGGTGTTGTAGCACAAGGCACCTATGGTCTGATGTTTTTCTCGTGTTTGCTAAGCGAGATGGCCCCAATCGAGTTGCACGCGCGGTAGAGGTTGTACACATATCAGCGTCAGGATGCCTATGCCCGTTTCAAGAAAAGTAGGAGAAAGGGAGAGTGAAACATGCTGAAATTGGGTTATCCATGATTGGCTTGCATCATGCAAAGAAAAATGGGCGGGTGTAGGAAGCAGGTTTCCGCACTTTCAAGTATCGATCCACCCCCATTGGCGCTTCTCCAGATCAGAAGTTCTCCACCAATGCCTATGCGCGAACAAGCGAGAACGAATCAACCCCAATCAGTGACCATATCCAAGCAACGGCCATGTTGGAGGGCGAATAGCAGGCGATGCGCGCACGCCAGTGTTGGTTGATAGTCAAAAAGGAGTCACCTGCAGCCTAAACATCAGCAAATCCTCCCGTAGGCAGCTTATCGTATGCTCATCGGATTTGACGAAGAAACGAGCGGCCAGAACGAACCATGGACGGCCTGCTTTGGCTGGGCCTTCGGGGGCTGGAAGCCTGAGCCTTCAACGGTAGCAGTTTAGGACGAATGCAGACCATGCCCCGGAGAAAGAAAACCTCGACAACGGTCTACCCTGCGTACATCATGGATGGGTGGCGCGCCTTTAGACGGGATGGCTTTTGCGGGCGCTGGGCGTCGGGTCTAGCGGACAAGACGTCTGGCGCGCCCATCCAGGCAAAGCACAACGCTCCTGGGGTCGATCAACGGGACCATCGATGTGGAGTGTAGACGTTGGCGCCGCCACACAGACTTGTGTTTGACTGTATATTGCTGATGCAGGTACAGTCGAGCATAGAGCCGAGGACGGTGTTGATACCCGCAGCACAGACGCGTTCCTTTAACAAAACAGTCTCTGCGGTGTCAAGCTCAAAGACATCAGGCATAGAACGCTAACGGAGAATATTGACAGAGGTAGAGGAGGAGGCCAGGTAGAGCGAGGCGGTCTGCGCGGCTGAAGCTCCAGGCGTTGGGGCATGGGCAACTCTGATTAGCGTAGGTGGGGAACATGATGAAGACAAATCATGCTGTGATGGCACGAACTGCTGTGATGGGGGGTAGGGGGGGGAGCAGCAGCCCAAACGTGCTTTGACGCAAAATCGCGTTGAGCACGCCGTGTAAGGCAGGGTTTGGCGAGTCGAGGGCTAGCGGATACTAGGATGTGCGTGGTAAGGTTTGAGTGGGCTGGTCTGACGGCTGCAGCTGGCAGGAGAAGGTGCCGGACCAAAAGTTGTAAACTCTAGCAACGTGGGGTGCATAAGATGTCATTTCCCATCACGATCAAGTTTGTTGCGAGTCGCGCGTTGGTGACCGGTCGATTGTTACCGAAGTCGGTGGAAGAACGCTTCCCCGGCTGGTGTTGAGCAGGGAGTTTACGACAAGAAGACGGCGCATCTAGCGGGGTGTGATATCGTTCAAGACCATGGAAAAATTATGAGATGGTTTAGTGAAGCCCAGAAGACTTGATGCCGCAACCGCGCCGCAGAGCGTGGGCAATGACTAAGTGCGGCTCGAAAACGTGGCCGCCGCCGACCCCGGGTGCTGACAGCAAGTGGGAAGAGAGAACGAGAGCGAGAGCGAAAGGCAGTTTGACCGCATTGATGGTCGTGCGTAAAGGAAATTCCAGGCATGCGGGTGGGCGTCGTCGGTTCGAGATTGAGTCGGTTGACTGGGCTGGCCCGTGACGGGGCCGTGACGGGGAAGGGGCATGCTAAAAGACGCTAGTACGATTCAGTACCACGATTAAACTTTGGCAGCCCGCGTGTGATGGGGCCAAGGATGTGAAGCCACGGGCACTCCGAAGGTCTGAGACGCTAGTGCAGAGATCTGTAAGGTTGAACGGGCGAGATCTTAGCGTGGCCAGCCGGGCGGAGGTGACGGCCATGGACGTTGCTGGTCTGGACTGGCAGTTGGTAGGCCTGAAGGACTTGAGTGTGTAAGGGTTGACGTCGACGGTCACAGGTCACGGCGAAGACATGGCAAGTACCGTGGGAGGAAGGAGACCGGCGTTCGTCTAGCGGGTAATTAGACGCGAACTGAGCTGGCAAGGCTGGGATAATGACGATGGGGGGTGGGGTCGAAGGGGTACTGTACGCACGTATAGAGAGTTCGCTGACAAGCGGGCAAGCGTGAAGGAACCGGTAGAGGGGATAATTTGCAGCTGGGACCAGGGTAGTTATGCCAGAGGGCGATCCCGGCTTTTGCTCGCGCATGGCTTTCTGTATCCGGGTTGGCGTCTGGGTTCTGTATCCGGTTTGGCGTCTGGGTTCTGTAATGAGTTTGGCGTCTAGCAGGTGGGGAGAGGAGTGACTGCCGTATGTTGCTACTCGAGGTGCGCTGCCTGGTGTGATGCAAGCGCAATCGGAAGGCACCCTAGATGGCGACTGCCCTTTGCGAAGGCCTCGCCTATTGGGACATGTGATTGGGCAGGCTCGCCATGGATTACGCGAAAATGCCCCCTCCCCACTTCCTACCTCCATCACTTGCGACCAAACACGCTGCTGAGATGAAAGGGAGCATGTCGATGCAATGTGACGGGTTTCCTTCTGCTTCCTTCTGCACCTTCTGTCGCGCGGCAGCTGTCAATAGACGGCATCCCGGCCACGCCTGTCCACGCTGTGACGCCTACCGCGACCCGAGACGGGGAGAGGCAGCAAGCCTGGCAAGCCACCAAGCCAGCCTCTCGCAGTTTGCCTTGGGCGCTGAGGGCGCCGAAGGAGCCGACCATTGGCTGCGGCTACGAGATCTCTGCGCTGTCTTGGCCCTGCAGCACAGCGTAGCAGGCATGCATGGCTTCGCAGCGGCTGCCCCAAAACAATGGTCTGTGGCGGCATCAGCCCGACCACCACACGGCACCAGATGGCCTGGCTGGCGGGCGAACCGAGAGTCCGATCAACCGCGGAGTCGTCGCTCCAGTTCCTTGTCACCGTGTCATTCCGCCACTCCACCACTCCACCAACTGGCCACGCCAGGCTGCTGGGAAGGGGCTTCGACGACACAGCATCCACACATGCATCTTGGGCGCCTTCAAAGCCTCTGTTCAGCGCCTCCGCCTAATCTTCCCCTCGTGGGAGCAGCTGTCACTCCCAGCCGCGGCGCCTGATGCTTGCGCAAGGCATGGCGCCGTTTTGGCTGCGACAGGCTCTGCAGCGAGCAAGATGCCAAGTCCCAAAAGACGGCACCAGACGCGCGCAAAATGGACTGAGAATGCGCTTCCACGTGGAGACCCACCCACGTAGGCAGAGTGCACGACGACGGTGCGCCGGGACTGGCGTCAGAGAGATTGAGTGCAGCAGGGTATCTGATGCTCTGCTTATTGCCTTCATGCCTGTTTTGCGATGCACACGTGCCGTGGGCAATATAGCGGAACGTCTAATTTTAGCCCGGCGATTCTCCCTTGCAAACATTACACACTCGGGGCCAGCAGCAGCCTTCCGGAATGACGCCTCGACCGTCTTGATATTGCTCCGCAACTGGTCGAACCTGGCCATGACTATCGACAGGGAACGGGTGCCATGTAGATCCCATTCTTTAGCACACGTCCTACTTTTCTTTCATCCCGCCGTCGAAACACGCCCACTTAAGCGCACAGTAGTCCATCACTTCGTCATGTGCTGCTCGCAGTCAGGCTCCTTCTCGGCTAGCGCTAGTCCGCTCGTTCAGAGCGCCATGTCGTCAGCCAACTCGCGAAGCGGTAGAAGCACGGTTGCAGCCTTGGTCGCCGAACTTGAATCCCTGTAGGCATAAGCACTTCTCCCCAGCTGGATTCTGTTTCTCGCGAGACCATGGTTGACGCTGAGGCTCGCGACAATGCAGCGTGATGAGGTTTGCGACTTGAATGAAGCGCTCACCTCCTGCCTCACAGCGCTTCTGCAACCCACCCATCGGACTGCCTCTGCGATCAGCGCTCCTAGCAACGACGATTGGCCTCTATCAACGGCGAGCTTGGGCAAACCAGCCAAGGGTCATGTTTGAATGTGCTTTGTCTCTGCCCCGGCACTGTTTGGGCCAGACCACGTCCGTGCGCCAACAGGCTGTCCCAGGTTCTGTTGGCGCCAGTCCCGACGCACATTAGAAGGCTGTCCGTAGGCTCCTGACCCTTGGTACTTGGGAAAGACAAAAGCATTTTGTCCTTTGCCGGTCTCTTGTCGTGCCGCGAGCCTGGGTCAGGGGAGGGAGCCGCACGTCCAACCGACTTCTTCTTTTTGCGCTACTCATTGTCATAACGTGCAAAGCACGAAAAAACATGTTCCCGGGTAGAGCGAGACACTTTGCTGCTCATCAGCGAGTGTGATATGAGATGATCAGACGTCCTGAATTCACGGGCCGGCGCAAGCGATATCCCCTACACTTTGCTGGTCCAAGCCGTCCCGCACGCCAGCAGACTCCGACAGATGGTCTGCGGGCAGGGTCTAGCTACGGTGGATGCTTTCACCTCCCCCCCTGGTAATGCATTGCTGTATGCAGCCCCATGCTCGTTTAGTTCTCGAAACTGGAACTGAACGGTGTGGTTTTGGCATTGATTCGTCGCATGGCTTCTGCCGTGCCTCGTTTGCGTTGCCTTATTGTGACAAAGTGCGTCTGTGGATAGCGCTCCCGCCCGCTCACCTGAGGCTTGCTTTCGTGCTAATTCTCATCTCCCATCCCGATCCAGATCCTCCAAAACGCTTGGACGGACCCTACCGCCTGGTTGAGCCCTTGATATTCCTGAAGCCCCAGCGCGCCAGTCAGCCACGCGAGTCCACCTTCCCTGGCATCTTTAGCCCGCCATACATATACGTGAGGGCTACCGCTCTCCACTCACTTGCGGTTACAAAGCCTTTAGTCCACCCAGGTTCCAGCCTTCTCCGCCATCGCTCCTCTAGGGCGCCCAGGTCCCGAGCTTAACAAGGAGTGATCGCCGCTCCACACGCCTCAAACTCCACCATCAGCACTTCACAAGGCTCACCTCCCCCGCCGCCAAAGGATCAGTGGGTCGTATCGTCAACATACAACATCACCCCTTGCGACACTGCTATCCAGCATCTCGGGTCGAGTACACCAACAGCATCTCCACAGCTAATCCGGAGCATTGCCATCATAGTCGAACGACAAGACCATAGTAGACGGCTCACACCCCGTGTAACAGCCTCAGTAGCACCACGTCTGCGCAACCAGGAAACCGGGCCCTACCGAACAGTCTGTGTTGAACAACACCACAGTTCCACGAGTATCTGCTTTCGATTCCTCGTACGTCCTCCTCTTTCGGCCTGCAACGACGAACACCACTAACACTGTGCAGTCACCGAGACCTTCTAGAGTACTTGCGGCCATACGTGCGTCTGCCGGTATCACTACCCGCCCGTACCAGCGCAGGTACCATTGCCGGAGCCCTTCGTTCGATTGCAGCATCTCAAAGGACTCGGAGCAGCCATTAGCCGTCTGACGCGACGACCGACTAGACCGGAAGCACAATTGCGAACCCATAGACCGAGCGGGTATTTGTGTACTCCAAGGACCTTTCTACAAGATCCCCTTGCCTCCACTACCTGCATATCATCTGCACTTTGTCCCTCTCGACTAGAGGCCCCCTACCTCTCACATTACGCCTCTGAGCTACGAGCCGCTCGTTGCCCTCCGTGGATTCCCAGCCTTCACGTGGGTTGTACTGGTCCGGTGCTCACTACACTCCGCCATTTGCAGCGTCGCAGCTGCATCCCCTCCCAAGTCCTCCTTCATCCGAAGCAGGTAGGTCATCAGGACCTACCCGGGACACAACCGCCAACGTGGCTGCTGCCGTGGCTCATCCGTCTTCCATGCATCCTGGGTGTGACCCCATGGGTGTTCCTCCCAGCTTTGCAACGCGAAGGCCTCACGCCCAGCAGCTCGGCAGCTTTGAGCTCCCCCCACCACCCATGCACAAATATCCCTTCACCAACACCGTCACCACATCCCAATCATCACAGGCCCCGACGACTGTAGCCAGCGTGGGCAGCCTCCTGACTCCGCCCAACACGCATCACAGTGATGCAATTGGCTCTTCAGGTGTCTCTACAAGCAGCACGCAGTACTCGACAACCATGGCATACTCGAACGGACAGTACGTGTACTCTCCGCCAGCACAGGGATCGGCGGCACACTACGGCTACCCGGCTGCACATCATCAACAGCAGCAGCAGCACCAATACGGCCAAGCCCGTGGAGGTATGTTTGCTCTACCGCGCAGTGAGGGCCAGTTCGGACGACAAGACTCACTGGGCAAAGGGCTGATTCCGCCACCATATGAAATGAATCAACAGCTTCCACCGTTTACGCCTTCGTCCAACGGAGCGAACATGCCGTCAATGTCCACACAACAACACCAACACCAACATCAACAGCATCAGCATCAGCATCAGCATCAGCAACACCAGCAGATGGTGGGCGCACAAACACCAGTGTCTTCTTCAGCACCACAACAGTCGCCGGCTCTCAGCCAGGACTCCTTCAGGCCACCCCAACCACCAACCCCAACATACAGCTACCACACCGCCAGCACTCCGCAGCACACCAACTTCCCCTACTCCACCGGCCCATCCCCAACACTAAGCCAACAACAAAGCCCCATCAGCGCCGGCGGCTCCATGCCTCGCATGTCCCCCGCCGTATCCCAAGGCTCAATCCCCTCGATCCCCTCCAACAACCCCTCACAATCACCCTACCAATACCAACAAAGACCACCGCTTCAATACCCCGGCAGCCAAGCCCCCGTCTACTCCAACGTCCAGAACCCCAGCGGCGGCCTTGCCTTGGTCGGTGGCCATCCAGCCATGATGCCTGGTTTCAACAGCGGCCACGCAGCGGCCATGCCGCATTTCATGGGCCACCCACAGCACCAGCAACCTGCTGCCAACGACCGACCGTTCAAGTGCGACCAATGTCCCCAGAGCTTCAACCGCAACCACGATTTGAAGAGGCATAAGAGGATCCATCTTGCTGTCAAGCCGTTTCCCTGCAACCACTGCGACAAGAGCTTCTCGAGAAAGGACGCCTTGAAGGTACGTTCCACATTCGAGAAAGTTGCATATAACATGAATGCTAACACACATACACAGCGACACATCCTCGTCAAAGGCTGCGGAAAAGCCACCGCAGATGACCACACCAAACGCGAAACCCCATCGCCTAAAACCGAGGACTCGAAATCGCATTGATGCAAGTTTGAGCTTCATCACTTCTCCCCTATCATCCAAACTTGTCTTCTTCTTCTCTTGTATTACTTATCCAACCTTTCTTATACGCTGTCTTTGTTGCTTTCAGCACAGCACAGCGTTAGCTTGTTTCGCTGAAAGCAGCATTCTGGTTACGACTTATGCATGTCTTATCACGTCTCTTATTCTCTTTCTGATCGGGCTACCCTCGGGAAACGGGAGAAATGGAAAGTAGGGGAGTTACTGGAACGTTTTTTTTCTTCTTTTCATTTAGATCGCGGATACCTCTTACTTTGTTGTTGTTGTTGTTGTTGTTGTTGTTGTTGTTGCTATCGGTCTTGTTTAATCTTGTGTATGTATGAAGGTACCACGTGGGGTTGGCTCATGCGCCTCGCCGTTGTTATTGTGTGTACGTCACATTGCATTTGCTTTTGGACGGGAGGTTGTGGGCCTGGTTTCGGTCTGTGTGCTTCGATTAGTGGGGGAGGGGAGTGAGTGAGGTTCGCCGGACGTCTGGGCTACAGCGGGTGTAATTTTCCAAAGACGAACTGTAACATCCGCTGCGGCTGGGCTGTTTGTCTCCTTTTTTTCACCTCGCTTCCATGAAAGCCTGCATCGTACTGCGGAAGAGCGAGAGAGGGACTGAGAACTCGGCGCTGGGTATCTTAAAAAGGGGTGACGATGCGGCAATACAATATTATACATGTTATGACTTACTCAACATCTTCACCTACCTTGCTACTTCCTTACCTCCTGCTTAGCCATTCCATCGTCTTTACCCTACCTCGTTCCGTCATCTAATTCTGCTAGCCAACCACGTACGCGCCAGCCCAAACTCAAAGCAAAAGTGCGGTGTCATCAGTCATATCCAGGCCGCTGGTCTCCTTCCCGCTGGTACTCACCAAGGGGCAGTGATGCATATAGCATCTGCATTATATTCCTGAACGAGCAGTCGCGGCATTAAGGTTTTGATCTGTGCAAGCGTGCAAGGGACGCAGCGACGGTCAAGTGCAGCAGAAGAAAGTGCGGACCGAGTGGCTGGGTGGTGTTCGGCAGATTCCGGGGGGCTGGGAGTTTGGTACGTACCGGTCCCGGTCCCGGTCCGTGGCACGGATGCGAGGGGGGAAGAAGCGCGATAAACTTCCAGGGCTCTCTCACTTCACCTCGCTTCATCACCACGTGCGGTGGGAGAAGCGCGCTTTCACCCCGCCACGATGCGCTGTTGTCGCATATCTTTTTGCGCATGAGGCAGCTTTCGTTTGGTTGATCAGGGTAGGATGTAATGTGGTGCTAAGGTGTCGGAAGTCCATGACCCTGGACGGCACCGGTGTTGCTTGCGCTCTTCAAGATCTCTTTCTGTCTATATGCGTCCAGTTCGTCTTACGGCATGATTTACCGTCTCTACTGGAGTCGGCTTTGGTATTGTCTCTCAGTATGTCCAAGTAGGAGATGAGGTACGTTGCGACTGGGCTACCTCACCTGCGAGAAAGAGCTGTGCAAGGAAAGCGATCAGGACGTATGAACAGCCCCTGAATTGCACATCGCTTTGGTATTAAAGAACACCCGTACTCATGGTCTTTGTGTCGTCTCCATTCTGTTCATCGGGCAAATCATTCCTCTCATCGTGGCTGGGACCATGATGATACTTGCCGTCCACGATGCTAGGCATATTCATACGAAGCGGCATCTCCCAAAGTCTCGTTCGCACCCAAAACAGGATCCAAGACACGCTTTCCTCCTCGCAAGGTCCGTTGCCACTGCCGTGGCTGGTGCTCCTGTTGCTCCTGCTGCCGCCACGTTTGCATCCGATTGCGCTTTACAGGGTCCGTCTGTGCACAGGTCTCCCAGCGCGACATCCATTTCTTCCCCAACATCGACACTTGCGTAGCCGGTCCATTGTATGCATCCATCTACTTGTTAGCTTCTTGGAGCGAGAGCAGACTCACTTGGCATTGCACATCTAGCCGCCCCTCTTTTACCGGCCTTGTCTACGGACTCGCTGGCGGTCAAACGATCGAGCGAGCGCCTTCAGTGTCAACAGCGATAAACAACAACACACAACATCCGGTCATGGCTTTTGCCTGATTTCACCCACTACAGCCACTTGGACTACCGCAACAACCCACTGCAGGCTTTTTAAGGCTTGGACCCCCATCTTATCATCTTGTAAATCTTGGCCTTCACTCTACTCTTTCATCGTAACCACGGCAGCTGCACTACTCAAGCACTCCCACCTTGACCACTGCAAGAGTTTACACCCAACATGGATTCCAGATTCCTTGGCCGCCCACCGACGCGTCGACGCGCACTCGGTGACGGCACCAACCGCGCAAATGAGGGTCCACGCACTCAGCGAGGAAACGAAAAGCGGAGCAACAGCTACGCATCTTCGTCACCTCAGCCGCTTCCCCACAACGAGTCCATTGTTCCGAATGGTACCCTTGCTGTTCGGCACGAGGAAGCCTCGCCAGAAAACAAGCGTCTATCTGCCGTGCAAGCCTACGAAGTCCGCCCCCATAACTCCAAGCGCGATTCTGAGATTTCCAATGCGAGCACCAATGCTTCCGGTTCAAATCGCCGCCGGAAGACACACATTGGCCCTTGGCAGTTGGGCAGGACCATTGGACGAGGTGGCTGCTCACGTGTTCGGCTTGTCAGACACAGTGGCACTGGACAATATGGCGCGGCAAAGATCATCTCCAAGGCTACAGCAGAGAAGGTGCGCGCTCTGAGCTTGGCCAACCTCATTCAGAGCGCCGAGCAGGACTTGTCATTATATCCCGACGGCAAGGTCATTCCATTTGGCCTTGAACGCGAGATTTGCATTATGAAGTTGCTCGATCATCCAAATATTGTCCGCTTATATGATATCTGGGAGAACCGTGATGAGCTGTGAGTACATCAAAAACTGCGACCGGCCTGTCTAACATCTCACAGGTACCTGATCATGGAGTTTGTCGAAGGCGGCGAGCTGTTCAGCTACATCCACGAGCAGCATGGACTGATCGAGATCCACACCGTACATATCTTCCGCCAGATCATCGCAGCCTTGATCTACTGTCATCGTATCAATATTCACCACCGCGACCTCAAGCCCGAGAACATTCTGCTGGACAGAGATACCATGACGGTCAAGCTTGTCGACTTCGGCATGGCTGCGTTACAACCCATTGGCAAGAAGCTCACCACACCCTGCGGCAGCCCTCATTATGCTGCGCCGGAGGTTATCAGAACTACATCTTACGACGGAGGAAAGGCAGATGTGTGGAGCTGCGGCGTCATTCTGTTTGTCCTTCTTACCGGCACTCCTCCCTTCAACTACTCTGGCGATGAGCGCGACCTGAAGCACCTGTTCCGTGATATCGCAGCGGCCAAGTATATCATGCCGGACAACATCTCCAAAGAGGCCCAAGACCTGATCGGGAGGATTCTAATCGCTGATCCAAAGCGTCGCATCTCTATTGATGAGATCTGGGATCATCCTTTCCTTCGCAAGTATTCGCAAGAGCTGAACTTCATGGGAGAAAACGCCAACGTCAACCACTGGACTGGCCCTCTTCCTGCCATTGCAGAGTGGACAATTCTCGAGCGCAAAACTGTCGATCGCGAGATCTTGCGGTATCTGCGTACGCTATGGCACAGCGAGAAGGAGGATGCTCTAATCCAGAAGCTGCTAAGTCAAGAGTAAGTAGCTTTTTTTCTTTCAACTGTACACATGTGCACCTACTAACCTTTGGACAGAGCAAACCAAGAGAAATACTTCTACTCTGCATTAAAGAAATACCACACCGACCAGTTGGAGAACTACCAACCGAGCGCACACTATGCCGTAGCTCATTCCAACAGCGACCATCATCACAACACGCGGCATTCGCCTACACGCAAGGATATAGAAGAGCTTCCCATAAACACCCACGACCACAAGCGCTCGCAATCTGCTTACTCAATTCTAAACAACGAGCATCTATACTCGAAGCACAGTCTCTATGAGTCGCCTGTCTCTGAAGCCAGCTACGACCCATACCGAGCCTCACGTCAGCCTATCGTTCCCATTCCGGAAGATGCTCCCCTCAACCAAAATGTCACAGTGCATCGAGGACACAGCAGCCGCAGTGATAAGCAGCGTCCTATCACGGCCTTGGGACATCATACAGGGAACTCATTACGGGTTCAAGCTTTACGGAACAACTCTAAGCGTAGTTCTGCAATGTCGCGCGGTTCTTCACGAAGCACTCCTTCGCACCAGAGCACTCCTTCTTCTCATCGTGCTCCTTCGGTTCAGCGACGGTCAATGTCTCGATCATCTCTTGCGAGCTCGCACTGGCCTAGTAGCCCACCTGTCATTGCTCGTTCCGCTGGTATGGGTAAACGAGGTGTGAGCTTTTCGCATCTGCACGACCGTCGGTCTTCAGCAGCGACAGCTAGCAGCTGGCAGACTGAGGTTGGATCTTTTGCCGATCACATGTCTCACAGGCCTCATACGTCCATCGGGTCCTACGGACCATCTGCCAAGGCGAGCACGATTCGATCGTACCCCAAGCCACGGGCCCGTATGAGCTCAGAGATGCCGTGCCTGAAGCTTCGTAAGCCAGAAAGCCCTACCAAGTACATCCAGGGAGAGGCTCGGAAAGTCAGCATGGAGCTGGGCAAGGTCATGGAAGAAGCTTTCAACCGTTCTTCAGTCGGCTCGAGCATTCGATCAGATGCTTACCACAACGCCTCGCAGTATGACAGTCCTCCAACTTCCTTCTCCAACACTCGGGACTCAGGTGGTAGTACATTGGCCACTACCCCGGGTGCCAAGTTGCTTTTTGGAGACCGGCCCTTGCCACCAATTCCAGCCGAGACTCCTAACACTTTCCTGCAGCGAAAGCTGGCGGAGACTCGTGAGGAGATTGCCCGACGGTTGAACGAGGATGATGATAGCACCGCGCAATTCAACAATGTGCTCGAACATCTCGATCGCTTGATGGTGCCTGCGGTCGGTGGCAAGCGTACAGTCTCCGCCCCTGTCAAGTCTCCCGAGCATAGGCCGCTTCGTGTGATTCCTGAGGAGGTGAAGGCTGATAATGGAGATGGGTTTGACATCCGTGTTCCCAAACATCGAGCTGTCACTGACCCTGTTAGGCCGCAGGGCCGTCGCATGGTGACTGAGCAACAGCAGACCATCCGTATCGTCGAAGGATCGCCTACTCGTGTCGCTCCTTTGAACATTCGAAAGCGGAGCGGTGCAAGTTTGAAGACAAATGCGACTCAAGAGGTGTCTGCTGTACCTACCATGCGACCATATCACGATGTGCAGAACGACCTCCTGGTTCAACGTACGAACGATGCCGCTCCCGTTCTTGAGAAGCAAAACACGGTGCTCAAGAAGAAGAAGTCGCTCTGGTTCCGTCGCAACACCGGCGAGCAGGAGCGTGAGCAGGAGAACAAGGAGAACCAGGTCAAGAAGAAGCAGTCGAACACGCTACTGCAGATCCCGGAGGCATGGCAAGGTCTCGATGATCGCAAAGAGAGGAATGATCAGAAGCGGGAGGATGGTAGCAATGGAAGCGAGTTTCCCATGCGCAACTGCAGCGCAGCTACTGCAAAGAGTGATTCGGTACAGAAGGGCTTCTTCGCCTTCTTTGGCAAGAAGTCAAAGGACGATAGGAGTAAGAAGCCCATGGAACTGGGAGGTAAGGGTAGCCATGTGCTCTCAACCTTTTGTTGCATACTGACATCTCTGCAGCACTCAACTTTAGCTCATCCTCAATTCTCTCCAACTTCGATATCGTATCCGACAACAATAACGATACAGCTCGTGCCGGCCCGCCTGAGATGCAGATGAACTGGCTCTCACGCTTCCTCCACATCAAGCCCGCCACCAAGACGCTGTGCTTCCAGATTGGCCGTGGAAAAGTGCGTCAGGACCTCGTTCATCTGCTGCGCGATTGGCAGCGCTTCGGCGTCCAGGACGTGTCGTTAGACCGCGAAGCAAACTCCATCAGCGCACGCATTGACAAGAGCAACCGTAAGTGTCCACCACCCCGGGCGTGTCTGTTGTTCAGTGCATGGCAACTTCAACACTGGCGTTTCCAAGTGGAGATATTAGAGGCTGAGCTCGTATGGCGATGTAATGCTGCATTTGTTTCGTTGCTACTCAAAAGACACTCGCTGACACCTCGTTTTTCACAGACCTCAAGATCAAACCCGTAACCTTTGTCATCGAACTCTTCGTGGTACTCGAACACGGACGCCGCGCTAATCTCTGTCTCGCGCGCTTCACGCAAACCCGCGGCGCAGCCTCCAGTTTCCGCAAGGTCGTCGATATTGTCGAAGATGTGTGTCGTGCTCGCTGCATGTTGGTCGAGGATGAGGAGAAGAGGGCTTCGATGATGGAGGTTTTGGAGTAGGATACCAAGAGCAAGAAATTACGAGAAGATAATAATGGTAATGGAAGTGGTGAAGATGGGGGTGGGGGGAAGCAACGGGGCTGTTTGGATACCAGATGGCGTACTTCTTCCCTATTATGAGGGATTGTTATTGTGATTTGAACGGGTTATCGCGTCTGCGCTGCATGCATGATAGGAGATTGACAGGGTAGTAATTGGTGGATGGCATGGGATCTTTCTGAATACGATACAGATGGATACGTGCTCACATGTGCTTCTCGCTTTGGCATATGAATGATTATGGGACTGAGGATGAGAAGGGGTGATGTTGGTTGACTTGTACGCACACTCTCTCTGGATAGCTCTTTGATGTGTAATGCCGATGGTCTATCCCTTTACCTGTCTTGATGAGCTAGTACGCGCTACTTCATTTTCAGTATCGATGCATATAGACCAACTACGAAGTGACTTTAACGAGTGTGAGATCCTCCCTGGACATATCTAGAAGTTATCGAGGAACCTTTTTACTTTTGGCATTCAATTCTCACAATTCTATACAGCCGACAAATGCTCGGTTATATTAGTACGATACATCCTTTCAAGCGGTCTCCTAGCGTATAGTGGAGATCCCGCGTCATCACCCATCCAATCCAATCAAACGCCAACTTGAAGTCAATGCAATCGGATTATCAAGAGATGAACGCGAGTCCCAGAAGACGTGTAGGGTGGACTTATGATGGTGTGACCTGTCCTCGTCGAAAGGGCTTGGGATTCCGATGTTCCGATGCTTCGGGACTTTGACGACCAATCAACCGCATCTGCTTTATAATTGTTCCATGTGCCCCGGAATTCGCCGCGGATGACATATGCTTCGGCGAATTTAGTGACAAGCAGCAGCCTGTCCCTTGCTATTCATTCACAACAACACGCGCTTCTTGCCTACACTCCTCGCAGCACTCCTGAATCTCCGATACTGCGATAATGCTACTACCTCGAACCACCGCCGCCGTCGCGCGCTCCAGCTCGACATTTCTACGATTCGCCGCCACATCGTTCACCCCCCGCAGGTGCCCGCAATGCGCGCGGACGTTTGCCTCATCGATACCGTACCGACAGTCAGCTAAGCGGCAGATGCAGACAGCGACTGCGTATCAGCCTCACTCGCTGTATCCCCAACCGCCGCCACCAAGGAATGCTGGCGTACCCGACACATCAATAGCAGGTGGAGCAGCCGAGGCAAACAGTGCGAACCCCCCACAGCTGCCCTCGCAAGAGCACACGGCAGCGACACCTTCGGAACAACCGAATGTGAGCATACCCGAGGGCGAAGCACAAAAGTCACAGCAGGCGCCAAGTTCCAGCAAGCCTTTGCGCCCGCGCCGCTACAACTTTGGACCACGGAAAGCAACCATCAAGCTATCGCCCTCGGCTGTGTCGCACCTCCGCGAGCTTCTCGAACTACCGGAGCCAAAGCTTATTCGGATTGGTACAAAGGCGAAGGGTTGCTCGGGACTGGCATATGACTTGGAGTATGTGGACAAGCCAAGCCCGTTGGACGAGCAGGTGGAGCAGGATGGCGTCAAGGTTTTGATCGACAACAAGGCGTTGCTGAACATCATTGGAAGTGAGATGGACTGGCTGGAGGACAAGCTGAACGAGCGATTCATCTTCAAGAACCCTAACATCAGTAAGTTTCCAAGCAATGTGCCAGAAGAGGCCGCGGCTAACAAATTCTAGCTGAGCAATGCGGCTGCGGCGAGTCCTTCAGCGTATCATGATACCCATACGATTCCATCACTATGCATTATAGAAGCATTACCGGCGTTGCATCTTCGGCGTTACACATACATATGACATGATTGGAATATCACCAGCATCGGGTGTAGCACATTGCTCTCTCGTTTCTCTACCTAGGTGCGATATATAAACTCGCAGCAGCATCACCGCAAAATTGAAATCACCACGCCTTCTTGGAGACCACTAAACTTCCCTTGAGCGGCAGCGACCTCTTACATCAATTGGTGCTAGCGGCATACGGCTCTCGTTCC
This sequence comes from Alternaria brassicicola, assembly GCA_002796735.1. Lineage (NCBI taxonomy): Eukaryota > Fungi > Ascomycota > Dothideomycetes > Pleosporales > Pleosporaceae > Alternaria > Alternaria brassicicola. Next base: position 69,099 of record PHFN01000029.1, read on the forward strand.
ATATATCATGCTCACATCTTCCCCGGCTCATAGTCAAAGACCTTGACACCATTCGCCACCTCCCCAGCAAACCTTACAAAATCCTGGTGGGCGGGGTCTTTATATACGTAGTAATCGCGGTCCTCTTCACTTTCGAATTCGACAACGAAACCGTGGGTTGAGGTGCCCTACGCAAAATCAGCACTCGCAAGGCAACATGAAGGTGTGTGCCGCATACGCTGTGGCCTTCAGGGCTGTTGTTTTTGCCACCAGAGAAGGACTTGATATACGGCTTCTGAGATGTTGGATGAATGCATTGGTCTTTTAGGCCGAGCATACGGTCGCATGCCTACACAGTATGAGTACATGTATGATGTATGTTTAGACGAATATAAGAGGTACTTTTGAGATTTGGTCTGGAGAAGCTGTCGACTTCCACTCGAATAGTACAATGTGAATGATTGTCATCTTGAAAATGACTCAGTTGAAGCAACAATAGAAGTAGTGATGCGACAGACGGGTAAAGAGGGGCATTTGACACAGTGGGTGGTATTTCGGATATAATGACCTCAGCGTTGCTAAGCTCCGGGGAAGCTGCCGCGTCGCATGCTATCCATGGCGCGAACGCCACGAACCGATGGGCCCCCGCCTGCGATACCAACCATAGCACAGTATTATGAATGATGATGCTACGACCGTTATGAATTAATCTAGACTCAGTATACATATGTAATTCCTCACGTCCGAAAGCGGGACCAAGCCTTCCAAAACCACCACCATGGCGAACGCGCCAGCTCTCCCCGAACAGATTGTATACCTGATCATACGCTTCACAGCCTCAGTACCCGACCTCCCCCTCTCAATCCACTATCCCCGCACAATCGGCACCCTCTCTCTCAAACAGCTCATCCGTCAACACCTCCCCCCCGAACATGCCCCAGCGCGCCTCCGCCTCATCTACGCCGGCAAAGTCCTCGCAGACAGCGATCCGTTGTCGAAATCTCTACGGTTACCGCCTCCGCCACCTCCCCGCAACACGAAGAATATAGGTGGGGATGGAGTAGGAGGAAGCGGGGAGGGGGACAGGAGCAAAGGGAAACAACCTCTGAGGGAGACACCAGCCGCCGAACACGGTACTACGACGGAGATCCCGCCCGAGGCAAAGAAATACTACATACACTGCTCCCTCGGCGACCCGCTCTCTGCATCCGAACTCGCCAGCGAAGCCACCCTCGCCCAAAACACTGAGATAGCGTTGAAGTCACACCATGGATCTACATCCTCTACATCCCAATACCGGCGCGCAAGTACTACTACTACTACTAATGCAACTACAACAACAGACCACAATGCACGGCGACGTAGTTCCACGGCTACTTCCAGCACCGCGAATGTGGCGCCCGCGGCACAAGGCTTCGACCGGCTACTGAGCTCGGGTTTCACACGCGACGAGATAGCCTCTCTCCGCGCCACTTTTACCCATAACCTCTCCTTCACACATACACCTGATACTATGCCCACGCCCGCGCAGATCCGCGCCTTGGAAGACCGGTGGCTGGATTCTTCTGCCAATGATCCCTCTGCGTCTTTGACTGGAGCTTCGGCGACGGGCGCTGGGACGACGGGAGGGGAAACTGGGTGGGGCGCGGGCTTCGCGGTAGAAGAAGGTGGGCTGGACGATATGCTGTATGGGTACTTGACGGGGTTCTTTTTTCCGCTAGGTAGCTTGGTTTGGGGCTTCAGGGAGGAGGGGGTTTGGACGAGGAGGAGGCAGGTGGCTGTTGTTATGGGGGTTGTGCTGAATTGTGTTTTTGGGTTTATGAGATGGGGTGGGTAGGTAGGTAGGTAGGTGTTGAGATTAGGAGACAAGGATAGGAGAAGTGGGTATATACCCTCAAAGGCATTGATTCGTTATCGTCGTCATCATCTACATGTCTCATCGAGGTCCGGAAAGCCGCTGCTACAATCACAAGCCCATCTCACCCATCACTCGTCACCGCCGCCAAATTCAACACCGTCTTTCTGCATCACAAACACCATCTCAACAAGCAATACCCGCTCTACAACTCAGTCGTTTCCTTCGCAGGAGCACCCATATAGCTCAGCGGACCCTTCTTGACCATCAAGGTCATAACCTCGTAAAGCGTATCCGCAGCAGCCATGGTAGTAAGCTCAGCATTAGTATCGTAAGCGGGAGCAACCTCGACGATATCAGCAGCGATGAGGTTGATGCCCTCCAAGCCACGGATAATCGTACGCAGCTCGCGCGTTGTCCAGCCACCCGTCTCGGGCGTACCGGTAGCGGGAGCGACTGTTGAGCACGTCAGTGTCTCTCCATCTTCATCCACTAAACGTCCCACCTCTCATGTCCCCGTAGTCGTCGTCGTCATCAACCACACAACCAGCATACACGCAATGGCCAACAAGTTACACTTACAAGCAGGATCAAGAGTATCAATGTCGATACTCAGATACACAGGCTTCTCGGTACCAACCCTCTCCTTGATCTTCTTGATGATGCCATCGGTACCAATCTTGTCGATTTCGCGTGCCTCGACGATTTCGAAGCCGCAGTACCCGTCGTTTTCGTAGTCGGAGGGGCCGGAGAGCGTGGTGCGGATGCCGGCGTGGATGTTGGTGTCGTTGGCGAGCAGGCCTTCTTGTGCGGCATGGAAGAAGTAGGTACCGTGGTTTATGCTGGCTTGTTCGCTGGGGGCGCCGCCAAAGACTTTGGGGCGCCATGTGTCGCTGGGTTGGCTGTCAGTCTTGTATCTTGAGGAGGTGTGGGAAGGCAAGGGTGGATTGAGTCTTACAGATGGCTGTCGAAGTGGATGACGGTTATGGGACCGTATTCACGGTTGATGGAACGGAGGAGAGGGAGTGTGATGGTGTGGTCGCCTCCGAGAGTGATCAGGCGAGGGAGTGTTGTGCCCTTCTTCGACGGGCCGGGCTTGTTGGCGTGCGTGTATGGTTCGCGGCTCAACAACAGATTGTGCCCTTGCTCAATCTGCTGGAGCGCATACGCGTTGTCGTACCTGCACAGACACACACCCATCAGCATCCGCCCGCAGGACCCAAGCTCCACCGAGCTACCAAATGCTGAAAAGCAAACTTACGAAGTCACGGGAATGTCACCACAGTCGATGACCTTGGCCCAGGAATTGAAAGGGTTCGCCTCGAGTGGGACGTTGTAGCCGCCACTAAATCCAATTCTGCGTGAGCCTTTGCGACAAGAAGCGGAAAATTAAGCATGTTACCGTGGTCAAACATACTAGAGGTTGAGGCGGCGAGAACCTTGTCTGATGCCGCTGGGTCCAAAGCGAGCACCCGGACGGTACGATGTGCCAGTATCAAAGGGCGCACCAATGAATGCAATGTCGAACTTTGTGTTGCTAGAGAGACACGGGTGGTAGGGCAGGCGACCGAATGTGGAAATGCCGGAGAAGATGGAGTCGGCCTGGGATAAGGTCAGTTACTGCTTCCGCGCGTCGTCTTCAGATTGGAAGCTCATACCTGAGTTCCACCATCGCCAGGAAGCGTGTTGTACCACAGTCCCTCGTGAGGACCTGCCAATGGCTCTTGGTTATGGCCGTGGTCGCCATGTGCAGCAGCAGCCGCCGCGAAGCTTAAAAGTGCGCGTGTGAACCTCATCCTGCCGGATTTTCAATGTACACCGAGGAGATGGAGAGGAGGGAGGTGCAAGAACAGCTCTGGGGACTGCGGAAAGCTCGCAGTAAATAGCTGAGGAGATTACAAGCTCATGCTTTCTATCAGTGACTTGTTTGACCATCTCACGTTAGGTAAACTGCTGTTAGGTAAACAACATTTCCGGAGCAACCCCTGCTTCTTGATGATGTCGTCTGCACGCATAGCACCGCACTGCCTCTAATCGGTTAGTACCTTCTTGGAGAAGAGCTCCAGGTCTTGATATGGCGTTGTCGTGTGGTATAAGCCCGGAGTTGTGTTCTCCGCATGTCCAGCTTGTGTCGGACGATGCAGTGAGCTTCTGACAAACATGGACCGAACATCCTTCAGAAAGAATGTACCTCCTTTTTGAATCAAATCCAGAATACCGTGATGGCCACACCAACTCTCCTCCCTCGCCCTTGTACCTTGCGCACAGCCTCATCCTCGACTACCGAGAACGACATGCACCGGCCGTTGCTGATCAGCGCGGATACCCAACCCCGCCATGTACAATGACGAGGATCCACGATCAGAAAAGAAAGCCGGGGAAATTGACCAGTAGCGTCCTCTGCAGACGATATGTAACGGCTATATTCAGCAGCTTCAATCTCTTGGTATCGTGTCTTATCTGAAGCGAGTCAAGAGCCGTGGGACTACCCCAACTTATGCATGCAATGCGTCTCCGATGCGTTCGTTACGTAGTCCGCAGCTGTACGCGTTCTACGTAACGGTCTTTCGTAGCTGTTACACAGTGCTTGGATTGGCTCGATAAGAATTGAGGTAATCCCGACGCATCCAGAGTACAATCTCCGTGGCAGATTGGGCGGTTAATTGACGGAGTATGTCTTAGTGCATGCAAGACTGAATACGTAGTTTGCTTCGATATCACTGAAGTTCTAGGGTTTCTTCATTGCGAGACAAATACGGCGTGGGGTACGCGGCAGTTGGGTAACTGTGCGGAGGTGGTGAGGCGATGGAGAGTGAGGTTCAGATGCGGAGACAAGGGTCCAGATACCGGCCGCCCCAAAACCGTTCGCTTAACGTATCGAGTAATTTTTGACACTTCTTGCATTAGCAGTTCCGGGGTGCTATCTATCTCTATTCCGTGCGCATGTCTAAGAAGCGTTGCTAATACATCTGATGTTGCGCGTCAAACTTCCGCCACGTCAGGCGGCTATCCGTGTACTGGTGCAGCTTCCGCTGGAGGAAGGCCCAACTCTGCTCTTTCGTCTGAATCCATTCTTTCAAAAGCCTTCTTGACTTGGTAATCCCAGTTACTCCAAGCAACGATCGCCCACTCCGCAAATCCGACAAGGTACAGCGCGATGCACTGACCGACCCATAAACCGCCGAGGCCCCAGCCGTGGAAGGCGAGCCAGATGCCCAATGGCAAAGCTCCACAGTAGTAGCTGGCAATGTTTACCGTTGCTCCAATGTGCTGTCTACCCATACCTCTGAGAGCTCCGCCGCAGCTACCATTGAGTCCATCTGCGATTTGAAAAAGTGCGACATAAGGCATTACCTTTGCAGTGAGCTTGATGACTTCGATATCATCGTTGAAGATGTTGGCGTAAAAGTCTTTGACTCCCATGAGGACAGCCAACACCAGCGCACCAAGTAGCATGCTGAGAACAGCAGCAGTATTGGCAGCTCTAGCTGCGCCTTTTGCGTTCCGTGCGCCGAGAAGGTTTCCAACGCGCGAGGAGGTAGCGACACCAACGCCAAAGGGAATGGTGTTCATGACTTGGTCCGTAGTCATGATGACACTCTGCGCGGCCAGTGGAATCGTGCCGAGTTTCCCTGCCACAAGCGCAACAGTCTCGAATGCCCACCATTCCGTGCCGACGTGTATCACACCTAGCAGAGCAAGCCGTGAGAAGGTCCATAGGTTCTGCAGACACTTGCGATCCCAACCTCCCCAGCATTGCCATCCATCAACGAAGCGCGCATATGCGAGCAGCAACAGGAAGGACGCCCAGTACGCGATGCCGGTAGCAAGCGGAGCGCCGAGTAGTCCCATTTTAAAGGTGTATACAAAGAGATAGTTTAAGCCGGCGCTGAGAGGAGAGGTGACGAGGAGAACATATGTACCGGGTCTCATTATTTCTGAGCATGTCAGTATATGCTTCCAAGCTGCAACGATGAAGAAACCGTACCTTGGGCTTGCATGTACTTCTTCAGCGCCTCAAAGTATATGTAGCCAACGCCGCCTGGAGCAAGCACCGAGAGAAACCTCGCGGAGTCCCGGGCTATGTAGTCTTCTTGACCGAGGGCTTTGAAGAGCGGCTCGGAGCAGAACCACAGGATAGCAATTGGTATGTAGAAGAGCAGGAGCATGACGTATGCCCGCTGGAGAATGATACCCAGGTCGTGTGGATTCTTACTCCCGGTGAAACTGGCGGACGCCAATGTGTCGATCGCGGTTGTGCCACCGAGAGCAACGAGCCAGCCCGTCGCCATGGCGAACATGTACGAAAAGGCAGCCGTGGCCAATGCTTCTGGCGAGAGGCGTCCGACAATGAGGACGGATACTGTTTGCAGGGAGTTTTGCAATGCGTATGCCACGACGACCGGTAGTGATCCTTTGAGCAGTATCCAGAACTCTTGAAGGATGAGTTGGGTTTTTGATGCTTGTCCATCCTCGAGCTCGTAGGTTTCGCCGGTAGACCATTCCTCATGTTGCGATTCTGGAAGAAGGGCAGTCCGTTCGTCTGGTGGGGCATCATCTTGGGTTAATTTCTTGAGGAGGTTTGGCAGCCACGACCTGTTTTTGTTCGCTTCGTAGCCCATGACGATAGTAACGTGAAAATGATAAAGTGTATGAAACGTGAAAATGAGGCTCCAAGATAGCCCAGGATTGATATGTAAATCGACGTCTCTACAATCCGCCTCTGATGCCCACAAGATGCAAAAGGCAAGAAAACAACAACCCCTACATCATACCTGGGGCCGCAAGCCTCAAATCCCCCAGATAGACCGAACATGACTACACCTCTGACAATACACGGACCTCCAAACCGGTGTAACCGCGGGCGTATCTTGCCTACCGTGACCTATTACCCACAGAAAGACCTGCAGCCGCCACTCACTTTCCAGCATGCATACATCCTCTAGGTCAGATTGACCTTGCAAAAAGATTGGGCGTATCTGTGGTCAGGACAGTGCGCTGCTGTACAGTAGTCTTATCGACTTGCATCGCGCGCCGTTTTGACTAAGGCTCTTCGGTAAGACGGTTTTACATGAAGCGAGGACGTCCCCGGTTTACAAATCGGGATAAGTGTAATGAGTGGAGCTGAGAACAACGTTGATACCGAGCTCTCTTGGCGGCGCTGGTGAAAGTGCCGGGCGACTTTAGAGCGCGAGGCTTCCCCGCAACATTGCGTGTTCGACGACGATAACGCCGGCTGTCCGTTTCAAGAGATATGCAATGTCAACTGGGCATCGGACCAGAGTACGGAAGCTCGTCGTAAGGAGTTGTGCGATGCTTGGAAGTGTTCGGGCGAGGATTTGTTTCGAGGAGTAGGTAGTGAATGTGCCGTTCATGTGGCGCAGGTTATGCTTTACTTTGATTGGTCAGTATTTACACTTTTACAACAATAATCCCAGATAACGTATGTAGCAAGCGAGTCGCCCACGCAAGCGAGGCGCCCACCCCACCAACTTTGATCACCTATCTCAACTCTGTGTACAATGCCTCAACGACAACAAGCTCTAGCACACTCATCTGAAGCTAATATACAGCTAACTATCTTATCTCTTAATAAGCACTAAATAAAGACTGTACGAGCAGCTGCTTAGGCCTTTAACGTCCCTCGTACAACGCTACGCGACTAACGCGCTAGCAAACCTGCCCAACGCGATTGCTAGCCCAACTTAAAGAAGCTTACCTAGCTAGAAGAGGAGGTTGTTGTTAGCTATATACTTAACTTAGATTAACGTAGATTTGCGCCTACGTACGCTGCTGTACGTAATATAGCTAATAAGCTGCTAGCTGCGCGCGGCGCTAGCTAGGTTAGGCAGAAGTAGCCAGCTAACTTCGTTAGGCGTATAGATAGCCTTAAGACGCGTTTTAATTAAGCGTACAATAGGCAAAGAGCTCTGTATAAGGATCCTGTATTAATTAGGAGCTAGTTTAAGCTCGTAGAGCAGACAAAGGCTAAGTACGGCATCTGCGATAAGGACGTCTACAACTTTAACAAGGCTAGCTTTATAATAGGCAAGATTAAGACTTAACTCGTAGTAACAGGGTTAGAGAGGAGAGGCAGGCTAAAGGCTATCTAGCCTAGTAACTGTAAGTAGGTAACAGCGATCGCTGCGATTAACGCTGCTAGCTAGTTAATACTACTATTCCTTGTCTTCGCTAGCTAGTATTACCTGTCTGCCTAGTATAAGGAGGATATCCTACGCGACTAGGCTATCGCAGTTAGCGACAACGGCTAAACAACAAACAAGATTAGAGTTAAGTAGCTAAAGCACTTTATAAAGTATACTAAGGGCAAGGTAGTTAGAGTACGTTAGCTGCTTATCCTTAATAGCTACAAGAGCTACTAATCGCTTAAGTTTTAAGAGCTCTGCAAGGAGAATAATATCTACACGCTTTGTATGCTACCTTACTTATCTTACCTACTTTAGCCTCTTAACGTTAGCTGCTTCTCGCTATTAAAGCGCGCGTATAGCTGTAAGGTTAAGGCCCTAATCTACTACTATATTAACTATATTACAAAGCTTAAGTTTCTGCTAGCCTTTAAGGCAGCTTTTGATTAATCCTTTACGTTAGCTAATATCTGCTTAGCCTTTTAAGGCGCAGGCCTTGTTCTATTTTAACTAGACGTTATTCTGTTAAGGCTTAACGTACAGCTAGGTACACCTACTCTAGCTCTACTAAAGGCTCTCTAGGAGGCTTGTACGCTAAGTAACGTACGTAAGCTTAAGGCTTAATTAACGTTAATACGTAATCGCGTGCGACGGCACAAGAGCTTATTACTAGCTTCGATTATTAAGGCGATTAACTAGCTTAAGAAGGGGGCTAAGGTAATAATGCTCTTAGCTAAGCTAATGCGTAATTAGATTACTAGCCTTAAGAAGGCTAACGAGGCAGCCTTAGCCCGGAAACAGCGGAAGAAAAAGCGTATACAGAAGCGTAGAGTCTTAACAAAGGGAGCTAGAGAGGATATACTTGCTTAGCGAGAGGCTAATTAGTAGATTGCGCGTAAAGGGCGTCGAGGAGGAGAGCGATTAGGCCTTAGCCGCTAGGCTCTAGCACGCTGCAGTAAGTGCAAAGAAATAGGGCACAACTTACGTACGTGCAAAAAAGGTAGTTAAGATACTACTTAATTAACTCTATTAATATCTATATATTATATAATGTTGTTGTTGAGTTTTGTAGCTTTAAAGGTGATCAAAGTTAATGGGGTGGGCGCCTCGCTTGCGTGGGCGACTCGCTTGCCACATACGTTACGTGAAAAACAATTGCAGAATCTGAAGGCATCACCATCTACGCGTATACCGTTTTCCCGATGGATATAAGAGCAAAGCATCGCCAACTCTGAGCATTCCAACAAGACGGAAGATTTCTTGTTAGAATAAACGTGCTGGTCCTTGAAAATACATTAAAGGGCATTGCATAGAGCTCAAGATTTCTGTATCTGGCGTTCATCAGGGTCATAATTACATTAAACAAAACATCGCCCCCTCTCATCGTAGACAATTCCCAACTCCACGATCCCTAGCGCCAAACAGTCGACAAACCAAACGAAAACGGGGTATAAAACACTACAAAAAACACTTCAAACCACCATCAGCCCTACGGATCACCAGCCAGCGCTGCAGCAACCATGATATCGATCCCACTTGCATGCGTACTCGGGTTTCCATTCCCACTCGGCCCATGCCACAAATCCACAATAACACCTCCATCAACTCTCGGCTGACTTCTCGCCGCATTTGCGTTGCGGTAGAAGAAATCTTTGACACCCTGCTGCGGCGCATTCTCATGAAGCGTCGACAGCCCGCGCACATACGCGCCCTTGAACTGCGAACTAACAGCGTCGAGAGACCCGCCAACCGGCTCGGTGAGAATACCGCTACCATCGCTGAGCTTAGTTGTCGAGGCTACGGCAAGCTTGTATGCTTCTTCAATGTAGTCGCCATTGTTTTTCGCTTGGGCAAGTTCGGAGAGACCGGCTAAGACGATACCTTGATTGTAGGTAAACGTTGTGCCTTTGGGTTTGCAAGTAGCTGGATCGATGCCATCGTTGACTAATCCGTCCGAGTTGATTACTCCGGATGCCTTGAACCAGTCCCATTCCATCTGCGCCCAATTGGTGTAGTCTTCCTTTTGCTGGCCGTCGACGCGGTTGGCGAGGTGGGCGGCGACGGAGAGGAAGAGTTCGTTGGAGATGGCGGCAATGTAGTCGCGGTCTTTGGACCACCAGAGGCCGCCGTTGCAGGGTGTGTTCCAGCCTGTTGTCATGTCTTCAAAGATGTCCTTGGCTGCGTCGAGGTACTTGACGTCGCCGGTGAGATCGTACGAGGCTATCCAGCCCATGGCCCACCAGCCTTCGTCGTCGTAGAATTTGTTTCTCCATTGAGTTGCCCCGTGCTGGTTGGGAGATTTTGCGAATGTGTTGGAGACAATCATGAGGGCGTACTCCTTGAAGGCAGCATCTTGGATACCAAAACGAGCGATGGTCTCAATGATGTTGCCAGACTGCCACCAGAGGTCGTTCCTGAATCAAGTCAGATATGCCAGTTACGGGAAGTGGGAGATGACTTACCATAAGCCAGTATCATAGTTGTACCATTTTTCTTGTAGAAGTCTGATGGCAGTGAAGGCGTCGTCGGCAAAAGTGTCGGCATGCACAGATGCAGAGTAGAGAAGAGCTACTGATAACGCTGCGAAGAAGTTCATGGTGGATTAAGCAATAATGATACTAAGAATTATTGGTGTACTTTGAGTTTTTACGAAAGATGTTTGCCTTGATGAGGAAGTAATCATGAGCGGAGACAACCTCGTGTTTTATGTTTCCAACAAGCGTAGTGACAGCAATGGAAGCGACCTCAGCCTTGAAACTTTAGGCAGGTGTATCAAGGAAACGGACTGTAAGTTGGTGCGTGAGATGGATCCTAGTAGCGGCAGCGGCCGTGTTACAATGCCGAGAACTTCAAGGGAGTAGTTTATACAAGCAAACCTGTTCGCAAAACTGAACGTGCCCATGGCATCTTCTGTTGCATAAAGCCATCCCTGCTCTTGCCATCCTCGAGCTATTGTTAGAGACTGTGGCACAGTCAGCGAGGCGACCCTAGGATTGTCAGGCATGGAGACTCATGCGGGCGAGGGCCGTGGGCGAGTCGATGGCCGAGATGGACAGAATGCCCATACACCAAAGGGTGAGGTTTGGTACTGTACAGCGGTAAGTAAGATTGGGGTTGTCGGAGTCTGATCGACGTGGACCCTATCATGAAGTGACTACCGTTTAAGAGAAGCGCTAGAGCGGATCCGATCTGAAACACAGGGAACCGATGTTGTGGAGACTTTTCGGTACGGCAAATTTGGGAAATTGAAGGTTGATTGGGTGTATACCTGAGATATAACGTGTTTGGTTAGTTCGCTTGTGGCACAGGGTCCTTTTCGTGGCTTGTGAAGAGTTGCCCAGCCTCACAGACGCCTGCATGCAGGAGCATCGCGTGCGACGGGCGATCTCCTGGTCGAGACTTTGCGACGACGGCGACAGCACAACTTGTCGGCAATGATATCGGGGACTGCGGAGGGTCTCGAGCACATGCGACCTGAGTACGACAATGGTCGAACATTGTTGGTGTTGCTCATCAAATGCGGCCTTCCGGGCGTATGCTGACAACTTGCACAGCGTACTCGGCGGTGACAGTCCCAGATACCAGAGATGGCCTTGGCCAGGCGCTGTTCACGGTTGTGGTACAGATTCTGCAATGACCGTTGTCGTTATGCCGTGAGATCAGCCAAGCTCCACAGGTGACAGCGCAGACGTCAACAACGGACAACGGCCCACTCTCATGGATAGAAAGTCGATGAGGATTGTGCGCAAGATATGCACATGTCAAGTCCAGTCGCCAAAGGGTCGGCCGTCACATTGAGGACGTTGACGAGATGAAAAGTGGGTTGGATGCGACGCATGTCAAACAAGTTTACGCTCAGCGGCAAAAGGCCAGAAATAGTAACGACCTTCACGCGCTCTACGTGAAGAAAGATTTTCTGCCCGAGTGGATTGGGTTGGAGCGGAGCGGGCTCATGGAGTAAAGGTTGGACGCGTCAAACGCCGTGGGACGTCTGCACGCGTCTGTTCGGCTTGATTACGGGATGGTGTGGCGTAGCAATGACGCTGGTCACGTGCTGCGCGACTTCTTCGTGCCATTGCCATACGTCAGCGGGGTGCTGCCCCACCAACCCTTAACCCTTCCCACTGTTCGTGGACCCAATGTTGGCAAACAACGGCTTCTACTCCGGAGTATAGCCTTCGAGCTAGAGGTAGAGCGAGGGCATAGTCTGCCATGATCAAGGAGGTACCGAGGCTGATCCGACGCTACCCACCATGTCCTTCGCACGCTACCAACTCTTCACTGGAAAAAGCAGTTGCGCAAGAGGGGGAACCGCGGCAGCACATGCCCCTCTTTGCAACATGTCCAGCATATCTTGACATTTAGCGGGGCAGTGATCCCCCCCGCGGTCAACGATCTGGAACATGTACCCACCCTGAGCCGTGGGCCAGATGACGCGAATGCCATGCAAAGGCGCCAGATTGCCATCAATCACACCGTGCGGAAGTGTTGATCTACCAATCGTGGCCGCCGGTGGCGCCTGCAAACTGGTATACATCCTGGCAGGAGGGTGTAGACCCTGGCAACTCTACCATGTGAAGGAGCAAGTAACAGGGTCCCATTGTATACTTGGGTAGACTGCGCAGATCCTCTCTCACCCACACCCCTTTGCAGTTGCCCGTCTGGAGACGTATGACGTACGCCTGCCGTAGCACGTCACCGTAGCCTGGAATGCTGCTCAAAGGTAGTATATAAGAGTGTCTCTGCTGTGTTTTCCTCGAACCTCCATCACACAATCAACCACAACCACAACTACAACTACAACTACAACTACAACTACCACTTCCAAACCAAACCACCAACCAACAATCAACATGTCTGACTCCATGCGCAAGGGACTCGGCGAGCAGGCCTCCGAGAAGAGTAAGCTCACTCGCTGTCCAGATATCGACCCCAGTACAACCGTCTGACAGCTGTCACAGTGACCCCCGACTCCCAGAAGTCCACCACCCAAAAGGCCAGTGAGAGCCTCTCCGGAGCTGGTGATCGCATTGCCGGCGCCGTCCAGCCTGGTACATTCCCCCTACCAACCTCAGCTCTCTCCGAATCATCAACTAACACCCCACACCAGAGGGCCAGAAGTCCACCGGACAGAAGCTCGGCGACGCAACCCGCTCCGGCGGCGACAACGCCTCGAACCAGGGCGAGGGCGTCATGAAGCAAGCTCAGGACACTCTCAGCAACGCTGGCCAGAGCATCTCCGACACCCTCTCCGGTGCCACTGGCCAGAAGAAGTAAAGCACTCTTCTTGCTTGCTTGCCTGGTAGTTTATGACGATTCCTCCCTATCTCTTTTACGACATGAAGGCCTGAGAATGGACGATACATGATATTGCGATGGATGGAACAGGAACAGACACATACCCTTTCGGTGTGAAAGCCGAGTATCTATATACCCTACCAATGAATGAAATAACAACCTGATCAATGATATTGCTGCCTGTTGCTGTGACTTCTGCCATGATTGTTTTTGTAACGTAATAGCAATGTTTACCTGTAACCATGCGCTGGCAGCATCCAATATCGGTGCGGCGTACCGTGGAGCCTGGCGTACATCTGAAGTTCCATCGCAGGCACAACTTAAACGTAGACGAAGCTTCATGATTGACATTATCACTCCTACAAGTCCTCATCTGCCACCTCCTCCATTGACACATGCTTAAGCTTATTCTCCGCCGTCCCAGCCTCCCCGGATATTCCGTCCATCTGCCCCTGCACCTCAGCAGCCATCATCTCATACTCGGCTTCCTGCACCGCTGCCTCGGCCGCCTTTTCTGCCATGTCCCCGGCACTCGTGTTCTGTACCCCCTTCAAAAAGGCGTCTAGTTCCTCCTCCTCGGCCGTTCGCGCAACGGTCGTAGTGCCATCCGTCTTCTCCCCTTCCGCCGTCCCTGTTGCCAATGCCTTCTTCTCCTTCATATACCCCTCCTCCCTCAACTTATCGAATTCCTCCGGCTCCAACAACCTGCCCTCACCCTTTGCCAACTTCATCTTCTGCGCCACGGACGCCGGCATGAACTTGGTAGCTTCCTTGCGTAGATCGCGGACTTGGGGTGCGGCTTCGTAGACAATGGTTGGTTTCTTTGGTTCAGGCGGTGCCGCAGCAGCAGCAGCGGCAGCGGTGCCGTTTTGTTCGGGCTGTAGGTAGCGTTTTGGAATCGGCGGTGGTGTATCGCGCGGCATGGGAATGCGCTTCACATCGTCATCTGTATCACTACTATCCGTGTCTTTGCGCTGGCCATCTCTGCTTCGTTTGCCTAGTATGCCAGCGCGTCGATCTCTTTGCTCTGCTCCCCTTTCTCGGTTGTTGTCGTTGTGGTATTGGCGCTCTGGCTTGAAGACTGGCGCTTTGTCGCCTAGTGCTGTGCGCGCTTTGTTCACTGCCGCGAGGTCCTTCTCTAGCTCCTGTAGCCGTTGTCGCTCATGTGGTCGTATCGCGCCGCTCTGATCGAGTTCTTTGAGGCTCTCAATGTCGCGTTGTATGCGATTTGGGTTTCGGCGCGCGAGTTTCTCGTTGCGCTGGGTCTGGAGGTTGGCTTTTTGCTTGCGGATCTGTTTCTGCTTGTCGGCCTTTTTGGCTTCTTGAACGGGGTTGTAGTTTTTCTCCTTGGCCATTTTGACAGTTTTGAGGGTACGGTGTAGGGATGTGAGGTTGTTGGTTGAGTGAGCGCTGGTATAGAAATGGAGAATCTGGGGACTGACGTACCGGTAAGGTCCGTGCTTGAGCCGCGGCGCGTCGCGAATGCTAGCCGCAATTGCGCTCACGAACACTTGAACTACACCAACCGCTGTTTGCTCTCTCAACCACGGGAGCAACATATTGGCGTCATGTTTGTTCCAAGAGCGCTCAGGCTCAAGGGTGTTCGCGAAAAGCCGCGGCCCAAGCCTGCCAACGTGCCCTCCAAAGCTCCAGCTGAGGGTGACCACGATGACGCGCTGGTCGAGGCTATGCAGAAGACAAGTACCAATTCACCTACTTACCAGCCAGAACAGATTGACACCAAAGTTACAAAACCCGGGCCCAGATTTACCACCAAGCCCGTTACACCAGAGTACGTTGGTCAGCTTGCTGCTGGCATCGAGTTGATCTTCACCGACTATGCCCACCAGGAAGAAGGGCGGGCGAAGTGGCTTCAAGACCATTACAGGACAGTCGATGGGGAGGAGAAGTGTATTTACACCCAGGTCCCTCTCTCCGCTCCATGACTGACTTGTAAGGCAGATATTCACCTTTCTGCTATACTCGAACATCCCAACATTTCCTCCCTCAAGCCCGAAGCCTCTCAAGTCCTCCTTCAGCAAGCTCTTCTCGATCATCCCTCAAAGATACTAGAAACCTCGAGCAATGGCTACCATGTTCGCCGCAAGCCCTCATCGTACCCTCCCAAATACCTACCCCACAACTCGTTCCAGGTCACCGATAACGACGGCCTATCATTCTGGGATCAGCGAACAATATATGTCGAACCACATCTACGTAACATCTGCCCTACACCATCGAAGGTGGCATACTGGCTCGCAGAGCATGGAGAGTTACGGTCGAAGTGGCTACCTATCCAGGCAGTACATACACTCTGGAACAGCTGCGCATTCGTCGTCCTCAGCGGAAGCGTCATGCACGACGACGTCTGGCAAAAGTGGAGAGAAGCGGACAAGCCCGAGAATTGGAAGATAATGACCAAGGTCGAGCATACCAGACGCACCGCCGAGTACGTTGCGATGCTTGAGACACAGAATCCGAGGGGCATGCGCAAGAGTAATATCAACGAGAGCGAGCTGCCTGCGATTGCGCGACCAGCTGTGCTTCCGATGGCAATGGAAATCGCCCCGGCTGCAGGACAGCAACCGACCAAGAGCAAGCGGAAGAGACGAAAACCCAAAAAGTCTGGCAAGCCTACTGGCGGAGATGATGCTGACGCAGATGATGCTGGAGATGCACGCGATGAGCCAAGTGCTAAACGTAGAGGTTGAACAGCGCTGTTTAAATCGTACAATATGCATGAACATAATGCACGAACTCGCAGATGGCGAGCAATAAAGGTCTCAGCCAGCACCTGGCTACATCAAAGCTGAACAGCCTCAAAATTAGCGCTCTAGCACGAACGACCATTGTTGATTGACCACAACTTACCCCGCTTACTCGCTAGTGCTGACATCTCAAGTTGCCGAAGCCACCGACGGATCGTCGACCACTCTAGACAGGAAGGAATGCGGGAGCCGAGGAAGGCAAGCAGCTTCGTTGTGGGAGGGCGATGGTGCGGCTACTCTAGTAAGGGTATATATGTCTAAACTTAGACAACAACTTATCGAAGTACCTTTGTCTGTCTTGATTGTTTCCAACTTGATCTGCCAGACCTTACCTGGTGTACTTGTATCGATTGTGTTCGCGTAGTATAGAGCTTCCAAGGTACCATGACGACCGTCGTGGAAAAAACACCCGATGGCATCGTCTACCGCGCCGCAAAGGATTACCCGATACCTGACCTCGATGTCCTTACCCTCCTATTCGGTACGCCCTCCCTCCACCCTATACCAACAACCCCAAAGCTACTCAGCTAACATGACGACTTCCTCTCCCAACCAGACTCCGAGCACAGCTATGCCAAACCAAACACCCCCCTCCACATCTCCGCTGCGAATCCAAGTCTCATACTGACCAAATCCCGGTGCCGCACCCTAACACAAGCGACATCCGCCGCTCTCCGGAAACACTTCGGTATCGGCGCTAACGGAGCGGGGAAGGATGTTTGTTCAGTTGTTTCCACTGGGCATTACCTGCTGCCTGTGTTGGCGTACGGCGTTATCGGTGCTGGGGGGATCTTCTCTGCGGCGAGTGCGAGTAGTACGGTTAGTAGCGTCCATGTACGAACTGCATATGGGACGTATACTCACTCCATACTCCGACTTTTAGATCAGCGAGCTTAGTAAACAGATACAAGGTGCTGGAAGCAAGATTCTGGTTACTTGCCAGGCTACTCTGAAGACGTCAATCAGAGCCGCCGAAGACGCGGGGTGGGGGAAAGGTGGCGGTGGGCGGGTACTGCTTATGAGTGAGCAGAGTGAGTGGACACTTGGAGTGATAGGCCAGGATGGGAAGCCGGAGAGCAGAAACTTGATTGACGAGGGCGATAGCTTGCCGTGGACGAGGATTACTGACAAGAAGGAGTTGGAAGAGAGTCTGGTAGTGCTGATTTACAGTTCAGGGACTACGGGGCTGCCGAAAGGTGTTAAGCTCAGTCACCGGAATCTTGTGAGTCAGACGGTGACTACTGGGGACATGCTGAAAGCCTGGATAAAGGAGAAGAGACCAGATTTCGAGTATAGGACTATCGCTCGTAAGTCACGGGGCCGTGCGTACCGCATACCAGACAAAAGCTGACTTTTGTGGGGGGGAAAAGACCTACCAACAGCTCACATCGCAGGCGTCCAAGGCTACCTCGTCAACCCCTTTTACGTCGGCGGCACAGTCTACTGGATGCCGCGTTTCGACTTCGAGCAGTTCCTCGCCTATAATGCCAAATACCGCATAACGTTCTTCTTCACCGTACCCCCCATCTACCTGCTCATCGCCAAGAGCCCACTTGCAACAACGCAGTTCGCAGCGCTCGAGATGGCCATCAGCGGCGCCGCACCCCTGGGAAAAGACCTCCAGTATGCGGCGTCGCAGAAACTCGGTGGCAGCGATTGCTTCATCGATCAGACGTGGGGGTTATCAGAGACGACGGGTTCTACGACGATTATGCCCACGGGTATGCACGATGATACGGGGTCTGTGGCTCCTCTCATACCCAACATGCGTGCTAGGCTCGTCGACGATGACGGCAACGACGTCGATCCGGGAAACCCTGGGGAAGTACTCGTCAGAGGGCCTGTAGTATGCAAAGGCTATTATCAGAACCCGGATGCAGACAAGGAAGCCTTTACCCCCGACGGCTGGTTCCGCACCGGCGACGTTGCAGTGTTTCGAAACGGATTGTTTTATATTGTGGATCGCAAGAAGGAACTCATCAAGTACAAGGGTCTGCAGGTTGCGCCGGCAGAGTTGGAAGCCGTGTTGCTAAGTCACCCGCAGGTGTTGGATGCGGCGGTCATTGGGGTGGAGACGGAGGATGGGGTGAATGAGGTGCCGAGGGCCTATGTTGTGGTTGGTCCTGGGAAGAGCATTGCAGCAGAGGAGATTGTGCAGTTTGTCAAGGGGAAAGTGGCGGGGTATAAGCAGTTGAGGGGTGGGGTCGTGTTTTTGGATGAGATTCCGAAGAGTCCGAGTGGGAAGATTCTGAGGAAGGATCTGAGGGTTCTAGCGGAGAGAGAGAAGAGGGCGAAATTGTAGGGTTGTATAGTGTACTTTTACTGAATCCAGGGTGCGAGGAGGTTCGTTTTTTCAATAAGCTAGACTTGGGTAGATTATAGCCTAAAGGTTTCAGTATATCCCATGTTGAAAAGTGTTGGCGTAGAACGCAGTGAGTAGCTCCAAGCTATAGATTGAGTGTTGGTGTTGGGTGATACCATTCGGCACAAACGAGCTGGTCTGTATCACCTAGTTCTCGTGCTCATATGTTTGGGACTCGCTATGGTGTCACGTAGGTCGTGCTTCAATCGAGAAATCTCCTATTCTGGGGACAATTCCAGCATACGTCCCCGGCCGCGCGAAATAGAAGTTGGCCCAATCCAAGAGTCAACGATAGACTTGGTTTACGCGCAACCCTTTGTGGTAGATATCCATGTCCGCCTGATCATTGTTGTGCAATGTGCCCCGCATGAGGAGACACATTACAAGGCTGGGCCGTTCCGGAAGGTCTACTCCAGGTTATGTTCCGACAACCCTTGTCTGCGGACAGCTTCGGGTTGATCACCACCCACACAGTGCAGGGATCAGCGTTTTCTGCAAGCGTTCGACCAGACAGTTGAATGCTCATTCTTACGCTTCAAATCATCATCTTAGCACTTTCCAGATACACGATAGGCATTAGCTGCTAAAAGTCGCTGTTGTACTAGCTAATGTCGCCCGCCAACGACTTCCGCCGCTTTGCGGAGGATGCTCCGAGCCTACCAACATAGATTTACGGTACCTCGCCCTTTCAGGAAAGCAATGTCTCGTAGCGTACATCCACTGGTCCGGCACAAGTTACCAATTACCTCGACGAGGCATACACGTGGGATAAGTAGGATCGACCGCAGTGCCGCCACGTATGACATCACCAAAAGTAAACACCGTGTACCTTTTGCGCATTCCTTCAGCCTAAGATCAACGCACTTTGCTCCACTGATCAGGACCATGGCTCGCAAAGCGGTATATGCTCACAATGATTTCATGTATTTACATCTAACAATTATCCGCAGCAACAAAACGAGAAGATCAAGGAGATCCTTCCTACCCTGGCTACGGAGGCAGAACAGATCGACCAAATCGCCAAGATAAGAGGATGGTTCCGCCCAAAGGAAGACAGCGCGTACTACCCCTTGATCCAAGAATTCCTCAACGAGCAGATCGATGTGAAGGAAGCGACGTCGCGTATTCTCGGACCAATCGATGAGAAGATCAAGGAGGCCAAACTCGACGATGTGGACTTTATGGACCTTTGGAAGAGCATCATTCACTCAGCAAAGCGGCTAACGTTCCGCGATAGCGTTGAGGTTAAACACAGCACACTCGTCGACTTGGTCAGCGCATTCAAGGAGCATTCCATACCAGGCCATGAGCAATACAACTACCTCTACCAGGAAATGACCGACTTCGGCATGGCTTGTCGCGAGGCGCTCAACGACTCCCCAGTAGCACACGACGGCTTCATCGACAGGGAGATTGAAGCATGGGCGAACATGAACTTCTTCTTCGCTTTGATAACAGAGAAACACATCCAAGACCTCTCCATGTACGCCCTCTTTGCGTTACGAGAAGCCCTCGAGACGCCTCCCATCGACGATCCGATGTCGACCGCCAACCAAAAGTACGACGCCAATGTTCCCGCAGCTGCAGCCTGGATACTAGGCTACGGCCGCGACCTCTTCCGCATGGAGAAAGATCTTACGCCCTCAGACGGCAAGCAAGGCAACCCAGGACGAGGCGGTGAACTCTGGAAAGGCAAGAGCGAGTTTAGCAAGGAAAGATGGGCGCTCTGGAAAGAGAGATTCGCGGCGATTGCGGACATGGAGGGCGTGAAGGAACAGACGAAGGTCGATGCCAGGGACGCGATAGAAGGCATGGAGAGGAGCCAGACGTATGAGCACACGATATAGCTGTAGATGGAGTTTGGCAGTGCTGATACGTAACTGACAGGTTCATACTCACGGAGGAGGTACGAAACGAAGGGGATCTTGAACGACTCGGGGGACGATTCCATCCGTTTGAGCGGGTTGGTGCTAAGCAGCAGAAGGACAGCGGGTTTGAAAGCTAATCACGACATGGTATCGCTGTCACAACATGCACATCAATACGAGGTCTAGGCGATAGTCATAGTATTCGGGTATCATGCCTACCCACCAACTACTCTTCCTCGTCATACCTACGCCTTCGTCGTCGCACCCAGCGCTTCCACTCCAGCATTAGCAACACTCAAATCCTGCTCCACACTGCCCCCGCTAACACCCACACCCCCAATTAATATCCCGTTGATGTAGATCGGTACTCCGCCCCCAAACGCAACCAACCCCCCATTCGTATTCTGCACATCGTAAAGCGGCGCACCCGGCTGCACCGCCGCATACAGATCCGCACTCGCATACAACCCGTTGAACAGCACTGCCGTCCGCGCCTTCTTCTGGCTGATATCAATGGAGCCCAGGAACGCATTGTCCATGCGGTGGAAGGCGACGAGCAGGCCGGAAGGGTCCACTATGGCGATGTTTTCGGGGATTTGGAGCGATGTCGCGTTGGCTGTGGCGCCCGTGATGATGGTTTGGGCTTGTGCGGCGGAGATGATGTGGCGTTGGGCGGGTGTCGTGCCGAGCCCGTTTGTCGTGTTCATTGTCGCGGCTGAGGTGAGGGTGAGGAGGCTGAGGGTTGTGCTCACGACGGCGGTGAGGAAACGCATTTAGTAGTTTGGTAGTATGTGTTAAGACAGGCTTTGTCTATAGTAGTCTTTTTTCTTTTCTTCTTCTCCAGGTCTTTTCCTGACGGTGGTTTTGAAGATGTGGGTATCTGGGTGGGTAGGAAGACGTGGAAGAGGAATGTAGATTTGAAATTCTTGCCCTCTTTTTTTTCTTTCCCAATACTACCAGCCGTCCCGTCCTGTCGTTCACTACTTATACTAGGTAGGTATACACACTGCATCCAGTTTGGGTCACTTTCTCCGTCCGACCTAGAACCATGGCCTCCTCTTCTCCACTTTTGTATCTTCATCTGCAGGTACGACCCGCACCTCGGTCATGGATCAGGCCTCCCATGCAAGCTTTCAGCTTTCGTGGAATTTCTCTTCAGCCGTAGCATAGCTGTGTATTGATTGCTAACGATGGTGCAATCCCAGAAAGTCACGGCGGTCTAGCTCACCGGAGGTAAAAGATTTCAGGGTGTAGTGTGCGGGGACATGCTCTCAAGTGGTGGGTCGTTTCCGCTCGTTAGGTCTGTTTGGGCTAGGTGGGTGAAGATGGCGGCCGGGCCGGACGTTTTAGTGTCGGATGGCAGGGACCGATCCGACGCTCTTCTCCCTCGCCGTGCTTGTGCGGTCGCGAAGACTACTGACTCGGATTGTGCGACGTGGGGCTTTGCGTAGTATAGCAATGGCGAACGGTGGTGGCGTGAGATGCACATGTGGGACAGGCAGGATATTTGAGTTTTTTTGGTGTCTAGTAGGGATTATCGGCGGGAATAAACCATCAAAATCCAATGCGCAATAGTATTGCATCTCGCATCGTAAGTGACATTGCAAGTCTCCATTACTTCACAAAATTACAATGCACATCGGTAACGTGCCGTGCTAGCCGCTCATCAGGCGTCTCTCCCGCAGGCATGTGCTCGATACGCATATGGCAAAGCCGGCACTCTGGTCTCTTTTTCCGCTTTAGTTGTATGAACTCGATCCACGCAATTCGAAACACATCATCAATCCTTTCTCTTTCGTCTTCATCGTCGATTAGAGAGAGGAGTCTCCCGATCTTCTCTTTCATGTTCTCGGAGCCTGGGCCATTCTTTGTTGTAGTCTTGACCCATTCACTGCAGATTTGGTTCTGCATATTGCCGACTGTGGAGCGCTTGAAACCACCAGTCATGATGGTAGAGAAGTGGGTTGCAAGTTCTGTGGCGTAATTCTGCAAGTGAGATTGTTGCTCTTCAACCGTATCCCAGAAGAGGTTGACGATGAGCCAGAGATCCATATTTTTAATGCGATACATGTATTGCGCGGCTGTGGCATGAAAGAAGCCACACGATGTTGATGTCTCAGTACAAAATGCCATGACAGACCAGTACGGTGGAAAGAGGAGGGCTTGACCCGCCTTCTGGATAATGACAATACCGTGTTGCATCTCTGCGAGAATAGCCAGTGAAACACGTGAGGTATTTGCACTATGCATATCTTCATACGCTTTGCGGAGTAGTTCTAAATTAGCTCGCAACGGAGGAAAGGCAAGCCATACTTTTGAGCCTATCAACAGCGTCGTGGAGAAGTGATGGTCGTAGTATTCCAACTCCAATACCTCACCGGCGGGGGCGATGGTTAATAGGAAGTCTGATTGACCTAGCATACCATCACCATCCCATCCCGGTATCCAGCGCTTCGCTCGGTTGAATGTAGGCGACTGCATGTGGAGGATAGTGCCAGGCTCAGAGTATCTCACATTGCTAATGTTGTCAAGCAAACGCATGATAGCAGCCGCGTCGTCATCCGGTGAGCCACGCGAGGGTGCAAAATGGAAGTGATTCGCGCCTCTAATATCGCTTTTGATCGCTCTTTCTATTGAGGCGGGGCTGGGTAGCGAAGTAAAGGTGAATGGTAACTCTTTCGAAAGAGTCGGCGTATCCCATGGGGATGGACCAAATATACCGTCTTTTTCTTTGCGGAAGTGTTTCAGCTCATCCTCATTCAGTGGATGGACACGTCCGCCTTGGGCCATATCAAAGGCAAATGCCGCTCGATGGTCGGCTTGATACCGCTCAAGCTCGGCCATGACGTCAACTAGATCTTGGCCTTGTAAGTAAGAGCTAGGTGTGTCTGTAGTCCCTGATGCAGATTGGGATGTTGATGCAGTGACGCGGTGATGCGTGGAAGCATCGAAGGTCACATCGCCGTGTTCGCGCAACTGCATACTGGAAGATGCGTCTGTGACTGATACTCTGTATGCTGATACATCCATGAGAGGTCAAATTTCGAAAGAGGTTAGTAATGGTGGTTATGATCAATATGTTTTGGAAGTGTTGATGGGTATATAGCTGAGTTGTAAAACATGATTGTCCCCAACCTAACATGACAGGTGGAAACATTAGTCAATTGAGTTAGTGCTAGAGCATCTTGACGAGGCATTTCACTTTCCTCTAGTACCAGCGGTGTGATGGCGGGGTTGCTGCTGCCTTGACCCAGTGGTCTCTTGAACTCTTACCGCCCGATATCCCAACGGAACCTATGCAATGGCGATAATATCATTTGAGCTGTCCCCAAAGTACACGTCAGGTATATAAACTTGCTATCATGTCTAGAGCAATTTAGCATGAAAACATACGATCACTTCCCGGAAGTACTGAGATGGTGAATGAGACCCGGCGCTTGCTACCATGACCGGTAAAATGAAGCGACTATAGCAGTGTCGCCCAGAAGAGTGTACTAATGTTCAGTCGCGGGCTGACACTCCAGCGGTCCATCTGAGCCGCCACTAATTGAATGTGAGGACAACGAGTATGCCCATGGATACACAATAGTTCGAGCTTTGGTAAACGAAGAATATGGTCTTGGCGCGTAGCTGATGACGCGGTCGTAAGACTAGATGCGACAGCAGCAGTGGTCGCGATGCTCCAGTATATGCGAGTGAATGGATATTGTGAATGCTTCATGATCACAGGTGGCACAATGCGCTTTGCGACAATGAAGCCCTATGGCATCAAAGTTGCATCGAAGTTGCACAGAAGTGTGCATCGTGATCATGTTTGGTGAGAGCGCACCAGCCACCGCGCGCAAATGCCAAGGCGCTAGCCTGTCCAGGATTAGTCCGCCCACAGGTCTCAACACGGAGTTGCAATATTGAATTCGCGACCGACGACAACCCCACGACTAACACACAGGTATCACGCCAACACCGCCAACATGCGTACCTACGACGATTCCTTCAGCGGTCAAAAGATCTACCCGGGCAAGGTGCGTTACATTGCCCCTCCACGTCACGGCCTTCGCCCCCCAGATGTCCAAATACCGCTATCGCGATGGCAACAAAGCGAAACACCTGGGGGAGGATGATGGAACACTGCGATCAGTCGGACATTCGCTGATGGCATAAACAGGGCAAGCTCTACATCCGTGGTGACAGCAAGATCTTCCGCTTCCAGAACGGAAAGACCGAGTCCCTTTTCCTTCAGCGCAAGAACCCTCGCAAGATTCACTGGACCACTCTCTACCGAAGGGCGCACAAGAAGGGTATTTCTGAGGTTAGTCGCCGCAAATTCTTCTACACGATATGTGCCGCTGGGGATGTTTGGAGAGGCGTTGAATTATGACATCAGTCTATACTGCGGGCCAACATGGAGGACAGGCATTCTCAGCTGCTGTGTTCCCTCAACTCCATCACCTTCAGGCGCACGATGCTAACCACCTTCACCCCAACAGGAAGTCGCCAAGAAGCGTACCCGTCGCACAGTCAAGCACCAGCGTGCCATCGTCGGTGCCTCGCTCGACGTAATCAAGGAGCGCCGCAGCCAACGTCCCGAGGCTCGTTCCGCTGCCCGCGCCGCCGCCGTCAAGGAGGGCAAGGAGAAGAAGGCTGCCGCCGAGTCAGCAAAGAAGGCTGAGAAGGCCAAGAACGCCGCCTCATCCGCACGAGGCAACGCCGCCAAGGTCAGCAAGCAGGGTGCCAAGGGTGCCGCACCAAAGGTGCAGGCAAGGACTCGTTAAGCTGGGTTCGATATGGCGTGCATAGTCTGGGTTATGGCTGGTTTTTCGGGATGACTCGGTGTTCGTTTACTCTCTGAATCTTCTCTTCCGATAAACACATCTACGGAAAATGGAATGAATGGAATGGCATCATGGCTTCTTCACTGATATTTTGGATCGGTGAACCGGACACTGTCCATCTTAGCGTCTGGTGCCATAGGGCAAATGCAATACCATGTCCTCACGAACACACGGTAGAGTTTGGACACCCACGTGTATGTATAGTATGGCAAGGTGCCTATCAAGGCGCATGGGCTGAGTCTGGCCAAAGTGACAATCTCTGGACGTATTTTGATCCTCTTTCCGTCGCCTACCGCATCTTAACAAACACCCTCCTTCCATCTGCAGTTCACTCAACAGTTATGTGCGCTCCATCTAAGGAAGAAGCTGAACAGTTGTCAACAAGCTTCTCTTGCTATCTTACTACTACAAGACGTAACAAGAGCATCATAACATATCCTACTCTCTGAGGTGCTACTATCGCGTGCTCAGCAGCTTGACTATATCTTTATGGCCATGCGATTTCGCCAGCATCAACGCCGTTTTCCCCTTTGCGTCCTTCAGGTCAGGTTCAGTTCTGAAGGTGCGGAGTAGCAACGTCACCACGCGGCGGTATCCAGTCGATGCCGCTACCATCAACGCCGTCCGTCCTTGCATGTTCTTCAGATTAGGGTCTGCTTCGGCAACGTCGAGTAGCAGCTCAACTAAGCCTTCTCCTCCATAAGATGCCGCCATCATCAACGCCGTTTGACCCGTGTTGTCCTGAACATCAGGGTCTACACTTCTACTGTCGAGCAGCAACTTGGCGAACCCTTGGTTGTTGTTTTCTATCGCTATCATCAACGCGGTGTGGCCTCTTCCGTCCTTCGCATTAGGATATGCCCTGCCATCGTCAATTAGCAGCCCAGCTACCTCTTCGTGCCCCTTGTATGCCGCGATCATGAGCGCCGTTTTTTCATCTCTGTCCTCAACTTCAACGTGGATCTGTTCATTTCTTAGTAGCAGCCCAACAACGTCTTCGTCTCCACTTGCTGCCGCCTCTGCAAGTGCTGTTCTCCCTTCGCTATTTCTCGCGTTAATGTCAACGTTGGTAGTGCTAAGCAACAGCCTAACAATCTCATAATATCCTCTTCCTGCCGCTTTTACGAGAGCTCGTTCCACTGAACGATCTGTCGCGTCAGTGTCAACTTTGCCAGTGTCAAGTAGCAGCTCAACGAAGTCCTTGCCATTTCCCGATACCGCTACGGTCAGTGGCGTTCCTCGATTTCCCTGTTTCCCATTTGAGCTGCACTCATTAACATCAGCGCCAGCGTCAAGTAGGGCTTCAGTGGTATCTTTGTCGCCAATGTCTATCACCCATGTCAATGGGGTGTATGGAAGGCCGTATGGATGCCCAGCCTGAGTGGCCTGGAACAGCATTTCGACAATTTTCATGTTCCCATGCTCAACAGCCCAGCGGCACGCCGTAGCAGACGAAGGTATTAGGCTCCATTCTGCAGTTTGACTCTGCATCGCTTTGGCCGCGAGTTGATGGATGCGCCTCTGCTGTCCTGAAACATACCAAATATGCTTCTGCCAGTGTATTTTCGCATAAACGTAGAACTTGAAATCGTCCTCTGGTTGAGAGTTTGAAGGACCTTGCACTTCTGCAATAGTCTTACTCAAATCGAATGTCGGTTGCTTCCTGCCGGTGAGAAGCTTCATAGCGAGATATCGAGTCACACTCGAAGTACCCATAGTGTTCTGCATGATCCTAGACGGTGCTAAGTGTGCCATTACTGGACGAATGTTATGTCTCGATAGCTGTGTATCGAACACACCGTACCCAAGATAGGTGACGACAATGTCTGCCAACGTCCTTCGCGCGTCATCGATGGAGAAGCCCACGTGCTTCACGTCGTCGAGGCCATGGAGAATGTACTGCTTGACACTGTGATGTACAACCCGAACGGTCAACTCTTCCTCGTCAACAGTAAGAAGGCATCCGCAGCAAGCTAGCGCCGAATAGACATTGTTCAACATTTTGGAGGAATCCCAATCCGCGTCGCCAGGAGTCACGCTTAGGGCTTCTCTCAGCTCTTCAGTTGTAAGAGGCCGATGAGCTGCCAGTATGACCTGCAGTGTTATTGCCTGGAGTGATGGATCAGAACTTCCTGACTTGTCCAAGATGCGGGAAAACGTCTGGGAAAGGTCTTTGGGCAAGTCTCCCAATGCTTTCTGGATAGCGTCGTCAGTCTTCATACTGCACAGAGACTGTATCTGGAGAGTCGCCCAGAGGAACATTCCTTGCGAACCCTTGAGGAGCGCATTCTGGATTTCCAATATCAATGTGAAATCCCCAATCGTGAGAAGCTTCTCTTCAAGACAACGATATAGCTCTGCCTCGATGAAGTGCTCAATGTCTGGGTTGTCCTCGGGTAATTCGATGATGCGAGTTGCCGGGAGGTGACTGGTAATCGACTGCAGAACATTGTTTGGCTCCAATCGGCAAGAAGCACAAACAAGGACCTTGAATGTCTCTTGAATCTTCTGAACTGCCTTGATCAGCATCTCTCTTTCTTTGTCATCGCACTCGTCTAGTCCATCTATGACGAAATATGCTTTATGGTTAGGAGGATAACTCTGGAGCAGCAATTCCAGTATCTTATCGACGTCGCCGGTGGCGTGAGTCTCTGCACAGGCTTGTGAGAGTGTACCGAGGTCAGGGACAGTCCGCAGCAATTGTCGCGCCAATGAACCGAGGATTGTACGCGCTTGCAGGCTTTCTGGGACATCGTGCCTGCAGAAGAAGTATGCTACCAAGGCCTTTTCTTTCTCGGTAGAGAGGTTGAGGTCATCCACAATGTTGGCCATGAGCACGGATTTGCCCGCTCCCAGCTTGCCCGCGAAAACCAGTGTGCAGGGATGCGAACAATCTCTCCACTCCTTATATTCTCCAAACTGCGAATAGCGCGAAGTGTTTCCAGCCTTCCTTGCTTGCTTCCATATTGTTTCGTAGTTGTGTGTAGAGAAGAAGTTGAGTATTCTGTACTTTGTAGCGAGTTTTTCTTGATACGATGCAGATTCGAACATCGACCGGGACAAAGCCCTAAAACCAGAGCTTTCTTGATTCTCACTCAATTGCACCTCTTTTTCGATTGACGATGCCCACTTGTCGAGTTCACTCTGAAATTCCTTCAAGTTTCTATCGCTCAAGGAGGATGTGAATTGCTTGAGAGCTGACATTTGTCCGAACCCGAACAAGTAACGACACAGACCGACAACTACAATAAAGTACTCAGAGAGATTTGCTTGCAGTTTTAAGGACTGAGGATACAACACGGTCATTGCTTGGTGGCGTGGTGCAGAGCGACCGATTTGCATGAACATCGACGATAGTTTGTCTATATAGTTCG
Source organism: Alternaria brassicicola (assembly GCA_002796735.1). Taxonomy (NCBI): domain Eukaryota; kingdom Fungi; phylum Ascomycota; class Dothideomycetes; order Pleosporales; family Pleosporaceae; genus Alternaria; species Alternaria brassicicola. The sequence goes on from PHFN01000029.1 coordinate 97,581, forward strand.
AGACATTCACAATTGACTGCGATGCTTTAGTGACTGCGAGCAACAGCTGACCAAGAACAAGAGACTGACCAACAACGACATCCGTACCAGAGACCATACACCACATGCTATCAGGTTTTGTGAGCCCCCAATTAAGATGTCGCCAAGTGCAGCGAACTGCTGGACTCCTTGAAGGAAGTTGGTGAAGCGCGGCCCAAAACATCGACGGCCAGATTTCTCCGACATTCGATTGTCAATCTCGGCCGTCAGCCGCATGACATCGCTCGGGGTGGGTGGCTGCGATTTGAGCGCGCGATATGCGGACTTCTGCTTGTTGGAGAGGTCGGCCTCAAACTCGGAGACGGCTTGAGCGAGGCGGATGTAAGGCTTCAACAGCGAGGCGGATGTAAGGCTTCAACAGCGAGGCGGATGTAAGGCTTCAACAGCGAGGCTTTGGCCAGGGCTTTAGACATGATTGTTGGCTTTGAGCCAGGAAGAAGGCTATGCGGCGACCGTATGTTCAAGCTAGTGCGTGATCAAGGAAGAAGAGCTGTAGGAGTCGTCGACGTAGTTGGATCTTGCAGTAGGGATCGAACTTGGGTCATGCGACGGCAGCAGTTTGTGGTGTAAGAAGCTGTAGCGAGTGTTGTAGAAGCTTTCCTCCTAGTCCTCGAGTGAGAGGGAAGGCAGAAGGCGAAGAAATGTAAGCCACCCGTGACGCCAACTCTCGAGCTGGAAAACAGCCCAGGTGCTGCGCACTAGATTGAGCGCAGCTGCGCATCTCAGCCGCAACCTCGCTTTCTTTTCCTTCGTGAACTTGCACTATTGGAGAGATTGTACGCTATCAGATATGCCACAAATGGTCGAGCCAAAAAAGGTACGAGGTTGCAGAGCAACCTGTTGAACTCAACACAGATGCAACGAGAGTATAGGATTTGATGATCAGGCCTTGGGACAGCCCTCGAAATAGGTCTAGCGTCATGACCTCATCGCGCTAGGCCGATACAAGGCTAGGGCAATCACCCTTGGATGTTGTCGGCGCAACATCGAAGATGAATTCCAAAACTTCATGCGGCGCGACACGCATAGTCTAAGTAGGGAAAACTCGTCCCTGCAGCGCGAAGGTCAATCCTGTGTATGTGAGCTCAGCAGCCTCGGCAATTCAAAATATGGTAAGATGTTACTAGGCTACGTAGGTAATATTCTACACAGGCTATACCTAAGGATCTTCGCATTAGACAGCGGCTTGTGCCTTGCTGCAGTCGAGGGATTCTAAATCAGAAATAGTACGCGTAAGCAACATCTTCGTGGCGTCTGCAGCTTCCAGAAGTACAACGTTGGGAATGCTGGCAGTCGTTGCATCCAGGATAGGCTGGCAAATGGGTCGGGGTTGGGTTGGGGTTGGGTCACCTTAACAGGTAATGACTAGACTAAGATAGAACTAGTCTTTACTAGTTAGAACTAGTAATTACCTATTAAGGTGACCCAACCCCAACCCAACCCCGACCCATTTGCCAGCCTATTCCAGGACTCTGCTCATGTCCGGACGTCGACGTTTGTAGTGTTCCAGGGACCTGTGACTTCGGAGACTAGCTGTAGCTAACGGTAGACTAGTCTCGCGTAGTAGTAATAGACTACTAGTCTTCCCTAGATGTGGTACCATGCTCGCCGACGTTTATGGTTAGGAGATTAATACCCTAGAACCACAACTCCATACTCGCTGTTGAATGCAAGGTCAGACAGCACAATGTTTGGCTCACAGCGCAGATCTCACACAAGGACCGTGTTTTCTGCAAAGATGGCAATCTCATCTTCCCTATGCAACTCTTCCGGAGTGGCCGAGCGAAACTCAATTCATGTCAAGCATCTGTAGTGTGGGCACCGCACCACATAGGGCCTCATTCATCACGTATTCCGTCTCCTCTTATTTATGCTCGCATCGAGATGGGTTCGACGTCACGGCACCATAGAAACTGGGAGAACATCCGAGTCCCTTACTTCCCAAGGCAATATGACCATCAGCCGCCTATCTCGCCAACCCCCCTGGCTAAAGCCGCAGTATAAATCTCAACCAGTGCTCATGCGAGAATAATAGCAGAATGTGAAAGTCTTGGATATGATCGTCGTATTATTATCTCTCATATTAATCAGATCTCCCAAGATCTCAAATCCAACATCCCATAAACGCCTTGTATCCACCTTGCCAAATCCCAGTGGTATATACGCATCCCCCCCGAAAATATCACTTTTTGTTTGCCCTCGTCCCTGGTATCCGCAAATGCCATGAAAAAAAAACAATATCACTTTTGTTGTCCGTCCCATTATTAACGATTGCCCGCAATCTTGCCCGTGCTCATACCTGCTCCACAAGATGTCGCTTATCTGTGGACACCGTAGGTGTGCTCATACGCACTGCTAACACTCTTGTGGTGCTCGACAACCCTGTTCTTGAGGCTCTTCCACACCTTTTGGTAGTTCCTAGGACCTAGCTCCTCATCCAAGCTCGTGGTAGAAGTAGCAGCGCCCTTGCGTGGTGCCTCTGCGCTCTGGCGAGGGCTAGAAGCGGTAGATGAGCTACGGGATGCTGAGGGAGAGAAGTTTGGGCTGTAGTAGACGGCAAAGGCGGAGTTCATCTCTTGGTGGTGCTTCTTGATGGCTTTCCAGGCTTTGGCGGCGTTTGTGGGGTTGCGCTGGCTGGAGGTGGTGGAGGGGTTGCGGGAAGTCTGGGTGGAGCTTGAGGGGCTGGTGGTGGTGGATGCGGAGCCGGTGTAGTAGGTACTGCAGGCTGCGTTGACGCTCTCGTGGTGAGCCTTTGCGTGGGCCACGACGGAAGAGAGGAAGTTGGTCATTTTGGTGGTGGTTGTTTGTGTTGTGGTATTGACCGAGGTGAGATGGATGTTTGATATTCGATCGGTTGATTGGTTGGTGGTAGCAAGAATAGTAGTAGTGGTGGTGGTAGTAGTTGCTTTGCTTGCTAGAAGACTGTAGTGTGCTGATGTCCTCACCCTCACGTACCACCATCCCCTTTATACTCCCCGCTCATCCCCAGAATCTTCTTCTATGACACCAGCCAAGCATCACCGGTCACACCGTACGTCCAAAACTCTTCGCCAGAGTTTTACTCACCACACCGTTGGGCACGCCCTGCACATGTCCACGAAACGATCGTGAGATTTGGAGGCGTTGGCGCGTCTGATTGGCCGGATGGGCTGACAAACCCACAGAATTCATGTCAACGAACACCCTCGCAGGGCGTGCAAGGGTCTGTGCCACCACCATCATGACAACGAGGTGTCCACGCCCTAGCATGGTGCGTCTTTTCCGAAGGCGCGCCGGAGCGTTTCCCGTCGGCGGCTAATTGCCTTGGGGCGCATCGTGTGTGTAAAGGCGAGGTGACGAGTTTTTCGGATCGTGTCCGTTAGCTGCTAGAAGACTGCCTTTGGAGGTATGGCGGGGGAAAACTCAGTTATTGGCCGTCGCACCACGCCGTGTACCTGATCCACGCAGGGCCTTTCCCGCCGCCCAGTTGCCCGTCGGATGCCAAGTTTGCTTCGGTGCTTTTGGTCTAGACGCTGCTGTTGCACAGCGAGTGGATGTTTGTACGTAAAGTCGCGGTGTGCCCTTGTGCACATGTCCGTTAACTGTTAGAAGAATGCCCTTGGGGGTTTGGTGACGAAAATTTCTTGTTTGCTGAGGCTTCGAACGCGTGACAACCATGTGGACGGCGTGGACGGTGTGGACAGGGGATTGTGGTGTGACAGCAAGTGAGTGATTTCCCGCCAGCTCACGATCGTCTTCACAGATCCTTCTCGATGGCACAAGTTGTCATCAGACGGCCGTCATCGTTAGTCTCGCGACATGCGACAGACGATGACCTTGCGACCACCGAGTCCAGCACCGTCCCCATCGTGCAGCGTCAGCGACTCAACACCATCTGCATCAACCTAGGATTGTCGCAAACATCAGCATGGTACGAGCTGACGTTGCCCGCGAAATGTCCCATCGACGACTCAACGCAATGCGTGCTTCAGGTCGGGTATCGCAAGCCAAGCGCCACCTAATGCCGATAGAGGTCTATCGCGCGAACATCTATATATTCAATGCGGAGGAGCACATGACCCCGTTCATAGTCGGATTGCCAGATACCCCACACCCCACCATACTAGCAACAGCAGGCCTGCCGGCCAACTGGCCGCTATCGTACCATAAGTTCGCATCGCGCCAGCGGTAATCAGATCCCCTGTGGGGTAAACATGGCCATTGCCAGTCGCCCGCCCATGAAAACTCCCGCCACTTCCACCAGAGCCTGTTCCCAACGCATCCGGATCCCTTGTCAAAGTGACAATCGTGGTCGCAGATTGGAGAGTCCTCGTAGTGCCCTGGACGACGATAGCAGTCCCACTATGGTCGAGGCTCAAAGTTGTGCCATCAATCGTGATAGGAGCGCCTCCCGGAACCAAGGTTGTGCCGGAACCCATTGCAATGTAGCCAGCGCGATTCGGTGTGTAGATATGGTCGTTGAAGGTAAGGGCGGCAGCGACTGTGGTGTATACGTCTCCGAACCTTGGAGTGATACTAGAAGTTTCGCCATTGACGATGAGCGCTGTGGCGGATGGTGCGAGCATGAGTCTTGTCCCAGATATAGTCAGTAGTCCGCCGCCAGGAGAAAGTGTTTGGCCTGCGATGAGGTATTGTGTTTGCGCATTTGGTGTGATGGTTTGGGTACCGATGGTGAGTATCGGTGGAAGCGAGATTGGTGATGCTGAGATGGACGCATCTGTAATTGCAGGCGGAACGGGCTGCAGCGAGACGACGGTAGTGCAAACCACAATCTTGGTCATGCCATCTGAAGCTTCCATTGCAATAGGTCTGTCCCCCACAGTAATTGTTTGACCAGGGGTAAGAGTGTAAGTACCCCCTATCACGAGATCACTACCGTTTGAGCCTTGGTCAATAACGATGTTGGACGCACCAACCGATATCGTTGCCTGCAGAGGTTTCTCTGTAGTTATTTGCGCAGTTGGCTCTTGAACGGTGGAATCATGCCGTTCCCCAACTGGAGTATCCAACCAACCTGTTGCAGGTATCTCAAACACTGGCGAACATCCTCGACACGGCCGCGTAGAACTAAAGTTAGGTTCAGGGATCTCGTGATGGCCATTCGGGTCTCCAATCTCCTTCACGGCTGGTGGTATTGGTCTTAGGCCTTGAAGTGTTGAGATCATCGGTGGTGTTCCTGTAGCATTTCCTTGAGAGGAAACTAGTATAGTTGTCACATATATTGGCGATGTCTCTGTTGATATGAGTGCTATGGCTGAATTCGGTGAAGGCGCCGCTGGGATGATAGACAGTGGACCTAGCGTTGAAGGTGTGATACCTGGAGTCAAGGGCAGAGTGACGTGAACAGATTCCGGTTGCTGCGAAGCTAATAAGTTAAGAGGGTGCGACGGGCCAGTCGAAGGCGCAGCATCTGTGGAGGTGCGAAAGTTGAAGTCTATAAACACCACAGGTCAGATCAGTCGTTGAGTACAAGGCCTAGTCAGCGTCACTTACTTGGTTCCAATATCACAGAGTTCTGGCTTCCAGTTGCTGCTGCCAACCCATAGTCGGGTAGTTCTTTGTCAAGTCAGCGAAATAGATTCTTGTGTTCCGTGGACACTAATGCCTGGAGCGTACCAGCTGATGGTAGTGCAGATGTGACATTAATCCAAGTCGCGCCTAGGTACACCAAGTGATACAACGAGAAATTGGTAGCAGAGTGGATGACGCGCATGATAGTCCTTCGAGGTGGGTATCATAGAGCCATGATACAGTAACGTAACCACGAGAAGCAGGGAATTCGCAGCCCGACATTACACCCAGGTGACAGCCCTACTCAAGATATGTGATGCAACATCTGAGCGAGCAATCGAGAGCGATGAATCAAAATATTTCCGCATTCTAAATGTGCCGAGGAAGTGGCCGGTGACTGAGATCAAGACTAGGAAAGTAGTACACAACATCTACTTACATTGTTATTGATTAGACTCTCATAGAACCTGGGGTTACTGCTGTGCCCATTGGAAATGCCCGAGTGTGGAGATGGCTTTACCCGGAGCGGGAACGCAACCTTATACGTCAAGTGGGTGTTTACCAGAGGCCGGTTTCTTCTAGGTAGCTTAGCGAGCCGCAACCCTTGTCCAACACCCGGTCTTGCTGCAAAGCTGACAACACTCTCTCATGAGTGAACGAGTTACGATTGCGCATGTTCTGATAAGTGTCCACGACCAGGTCGAAGGATTCCAAAGACAGGGTTCGGGAAGGATTGCCATGTGGTCAGGCGCAATAATACGCAAGGTATGTATGTTGGCTTCGAGGTCTCCGTCAACCCATGGTTGTGTTGATATGACGATGGCTAGGCGCAAGTAACTTAACTCTGTCACGCAGTACTAGCGCAGACTGACAGTCTTATTCCAATACTCCATGTAGGAGCTTGCTTGATGCTGCACTAAAACTTCAACACCAAGACACTCAAACATACCGATGAGCCGGGAATATATACGTGACTTGTCGATACATCATGTAGGTTGCGGAGAAACCGTCCGAAGCGCTCGGCGCGGATGGCGTTGGTGACATTCACCCGGGCCTATTCAGGCAATAATCCTTCGATGTAAGACTGGACACGCGTGGTGAAGATCTGTAGAGCATGTTTCCAGGCGTCCACTAGAAGTTTCCTTCGCTGCAGCACGGGTCCCTTGGACACGCGTTCAACAGCCTGCCTTTGACGTGATCCGATTCGGGCACGGAGGAGCTACTGAAAAGCTGATCTCCTGATCTGCTAATCATATGGTTCCTTTTACGGGCGATAGCAGGAGGTTCATGCGTGAAGTCAGCCGATGGTTGCTTGGTATCATGGTATGACAGATCAAGGGATAAACGGACGATAGGCGTGGATGGTTAGCCTTGTGGCTACAAGATCGCTGACATGACCCAACTGCGGCTGACTGCAGGGATCTTGGATTCTTCAGGAACGGTTGGTTCTCATTCTGCCGTATACAACGAGATGAATTGAGAAGACCAAGACCATCAGAAGACGGGTGAGGAAGGAGCAGCGTCAGTATACCACATGCGGCTAGCAGCTTCGACACTGTAGTCAATGTCGATAATTTGCGGATGCGATGCCGATCGAAAGGAAGACAACATAGTTCAAGTACCGTAGCTGTATGGTGTATGGCTGTCATGAACATGAAATGTGTGATGATGGTGTTGCTGGCAGTAAAAAGGTACGGGGGCTGGTCATGGTCGGACTGATGGGGCGACGGAGCGCAACTGCCCACCTACTCGCTTACTGTTAGCGTCCCTTGGCACCAACGCAGCTGCGAAAATGAGTTTCGCGAATTTCATCTTCGACTTCTGACAAGCGCCAACTAACCCCACGACAACACAGATTGCACCAGGAGACCCGACATCAGGTACGCTATACAGAACGCCCTTGATTCGAATACTCGGAGCCGCTCAGCATTGCGACACTCGAAACTGTCCCCGCGAATGTTCCGCCGCCGTCAGCCTCCGCCCAATGGAATGTATGGTCGCATGCGAGTCGCTCGATATCTATACTTTCCACAGCAGGCAGACAAGGCGAGGGACTTTGCTGGCAGCGGGAGCAATGCTGTGGCTTCGCCCAAGTACAATTGAGAACAAAGGCTAATTTGACTGTGTGGGACAGCGTCTTCTGAACAACCGCAATCATGGGGTATCTATCCTTGCCTCCTCCTCACTCCACTGCAACTGCTAACGGCCGCCAGTATCTCACGAGACTCTCGCCACAAGCGTTCCGCGTCCGGTGCGAAGCGCGCATACTACCGCAAGAAGAGGTATGCATAACCCGATCGCTTCTCTAGTCATGTCTAACATGACTTCAGGGCTTTCGAGAAGGGCCGCCAGCCTGCCAATACCCGTATTGGCACAAAGCGTGTTCATCTTGTCCGCACCCGTGGCGGCAACCGCAAGTTCCGTGCTCTTCGTCTCGAAGCCGGTAACTTCTCCTGGGGCTCCGAGGGCATCGCCAAGAAGACCCGTGTCATCGGTGTCGTCTACCACCCCTCCAACAACGAGCTCGTCCGTACCAACACCCTGACCCGCTCTGCCATCGTCCAGATCGATGCCGCTCCTTTCCGACAATGGTACGAGGCCCACTACGGCTCCTCGCTCGGCCGCAGGAGGCAGGCCAAGGCCGGTGAGAAGGAGGAGGACAAGAAGAAGTCCAACTCGGTCACCAAGAAGCAGGCCGACCGCTTGAAGAACGGAGGAAAGATTGAGAACGCTGTTGAGAAGCAGTTTGAGGCTGGTCGTCTGTACGCCGCTGTCTCTTCCCGTCCCGGCCAGAGCGGTCGCTGCGACGGTTACGTCCTCGAGGGTGAGGAGCTTGCTTTCTACCAGCGTCTCCTCAGGAAGTAGAGGGTGATATTTGGGGCTTCTTCGGTGCATTGGTCAGGTCAAAATGGGTGTTTAGTCATGTATCTGGTCTGCATAGTCGCGGGACACTGAATGCACTCGGCACGATAACGCCACTTCTCTAGATACCACGAGACTACGAATCATGGGTTTCAAATGTTCATGTGAAGGTCTTTTTCCTTGTCTTCATCCTCCTCCTTCTACCATTGCACCTCGTGATCCATTTGACGCGATCTAACTTATACTTGATCGCCTCATTGCAGCTATCCATCGTCGTCGTTCAACCTACGTCACCCAAGTACGATTATTGGAGATGTTGATTGAACTGATTGTACAACATAATCATCATACCTTACCCCATCCATGGTCGTTCACATGTCAACCCCTCTTTTACTTCAGACGGGCCGCACTCTCCATCAGCTTCGTCCCGACTGGCTGCACCACCCTCGCACACGTGCAAGTCCCGCTCTCCCGTCTACACTCTTCACCCGACCAACTGGATCCCATACCTCGACACACGTCTCGTGGGTCATCTACAGCTTCGACGCCGCAATCGGGGAACCGACCTGCTGCAACCGCGCGTCAGCTTTACACACACACACACACACACACACACACACACACACACACACACACACACACACACATGGCATAGTCACCATTTCCTGGTGGAACTTGGGCAAAGTGAAAGATGGTGAATGCTTTGCATTTTGGTCTTACAGATTCTTCAGATCTGGACGTTGGTATAAGGTGAACAGGAACATAGAGCAGCGATGGATCAAAGGGAAATCATGACAACACAAAGTACAGACTACAACTTGGAGGCTCCCTTGGGTGGACCTACATTCGTAATTTCATTGTACAACAACCTGTGGAGTGCGTTAGCACATGTTTCTCTTTTCCCGGTGAATGCGGGAGGAGGGGAAGAAGAAAAACTTACGAGGTCAAAAACTCGGCATAATCCTCACCGGTAACCTGTCCCTCAAAGTACTTGGCCGCAAGATGGAACTTGTTCCCCTTGGGCGCCTTTTCGCTCAGCGCCTTAGACTGCTCATGCAGTAGCTTGAGCGCATAATCTTTGGTAACCTTCTTTCCCTCGGCAGTCTCGACGTTATGCCTAGTCCACTGCCACAGTTGTGAGCGTGAGACTTCAGCGGTGGCAGCGTCTTCCATGAGGTAGTTGATGGGCACGCAGCCCACGCCACGGACCCAGGCTTCCATGTAGCTCAGTCCAATGTCGAGGTTCTTGCGGATGCCGTCTTCGGTTACCTTGCCGGGGACGTTCATGTTGAGGAGATCGTTGGCGGTAATGTGGACGTCTTCGCGGCGGACGTGCATTTGGTTGGGGGCAGGCATGTGCTCGTTGAAGACTTCGCTTGCAATGGCAGCGAGGGCAGGGTGCGCGACCCATGTGCCGTCGTGGCCGGCGCGTGCCTCGCGCAGCTTGTCGGCGCGCACTTTGGCCATGGCGGCATCGTTGGCTTGTTGGTCATTCTTGATGGGGATCTGGGCTGCCATGCCGCCCATGGCGTGGACACCGCGCTTGTGGCATGTCTTGATGAGGAGCTTGACATAAGCATCCATGAAGGGTGAGGTCATGGTGACGGAGTCGCGGTCGGGCAGGACGAAGTTGGGGTTCTGGCGGAAGCGCTTGATGGTGCTGAAGATGTAGTCCCAGCGACCGCAGTTGAGACCTGAGGAATGGTCGCGGAGCTCGTAGATGATCTGTGGTGGAGTCAGTATAGCCTTGTGTATCAGCAGTGCGCTCAACATACCTCGTCCATCTCGAAAGCGGCGGTGATGGTCTCGATCAAGACGGTACCACGGATGGTTCCACGCCTCATGCCAATGTAGTCTTGCGCCAGGTTGAAGACGTCATTCCATAGCCTGGCCTCAAGATGCGACTCCATCTTGGGTAGGTAGAAGTACGGTCCCGTGCCGCGCTTGACAAGCTCATGTGCGTTGTGGAAGAAGTATAATCCAAAGTCGAACAGGCCACCAGAGATGGGCTCACCATCCACGGTGAAGTGCTTCTCCTCGAGGTGCCAGCCTCGGGCGCGAGCAATGAGTGTGGGTAGTGTTCGGTCGGTGCGGAGCTTGTACTCCTTCTCGCCTTGCTTGAAGTCGACTTGCTTGCGAATGGCGTCGTAGAGGTTGAGTTGACCGTTGATCATGTTGTCCCATGTTGGTGCAGATGAATCTTGAGGATGTTAGATGTCGCGTCGTCTACACAGAGTGGTAAATTACGTACCCTCAAAGTCGGCCATGTATGTCCAGACATTCGAGTTCAGGGCATTGACAACCATTTTGCGATCTGTTGGGCCGGTGATCTCGACGCGCCTGTCAACGAGACCTGGCGCTGGCGGTGCGCCCTTCCAAGCATCATTTTCGCGGATGTGCTTGGTCTCTGGGAGGAAGTCGAGAAGGTTTCCCTTGTCGAGCTCAGCTTGTCGGATTACCCGTCGCTGAAGCAGCGCTTTCCTGCGCTCATTGAATGTGCGGTGGAGGAGCGCAAGGAAGACACAAGCGTCCTTGCTGAGGATGTGACGGTTCTGGTCGTTGAGGTCGCCGAGGATGTTGACCTCTCGTAGCATACTGTCGGCGCTAGCTGCCATTGTGGAATGTGTATATATGTCCTTGTACAATTGATGAATGTGGTCAAGGTACGAAGGGAGTAATGCAATGGAGTATGCAGCGTGCGGAGAGGGCTGGGCGGCCGGTAGATAATATATTCATGATACAAACGTCACCCATCTTGACGTCTGAGCCGAGGATCATCTTGTGTCAGCAGACTGATGCAGGCTAGTCGGCTGTCCGTGAATGGTGAACTCCAGGCCCAGGTTCGGGGGAGGGGAGCTTCAAGCTTGTGACGATGCCAAGTCCGGAGCGAAGATGCGGGGATAACACAACCCGTTGGCACTAACTCGCCCGACCAGCACAACAAACCCTGAAGAACAGCGGGTTTGGCCATGATTGAACGCGAAATATGCTTGCGCGATATCGCTGGAGCAATGATCTTCACAGAGTTTCCTGGATAGCCAAGGTTGCTGACGGAGTGCGCCGGCAAGTGACGGAAGTCGCGATGCTGATGCTTGATAGCAAGCGCGTTGCCGATGGCGTCGCCGGCCACTTCCGATGGCGCGTCGCGTATAGCTGAGTGTGTGCATTCTCACCGCGGCACTTGCACAATCATGTTTGACTTGAGCGATCTTATGATTCTCAGTCATGCCCATCAGCGGTGGGCAATGCCGATCGCCGGGCGCAGACGTCAATCAGTCGTCATCATCACATGGCGAACAGCACGGGAATAACACCACCTGCACCACGACGTATCGCGCACCATGTAGAACGCAAGACGAGGGAGACTGTATCGCATGAGACTATGAAACGACAGGTTTGTTCTTTGCTTCGTATCCTACGAGAATATCATGCTCTCACACGTAACCAGGGTATGACTAGCATTCAAAGGCCTGGGGTGCAAGGCATGTACGGTCGAAAGGTTATGGTGTTGAATATTGCAAGGTACGTCTTTTTAGATCTAAGCAAGTCCACTCCACATGTCAATTGCTTCGTAGGTTCGTCCTCGAAATACGTCGTAGTTTTGGTGACATTGCCCACCGGCAGATCTTCTCTAGTAGTAGGCCCTGGCTGACTTCCCACATAGACATATCGACTGCTAACCGATCAGTGATCCTCGTCGTCGTCTTTGCGTTCAAGGGACACCTCCCGTACCGTCATCTACACCTTCACCGGCGCAATCTCAAAAGGCCTATTCTCATCCTTCAACCCCCACCCACAAACTCCACTCCCACCACAACTCCCAGCCATGTTCACTCCCAACGCAAAATGTCCCTCAGCCTCAAATGTCGCCTTGAATTGCTCACCCCGGTAGAGCACATCAGCGACATGCGTAAACTTCAGGTTGAAGTCCGCAGACGCGAAACCATTGCTTCCCTCCAAGACATTCATGACCCAGTAGCCGTCGGATGTGGGGTCGCATGGCCAGGTGCGACCCAGGGGTGAGTCACCTTTAATGTACCATTGTGCTCTACAGTTCTGTCTTGGTAGGTTAGTGGAGGCGTTGAGGCAGGGAGAGGAAGAGGACGAGGATGAACGTACCAGACCTTGACTTCCACCTGGGGCGGTAACGTTACTGCCATCAGAGCTTGCGGTACCAAGGCTGATCTCGTTGGGATCCATGATGTTGGCTCTGATGAACGACCAGGGGTAGCTACCGGGACGTCCTGAAGGGGATCCAGAAGATAGACTGGTGACTTGCCAGTTCTGAAGTGTGTTTTGACGCGCTGCAAGGGGAGATGCAGCGACTGATGATGTGATAGTAAGAATGGCTGCGAGGGCGATTTGTGTGAACTGCATGGCGAAGGTGGTGCTGAACTGCTAACTCTTGGTGTCTAGAAAGTAAGGTTTTCTTCCGACACTTTGGCCCTTCTTATACATTGAATGAGGTCTCTCAATACGAACAACAATATCATCGTGCATCCGCCTTCCCGAAGAAGTACGCACGATACGATGTTGCTGAGGGGCTTGGCAGGATGCCTTGCATTAATCACTCCACATTCAGGCACATCATATCTAATCATAGGAAAATCGGCGTCAGTATACCTAGATTCTCTCCGCTTGCGATGCTAATCTAGTCGTTCTCGTACCCTACCTCTGAAAAGACCTGAATGACATGGTTGCTCAGACTACCAGCGACAATTCCTCCTCGGTGTCGTGAGCTATGGGACGGGTTGTCTGCTGCTTTAGCATTAGCTAACGACCATGACCTTTATACTGTTAGGCTGTGTATGATACTCAGAAGAAGTACCTCATTACGGTGATCCCAACTCTGGACGGAGTACGAAAGAAAGGTTATCTGAGAAAGTTCAGAAAATGTAGTGATTATACAAAAGACTGACAAGAACCTACAGAATGTCAGAAGGAAAAATACCCCTGGATATCCGTACATGCGATGCAGAACTGGCCCCCTATGTTTTCGTCAGACGCAGTAAATCTTCTTCCCCTGCCTATCCCAAATCGTGCAATCAGTACGACGGGCACAGCTGCACCAGCTACCCCACTAATTCCATGAACTCATTAAATCGGACATAATCTTCACATCTTTCTCGCAGGCGTCGTCAGACTTCCTCTTGTTTCCGTGTACTTCTGCGTCGTATCCGAATCGCACAGTCTTGGGGGAAGAAGAAGAGAGTTAGCGTGCGGGTACTTGTGCGGTATGCATGGGGCTGGCGGCTTACTGTGGTAGGGCGTGCACAGCCACTTGCAACGCTTATGGAAGAAGGAAAAATCTGCACTATGTTTCCAGTAAACAGCAGAAGGCCATATTATTTGAAGACATTTGTTGAGTGGTTTGATAAGTGGCATCTCATTCCCTAGAAACTTGCTAACAACATACCTCAAAAGGCTGTGTCGGCTTTTGTATGCTTCTATGTGTGTGCGATGTCCCGAAGTTATGCTTGCTCACAAGGCTTGTGGAAACACATGTGATTACCAATACTTGAGCGCATTTTCCATGACCCTATTTGCGGAAAGTGGCACAGCCACGGAGATACGCAAACCACCAGTATTCCCAAAGCCGGCACTAGTTAAATACACAATCGAACCAAACACCGTGGGTTGCGTTGTACGAGACTAATACCTCTGGAAATCGTACTTGGTTGGTACTCTCCAGATATGCTGGAAATGATTCCTTTTAATCTCGATCCTATGTACCTGAGCAACTGTTCCAGCATAGTGCTCGCCAACATACGCATGAGAACGCCGTGCTCGCTCTGCTGTCCCATGGCTAGTTATTTCTACACTATTCCAAGACTTCCTGCTTTACTGCTTGTGGGGACTGTCAACTTTCCTTTTTCAGTCCGTGTCCCGTAAACGCTGAGCATGGAACCAATAGCAGGTTATTCGTATGCTGCTCATGCGCCGGTGGCTTGTCCAAAGACAAAAGCAGCTCACACAATATGGCGATCGTGACGTCATTGCACATGAGTTGTATTGCCGTGATAACCAAGCTGTTCCGCAGCATTTTAGTCTTCAATCGAGAAGTGATTATACCTGTTGCGTCAAGTTTGCCGACAGAGTCGCGGGTTGCACACCATGTTTAGACATTGCGTACCCCGCGGCGAACTAGGAATGCTTCAATCGTCGCGCACATCAACTATCTTTTCTCTTCTGGTCATGTTTTCTTGGTTTCAAGGCTGGGTCTCGGGACAACAACAACAACACCAACAACCGCTTCCTTTGAAAGTTGTCAAAACTAGTCAAACTCCGAATGGATTTGATTCACCACCCAGAGGATGGAACTCTTTCGGGCTGCAGGCCAATCCTGACATCAATCCCTCCTTCGCTTTCGACCAGAACGGCGTCATTGAGCAGGCAGATGCGCTTCTCAAGGTCATTCCAGCCGAGTTGCTAGCCACCCATGATTACTACATATCCTTGGACTCTGGCTGGAGCATTGGAGACCATGGCGACGAGCACGGGCGCATAACTTATGAGACCAGCAACTTCGACATCCCGACTCTAGCGTCGTATTTGCATTCAAAGGGGCTGAAGCTAGGGGTTTACATACTACCAGGCGCCTTTTGCAAAGATGGCAATAAGACGATACATGGCACCAACGTTCCCATCGAGGCCACACTAACTGGGAACAACAACGGCTTCTCACGATGTGATTTCGACTTCTCCAAGGATGGAGTGCAGGAATGGCATGACGGCGTAGTCGCACTATTCGCTTCGTGGTATTCATATCCGGCCCTTGCATGATACGCCATACTGATCAACAAATCTAGGGGTGTTGATCTCATCAAATTGGACTACATCACGCCTGGCTCTCCTTCGAATGGCGGTAACCTGCCCCCAGACAACTCCGGAGAGGCTATAGCATACCACAAGGCCATTGCTGCATCAGGTCGTCAGATGAGGCTGAACATATCGTGGAAGCTCGAGCGCAATGAAACCTACTTCAAGATATGGTCGGATAACGCAGATTCCATGAGGACCGACCAGGACATAAACAATAGCAACCAGGCTACTTTTGTCAAGTGGGCTACCGTGCAGCGGGCTATCGAGAACTATAGGGACTTCATAAGTCGTATAGTAAACGCGAATGCGGAGCCCGTGACAACGATATACCCAGACATGGACAGCCTTTTCGTCGGCAATGGGGAAGAAATGACGGAGGTGACGGATATCATGCGTCAAACCATGGCAACACACTGGATAAGCGCTGGTGCAAATCTCATTTCCGGCTCTGACATGACAAAAATCGACAAACTGGGAGTTCGTCTATTGACCGACAAGAACGCCATGGAAGTAGCCGATTTCACCGCCAAATACCCCATGCAGCCTCGCAATCCGAGAACAGGCCGCAACGACTCGAAACAACTCCAGGCTTGGATCGCTGGTCCTGATGCGTCTGGAAATGCGGTAGTGGTTCTAGTCAACTACGGGCCAGATGAGGGGCAAGGCGGCTTCGGGACGAAGATCAAGGGCAAACAGCTAGTCAAGGCGACATTCTCGGATCTTGGTATAATTGGTAGATTTGGCGTTACGAACGTTTGGACTGACGAAGACATGGGCGTTCTGGACAGAGAAGTCAGCGCCACGCTCGACGCTGGAGAGAGTCTTCTTCTCAAGCTAGCACCTACCTGAATCTCTTCCTGTAGTGGTGTCTCAAGGTCTGTTTTGGCTTAATGTAGCGAGGATTTGGGTATTTTGTCTGCTGCGAATCATCTTCTCCGCCTCTTCTTCTGTTTTTCCGTACTTGACCAACAAGTCGCGAAGCATTGATACATCTCCTTTTGTAGTATCTGCACCCTTCTTGAGCAGCTTCCGTGTACATGCACGATCATCTTTGGCCGCCAAGTACAGCGCCGTTTGGTCTTTACAATTCACCCCGTCCAAGTCGCAGTTGGCATCAAGCAAAGGATCGACGACATTATCTCTTCCATAGTTTGTTGCCAGATGTAGAGCCGTTCGTTGTTCTTCTTTGTCGACTAATGTTGTGCTGCATCCATAATCGAGCAGGAGCTTAGCGATATCCCCGCGATTGCCGCCATATCTCGCGCAAAGATGTAGGGGCGTGAAGTGGCGAACTGAGTCTGAAATGTCTGCATCTGCGCGGTGCTTGAGCAGTACCTTGGCCGAAACATCTCGGCCGTACCTTGCCGCTATGTACAGCGGAGTTTTGCCCTTCTTGTCTCTGCTATTGACATCTGCATTTCGCGCAAGTACGTCGACTGTGATTTCATTTCCGTGCCGGATGGCTACGTGCATCGGCGTTCTCTGCTTCTTGTCTTTTGCGACGGGATTGGCGCGATTCGCCAACAGCAGGACGGCGATATCTAGCTGTCCAAAGCGACATGCGACATGCAACGGCGTCCATGTGTTGATAGTGTCGGTGAGATGGACACTCGCACCTCCTGGTAGTAGCACCTGTACAAGGTGCAACCTCCCAGTCTCACAGCATACGTGCAAAGGAGTCGTGCCATCCGAGTCAGGTATATTGCAGTCTGCACGGCTTGTCAGGAGTAGTGAAATGATATGACCATGATCATGATCAACGGCTACACGAAGTGGAGTTTTCCCATCTGCGTCGCAATGATTCAATGGCGCTCCTTCTTGTAGTAGGTTGGACACCAAGATCTCGTCACCTTGCTTGGACCCTTCATGCAGCAGTTTGCCCTTTTCGTCATCAGAAGCGTTTGGCCATTGCCTGTAGTCGAGACGCAGCTCCTTCCAGGCGTCCTCAAAGGTGCAAAAGCGAGCATGATCGGAGTTCCGGCGTGGTGGTATCGAACCAAACGGGTGGTTTAAAAAGACTCGCCGCACCATGAATAACAGCCACCGATGTATAGGACCATTCGAGGCCCATGCATCAGTGCACTCAAGGATCGGGAGATTCGTACCAGTTGTACATCGCTTCAAACTCGCGCGTCTCCTCTCGACACTCTTGGAACCGAACATCCTGGATATCTCGTGGATGACTTTGAAGGCTGCCCAGATTGTTGCGACGATTT
This sequence comes from Alternaria brassicicola, assembly GCA_002796735.1. Taxonomy (NCBI): domain Eukaryota; kingdom Fungi; phylum Ascomycota; class Dothideomycetes; order Pleosporales; family Pleosporaceae; genus Alternaria; species Alternaria brassicicola. The sequence goes on from PHFN01000029.1 coordinate 115,031, forward strand.
GAGCACTCTGACCCCATGTTTTCCATAGTTCCAAGTCTTGGTGGTCTAGTTCCTGAAGGAACATCTCGAGACTGACACATGACGATAAGAGACCAATCATCGGGGCAATGTAAGCGCTCGAGGCCGTCGCGGGTATGGAATCATACACCGACTCTGCAATGACTCTGTGTGAGGTTCCGTGCGGTGGTTGCGCTTCTGTAAGTAGTTGACGTGCTCGCTGATAATCGGGGGAGTGTTTTAGGGCGTACCAGGCAGTATGAAGCCATCCGAAGATTTGTAGTGAGAGGTAAAGCCATAGGGTAGTGGACATATGGCCGCACGTATTCGAAAGTCCCCACCAGTGCACATCAACACACCTGCACTGCTCACCCTCCCCTAACACCGCTGAACTGTCTTTCAAGCTTGCTAGCGCCGCGAATATTCCAGAGATGCCGAGGACCTGCATTCCGAGTGACAGGTATGTCCTCCAGCGATAGGCCAGAGTCTCTTTCATCGATAGCCCAATCGAGATACAGTTGGCATAGCCGTCTAGAATCATCGCCACCAGCACCTTATGGGGGTCGCTGATGTCTCCGATGAAGCCTTTGAAGAGATTGAAGAGCGTTGCCGTCAGTGAAACCCATAGCAAAAGGCTCAGCTCCGCAATAGGCGAGGGTTCAGTATGGAAATGTCCAAGGATTGCCGTCAAGCCCACAAGAATGCCAAAACCGTACAAGCTTGTCCTCACCCCTATCCCAGCAAGATCGGGATCGACAACGATGGCGCCGCATTTCGCTTGCTGAGGCGGAGTCGACTTGAGAGCGACAAAGTCTACGATCAACATTGCGACCCATGCTACCGGAACAATTATGATAGCGATGCGCCGCGCCCATTTCGGTTTTATCGTTTTCTCAATGCTGGGGAATTTGGTGAAAAGTCCAGCTTGGAAGACCGAACAATCGTAGGCGAAGACGAGGAAGTGTATCGACAGGGCGAGGATTTGCATTGCCAGAAGACCCACATGAACGGTGCGTGTGGATGACATGTCCGTCTAGCCAACCGAGGTTGCGCTTACCGCCCGTAACGAAGAACAGAAGACGAGCAAGAAACCAAGCTCTATCGGCCGAGAGGCTGTATGAGTTTGATAAGCAGCGTGGAATAGAAGCTTTCCCGCCCGTCAGAGGAAGGCACGAGGGATTAGAGATATCCATACGAGGATCAGAAGAGCACATAAATGATGCGCGCTGCGTGTCTCTGATAAGCCTACACATCGTGAGGATCCTAAATCTTGCATTTGATATCCACCAGTTATTCATCTCCAACACATCGGGCGCAGATGCGTGGAGTGCGCATGCGCGAAAAGGTCCTCCAAACGCTAGTAGGAGGGCTTGCAGTGGACCAGCCGAAGCGAACCAACACAGCCTGTTGACTGAGATCTCATCGATTTCTGTCCAGGAGCTTATTGGACATTGTTCACCACTTATCGATAATTAATGCCTCATTCATGAGTTCATGTCCCATCAACGTGTAGAAGGAGGAGCGGGGAACTGAAGAGCTACGGCCGTCATAAGAAGGCAAACTCAGCTGACCTTCCGCCTTCTTCTAGCTCTGTCTCACCTGCTCTGCCTCACCGATTACAAGGCCTCGAATCTGGATAAAGTTAGATTGATATGCCTACTATGAAACGTTATCGAGTTGCGCATCGCCAAGGGCTATCTCCGTACCGCTTTCACATGTTCTAGAACGCTAATTGTTACCTCCTCATAGTCCCAAGGAGCCGGAACATGCGAGTCGCTGTATTGGAACCGAGGTTCCATGTGTAGACCATTCATATGTCTTCCACCGTCAGGGATCGGTGATGAGGATAACAGACGCCGTTGGAGAGATGTGTTAGTTAGCCCCATCATTCCTCATCGACCCACTCATCCTCAAATCCAGTGGTATCGTCCTCGTCGCTTGGCCCATCGTCAAACAACAGCAAGCGCAACAGCTCATCTTGGGGTCTGTCCACGTTCCGCGATGAGTCTGCAAGTGCTGGGTACTCCTCATCGCTAGTCGCTCTATCCCCATATTCGAGACTAGGCGCAAGGCTGATGATGCGAATCGCCTTTGTTGGAAAGATACGAATAGGTCTATCCGCTCCTTCCTCACGCCGTTCACCCAGTGTCTGCTAACCGTTAGCTCTTGTACCCCTCTTGCTCTGGCGACGAAAATTTACAGCATAAGTTGTCATGATAGCGTCCTCGTATAGTGCCATGAAGCTGACTGGCACCGCGAGCTGCGGCGCGGAGCTCGTGAGGAACGAGTATGAGAGTGCCCACCCAGCATCTTGTTCTTCGATGCTGATGCGATTTTTGCTGCCGAGGGCAACGACATAGACTCTATTCTGAATCTCAAACATGATGCGACGATTTCGCACGGACAACCATCCGCCCAGATCAAAAGTCGAACCATCAGACTCGCACTCTATGATCTGACTATGACGCGCTAAGCTTTTGGACCCGTCTTCTAGTGCTTTGCGGAGGTCGGAGCATACGAAAACGCGACCGAGACGCGAGAAGCCTACAAAGAGGTTGCTATCGCGGTCTAGCATGCCGGCGCCCCATTCATCTTCATCTTCGTCTGCGTTGTTTAGGTTGCCGGAAGCCCTGGGAAGAGAGCCTTTGTCGAGTTGTATGGGAGTCAGGCGGTTTTTGCGGGGTGCTGAAGGGGGAAAAATTCGTCTCGATGGGCGACCATAACTTAGAGCAGCCAATGCCGCGTTGGAAGTAGGATCATCAGTAGGTGGCACGGGTTTAACGTGGTACTTTTCCGTACATTGCGACGGCTGCAGAGTACCCAAAGCCTGTCCAGACTCCTTGTCATATACATGATAGCCACGTGCTCCCATGGAGTACACAACCACATCCTCGTTCTGATCTAAATGACCCACAGCGTCTTCCTCGATTTTCAAGTGCGTAGTCAGCGTTGGTGGACTCTGCTTCATATCATAGACGAAGCCCTGCCCCTCTACTGAGACCACGACCAAAGTCCAGTAGGAAAGCTGGAACCCTCTTGTTTGACAATCGTGATCCAGAACAGCGACGCGTTGAAACTCCCCTCTTACTGTGCCTTCTTGATCTGTCCGCCATACTTCTACTGCATCTCCTTCGCGATCAAACACGGCCATCCCATCTTGATACTCCAGGTGCGCATAGGGTCTGACTGCATTTTCCGAAGTCGAATCCAGAATCGAAGGTAGCTGCCAAAGAATGCGACCGGTGTCCATATCAGTCACGTTCAGTCCGCCAGCATGGGATGTTGAGATGAACAAGCGGCGCTTGAAGTCAGCCTTGAACCGCCATATCGCATTATTCGTTACCTGCAGGATAGATTCGCGCGTGATGGGTTGCGGCGACGCCCAATTGCGCGCAAGCAGCGTTTGTCGCTTACACAGTTCTTTCCATGATGTGATGCTGTCGAAGAACTTGGAGAAGCTGGTGTAGTCTTCAACAAACGAGAAGTCACGTGGTTGAGAGGTATTATGCGGTTGCGTAGTCTTTGTCGGAGAGGAGTAAATAGCTTCTTGATGTATCTCGTCGATGAACTGGTGCCAGGCAGGTGACACGGCGGTAAGCGAAGCTAAGGCCGAGACGGGTGTGAAGTCGAGGATGCGGAGCACAATCTCCGGAGGTAGAACCGTGAGCGGATCTGCAATTGGGACTATCGGAGCCGGCGTGCACTCGTTCCAGACGGATATGGGGTTGTGATGTTTGCTCGTCATATTCGAGTTGGAAGATGCTGTCGGTCGTGTCCACACGACAATATTGGTGATGAATGAGAGAAATAGCTTTCCGATGAAGTCATTGTGGAGCGGTCACGTTTAAATGCCCAGGAACATCACAAGCGCAACAACCATGGACCAACACAACCACCCTTATGATGATCGCCTTCAGCTGCGTGTTGAATTTGGGAATCATCGACGCAGAGATACATGCATCGATTTGATCGACTTCACCAGAGCTGTATGTGGGGTTGCCGCATCATCCCCGGAGATGCCTGGAAGCAATCGGCGCATCCCAGCCAACAGACAGCGCAACACCCTTCCGACATATCGGAGACATTGATAACGAATGCCAACCTGACGACTATGGATACCACTCCATGTGCGATACGCAACAAGTCGGCGATTTGCATCTGGTTAGGCATCGATTGTATTGTGGGGATGCAGCCCGCATTCGCCAAGTCACTAGCAGTTTCGGCAACAGCGTGTTACTGCCTACTATGAGCAAAATAGGCATCTCTACATGTCCAGTTATCTTGGTTATCCCTAGATCCTGACCCATGGTACCGCCGAGATGTATATAAAGCCACGATGGCAACTATAGAGTCCGCAAGTGTGCCGTTCACGATACGCTCACCATGGCGGGTCGTATCACCCTCTCCGGACTGCTCACCGCATCTCTTGCGCCCATCTCCGTCCTAGCCGCTCCTTTTGTTAAGAGGAATACCTACAGCTTCGTTCTGGAAAATCCCTACAGCGATACTATCTTCGAGCTGGGGAACGTTTCATACCTGGCAAATACCAAGTACCCGAAGGCGAGTGCTGGCTGCGCGACGGCCGCCAGCACATCCACGTCGATTCCGATTACCGTCATCAAGACCAACGAGACCACCATCACAAAGGATGTCTTGACGAGCGTCATATCATCATATCTCGAAGGTGACGATGTGTTTAATCATGATTTTCTGGACGGGCTATACCTCTCGTCGAGCGTCAAATCGACTTTAGATACTTCCGCGATCAACTATCTGGCGACCTTCAACACGAGTATGCTTTTCGTAGACTCTTCCGTCACGGCTGAAGTTTCGACGCACAAAGTGGTGCTTGATACGGTTGTCGAGCTCCCGGCTGGCCCATACCTCGCATCTGTCGAAGATGGCTCCGTAAGCTTTGCGACTGTATACCGACTCTACCCCGACACCTACAGGACGTTTCTCTTCGGCGCCTACGATGCCAACGACGGACAGGAAAACCACAACCCGCTCGGTGTTTTCCTACCCAAGTTTTGGGACCATATGATCCCTGTTCCTTCGCGCATCTACTACTGGGGAGATGACAGACCGCTCGCGGGAGAGCGCGTCGGGATCAAAGACTTGTACGATGTCAAAGGCCTGCAAACCTCTGGTGGCAGTCAAGCATGGGCTCGCATCACACCCGTCTCCAACGGCACAGCGCCTTCCGTACAGCAGATCATCGATCTCGGAGGTGTCATAGTTGGCAAGCAGAAGCTTGCTCAGTTCGCTTCCGGTGCCAACCCCTGGGAGTGGCAAGACGAGCACTACCCTTTCAATCCGAGAGGAGATGGGTGGCTGACGTGCTCAGCTTCTTCTTCCGGCGGTGGCTGCTCGATTGCTGCGTATGATTGGCTAGACTATGCCATTGGAAGTGATACCGGTTCCTCAATGAGACGACCAGCCGCAGTAGCTGGCGTATACGGTCAACGACCCAGCCAGGGCATGATATCCCTTGAACGCGTCATGCCTCTAGGAGCAGCAACCGACACTGCCGGAGTCTTCTCTCGCGATCCCTACAAATGGATCAAATTCGCCAAATCCTGGTACTCACCCAACCTCTACCAAGACGCCTCCATCACAGGTCTCTCCCCGCTCTCCGTCCCAGACACCAATGCATTCCCCAAAACCATCCTCTACCCCACCGACTACCTCCCCCTCAACAATTCCGCCGCCGAGACCATCCTCCAAGATTTCATCGCAAACATGTCACGCGTCTTCAACATGACCGTCAAAGAGTTCAACTTCACCGCCACAGTACAAAACTCATCTGACCCCATCGCCCGCAACTTCACCACCATGAGCGCAGCAACCGGCGTAATAAACACCTGGTCAGCCTGGCAAGTCGTCGGCAAGCCCCTGCTAGCCGCCTGGGCCGCCCTCTTCGACGGCCGCTTCCCACCCATCGATCCCGCGCGACGACCAGGCTGGATCAACTTTGACGAATCGCGCACGAACCAGACCACCTACGACACAGCCCTCGTGACAAAAAATACAGCCGTAGAATGGTACGAGCGCGAGCTGCAGTACTCGACCCCGGAATCCTGCTCCGAATCCGTCATGCTCTACGATATCGGGACCGGCGGCCTGCCTTCCTTCCGCGAAAAGGAACTCAACGACTCGCCTGCTGCATCGTACCTTGCCGTTACACCGCCAGGCGCTCAGATAACCGGTGCGGGTATCTGTCCGATATTCGGGTGTGCGGATTTCACGGTGCCGATTGGGCAGGTAAGTTACCAGAGCAATGTTACGTTTCATGAGGAGATGGTGCCTGTGACGATTGGCCTGGTGGTGAAGAGGGGGTGTGATTTTGTGCTTTATAACATGATTGAGAGGTTGGCGGACGAGGGAGTGCTGAAGACTGTCAAGACGGGCAGGACGGCGTTTTGAGGTGGGGGTCATGGGTTATGCATGCTCCGATGTGATGAGCAATGCTAAATTAAACGTTTGAACCTGGATTAAAAGGGGAATGTGGGTGGTGTAGCGTGTGCTGCCTGTAGTGCTGATGAACGTCCAAAATATGCATCATAGTATCAGCGACACCATCTTTTACCAATGCAAGTGTCCTGCCGCCATCTTTGGAATACAAGCATGCCCACAGCGGAGCATTGTGTGTGCTTGAGCATTTACAGTTGTGTAGCAGAGCAACTCCCCAGTCGCCGTGTCACCTCACTGTTCCAGTCCGACCTGCCATCACACAGATCAAGAAGCTGCGGAGAAAGCTTGAGAGTACGAAGCAGATGAGTTCTTGGCACGCGAGCAATTGTTAGTCGAGGTATTGCTTCTGAAGCGAGACTGGGAATGACGACCGCACGAATAGAGCGGAGATTGTAGCTTGGCGAGGCCAAATTGCATTGTTGCGAACCAAACTGGTCCAGCGCTCTTGTGTGCAAGAGCCGGAATGCATCATTCTACCTTTGGAAAAGCGACCACAACGCCAAAATGTAGAGTAGACAGTACAATGCCAGGTGTCTATGATTTCCCCCGACGCTTTTGGAATGCCGTATTGATGCAGTATTAGAAGAAGGAGAAGAAGGAGAAGAAGAAGAAGAAGAAGAAGAAGAAGAAAGATGCAAACATCTACCAGAAGCCTAGGACGGGCGTCCCAAAGTCCTCTTGGTGCCTGTGTGCGACTTTGCGCACCTACAGGCACCCGTATGCCATCTATGATCGATGCATGGTACACCGGTCCAGCGCATCGAGCAGCTCTGGTCGTTCGGCCAAGGCCTGTCGCGCCTGGGTATAGCTGAACCAATTGCGATTCCGCTTGTGCTGCTCCGGCCACTGGGCTTCCTGCTTCTCGACGGTCGCTTCGAAGAAATGGTACGAGGCCTTGGGGGCCTGGGAGGTGAGCTGGTTGGGTTTTCGCTTTTCAGGGATGAGGCCGAGGTCGTAGTTGATTTTGCATATTATGCCAGCCTCTTCCCAGGCTTCACGTTTGGCGGCATCTTGGGCAGTGGCTTCGTCCGTCTCCCACCCGCCTTTTGGGAGCACCCAGCCGTTTCGCTTGGTGGACTGGATGAGGAGCACATAGTACTTGTCGGCGGAAAGCGGAACAACACCGGCGACTAGCCGCTCGCCTTGGGATCCATAGCCTGCCGCCAATCAGCCGAAAGTCAAAAGCGGTGAGTGTGGAGAGAATCGTGGGTCGGATTCAGATTTCTCGTCGCTGGTGTGGGGTCTCGTGAGCACACTTACGTTGATTTACGCGACCAGTGCGCGACTGCATCGACAGCTGCTGGGTAGCGGCCATGTGGGCGCGGACGTATTCTGTGCGAGATGTCGGGCGGCACCGCTTGTATGCGACTTGCTCGACGCGACGGCAGCAAAGAATCAACAAGAGGCTGGGTCGGAAGAGCAGAGACGAGCCAGGCGGTGAAATGAAATGAAGCCGAGCAAACAGCGAAGGTGCGTGTGTGGCTTCACAGGGGGGAGGGGAGTGGTGGTGATGAAAGTGCAAAGGGGGAAGAGTGTGGTAGGCAAAAGGGCTGAGCAAGGCTCAGTCCCGCGGATGACGGGGCTGAGGATGTTGAAGGAGCCTGCGAGCAGCAAAGAAGTTCGGCATGGTGGATGGATGTTTTAGTAGGTGGTTTCGGGTCAGGGACTTTTTACGTGGAAACTAAGGGCCTCGCGGAGCGTTACGCCTGTCGCCAAGGCCCGCCTGCAAGAGGAGCTTTGTCCGGGGTGCCTGCCGCAGCTGCACACGTCTGCACAAAACTGCACTTGAAGCCCACGACGGGCTGCCAGACAAGGCATTGACTTTGCCTTTCGGCGCCAAAGACCGGCCGTTTACGGTCTTCAGCTCGCAGCTCCAGCGCGCTGCCTGCACAGGAGGGAGCCGGCGGGGCACGCGAGACCAGCGCGCGCCGCCTGCAGCTTTTGCTGACTTGCCTGCCCTCTGGATGACGTACAGGCATGTTGTAGGGCGAATTGCCCACTAGAAAACGAGCAACTGCCCCCGTGTAGACGCTGGTCAAGTTTGCTGGTGCGCTTGTGATACAACACCTTCACAGTGCTCTTGTGTGTGTGTCTGTGTGTGTCTGTGTCTGTGTTGACCCCGCGACCGATTGCGCTTCTCCGCCAGAACATCACCGCCATCCCCATCCTGACCGCCTCGACCGACACCATCTGTCCCCAGAGCCCTGATCTGTAGCACGCGGGCGTGGACAAGCAGCTATTATTCATTTCCCTACCGGCTGCCATCGCTCGCCGCCGCGACGACGCTCGAATCCGCCTCGGACCACCACCCCCACCAGCTCCCACGCTTATGCTGCCCTCATGCAGTCCAGTGTGACGCCCTTCGGTATGTTCTGCTCCAACCATTTCCCTGGGCTCCGGCTCGTGCCTGTCTGGCTGGACGGCAACCCGTCTTTGATATTCCCAGCATTCCCAGCCGCACGGCCATGGCATCTCCAGACCCTGGCCGTCAACGAGGTGCTAACGCTCGTTTCCAGGCTACAGTAGCGAGTCGTGCGGGTACTGCAAAGACGCATCGAATGGCAGTAGAACCGCCAATTCTCGTACGTGGATTTTCATCGTCATCCCTATTCAGTCATGGGCGGATCGTCATGCCTGCATGCCGCAGTCAGAGCGGTCAGGCCTTCTCACACGAACAATGGACGGCAATGTTGCAGCCGGCCCTTTTCTCGCCTGCATTTGATGTTCCGTTAAGGTTGCCTGCCCTCACGTGCTGCGCCCCGCGTCGCATGGAATTTTGCCCGCTCTTCCCTCAAGCGGTGCATTACCGCCAAGCATCCTCTACACATCGGCAGACTTTGTATGGTCTACACCTCAAATCCTGAGATTGATTGCATCACAGCGCATGTCCGTCTCGATCATCATGCTGGAGCGGGCGAAATCGGAATGAGGCTGCGAGCCGAGAGCACCGACTGACCTTACGCAATTAGGAGCAAGCTACTACTTCTCGTCGAAAAGCTTGACCGTTGAAGTCTACCAAACCCTCGTAGACCGTGGTTGGAGAAGGTAACGGCCCACTCATGCACGGCACATGTTGACGAGCATCCTGCATTACAGCACTATGCCCACAGTAGCAGCTGACAGTGGCTTCTAGATCGGGTACCATCTTCTACAAGCCAGACGTGCTGCGACATTGCTGTCCGCACTACACGATTCGGTAAGGGAAATTGCAGCAGCATTCCACTAGCGACTTACCCGAGACTAGTCTACCCGTAGCCTCCTTCAAGCCGTCCAAGGATCAGAGGAAGGCGGTCAACCATTGGAATGACCATGTGCTAGGCGAGCCTTATATGAAAGAGGCTTCTAGGCTCTATCCAATCTCAAAAGAGTGCGTAGCGGCACTACAATTGCCTTACCAGGCTGACGTCATCAGGGAGAAAGCTCGATTTAAAAACACGTTTGATCTCACCCGTGAAATTCACAAGACCGAATATGAGAATGTCAAACGACCGCCCGAACCCGCACATCGCTTTGAGGTGACTCTCGAACCAGCAGCCTTCACGCTTGAAAAGTATGAGTTATTCAAGAACTACCAGCAAAACGTGCACAAGGAGAAACCTCACGAGATCTCTCAATCAGGTTTCAAGCGTTTCCTGTGCGATTCGCCGCTGAAGCAGACGACTAGGACTGTCAATGGCAAAGAACAACTCCTAGGATCTTACCATCAATGCTATCGGCTCGATGGGCGGCTCATTGCGATGGGCATAGTCGATCTGTTACCTCACTGCGTTAGTGGTGTCTACATGCTCTACCATTCAGACTATGAGCAATGGCAGTTTGGAAAGCTGAGTGCGCTGCGAGAGGCAGCGCTGGCGCTCGAGGGCGGCTACCAGTACTACTACATGGGCTACTACATCCACTCCTGCGTCAAGATGAAGTACAAGGGTGACTACAAGACTCAACATGTTTTGGATCCTGAGACATACGAGTGGCATCCGCTGGAAGGTGAGTTGCGCGCTCTGCTGAACAAGAAGCCGTATGTTTCCATGTCTAGGGAGCGTCGTAGGAAGGAGATGGGCATCGATCAAGAACAAGACGACTACTCTGATTATCCTCGACCGACAGCTGCTGAAGCCGGCAAGGCAGTAACAAGGGGCATATCATTGTTTGACCTGAAGGTGCCGGGGCTCATGACCGCGGAAGAGATTGAAGAGCAACTCGACTTGGCTACCATGCCCATTCGCGTTGGCGGGAGGATGGCAGAAGCGCAGGTGAGCGAGCAGCTTACCTCTGACACTTGTTTGGGTACTAACTACTCGTAGGATCTGGTCTCTTGGGACAGCAGTGATTTGAGGAATCCAAAGTCGATTAGAGGTGTCATTGGCGAGATGGTTGCATGTATGGGGCCTGAAGTTGCATGGCAGATAGTAGTTGAGTTGGGGTGATTGACATCAAGTTACAACCCATTTTGAGATGTAGTGGCCGAACGTGTATAGATGCAGAAGACTAAACCGTCTGCCTTTGGCGTAATATTCACACGAAAGGGTTCAGTTCATAATCTCATGCTCATGTGCTCAGTCTGTGGTGGCTTCCCCAAACGACGAGGTAGCTGGTCCCTTTGAGCCTAGCTTCTGCGGGATGCCGAGGCTGCCGCTCCGAATATCATGTTACCAAAAGTGTCCACGCACAACACGCATTGTCGCAGCACGCAACGATGTCATCACCCCTCACCCTCGTCGTGCGCCCTCGTGGTATGCTTTCTCCCTGTCGCATTGGGTCGACGCTGGTCGGACCGAGTGCATTGTGATTGCTGTTCTTTAACCCCTCCACAGGCCGTCCGATTAAGAACCTCCCCGAGACCATCACCGTCCCCTCTGATGCCTCGGCCTCCGAGATCTTCGAAGAAATTGCAAAGGCCTCTAGATTCTCCATCCACCGATTGAGGGTTACCAAGGGCAGCGATGGATCGCCAATTAACAATGTGTGGGATGTAACGGTCCACGACACAGGCTTGAGGAACAAGAGCGCTGTGGACGTCAAGGACCTTGGTATGATACTCTCTAACTTTCCACAAACAGACGGCTGATGGTATATCAGGTCCCCAGATCTCATGGCGCACCGTCTTCATCGTCGAGTACCTCGGACCCCTCCTCATCCACCCACTCATCTACTTTGGCCGCTCCGTCATCTACGGCACCTCGGCCCCTCCGTCGCAGCTCCAGAAGCTTACCTTTCTCATGTGTGTCGTACACTTTGCAAAACGCGAGTTTGAAACCCTCTTCGTCCACCGCTTCTCATCAGCCACGATGCCTATAATGAACATCTACAAGAACAGCGGCTACTACTGGCTCCTCTCAGGCTTGAACTTGGCATACTGGAGCTACGGCCCCAACAGCCCAGCTGCGAGACCTTCGAACCCGCTTCTCACATATCTCGGTGTGGCCTTGTTCGCAATCGGCGAGGTCTGCAACTACAGCACACACTTGACGCTCAAGAACCTGCGCCGTCCAGGCAGCACCGAGCGCGGAATTCCCAAGGGACTAGGCTTCGACCTAGTCACATGCCCCAATTACATGTTTGAGGCAATGGCCTGGGTCGGCGTGGCGCTGGTCAACTGGAGCTTGAGCACCGTCATCTTCATCATTGTGGCTGTTGGACAGATGGGTGTCTGGGCGTGGAAGAAGGAGAAGAGGTATCGCAAGGAGTTTGGTGACAAGTACAAGCGTAAGAGGTACGCCATCTTGCCAGGCATCTGGTAGAATGACGCCACCAGGCGGCAGGCGTGGGCTTACTGGGAAGGTTGAGAAGGCTGCACCTGGCAGGTTTTTTGGTGCTAGTGGGGCACAGGAGGCTTTGTATACGAGGAGGGATGTGGGAAGAGGACCAAGGAGGGACTAGAAGAGATGTATGAGTAACAATGGAGGACGCTAATTCAGACTTTGGCCTGAACATGTCGTCAGTTGAGGCACAAGATTATCGGCCCCGACTCTGACAAGAGCAAGGGGTTTCATGCCTGCAGCTATATACTGCGACTGTAATGTGTTTAGAGATACTCCTAGGTTCAGACTACTGTGCAGAGTAACTTGACAAGCGTCCTGTAGCCTATCGCTACAACCTTGGACAGATCTGCCAAGGCTGCGGCAAGGCGGACTTGACGACTACACGGCGAAGGTTGCCACATGCAACGCAGAACGGTATTATCTCCGCAGGTACCCGCCCTTGGTGCGTCGCTGCCTGTGGGTACCATGTTCTCACTACTATACTCCATCGTCCATGTGCTGAAGGGCATCGGGGGCACGAATGTGTTTGTGACTACGTGCTCTGGTGGTGTCGATCATCGAACTCTTTGTATACCGCAGCCCCTTGACAAGCCCCGCGTGTATTGGGAACGTGCCTGAGTTTGGCGTCCCTGTGCTACCACCCATCTGCATCGCGGCCCTGGTTTTGCTTTTTGGGGGGTGGAGAGGCTTGTTGGATCTGCCCGCGGCGGCCACGCCCACATCGCCCCGGAGAACGCCGATTCAGACCCTGCATACCCAACTGCGGGAACTGGGCAGGGCGATAGCACCTCACCCTCTCTCACCGACGGCCAAGAGGCAGTGAGGCTGGAAGAAGATGTTACACTGCAGACAAAGGCAGTCGCTGCCTTGCGGAGATGGTGTCCACCAGAAGGCTGACCGAGGCTGAGACGCTTTGCAGCCCCACTCGCTCAAGGAGCGTACCTCTACTTCTCACCAGGAACGTCGCAGCTGAGAGGTCTTTTACCATCCAAGCCGCGGCCCTACATACCAAAGACGGTAAATGGGCCAATTGGATACCAGGGGATTAGCCAGTCCGACAGGTCCAAGTAGTGTGCTAAGGCTAGGCTGATCACAAACGGCCTGACCGCCGATACGCGTTCTGGTAGGACAGGCCAGACCCGCATCACCATCTTTCAGCCGCAGCCATTACGCACTGATCCTATGAGAAGCATACACAACACGCACGTATAAGAGGACTGGAGCTGGATCCAATGTGGAACATAGCATTGTCTTGAGCCATCTTCTCCCCGTGTGAACAATTACTTCTTCTCTAGTGTTCGATCCTTGTTGCACATATACCCCTCGTTGCTTTTTTTGGTGGCTTGCAATATATGTGCAAGGCTGGACGTCACGCTCTTGCTTGTCGTCTGTCCTGCTTGCTGCTTCTTCAGGTGGGCGAGATTGCGTAACGTCTTGGTCGTACGATAGTTTGAAAGCGATACCGATTTGTGCCGGTAGTGGAAAGGAACCTCGACACGCACAATCGATTTCATGTAAGTAGGACGGCATCCATCCTGTTTCTCTAGTCTGTTTGACATCATCCCCTCCGCGTTACTGTCCTCGCCAGCCATTCACATGGTCTCGAGCGAGGAAATCCTGAGAATGGTCCACCGAGATGACTCCCCATCTTGCTCTGGGCAGAGGAACGAACCCAGAATTGGGAAGACTGCTAACATACAGAACCAGTACAATCAACACCATGGCTGGTTTAGCTGCAGACGCGAAAGCGGCATGGGACTCCCATGTCGACACCCGCACAGGAGCTGAGCCTCCCAAAGCAGCTGACCCATCCGAGCTCAGTACACTGAGAAACACCATCGGCGGATCATTCAAAGCAGCAGCAGCTTTGATCGGAGCCGCTACAGCCCCAGTCCCCGACAAGACTGGCGATGGCTCCAAAATCGCGCCAGAAGAAAAGGCCAGTCTTTACAAGAAGATAGAAGGCGGTCTGCGAGACATGTCTCACCTTGGCATCGAGAACATTCAGAGCTTGATGGAGATTCAAAAGGAGAAGATGCTTGGCGGATATACAGACGACAAGACTTACCTGATGGAGGGCCTCATCCGGACCGCTGCTGCGTTGCCCGATGGGTCCAAGACGAGAGACGCAGTAACAGGTAGCTTTCTAGAACAGCTATGGAATGACCTACAGCATCCGCCGCAGTCATATCTTGGATCAAAGTACCAGTACCGATCCGCGGATGGATCGAACAACAGTCTCGTCAACCCGCAAGTTGGCGCGGCAGGAACACCATATGCTAGGACTGTCAAGCCGGACACAATGCAGACCCCTGCCCGCCCGGACCCCGGTGTCGTGTTCGACAGCATCATGACGAGGAAGCATGCCGAACTGCATCCAAACAGAATCTCGAGTATGCTATTCTATCTGGCATCCATCATCATCCACGACTGCTTCCGAACAAGTCACGAGGATTATTCAATCTCGATGACATCTTCGTACCTTGATCTATCGCCCCTGTATGGCAGCAACCAGGCCGAACAGGACAGGATGAGGACTGGACGGGATGGAAAGATCAAGCCTGACTGCTTTTCGGAAGCAAGATTGTTGTTCTTTCCTCCTGGCGTCGGCGCCATGTTGATCATGTTCAACCGTTTCCACAATTACACGGTCGAGAACCTGGCCGCTATCAACGAACAGGGACGCTTCACAAAACCCTCGGCTGAAGTACCAAAGTCTACCGGCAATGTCGAAGTTGACAACAAGACACAGGAAAAGTACGATGCGGCATGGAAAAAGTACGACAACGACTTATTCCAGACTGGCCGGCTCATCACCTGCGGTCTTTATGTTAACATCATCTTGATCGACTACGTCCGTACCATCCTAGATCTCAACCGCACAGACAGCAACTGGCAGCTGAATCCGCGCGCCGACGTGGCGAACCTGCCCATGGGCGTTGGCAACCAAGTCTCCGCCGAGTTCAACCTTGTGTACCGATGGCACGCCACAGTCTCGGATCGAGACGAGAAGTGGACGCAGGAGTTGTGGGACGGTCTCTTCGGCGAAGGTCGTGATCCCAAGTCGGTTAGCAAATACGAGTTCCTTGGCCGGATGAACGAAGTCTACAAGAAGACGGACCCGGATCCGTCGAAGCGCAAGTTTGCTGGTTTGGAGCGATGTGAGGACGGTACACTACCCGACCAAGGTCTTGTCGACATCTTGACATCGAGCATCGAAGACTGCGCCAACTCTTTCGGACCAAACAGGGTTCCTGCCGTCTTCCGCGCTATTGAAGTCCTCGGTATCGAGCAAGCACGTACTTGGAACTTGGGATCGCTCAACGAGTTCCGGAAGTACTTCAAGCTAGAGCCACATAACACTTTCGAAGACATCACGTCGGACAAATATGTGCAGGAGCAACTCAGGCACCTTTACGATCACCCCGACAAGGTTGAGATATATCCTGGTATCGTTGTCGAGGATGCAAAGAAGCCCATGGCTCCCGGTTCCGGTCTTTGTCCTTCATACACCGTCTCCCGTGCCGTTCTCTCGGACGCCGTTGCGCTGGTCCGCGGCGACAGATTCTACACGCACGACTACAACCCGCGTACGTTGACCAACTGGGGCTACCGTCTCGCTGACAGCGATGTCGGTGTCGACAATGGATGCGTGTTCTACAAGCTTTTCCTACGCGCTTTCCCACGGCATTTCAAGTACAACAGTGTCTATGCACACTACCCGCTAACCATTCCCTCTGCTATGCAGACCGCGCTCAAAGACCTGAACAAAGACAATCTCTACGACTTTAGCAAACCAGTTGCAACATCACACCCCCACCTTGTCAAAGAGTACAAGCTAGCCACCGAGATCATGAAGGATCAGACAACTTTCAAAGTCGTCTGGGGCAGAGCCATGGAATACATCATGGGCCCCGCATCCGGCGACTTTATGCTTGCAGGCGACGGACCCAGGAATACGGCATCCCGTCAAATGGTCAGTAAAGCACTCTACATCTCCGAATGGGACAAGGAAGTACGCAACTACTACACGCTCAAGACCCGAGAACTGTTGAAAGAAAAGAGCGCAAAAATCGCCGACTTCAACCAAGTCGACATTGTCCGCTCAATCGGCAACCTCGCCCACGTCCACTTCTGCTCCGAACTCTTCATGCTGCCGCTGAAGACTGCCGAGCAACCTCATGGCATCTTTACGGAAGCTGAACTCTACCTCATCATGTCTTCCGTCTTTGCGCTCATCTTCTTCGATGCGGATCCTGCTTCTTCTTTTCCTTTGCATGTCAAGGCGAGGAAAGCGACACAGTTGCTAGGTAACCTCGTCGAGAAGAATGTCAAAGCGATTGCGAGTTCGGGCTTCTTGAGTAGTATCATGGCGACGATATGGCCGCAGGAATCTGTGCTGAAGAGTTACGGTGTACATATGATCAAGCGGTTGTTGGAAAGTGGGATGAGTCCGGAGACCTTGACTTGGGGCCACATTCTCGGTACGGCCGGTGGCATGGTGTCAAACCAGGGCCAACTCTTTGCCCAGACCATCGAATACTACCTCATTGGCGCCGGCAAGCAACACTGGGCCGAGATTGCAAAACTCGCACAAGATGACAGTGAAGAAGCGTTTGAGCAGCTGATGCACTACACCATGGAGGGCGGCAGATTGAACGGCGAAACAGGCGTCATCCGCGCCGTCGCCAAACCCACGTCCCTCACCGAAAACAACCAAACCACGTCCCTCACCCCCGGCGACGCCATCTTCGTCAACCTGCGTGCCGCCTCCCACGACCCCACCGTCTTCCCCAACCCCGATCAAGTCGACATCACCCGCCCACTCGACGCATACATCCACCTCGGACACGGCCCGCACCAGTGTCTCGGACTCCCCATGACGCGTATCACGCTCGCGACTATGCTGCGCGAGGTTGCGCGGCTGAAGAATCTGAGACCCGCGTTGGGTCCGCAGGGCAAGATTCACAAGGTGGTGAAGAGGATGGGTCCGGGCGAGGAGGACAAGTATAGCTATCATGCTTACTTGACGGAGAATCAGGACATGTATTTTTCTTTTCCGTGTGGTAAGTTTGATCTTTTTTTTTCTCCTTTTTTGAATCACAACGGTGATGATATGGGGAGAGATGCTAATTCCACGTGTAGCGCTGAAGGTGTGTTGGGATGATTAGATGGGCGGGGTGGTGGAATCGAGAAGTGTACAAAGGTATTCTTCTGAGCTTTGGACAATTCTCAAAGAGGAGTGGTAAGGTATACGGTGGTTTGTATGGGGTAAGTAACTGCCTCTGCAGACATCATAACGGATATCTCCAGGGTACTGTGCAAGGACCAGCTACCGCACACGGAAAGAGCGAATGCGTGCGTAACGTTTCGGTCCATCTTGAAAGGTGTGTGTGTGTCGCGCTGTCATGGCGAATGGAGCTGCTAGCTGAAATCATTATACGTCACGTCTAATTCTAATTCGCGGACCCATGTCTTATCTTAGCACTCGTCCTCATCACCGCTGTAGTCAACAAACGCTTTTCGCACTCGTATTCTCATCGTCCTCGAACTAGTTGACTAGTTTGACCGCTCATCGCAGTCTCAATCAAGGACGACTAATCCGCGGCCCAAGTAAGCAAAGTCTGCATTATAAAAACCATGATGCTCGGGTCCCGCAAAAATCTGAAGTAGTATTGTATTCATCTTCCCATGCCCTTGCGATCCTTCGTCATCCAATCCACACCCAACATGCTCGCCAGGATTAAGCTCGAACCCGAGTCCGCATCGATTGACCAGATCCCGGGTCCAGATGTGCCGTCCAGCTTGCAGGAAGCAAGCCCATGGGATCCGGTACGTCCCACCGCGTAGACTGTGTACCACCGTGAACGTAGCAATACCGGCCAGACCCAGCGTCTAATTCTGCTATCCAGCCTGCAAGAATCGGTGACAGAGAAGCGAGCCAGAGACTCGGAAGAAGTGGAAGCGCGGGAGGGGAAACTGGCGCGCCCCTGTGTAAGACGTTTACTGCACTATTGTAAGGTACGCCGTAAGGGCAATGTCCATGTGGGTCGCTCATTGTTTGCGGGTATGATTCTCAATCGAAGGTTTTGGAAGTACGCAGGGGAGATGGAGAGTGGGTGGCTGAGTGTGAGGGAGGTAAGAACGTGCGACTTGAAAATACAATGCCAAGCATTCCTGCAGGTGAACGTCAAACGACGACCACATGTAGTATTCACAATAAAGACAAGTGGAAGACACAGAAATCTCCATGGTGTAGCTCTTCGCTACTGTGGATTGACTTGGTATACAATTCTGCTCTACATCCCATCCACATTCATCACAGTCGTGAGTGATGGTGTTAGCCAAAGACAACATCGTGACAAAGCGGGGCAGCGCTTGACTGCAAACAGCAGTTAGTATTTACCATGGTGGTGGCGATAAAGGATTCATCACCAGCAAGGAATAAAGCATCTTACTTTGAGGAGTCGAAAAACACCAAAGCCCTAGTACGACCGCTTCATAGGCGGCACACTCGCCGCCTCCTGCTCAACCAGCGTCCGCATCTGCACCGCCCTCGTCCCAAACCGCACCTCCTCCCCAATATTGCCCTGCCACGTAAGACTATGCTTCATCCACTCTTGATCATCCCTCTGTTGAAAGTCATCTCTTGCATGCGCACCTCGACTCTCAGTCCTTGTCAACGCCGCCTTGCTCGTCTGCGAAGCATTGGTGAGCAGGTTGCGCAGTTCAAGAGTCTCGATAAGGTCCGAGTTCCATATCAAGGAGCGGTCTGTGATGCGGAGGTCTGTGGTATATTTGTTTTCGATATCGCTGAGTTGTGTGTTGCCTTTTGATAGTGAGTCGTGGGTGCGGAACACGGCGGTTGTGGATTGCATGGTGCTTTGCATGTCGTTTCGGAGAGCAGCTGTTGGTGTGCTGCCGTTGGATTCTAAGAATGTGTTGATCTCATTGATGGAGTCGAGGCCAATGTTTTCGGGAGCTGGATTATGCGCTGCTGACGGTGCGTGCTTTGAGGATATATGTAGGGCTGTCGCTCGGCCCTGACAAAGTGTTAGTAGCTACGGCGATTCACGCATGTTCTATGTACTCACAAAGACGACAATGTCAAGCAGGGAATTTGCTCCCAATCGATTCGCGCCATGTACGCTTACACAAGCAGCCTCCCCGGCCGCATATAGCCCTTCAACTACACCTTCTTCCCCACTCTTTGCATCAACATCCAACACTTGTCCATGGTAGTTCGTCGGTATTCCTCCCATGCAGTAATGCACCGTTGGCAATACCGGTATTGGTTCTCTCGTTATATCAATGCCAGCAAAGATACCCGCCGTTTCCGCAATTCCGGGCAATCTTTCCATGATGACATCCTTTGGTAGATGCGAAAGTTGGAGGTGGATGTGGTCTTTTTTTGGTCCACAGCCACGGCCTTGAAGGATCTCGAGATTCATAGAACGGGAGACAACGTCGCGTGATGCCAGGTCTTTCGCAGTAGGAGCGTATCGTTCCATGAATCGTTCGCCCTCGCTATTGAGGAGATAGCCACCTTCGCCGCGAGCCCCTTCTGTGATCAGAACCTAGAGTTACAGTCAGTTATGAGAAGCCGTAGTATCGTCGTTCCCATGGACTCACGCCTGCGCCATAAATCCCAGAAGGGTGGAATTGCACAAATTCCATATCTTGGAGTGGAAATCCAGCTCTTGAGACCATGGCGCTACCATCGCCCGTACTCGTATGCGCACTCGTCGCACTGAAGTATGCCCTTCCATACCCTCCCGTTGCCAGCACCGTATTCCTAGCGAAAATCCTATGGCAGGTTCCATCTTCCATATTCATGGCCGTTATACCCACGCATTTCCCCTCGCTCATCATCAAGTCAAGCGCAAACCACTCAATGAAGAATTGTACGCCCTCCTTTAAACTTTGCCCATAGAGGGTATGAAGCATTGCGTGGCCAGTGCGATCTGCCGCGCATGCTGTTCGGTATGCCTGGCCTCCCTTGCCATACTTCAATGATTGTCCGCCTAATGCTCGCTGGTAGATTGTCCCTTCATTCGTCCGACTAAACGGCATGCCATAGTTTTCGAGTTCGACTACCACTGGGACGGCTTCGCGCGTCATGTAATGTATCGCGTCTTGGTCGCCTAGCCAGTCCGATCCTACGATATGGAATCAATATGCGTCTCACCTTAATCTTCTATGCCCCCACCTCACCTTTTATCGTATCGTACATGTGCCAGCGCCAATCATCTTCGGTCATGTTACCAAGCGCTGCATTGATTCCTCCCTGAGCCGCGACTGTATGTGATCGGGTGGGAAAGAGCTTCGACACGCATGCGGTCTTGAGCCCAGCTTCCGTGAGTCCTACGGCGGCTCTCAACCCAGCGCCTCCGGCTCCGACAACGATTGCACTGGCTTGGTATTAGCTACAGTCATGCAGACATACCACAGGTCACCTGCTCGTAATGATGATCGACAACGGAAAGAGCTTTGACGTTCGGACCATTCACGGAGGCAAACTTCCTCGGCTGTCTTAGTTTAGGTAACTGCAGATGAGCACTCAACTGGCGACGCGACACAGCTCGTGCAAAAGCACGCATCATGAACAGCGATGAGTGAATGAAGGATACATGGGATCGTAGCTACAGCGAGTAGAGGACTTGTAACTTCCGGAGAGCAGATGCATGGCTTAGCAATAGTGGCACTAGCATGTAGGCGTTCGGCTTGCCCCTCTGAGTAGCTCATCCTCGGCTGTATAAATGTCGAAGGTGGAAGGCCGGGGGTGGAGTCTCATGGTTAACAGTGTTGACTGCGTCGCGATTCATGATCCAGATCTGAGGGTTAAAAGAAGACCACCATTTGGCATGCTCATGATGCATCGAGGCGCGTCGACAATGGTTCGCGGGGTAGACGAGAGTGAAAGCAGGAGACGCCTGCGCGTTGAGTGTCAAGCAGCCTCCTGACTCGTGCCCCCGGATACCGTGCCTGTGCGCGTGACGAGCCAGTTCGCGTGGTGAGCTACCTTATTAAAATATTATAACATTAGGAATAAATCTCAGAGTACTACTTAGTAAATACTATAATAAGATTTCTTAGTATATTAGTTTATAAATATATATAAAACTTATTAGAAAACGTACGTTAGGATTACCTAATTAGAACTAGTAATTCTAACTCTAGAACGTTACGTAGAAGGAACGCTAGCGGGTATATATACTAATTATTCTATCTAGTCTTTCTTAGATAGTTACTTTATAGATTCCTACAAAATATATTTACTTAGCCTACTTTAATTAGCTCTACTAGCTTCTATAATATTATTAATTATTTTCTAGACTTAGGTTATAGTAGTAGAATTATTATGCGTTAATGTTAAGATAATTATATTGTTTTAATATTCTAGGTGGCTCGCCACGCGAACTGGCTCGTTACGCGCACAGGCACGATATACCAGCACCGACCAATCGGCGATAACACATTACGCCAGTCAAGAAACCGATTACCCTTCCATCGGCTATACGATCTCGTACCAGCACAAGCCTATCAACAACTCTGACTATGCCATCTGATATCCCCAGAGGGTGTATACTATTGTGCCTGGCTTTGCCTAGACTCGAAGCGCTTGGATGCAAGGGTCCGGGAAGACGCTCTTATGTGCATGTACTTTCACTTCGCTACAGCCACCCAACCATCCATCCCTTGAATGTAGGCTCGCACGCCATCTCACCTCATCCCCACTGACCTCTCGGCACATACCAAAAACTCTGCTCAGCCCTCCTCTGGCACTCACTAGAAAGCTCCACCTGAACACTCACATTCCGTTCGTCCAGTCTTTCAACGTTGCCTGCAGGCGTTTTAGGTGCCGCGGTTGTTTTGGATACTGCAGGCCTCGCGGAAACAGATACCTTGCTAACTTGTGGTTCTAGAGCGGAAGGCGAAGGATCTACAGTAGGACGTTGCGGCTTCGATGGACCTTGTTGGGGCGAAGGTAGTACAATTGGCGTGTCATTGTGGGAAAAGGAGATTGGTTGTAGTTGGATGAGAGAATCGGTGTGTTTTCTGGGTAGGAAGGCAATGGGTGATGAAGTGATGGATGTGGCGGTTGTTGATACGGATGTTGCTCTTGTTCGGCTGGAGTCTGACGAAGCTGATGATTCGGATGTGTACTGGGTATTTCTCGATCCGGGACGGCTTGGAGACGGTGACGACGCATCGTCGGCATCGTAGCGCATGGAGGATTGTCCGGATGGTGATATGCCAAGGAAGTTCAAGCATGAGTGACATTTCGAGTGTAGTTGAGGTGAATATAGCAAAGGAAAGTGGGTACGTGATTGCTGTTTGCTTGCATCCAAATGTCTCGAGACCTGCAACAGATCTCCACGACTTAAAGTGATCCGTACGCTGTGTGTCTAGGTGAAAGCAGATGTTTTCACTGATGTGATTGGCTTGGCAATGAAGCTCATTGGAAGTTGCAGACCTGCCTGTCGAGTCCTGAACGGCCGTGGTGGGTCATTTTGGCGCTTTGGAGTTTCTGTAATTTCCACAGCCGTCGTGAATTGGCCATGTTTCTGGGGGTAAAGTGAATAGCATTGAGACGGCTTGAAAGAGTACGAAAGGCACAATGTCTGGGATCTTTTCCAAAAATGTTTCATTGGGTGCAGTACCAACAGTACTTGATCAGAATATCAAGGGCTGGCTAATACCAGTCGAGCTCAGGATAACAACAACGCTCACCAGGTATGGAACGCCTTACCAATGCAAACGCCAGCGGCTATGCATCCTTCCAGGCCATGCAATCGCTTTGTCGTAAGCCATTAAACCATAATCATAATACATTCGTGTCGTGCCCTTTGCGCCATTTCCATGCCAAAACGGCCGATAATTCCAACTTTTGCTCACGCTGTTCACCGATGCATGTACATGCCAGTGGTAACCATGACGTTGCCATAGCGCTCGTTGGCGCGCCACAAGTACTTGAGAAAAACAATGGCCTTGAGGTAGACTTTCATGATGCGCCTGCGTCGCGCCCGATCGGCTTCCAGAATGTTGCGCAGTGCCTTGGAGACAGCGAAAGGCGATGCGACTCTCCGAGAGGGTGACTGGATGATTGCGGGCCATGAGGAGGCTCGGGTAAGCGTGGGCGGGCACATGCTGGATGCCTCGGGTAGAAAAGCTTCTGGGGTCTCGGGCGCGTCGTTGAGCGAGACGGGGCCGAATTTGGCGTCGAGAGAATCATACTCGGAGACTTCTGGAATGCTTCCAAGCGTGGGCGCAAAGGCAGACGAGCGCGGCGTACTGGGCTGGTGAGACATGTCGGTGGCTGGACTTTGTTTTGGCACCTGTTGTCCTCTTCGTGGTGGCGAGGGACGGACGGTCTCTTGCTGAGGTGCGCGTGGTGAGAGAGGAATGGAGGTCGCTGGGGTGGCTGGCCAGAGCGGAACCGAGAAACGCCCAAAGATGGAACTTGTTTGTTTTCCTGGGCCGTGATTGAGAAGAGCGTCACATCGTGGCCGTGAAAACAGCAGCATGTTGAAGAGTGAATACGCGTGGCGCGCGGACGGGTCTTGCACGACGAGGCTGAGATCAGGGACGAAGACTGGGAAAACCAAGGAAAGCAGCGAGACGGCGGCAACGTGTAATATGGCTGGTTCATCGAAGGATTAGTCGCGTGTATAGACAGTCGATCCCCGGCTCTGCAGGACGGGAAGAGGGCACACTAGGCAATGGGGCCCAATGATGTTAGCATACTGTCGACGGTGATCGTGTGGACAAGGGCGTCTTGTTTTCGAGACAAGACACTGGCAAGCCGCATCCCGTGGCCAGGCGAGCTGACAAGGCGCTGCCACTGGGGTGAGATGATGAGTCGCAACTGCTTGATGCGCTCGAGGGCTTCGGGAAGCGAAGAATATTAGCCCGCGGGGGCATTGTGCGATTGTCAATGAGGCATGACGTCGCCATGGAAAAGTTTTGGATCGCGAGATCGAGAACTCACATGCACCGGCGCAGAAGCCGCCAACGGTAACGCTAGCCTCCAGGCCAATCACGTGTCAGACACCCCTTGCTGTCCCCAGCCCTTCACACCACCACCCTCGACTGCTACCACCACATGGCTCAGGCTGATACGCCGTAGGTGTGTAGCCGCCTGATACAGCGCATTGCAGAGTCTGGGTGCGTCGGGATGCCTGTCTTTTCATGCGTCACGGGATAACAAGAGACTTGCCATGTCACTCTCGGCTTGCCTGTGCTCCGCGGACGCCCTTTCTCTGGCCTCTCTCTCGCTCTCTAACTGATGAAGGCATACCCCAGATCATTGTGTTTCAATGCAGACACATGCCATAGTAAGCAAAGATCGGCGATGGTGATTGATTATCGTCCTCTGCGCAGAGGTACATGGAGAGGGGACCCCAGACCCTGGCAAGGTCGCGCCCAGCCAGCTGTTTGGAGTGCGGAGTAGCTATAGCTATACAGCACCAGAGCTCTCCGTAACCTCCTCCCACCCACTGCCTTCCCTCGTCTCTGCGCTACTGTTTACCATTGATCCCTTCACCTTTGCTGCTCTACGTAGCCGCGCCTCTTGTATCAACCCGAACGACTGACTCGAGGTAAACACCAGCGACATGACGTACACCAGGAAGCAGGTCGTGACTTGCCTCAGTGTGCTAGTAAGTCCCCCATGGCCATGACAGCCTGCACGTGCACCTACTAACAATACCCAGTATCTCGTCATTGCAACCGCACTCGCAGGGTAAATCATCCTCGTCTTAACCGACCATACTAGGCCCACGCTAACAACTCTAGCTACGCTGCCTCCCGCGCGAACGCTCGTTCAGTTCCCATCTCCGACACGTTGACCGGCTTCACTACGGCTCTACCCATCGTCTCAGGCCTTCTGCTGGAATGTGGCTATGACTTTACCCGTCGCCAGGAACGTCGCAAGCACTTGGGTCGCGGCGAGATTCAGCGCCCGCCGCTCGTCATCATCGCGAACACGCTCATCTTCATCTACTCAACCGTCGTCATTACTCTTGCTGGTACGCATGCCGCGCCGCCTTCTGGGCTAGACTGCGGGTTACGCGAGCGCTGGCAGACGCTGTTCAGACACAAGGATGCGAGTGCCATCCGACAGATCCAGGATGCCTTTGAATGCTGTGGACTGGCCAACTCGCGCGACATGGCATGGCCGTTCCCAGACAAAACACACAAGGCGGACGCATGCAAAGTCACGTATCACGGCAGGAGCAATGGATGCCTGAGAGCCTGGAAGGCTGAAGAGCAGATCATCGCTGGCATGCTCATAGCCGTCGTCGGCATGGTCTTCATCTGGCAGGTACGCAGCGTCGCAGACCCCGCTTCAAGAGTCAATGCTAACGTTTCTCTCTAGTTCGCCATCATCGCCATCCCCACACAGAAGGAGTCATGGCTGCATCGCATTGCCCCGGATCGCATCTCCCGCATGATCGCTGACGAGCGACACGGCGATGCCGAACCTCGACGCGCTATCGATTTTATCCCCGGATACAGCAGCAACCGCTATCCCGACCGCATCGAGGAGGAGACCGAACAAGACAACGAGGGTCAAGTCCGTGCTATTGAGGAGGGCAATCGTCGCCTTGATGGCGCATTGCCGGGACATGTCGGGAGCGATTTGCAGCCTAGTGTTGAGAACGAATGGGCGAGGAACTAGAACTTGCGTCTATACCGAATATGGCGGGGTGCGTGGCACAACACATACTTTCGAACGAGTCCATGGCCTTGTACCTAGTCAGACGAGTCAACTGACATTGTCTCACCGCAAAGCGACATCTTGAACGGATGGACATTTCCGGTTATTGTATGTGTTCGACGCATGTCTGTTCCAATACACTGACACAATGTGAACTGTATTAAACACAATCGATGGCAAAATCTTGTCTCAAACATTGTAAGCCTTATATATATAGTCTCACCCGCGTCGATTCACAATACATTCAATATCAGTCCCAGTATATACTCAGTCCTACATTGTTTCCTGGCGGCATTGGCGGCACCATACACTCAAAAAAAGTAGACCCCTCGTCTATAAAAGAACAGCTTCTTTTACCCAGCATATCTCCATTTCATCTCAACACAGACACGACTACGCCCTTGTACAACTATACACCAACAACATACCAATAACACGTCATCTCAACTATAACCAACATCACTATGACGACCACCCAAAACACCAAGGACAATACCCCTCCCTTTACCTCCTCCCTCTCCACAGCCCAACGCGTACCAACCACCACCTTCGAAACGATTCTTCCACCCGGTAAGCTCACCACCTGGGAAATCGAGGACACGAAGATGCCCAAGAAGCGGCATTCTGCAGAACTTGCAGCCAAGGCGAAGGCTAAAGTAGGTGCTACAGTTAAATCTGCAGTGAGCAGGGCTGAGGGGTTGAAGAGGGTGGTGGAGAAGAGTAGGGTGAAGGGGGATACGCAGAGGGTGATTAGGGCGGAGGAGAAGGCTGCGAAGGGGTAGTATGAGAGGAGAAAGAGGGCAGGGCGATGAGTACAAATAAGGTGGGAATCGTGAGGCTGTATGAACAGAGGCACCAAAAGCAAAAGTAGCGTGATGATTACTGATCCAATCTGATGCCTAGTAAAAGGTCATACATACGATGACCTTAATTATAGCCATGTAAACGGAGCTTCGCCTGCAGCAAGGGAATTATCGCCTCGTCGCCTTTCTTGTTGGCCATGGCCTGCGAGAGTGCTTCGAGTACTGAATTGTAGTCGGACGAATCTTTTGCTGCCTCGACATTTGTGTGCCCGTTCATGACGGATATGACTTGTTCCATGGGCGATTTTGTGTGTTTGTGGTTGGTATTGTGTTCAATTGTTTCGAGGAAGGTGGGGGCGGGACTGGTGGTGCGCTCGTTAAGGGATCCGTTGCCATAGTCTGGAGGATTTGGATTACTTGGGTTGCATGTGGCTGCTATCTCTGGCTTCCTTCTCTCTTCGCTAGTCAGGTTCGGAGTGTCTGTGCGTACAGCTTGTTGCTCGAGTGGCGCGTCTGTCGAGGGGTGTTTCGGATCGCTCTCATGGCTATCAGGCACAACCTCTGGACACTCAAAATATTGCTCTTCCTCCAGTGGATCCTCATCTTTGTCCTTTCCTGCCTGGTTCTTCGTGCTAGTGAGGGCTTGTTGGATCGAACCAGCATCGACTGGTGGCACGAGTATAGGAGGCGCGGATAGCTGTTTGACGATCTCGACGTCTTCATGAATACCTTCAACGGCACCATCTCCCGGTCCTCCTCCCCCGTTAGGCTCATGAGTTCCTTCCTCTTCTTCCTGCACTTTGACCTGTTTCTTGGCGGCCTTCTTTTCTTTCTTAGCTTTCTTCTTCTCTATTTTAATATTCTTCTTCACTTCTCTAGGCTCCTTATACTCCTCATCAGCCACTTCTGGTATATCAGTGCCTGCTGGCCCAGCAGCGAATTCAACAGCAGAAGTGGCCACAGGCGTCTCATCAAGACCTTCAGATCCCGGAGCCTTGTTACAGGGTGGAGCAGGATCGCACCCATGTCTCCACGGGGCGTGAATCGCATCAATACCACCAAGGTCATGATACAATGGATCCAGGCTTCCGCTTACAGAGATCGTGGGCTCTACATGTTCTCTCACTGCAGCCTCCAGCGACGCAGCTTCTTGACGATCCAACTCCGCTCTCTTTGCGGCAAACCCGTTCTTGATTTCGGCCAATTTACCGTCCAGAAAGGCTTTGCTGCGCACCAACTCCCCGATAGCATCTTGAGTCCTCTGCCGTACAATGGAGATGAACTCGCTGCATCTATCATCTTGTAACAGCTGCGCCAGCATCACAGCATCGTTAAGATGCTGCGACAGCTCATCCGAAGAAAGACGAGCTCGATGAACAGCGTCATGTCGGAGCTGGGCGATTGAGTCTAGCAGACTAGACAAGGGCTTGTTGACCTCCTGCACACTGATCAGGTTACATTCTTCCTGGTAGGTGAGTAGGACCCTTGGCCACCGATTGAGCTCCACTGCTTCTGCGCAATCCCAACCCTCTTTCTGCAAAAGCTCCCCTAGATGTTTCTGCGCAAAGGTGAAGCATGTCTTTTCAAGGGCGTATTGAACCCTAACGAGGACGCGATGCTGATCCCAGAGTGGTAGAGATATGGAGTCGAGCGACTGGGCTTGAGAGTCTGCTGAAGCTTAGATATATCGATGAGGCTGGAAGGTTTGCCAAGCAAGCATACTGGTTCTAGTCCTTTCTTTCCCTTTTCTGATCTTGATTCCATCTCCATTACCCGGAAGTTCTTCTGCACTCCGCACAGCCGCTGCACTGCTCATTCCGATGTTGGATTCGGGGGATGTTGGCTTTTGGGCCTCGAAAACTTCTGGGAAGCGTACTTCTGCTTTCGCCATTGAAACAAAGACCTGCCATTCTAACAAGTCTTTGGCCACCTTACTAACGCGTTCCACGCCGTGGTTTTGGATCAACACCTTGATCTTGGAATCGTCCTTGTGCTTTTCAATCTTCTTGCGTATTCCCTCTATCGTACTGGGCTGGATTTCATTTCCACGGAATATATCTTTGAGAGCCAGGTACACGAGCTTTTCCGTGAGTACGGGCTTGGCCATTGTTCTTCACATGTAGAGTTGTAGGAGAAGGCCTCGTAGAGCGTTGTCCCAGCTTTCATATCTCTTGTGCGGGGTGTCCAGACAACTGCGCCTCAACGCTGGGCTTGCCTAAATGTGCTGCTTTGGGTTTCCAGGCGGCATCGACCCCGCACATGAGGATCGTGTCTAGCAATCAACTCAAGTCCCCCCCCACCCTTGTGGACCGAACTGCAAGCACCACATGTGGCTTTTCAGCTCAAAAACAAAACAAAACATGGAAATGACATAGCGCTTTCCATATACACACTTGACGTGTTGCGTATATCAGCATGAATAGGGAACTTACTGATGGACGTGTCGTTGGATGTGCGATCATCGTATCACATGCCCTGTTTGCGCTGATATATCACGTCGCGTTGGCCTGTCGCAGTCGTTTTTCAATAGGGTTGGAAAGGGAGGAGCGGGTGCGGATGCGGGTGCGGATGCGGGCGGGTGCTAGGCGCCCTGTCATATCCACTAGGCATGCATCGAATCCTGAAGCTCGTCGTTCTCGCCTCCAACTTGAGCGCCCTCATCCGCCGCGGAAACACGAATAGTGAAGACACGAATTGATCACCTAAACTTGCAGTATCTCTGCAATGGCTTAAGAGTCGTATCAAGCGCAATTCGAGGCTAAGCGAACAATGTTTCCCATCGAGGCTTTGCGCTTGGATGCTATTGGGATAATTGCGTTTCACTCTCGTGATGATCAGGTATCGCACCGCTACAAAGCAGAGCCTAGCGCCTACATAGCCACCCATTCAATGTGATCCACACCTACGCCGTGACGAACGTCGAGCTATCCCAACCATAAACCTTCTTCAGCCGCCGAGCATAGATCAACAAAAGTCGCCCCTCGATGCTTGCCTGATGTGGCCGATGCAGCGTTATACCCCGCTGCACTGAAATCTTCTCCGGAGGGACGAACGTGTATATAGAGCCGACTTTAGGGTCAATCGAAAAGCCCAGGTCTATCATGGCAGTAACGAACGCTTCCCAGCGCACAGGGCTACGCGTTGCGGATGACCTTGAGAAGAGTGATGAGAAGACGTCGGCAGTTGAGGCCTTGACTTTGAAGGTGTCTTTCGACTCAACAGGTTGGCCATCTTTGGTGGCTTGCGGCGTAATTTCGTAGATTGAAGATTGTGCTGGTCGCGTCTTCTCCTTCTGCTTGCGCTGTTGAATGTCTGATGTCGAGGCCTCCGGGGCTGTCGGCGCCTTGTATTCAACCTGAGGCTTACCAGATTTCACCTTTTGTTGTTCGTACTGTTGCTCGATGCTAGACACACAGCTGTCGACAAGATCCTGGTAGAGAAAACCCAGCTTCGTACCCGTCTTCTCCACGATATACTGATCGAGTGTTGCAAGAGCACCTTCAGTCATGCCTGGCTCTAGCAAGTTGTCGATCGGGACCGCATAGTCCCCGAGGTCTACACCATCCTTCAGCTGTCTTAGTTCCTTGTCCAGAGCCACATAACCAGGAACAAACGGCTGGCTCTTCTTGTGATTAGGTGCAGGCAGCTGCGCAACCGACGAAAGAGACTGAGTGAAGGTAACGATAATGGCCAAGTCGCCTAGCGAGTCATACTCTTGCTCCGAAAGGTTGTTCTGCTCTAGTGGGTGAGCTCGATGGAGATCCTCCAGCTTTTGCAGCCATTGCCCAGCGGTCGACCAGCTGGTCTCATCCTGGCAGAGCCGAAGCATGTAATGCAACTGCGGGTTCTCTATCGTCAGAGACTCGGGGCTTCGCTTCAGTGAGAGGCGCGTGCTATCATTAATCGACATGCGCTTGAACCACTTACTGCCACCCATGCCGACGGCTACACTACGTTTGAAGCCAGTCTGAGCGCGCAAATACTCCAAGTGGCAAGTGTTTGCGAGTTCCTTGAGGATGACGGCGCGGAACTGCTTGTCTGAGATGTCCTTGAGTAGACCCAAAAGACGGCTAATGTAGTTCCATGTGGCAGCCGCCTTGACTGCGCCATGGACCGCGTCGAACATGGAGCCGCTGATGTGCTTGTCCGTATGTACGGGCAGCATGCGCCCTTTCTCGTCGGCAACAAGCTCTGGTCTACTAAAGAAGCAAAAGTTGACTTCATGAGCTAGGACTGTAGGTTCAGTAGAAATCAGACCAACAAGATCCTCACGAGACGATTTATAGTCCTGTGCCATCTCCACAAGATGCGGAAGGTCGAATGTCTTTGGAGGAGAGTGTACTGACAACTGCGCCATCGCTGCAGTCGCGTCATCAGCTGGCTTCTTTGGACGCTTCGCCTGAGTCCGCGTGGTGGATGCAGTATCGAGAATGTCCTCGATGGCGATGTTCAGAAGCTGCAACAGATTCATCTGTCGCATGAGTATGAGCTCGCCGGTAGCCTGGGGTACAATTATTTGGGCTTGAATGGCTGGCTTCATGTTTGCTAGAACTTCCTCCCGCTTCTCGGCAAGGATCTTGACCGATTCGCCGTATCCATCTTCAGTCAAGAAGAGCGTATAGCAGTCTTTGTATTGAGAGGCGTTGTTGAGTTTAAGGTTCTTCCTCTTCATCATATCAACGATGTGCGCATGATCACCTGGCCGCCCATTGAAGCCAGTCGTGTATTGTGCCTGCAGTGGTGAGGTTGCTCGGTGCTCAAGCATGTCGAGAAAGAAGGTTGATGACGGTGCCGTGATGTCGCGCAAGTTCCACTCTGGGATGAACTTGTAGACGTTCTCTAGGCTTGTGTCTTCAGCATGCTTCAGGACAGCGCCATCACGAGAGCCAGCCTGCATAATCTTCTTGCGTTGTTCTTGGCTGAGCGAACGCCACATTTCCTCGATGCGGGAGCCATGCTTTCGGTACTTGTTGGTGAGGTCGCGATGGAGTTCCCTGACGGTTTCGTTCATCTTGATTCCGTAAGTAGGCGTTGGTGGTGGAAGGACGGATTTGCCGGAGCTTTTGTTAGGTGTTGATCCAGGCACCACGCTAGACTCACCCGGGTTAGCCGTATCCCACTAAGCTTTATGGTATAGTATATTTGCTCCCATACACGGTACAAAACTCACGGGTCGTGGAAGTAAAAGTCAGTTGCGATTGCAAAGATTGACAACAATTAGGTATGGCCTAGGCGCGGCTGGGGTTATATCATCGCCATATTTACTTCTGTCTTTGGCGCAAAGCCCATACGCTTACAGGTAGGCTGAGGTAGCTTTTGGCAACCATGCGACTGTGAAATGCAAGGCCTGCCCTGTGACGTGCGCAGCGAACTTGTACAATCCGCATCGTCTTGTATCAAGTGGGGACAAACCCTGTCTGTAAGCGAAGAGAAAGGCAATCACGAATTCCGGGACCAATCGTCGAGCGCTCTCTACTCCCGACGGTCCGTATATTCGAGGCCGATTTCAGTCACTCCTCTGCAGACTAAGCTAACAGGGTTGAGTGTGCTCAGATTTTCAACTATCCGATATTAACTCCACCTGCGATCGGAACTATGATCTACTGCAAGTCGAAGCGATCCTTCAATGACCGGCCGAAAATGCACCCCCTGTTTTCGAATGAACAAGATTTGGCGGCGGTGCAGGAAGTGCTAGTCGAAGCTTTCATCATGGTAGGTGTTGATCTGAGAATATATGAGTGATGCTCACGTTGCATCAGGTTCGGTATACGACATCCAGACTAGCTTGGTTAGTGGGCGGCCAAACCTAGCTGTGTTATTGGTCGAGAAAATTGATGCTTTTTGCTGTGAACTGAGTTAACCCTGAAATTACTCGAGTAGTGAAGCATCCTGACAGCCCGTGCACCAGTACCATACACAGACTTCCTAATATTTCATGCTTTCACTTCCAGTCTTGTACTTCAGTTTCGTTCCATACCCGCAACTGATCGTGTTTACACCTTCACTCTATCCGCTATCCAGGATGCTTTGTCACTTGTTTACTACTCTTTTGGTACTTATTGCTATTGTGCAAGCTGTTCCAAGAGCGCCCTCGTACTCCAACGCGTCACGAACAGGCATATCAACCAACGCCGATACTAAGAGCAGTCATTTGTCTACCGAGTCCATTATCAGCATCATCAGCGTTGTTGTAACCGTCATCGTTGGTATCGTCACTGTGATTGTTACCATTTTTGGGATAGCACTAGCATGGTGGATGTGGAGAACGTCGCAGGAGCGATCCTCGTCTACAACAAATGGTATACACCCATGTTATATCGTGGCTTCGAATAGGAATCTGACATGGTCCTTCGCTCTTAGACTATGTATTCCCAGACCATCCAATCTTCGGTCACACATTCACACCATCCCAACCGACTTCCGCCTGGACCCGCACACCTAGCAATGCCGAACATTTCCCGCAGGACGGACGGCACTTCCAAGTGCTGTATGAGCGTATGACAATGCGCAGTTCGACGCCATAAAACAGTGAAATGGTGGAGGGTAAGCAGCCTTGGACTATTTCGATGTTGTAGGCGCGGATGATCCGTGTGCTTTGGCATTTATGGATTGGTCATCATTTTCTTTACGTTGCAGGGAATATACATTTCAGTGTTAGGTATACCGCGATTCGTCTCGTGTTTTGTTAGATGTTCATCAGTTGTATGCGGACTTCCTTGTTCTTTCTGGTGACAATGTTGTATGTATCCCCAGCGGACGCCTTCATAAGCTTAGAAGCCTCACTACAGCTATAATGATAGACTGCCTCATGTACCCGAGTCCTAGTGGTACACTTAGTGGCGATTACGCACAGCTTTCCAGAAATTCGTCGCTTGTCAAGCATAAACTCGGTGTCCACAGCTGTTTGCGCTTTGGCAGCTTATGCAGTCGCAACTTCAATATACCTAGGTATCATCGGCCGCCTTGATGATACAAGTCGCAACAGGATCCGTTTGCCTATGTTCCGGAGTCGATAATAACGCTTGAAGGCCAAAGTTCCTCTCGAGAGTATTATTTGCTCTAACAGGCGTATAGAGCCTACTCAAGGTATGGCTTCCTACTCCTTTAAAATATTTGACATCTAACGAGACAATGACAGTCTTAGTGTTGGTGAGTTAGAGGCGGGGACCCAGGTAGTGTTCGTGGATGCAAACCCGAATAAGGTCCTCGGCAAACCCACGATTCCGACCGAAGCGGACAGCATTTACAGGCGGACAGCAAAGTTTTGGGATGTACACCATATTACACTACCCGCGGCCAAGTGAGCTATTGATCCATGCGCCGAGGGGGGATGGGATGAGCTTCAAGTTGATGGTGGTGTTGTTCGTTGGGTCGCGTCTACGCCGGCGTCCACAGATGGAGCAAGCTTCGGCACTTCTTCCCCGCACCTTACGCTCGAAGGGCATATTTGGGGTCGCGGCGTGGAGATGGGGTGAAGAAGAAGCGATGCCGTCTTTTATCCAGTGTTTATCCAGTTTAGGGTGAAGCGCTCCGGGTCTTGGTGAGGAGGAAACGGAAGAAATTGCCGTCGCGGGGTCATTTGCCATCGTTGAACCATCTTGCGAGGTCTGTGCACGGTCTTGCTGCCGGTCTTCACTTTGACGCTAGTGTATTTTACAATGCAAAACGTCCTCCCCCCACACCGGCATGCATAGCATTGCGAAAACCTCCTCCGAACTTCATACAAACGCTATCTAGCCAATCAGAGTCCTCTGGAAAGATGAGAGAACATCTACAAAAACCTCCTCCGAAGGTGCACGAGAATTAGTGAACTGCCCACAACCAGTATAAAATGTCTTTTTCGCAGCGCTTCGACTGCTCATTCCTCAGTCATTTTCATATCCTTCTACTGCTATTTCCAAATCCAGCATTTTCGCTCTTTCTAAAATCGCTCCAAGATGGCTCCTCACAGACTTCAAGTTGCCGTTGCAGGTCTCGGCCGCATGGGCGCCCGACACGCACTGAACATCTTGAACAAGACTCCTCGCGCTGAGCTTGTCGCTGCCTTCTCTCCCGATCAGAACGAGCTCAAATGGGGCAAGGAGCACCTCGAGCCATATGGCGTCACGCTCTACGATGACTACAAGAAGATGCTTGAGCACAAGGAACTAGAAGCAGTAGTGATCGGCACCGCAACCTCGGTACATGCCGAAGAAACCCTCCAGGCTATCGAGAAGGACCTACACGTCCTGTGCGAGAAGCCTCTTTCCACCAGCGTTCAGATTTGTCAGGATGTCGTTGATGCAGCTGCAAAAAAGCCACACCTCAAGGTCATGTGCGGTTTCTCCAGGCGCTTTGACGACAGCTACCAAGATGTTGCAAAGAAGATTGAGGAAGGTGCTATTGGCAGACCTACAATTGTCCGATCACAAACTTGTGACAGGCAACATCCAGACCCAGGCAAGAAATGCGATTGTTGATATATTGATAAGTCCTATACTGACTGTCTCGTACAGACTTCTTCGTCCAATATGCTGCATGGTCCGGCGGTGTATTCGTTGACATGTCCGTCCACGATATCGACCTAACACTATGGTATTTCGGCTCCAACGTAGTACCCAAGTCCATCTCCGCAAACGGTGTTGTTGCTATCCTACCAGGTCTCAAGCAACACAAGGACTACGACAACGCCGTCGGCATCGTCGAGTTCTGGGACGGTAGAATCGCACACTACTACGCCTCTCGCATGATGACACACGGCCAAGAAGATGTAACCGAGATCATCGGCACCGAGGGCAAGCTCACCGTCAACCTCAACCCCCAGAAGAACCTCGTCAACTACTACTCCAAGGCTGGTATTACACGAGAGGTACCTGCCGATTACTGGGGCCGATTTGAGCCTGGCTTTGTCAAGGAGGCGAATGAGTTCACGGCCGCGTGCTTGGACAACACACCAGTTCCTCTGGAATTCCAGAACGCGGTCAAGGCTGTACAGATCGGAGCTTGGTTGCAAGAGGCGCTCGTCAGCGGAAAGCAGATTTGCTTCAACGAGAGTGGCAAGCGTATCGACCTTGCGAACTTGTAATTAGCATCGCATATGTCTTTTCCAACTAAACGTCTTTGTCACAATTCCAAACTCACAGTATGGTGGCTGATGTGCGATGTTTTCTAGCAATTAAAGAGCTTGTCAACACGAATAGATGTGTGAACGGAATGGTCTCTGAATAATACCTTCAGTGTCCACTTTGCATGGAGTCTGCTTGGGTAGAATGTAACTACGAAAAAGTCTTCAAAGATTCTGCCACGCTCTCTTTCCGGCTGTCACACTGCTCGCACTTCCAAACTGGCGTTGCATTGTTCGTGCTGAGATGCTGTGCTCTCGTTGTCGGATAACAGCACTTGCACCCTTCTCTAATATCCAAGGCAACCTGAACTGCTACGGGTGGTGGCATAGCGCTGCCTTTTATTTGGCCTAGTCTGAAGGCAAGCTTGGCCTCTTCCCGCTCCCGTCCCAGCTCCACCAGTATGTTTTCCCCTGCGATGTTACAAGACTGTTACTTGATGCTGGCGACTATTAGCGGAATCTAATATCCCGCTCGTCAATGGCTCATGGCAACACACGATGCCATCTTTGAACGTCGGCCACACGAACAGTGATCCATGCTGGGGCGCGATAAGCCGACCGAAACGAGCACGACCCGTTTACTGCGAACAACGACATGGGTTGATACGACGCGTTCCTACATCTTTGGCACATGGGTACTGCGAAGATATACTCGGTAGCTCGGACATGATGCGGAAGGCAATCGCTGGCGCAGACAAATTCCGGACACTAGTGGTTCGAGGGGAGCTGCAGACGGCAAAGGGTACGACTATGATTACGTCTCAAGTAGGCTGGGCATTACTGTATTCCGGGTGCTTCCTTTCACTTCAGCGAATCTCTTAGGTTTTGTTGCATGGACTTGTTCACCTTCCTTTGTTCTAGACTTTACCAGAACATCGCATCAGCGCGAGCAATTAATTTGGAGCCTTCGTGCATCCGGTTATAACAACCTCTATCAGCCAAGACCCACGAGCGTACTATCCGGAAGGAGCCTACGATATGCCGACCTCACGAAGCCTTCTCTCGTCTCTCGGCAAGAGTGTAAAATATGCTACCATCGTAGATGCGACGGATATCCTCCTTCATCATTCGGCCATCCTCAGGCCAGAGCATGATATACGTAGCGATCCCTGCGTACGTTAGCAGAACAATCTGAAAACAATGGGACAATCACGGCTTACATTCAAAGAACGCACCACCCCAGCCAATCGGATCAGCAATGCACCGTTGTCCCTTGAGCACATTGCTCACATCCCAGATCGTGAGGTAGTCCCTGCCCTCTGCATATTTGGCGAATATGTCTTCAAACTTCTGCGGTAAAAAGCGTCCTTCGGAATCGTACGTCCCGGTGTCACTGCCATGTTTGTCCTTGTGTACATTTTTCAGGAAGACACCTGGGAGTATGGTCAGCGTACGTCTGCATGCAACTCATACATTGGGGGCCTTACGAAAGAATGGATCAGGTAGCCATCCCGAGCACGTAGGGTATGAGAAATTGGAGTGGATAACAAACACCGCTACGATGGACAGGAGGACGCCGAAACCAAGGCGGTAGAAACCAACAAATGTATCTTGTGGCCAAACGACGCCATCGTGGTCGCGGTCAAAGAAGTCGCAATGCTGTTGTAGAACGGTCTGGTGAGAGTGCTTCTTCTTCCAACCCGTTGTGCCGTGGGGCGATTCTGCTGATGGGGCGGTATTTGCACGGGCAGTGCCTGCTCATGTTAGCGACCTAGCTGCGGCTTGCTCCACAGGCCAACAAGTACCTGTATGCTGAAGCTTTGAGCTTCCTGAGTTCTCAAAAGGTTTTCGTTGCTCGGTGATGGGTACATTGGGAATTGAGCACACCACTCCATCGTCTCCATTTGTGAGACGCTCGGAATGCCTCATGATCTCGGACATGGTTCTACTGTCGGACATGTTTTGTAGTAGGTGAAGGGTGGTAAAGCTTAGAACTGGTAATACAAGAACAAATGGGAGGAATCGCAAATATAATCGTGCAAGTCTGCCCTTGCACATTTGCATGTGAAAGCGACTTGGATACCGTCATATTCCGCTATCATGACGTCACGCTATCTGGAGCAGCCTCATCCCAGCCATGGAAGTTTCACATTGCGCATACCTACATTGTCATGGCATCGTCATTCCAAAACAATACCTGCATCTTACCTCTGTCTCGGGAAAAGGCTCCGCTGGCCAATTATTCCTTGGATCATCACCATCGACACCTGCAGCAACGGCTCGCGCCGCCATCGTGAAAGCGAGTGAACCGGCGAACCGACCACACTAACAACATTGCGCGTCTTTGTATGTGGATGATTGACCACTGCAACACACTAATGCACTATAGAACGCATCAAACAGTTGCGAAAAATCTACTTCTTTTCCATGTACGTGTGTGCGATGCGTGCCACCCTTCCGTTGCTTTTGCACCATGTTCTGCCGGCTCTGTCCACGCCTGTTTGCAAACTGCACGCATGTTCTCCTGTTATCCCTCGACAAGAACGGGAAAGTGTTGCCTTTGGGTCTCACTTTTGTACGAGGTTTGTATTGCCTCGACATTGACTTCCCGTCTGCGCCTGTATCCCGTTTGCGTCCGACCGCGAATTGGTAGCCATCCTCTGGTCGACAGTGATCATCCATGGACGAGACGAGCTCGTTTGTCTGTCTGTGGGCGTCTCAGAGTACCTCGGATACAGATTAACCTTGGCTGCTGGATTGATGTGCTTGCAGCTGCTCGGCTCAGTCTCCGACCAGGTTCCAGAGTGTTCCGTGCGCTTTTTCCCTACACCAGGTTAGCAACGTCCAGTCACGGTCCATCAATGCGTAGCTTTCTTTTATAAACTGCTCTTCATGCGCATTCAAAGTAGAATTTGGGTGATGACCCCTAGGAATCTTCATAGCTTACTCCTCGAGGCACTCGATGTCACTCCGAGGCTGCACCCACTTGCCGCCTTGCTATTCCAGCTTCAGCGCAACGAGCCTACCACCTGCCTTTGGCAATCCGTCTGCTCCAAACCCGCCCATCGTGGTCACATAAAGGGTTTGGTTGTCCTTGTTCGTTCTTCCAAATGCCGACGCCGTCGAGCCTGCCACCAGTCCACCTTCCGCAATAGTCGTAACCTTGCCATTGAGCGTAACGTGCTGAATTCTGTCGCCTTGCGGCGCCGGCAGTGGCCCAGAGACGTATACACTGCCATCATTTGCGACTGAGATATCGTCCGGGCCGCTAAGCGCCGAGTCTCGCGCGGTTTCGAAAAAGCCGTTGGGCTTGCCAGTGGATGGGTGAACACGAACGCGGCCAGCAATGGCCTGGGCAGAGTTGGTGTAGTATACGTAGTCGTCGTGGACCTTGATTCCGTTGGCACCGAGCTGCAGCCCCGGTGCAGACAAGTTGGCCGCTAAGCTTGGGTCCTGGAGAACGACTTCCGTCTTGCCGGTTTCGATGTTGAAAGCAGCAATGTTCCCATACCACGAGTCTGCCAAAAGCAGTGTTTTGTTATTCAGGGTAGCCATGCCGTTGGGCATAGCCATGTCATCTAGTCCTGCCATTAGGCTGACCTTGGCTCCTTCGTCCTTTTGGCTCAGATCAAGCCTCCATAGCGAAAAGCTCTGCAAGGTCGGCGGGTTCTCAGGTGCAGACTTTGCAACTACCACGGCGAAGACGTCCTTTTGAAACTCAGTGATGCCGAGGGAGCCAGTTGCATTTGGAAAAGTGGCGATGGTGGAGAATGTTGCTGGTGAGATTTGTGGGTGGACCATGTGAACCTGAGCAACGCCGATGGTGGACACGAGGAGAGAGCCATTATGCATGGCAGCGATATTCTCGAGCCACGTTCCATTAGAAAACTGGTATATCGTCGATACATTCATCGCAAGCGCCGAGGCTGAGAGGACCGAGAGGTTGAATAGATATTTCATCCTGGCGGTGAAATTAAAAGTTGGTAGATGATCGAGACCTTGATGCAGTCGGACTGGAGTAGTGTTATGATGAACGAACCACCCCCTTAATTATACCTGTCTCACCGGATGAGAAAAGAAAGCGTGTTTTTGTTTTCAGTCCGGTCGATCATGCGTTGATTTTTAGATCTTGGCGACGCTTGAACGTTTTCTTGCTACTTGCTTCATAATCTCACCAATCTTTTGGAGAACTCTTGATTGTTGCAGATAGTGAATTAAAGTCTCAAGGTGGTCTCAAGGAAAGCAGTTAATCTGCGTTGCAAACAAAGGCACACCTGCGCCAGCAAACTCTCTTCTGATAATGAACATTTCCGGACCCCTCTCCCCCAAACGCGTCAGCAGCCACTACCGGTTATCCCAGTCGATCAGCATATTCCACAAACTTCGGCTGGCTCACAGTGTGCCCAGTGGTATTTTCGATGTCATTTATGACCATATGCGTAGGCATCATATGTGATACTCTTGCGAACTCGTTCGAAGCGAAGAGGACGCCAATAAGAGTCGAATTTTCGCTGTCTTCGTCACTTTCCCGGAGCAACACACAGCTGCCAGAGTTGCCAGCCATCATAAAGTCTCGGTGTTCGCGTTCTTGGAAAACTCTATAAGTGAGCACAATACATTTCGTGTTATCGAAGCGCGTTCTCAGATTTACAGGCATAATATTGACGCTGTCGTTGTCGTCCTGGTCGTCCTTTCTGAGGTTCAGGGTGGAGCGGATCCGGCTGATGGTCCACATGTCAATCTAGTGGTATGCCCTTGCTTCACGACTTTGTAGCTTTTGTCTTTTTCGATTCATGTAAATTGCGTTGTATGGAGTCCGGCCGACATCGAGAAGTCGGCAGAATCACTAAGCTCGCGACTCTGGAGCAACTTCATCAGAGCCCAATCAAGACCAAAACTCAGAGAGCGGTCGTTGATCAGCGCATGCAGACAGGGTGACTGCGCGTCGTCTTGGTCCATGTTCTTTTTCCTTATAGGTAGAAAAGTCCTTTCTTTCTGTCAAGGAGAAACTGGGATTGTTGTAAATTCTGTGTCCGGACGTCGCCCACGCGGTGCAGAGAACTTCCAAATCTGCGGTCGCCCCATAAAGTTGCTTACTTCAATGCCTCTATCGAAAGCTCTCGTGCAGGTGTTGCTTAGTGAGTTTGGTCAAAACTCGGCGCAGCACAAGTCACGCTCTCTTCCAGCCAAGGTCACTATCCATAGAGCCTTTTTTTCAACTTTTGACCTCGGATCCGGTAGGGATACCCGCTGAACTTGAGCATATCAATAAGCGGAGGAAAAGAAACTAACCAGAGATTGCCCTAGTAACGGCCAGTGAAGCGGCATCAGCTCAAATTTGCGATCTGGCTCTTTTAGAGCCCGAGTTGTAATTTGCAGAGCCAAGGCAGCGGATGTTGTTGCGAGTAAACTTGAAACTTTCATGGTCGGAGACGGTGCAACGACCTTGACTATACCATCCTTGCAGGCGGGGTGATCGGGACCGAGGAAATCGCCGCTAGGGCAGCGTTCATCAATCAGACTGCCTTTGTGTTCTTCAACATGATGATTGGTTAGACCGCATGTCGTTCCGTTGCCATTGTTATCGCGTAATGTTATCACGGCTCCGACCATGGCGGGGTTACGAGTGTTACTCGGACCAATGCTAGCACTCATTTGTACCATACTAGAGCAGTCCTCCATGGTGCTGTAAAGGCCAAGAATTGATTCTTGTTCGGTTTCTTCGTTGTCGATTTCTTCGCCTTATGTTGAGAATGCCACTGCCGAAGCATAGATGATATCGATGTCAAAGAGTCCTGGTAAATGGGATGATTTCCTGTCGCCATAGCTCATTGTCGGCATCCTTTGTAGTGACATGGCATCTAAGCGTTAATAGCGACGTTGCTTTTTTATCCTTCGATGTCGGCTCTTCCTACCGTACCGAAGCAGAATTCGGTGAGCGTTGGATTGTTTACCCACTAATAAGGAACGCGAACTGGGTCTAGACCGTCGTGAGACAAGATCGTTGGAACCTCGAAAGGAGTTCTGATGCTGGACTTTCCCGAGACGACGTCGATTGTCAACCAGTCTCTGTTCTCGATCTTCGTTAGCAATGTCGGGATGAAGCTTTCCCAGTTTGGTATGAGGTCTGATGTGCATCTGAGTATAGGGCGTGCGGGCCAGTCATGAGCGGCTCTCTGAACAGTTATCTCGACGAGAATGTTTTCAAGGCCCTAGGCGTCGAGAAGGCGTCGAAGGCATGCAGCTGCGGTGATCTAACACGTATATTGGGGCTGTTCGCCGGCGCATTGCAATTATACAGTGCGCAGGATTAAATCCTTTGCAGATGACTTAGTTGTTCAGCCGGGTCGTGGAAGTAGTCGAGTAGCCTTTTTTTTACGAGCTATTGAGCGTAAGCCCGTCGCTAGCTTGGTTGAAATTGGGATAAATATC
Source organism: Alternaria brassicicola (assembly GCA_002796735.1). Taxonomy (NCBI): domain Eukaryota; kingdom Fungi; phylum Ascomycota; class Dothideomycetes; order Pleosporales; family Pleosporaceae; genus Alternaria; species Alternaria brassicicola. Next base: position 157,262 of record PHFN01000029.1, read on the forward strand.
CTCCTTGTTTACTGGAGAGGACGGTATTGTGTCACAAATTCTGTCTGTTCAAATCGACCTCCAGCGTCTCTGAGTATGCTGTAGATGTGCTCGCAGAATTCCTTACATCGCCATTGTGGAACTGATTGTACTTCGATCGTTTTGAATGGGTGAAGAATTAGTGTAGGAGAACCGACTTGGTATGCCGATCTGGTGTCCATATCTGGTGATAGATGCGCGATGTCCATCGTAGAGCACCGGCAGGGGGTAGCGAGAGCGTGCGTATAGTATCGTGAGCGTTTTGTAAGGTTGAGATCGAGGAAGCGGAGAGCTTAGCGGGAGCCCCAAGAAGAGTTCTCCTTTCTTTTTGTACTCAAAACCGCAGCAGGTCTTCAAGGTGAACAGCCTCTAGTTGATAGAACAAGGTAGATAAGGGAAGTCGGCAAAATAGATCCGTAACTTTAGGAAGAGTATTGGCTCTAAGGATTGGGTGCGTTGGGCCTTGGGAGAAGCCTCTGGCGCAGAAGGGCACCGACCGCAAGGTGAGCGCCTTTCAACGCTGGGTTGCAGACAACCTTAGCAGGCTTCGCATTCTTTGTTGGGGCTTATGTCTTAGTTGTGGACAATTATTTATCGTGGCGGCTCGTTGATGGGAAAGGATGTCTCTGGACGGTGACACGACTGCTTTTATAGAAATATAAATGTGCGAAAATCACGTCGTTCTTCGAGCATTCCGTACTGCGGAGGTGGTTCGTTAGTTCCTTGGTCTGGCTAGGCCACAACAGTGTACGGACACCAATGGAGGGTACGTACCAGTCAGCCAGCGGTACAATTACGAACGTGAACCCGGTTGATGGTGCAGTTCATCTAGTCACCGAAAGCGAAACTGATGTCTTGACTTGGCTTCGTTGCACAATAGTATAAGTGTGAACGACTGATGATGTGTGAAGGTATAAGTGGAGGGCGTAGACGCGAAGACGGAAGAAGGTCACTGGACCGTATCGAGAGTAGTTGCGACGACCAAAATCGCCTGCATACGTGGTTTCCAAAAACACTGATTGGTATGAAAGTAGCTGGTTCATATCGCGGGTCTGTGTGAAAAGGAGCATGTGGGTAATCAATCCGGAAGCAACCGTGACAGCATACGCAGTAGCGAGGATTCCGTTGTTCCCAGCGAATTAGCATTCACCCCTAAAGGCTGGATGAGTCAAAGCAAGCACTATACGGTCCAGCTTATCGAAAGTGTTCAGTGTGAATTGTTATTCGTAGTGAATGGTGCGGTGCCAGAATTGACGTGTCGATGCGCATTGCGAAGACTAGAAAGAAGAAACGACCAGCGCAAAATAGAGAAGTAACACTGACCACGGCGTTCCGATATATGATTTAGATGCAGTATTTGAGAGGAGGACATCGAAGTCCTAGCGAAGCCAGCTTCAACGGTAGTAGAAAGGATCTGCGACAGCATGTCGTACTATTCTGCAACCAGAGCTGAAGATATGTGTGCCTACTTCTAATTCCTTGACCCTTTTGACAGCTACGAAAGTGATCAAGAGCAGGAAAATCTACCGCTCGTCTCAGCTCTCACTCGTTGCCAGACAATACTTGATCGATTGGCTAGCATCGGCATCAATTTTCCGCCTCCACAAGAAGTCAGCGGTTACAGACCACATTGGAACTTGATGTATCCAGATCTGTGTTCGTGGAGGGCGATGTATGGCATCGGGGTGTCGAGTTCGCGGCAGCTTGATTATCCAGGAAAGAAAAAAACATCATGACGTCACGTCCAGACTGCTTACCCGATGGTACCTGCATTACGACAATCGCCCTCCTTTTACACGAGTCCGCCAACCACTATCAAAGTTCTTTCGATTGACCAAGTATTCGCTGCTTTCGCCACAGGCTGCTATACAGGTCAAAATTGGTGTCAACAAAAGCCACGAGGAGCACTCCCAATCCCACCCAACATGTCCACACAACTCAAACTCCTCGCCAACTACGGTGTAACCGGATTCCTCCTGAGCACCGGTCTCTTCGCCCTAGTCGCACCCACCACCTTCGCCGCTGGCTTCGGTATGCCTGTCCCGGCCGACTCATTCGCATCTGGTTTCGTCCAGTGTATGGGCGGTCGCAACCTAACCTTTGGCATCATTGCGGGGATCTTTTTGCAGCGAGGAGATGTGAGAGCTGTTGCGCTGATGGCGACGATGCTGGCAGTGGATGGGTTTGTGGATGGGATGGTGACGATGAAGTATGCCGGTGTTGGGTACGCGTTGCCGCATTTTGGGGCGGCGGCTGTTATTCCGTTTGTGAGCTCGTGGATGGCGAGCTAGGTAGTCTTATGGAGTGAAGGTGGGCTTGATGGTGGAGGGCAGTGGTCTTGCGTTGGAGTCATGGTATCAAGGTCGATGTGTCGACAGTGACTGTTGCGATGACTGTCTGTGACACTGGCCACTGACGTGACTCTTCTTGGCTATTAGATGGGTAGTGCATGTAACCTAGACTTACCTTCCCAGCGTGGGTACTGCGATATCCTCGTAATACTTCTCAACGTTGTCAGTATAATCATCAAACATGTTACGGTCAGGACATGTGTATTCGAGAAGTTTTTGATGTGTTTCAACAAGAAGGACGGTAGGGTTAAAGGATGATTCTGTGGCGGACGGGGCTGTTGGAAACAGGTCGGTGGGATATTGGCTAATGTCAGTGGGTTAGATGTAGCTATTTTGCCGTCTCGTCATCTACAACTGAGTGCATGTTATTTGAACTCTAGCAAACTTAACAGACCGAGGTGCAATGATTTGATGTTCAAAAGAGTGTTGCAATGACGTCTATGAGAAGAAAATAAGGTGGAGTTTGGTAAGACTCGCTTCTAGAAGAGGTGATGTTCGGCCGCCTTACCTGATTGAGCGACTATTGCCGGAGGAGGGGCATTACGCCGCCTTCGGCCTTCCATAAATTGCGGACACAAGACTCATACCAAACCCCGATTCCTCCGCAAACCCCTACGACTGTACATACTGTGACTCACAGTTGTTCTCATCCATAAGCAAGTCGGTTCCTGACTTCGTCTTGTTGTTACACACTCCAATCTTTGGATTCGGTATTCAGCAACATGGACGGCATTAAGAAGACGTTTGCGCAATGCAAGAAAGAGGGCAGGGTAAGATGTTCAGCAATCAGAGAGGTTGTCCAGAGCTGATATACGTGTAGTCTGCCCTCGTCACCTATGTGACTGCAGGTTTCCCTACGGCAGAGGAGACGCCGGACATCATGATGGCAATGGAGGCCGGCGGCGCTGGTATGTGCAACGAGCAGTTGCTATTCGAGACGGCACAAGAACAGTTAATTGACACGCTTAGACATTATTGAACTCGGCATGCCATTCACCGACCCCATTGCAGACGGCCCAGCAATTCAAACCGCGAACACTGTACGTTGACTCACTCGCCACAACCCAGTTGGAAACTCTTCCTGACACCATGTGTCTATAGCAAGCTCTTAAGAACGGCGTCAACATTGGCAGCGTTCTCCAGATGATCCGCGATGCGAGGAAGCGCGGCCTGAAGGCACCCGTCCTTCTCATGGGATATTACAACCCTCTGCTCAGCTACGGTGAGGAGAAGATGCTGCAGGATGCGAAGGAGGCCGGTGCCAATGGCTTCATTATGGTCGACCTGCCACCTGAGGAGGCTCTGCGCTTCAGGAACTTCTGTCGCAGTTACGGGTAAGCGTACCACCAAGACGAGCTTGGGATGAATGCTAACAAGACAGACTTTCCTATGTCCCTCTCATCGCACCCGCCACGTCTGAACACCGCATGCGCGTTCTCTGCAAAATCGCCGATTCCTTCATCTACGTCGTATCCCGCATGGGCGTCACTGGCGCTTCTGGTACCATGAACGCCGCGCTTCCTCAGCTGCTCGAGCGCGTCCACAAGTACTCTGGCAATGTTCCGGCCGCTGTCGGTTTCGGTGTCAGCACACGCGACCACTATCTGAGCGTAGGCAAGATTGCTGAGGGTGTCGTTATTGGCAGCCAGATTATCAACACATTGATCAAGGCTCCTGCGGGAGAGGGCGCCAAGGCAGTTGAGAAGTACTGTGACGAGATTTGCGGCAAGAGCACTCGGGATACCACGCGTGAGGTTGGTATAATCGAGACATTGAACGAGGCCAAGGAGCCCACAAACGTGCACGTCGACAAAGTGATTACAGACAAAGACACACCTAACGGCCCTGGACTCGCCGATCAGCTGGAGATGCTCAACACGGACGACACGGACGGCACGAACGGTACACACGGGCAGAATGGCTTTGACGAAAAGCACAAGTTCCCCGCACGATTCGGCGAATTTGGTGGTCAATACGTTCCTGAATCGCTCATGGATTGTCTCTCTGAGCTCGAGGAGGGTTTTAATGCAGCGATCGAAGACCCTAAGTTCTGGGAAGAATACCGTTCTTACTACGACTGGATGGGTAGACCAGGACATTTGCATCTTGCGGAGCGCCTTACCGAGCACGCTGGAGGCGCCAACATCTGGTTGAAGCGAGAGGACTTGAATCACACTGGAAGTCACAAGATCAACAATGCGCTTGGACAAGTGCTCATCGCCAGGAGACTGGGGAAGACTGAGATTATTGCCGAGACGGGAGCTGGTCAGCACGGTGTTGCGACAGCCACGGTATGCGCCAAGTTCAACATGAAGTGTACCATCTACATGGGTGCCGAGGACGTCAGGCGTCAAGCTTTGAACGTCTTCCGCATCAAGCTGCTCGGCGCGCAGGTCGTTGCTGTTGAGGCTGGCGCCCAAACCCTGCGTGATGCAGTCAACGAGGCCATGCGCGCTTGGGTTGTCCACCTCGACACGACTCACTACATTATCGGATCTGCTATCGGACCCCATCCCTTCCCTACGATTGTCCGCACTTTCCAGTCAATTATCGGAAACGAAACCAAGGAGCAGATGCAGGCGAAGCGCGGCAAGCTTCCTGATGCCGTGGTTGCTTGTGTTGGTGGTGGCAGCAACGCCGCGGGAATGTTCTACCCCTTCTCCAAGGACCTCTCTGTCAAGCTTCTCGGTATCGAGGCCGGTGGTGACGGTGTTGACACAGACCGCCACAGCGCGACTCTTTCGGCTGGAACCAAGGGTGTGCTTCACGGTGTGCGTACCTACGTTATCCAGAACGAGCACGGACAGATTAGCGAGACTCACTCGGTCTCTGCTGGTCTTGACTACCCCGGTGTAGGACCAGAGCTTTCCAGCTGGAAGGACAGCGACCGCGCCAAGTTCATTGCCTGCACCGATGCTGAGGCGTTTATTGGCTTCCGTCTCATGTCTCAGCTCGAGGGCATCATCCCCGCGCTGGAGACATCGCACGCCGTGTTTGGTGCGATTGAGCTGGCGAAGACGATGAACAAGGACCAGGACATTGTCATCTGTGTGTCTGGACGTGGTGACAAGGACGTGCAGAGCGTTGCCGAGGAGCTGCCCAAGCTGGGACCCAAAATTGGCTGGGACCTGAGGTGTAAGTGACGATGTCTCCACTACTATGATGGCTGCTAACAAATTATAGTCTAAACGATGATGTGGTCTGCAAGATGTTGTGCCAATGGTTGCACATAGGTTAATTCTCAATGGAAAAGTTTGAACACTGCCCATCAAAGCTCACTAGACGATACTTTTTTGTGAAGAGTTAGGCTTAACAGCCGATTGTTTTGCAGGTAGGATATCACACGTTTTGATTCCTGATTGGTGCAGGCAGAAAGCGGGCTAGATGTCCGCGACGATGATGCAGGTCGGGTGGTTTTGGCAAGGATTGGAATGCAGGCAATGACTAGCCGCGGCCAGGAGCGGGCCATGGCGAAGACGTGAAGATGCTCGACTAGAGATGAGATGGTTGCTAGTGATGGTCGAACGTGGGGTTCGTCGCGTGATGATGATGATGATCAACCACACTACCTGTCCCCGTATCCCGAGCGCGTGGTGAAGTGTGGTTGAGGCGTGGGCGCGGCGGAGGCTGGGAGGGCCAATCGTCGGCCCATGTGTCCCCGACTCTGCTCCTGGTGCGCGGTGACGAAAGCGCATCCACAATGTCCAGCTACCAAGCCAAGAAAGGTTCCGTGCCAATCCCACACACTTGGAGACTCACTCCATGCCGCCTTTTCCACGTGCTGCAAGCCACCTGACCGCCCTGCGAGACTACGCCCTCTAGTCTGTCCAAAGTAGCGTCTTCTTGCTGCCAGACTGCCTGTCGACTGACCCTCTATAACCCGCAATCCACCACCCTGGACATCCTGACGCCTTACCGTGACGCTGCGCCCACCCAAGCCTTTGAGCTCCAGGAACTCACCACACGCCCAGTAGAGTCGCCGCGGGAAAGCAAGAGGGAGCAAAAGCGACGGGAGAAGCTCGAGCAGCTTCGCGAGGCCGAAGAGATGAAGTTCTCGCACAGTCTGCAGTTTAACGCTGTGCCAGACTGGAGCAACCACTACATTGCGTACAGCAACCTCAAGAAGCAGTACGTAGGAGATCTACATGTAAAGATGAGGAGACCAAAGGCTGACGGATGCTACACAGGATCTACAGCCTTGAGACACAGCTCAACCAGAAGCAAGCGCACACCGACGCCGAATCCTCACCACTCCTCAACGAAGATGCCGACGATCCCGACAAGGTCTTCACAAACACGCTCGACACCGAACTAGAACGCGTCACTTCCTTTTACAAGCTCAAGGAGAATGAAATCTTCGAGGAAATGGAGGACCTGCTCAAGGACGAGGAGTCGTTTGAGTATCACCAGGAGGAATACAACGAGGAGAACGAAAATGCGCCCCCTGGCAAGAAGATGCGCAGTGGGAGTGTTTTCAAGGCGATTGGTTTTGGTCGGCCGCGGACTATGAGCGGGGCGAGCGGGCGGTCAACCGATCATGGCGCAGATGGGGATGCATCCGGCGACGATTCCGAGGACGACGCAGTCGATGAGACCGCACGGCTGCGTAAGAAGAGCCCAGACGGCCAACGGCGACGAAGACGGACAACCGACGAAGACATGGCAGCCTCGCACGCCTCCTCCCGACGCAAGACGAGCGTCGCATTCGAAGACTACAACGACATGGCCTTTTCCGCACTATACGAAGAGGGCGTGTCGTTGAAGAAGCGCCTTGTCAGCGTGTACGTTCTGCTGTGCGAGCTGCGATCCTTCATCCAGCTGAACAAGACGGGATTTGAAAAAGTGCTGAAAAAGTACGACAAGATCATGGACCGCAAGCTGAAGAAGACGTATCTGAGCAAATACGTCTACCCGGCCTATCCCTTTCAGCAGAGTACCATGGACGAGTTGACGCGAAACCTCGAGCGCATAGAATCTGCATACGCGCAAATTGGCACCAAGGGCGACATCGCCGAGGCGAAGCGCGAGCTGAGATTACATCTACGGGAGCACGTTGTGTGGGAAAGAAACACTGTATGGCGAGAGATGATTGGAATTGAACGAAAAGCGCAAGCGGCCAATATCGGTATCAGCCATACTCTGCTCGGGCGCGACACAACGGACGGCAAGATTCGACGGCAAGGAGACGAGGTAGAACCAGACATGAAAGAGGTGGATACACCGATTGGGAGATATCGGTGCCCGCAATGGCTCGTCAGCAGGACCTTTTGGATTCTGCTCGCTTGCATAGCAGTCTTTGTTGTGCTACTCGTGGTGCCCATTATGGAGGCGCCCGAGCAGCAGAACTGCCTCGCCATGGTCATTTTTGTCAGTTTACTATGGGCTACAGAGGTATGCGTGATATTCATCCAACCCCACTCCTATGCTAATTCCCACAGGCCATACCTCTCTTCGTCACATCGCTCCTGGTACCGTTCCTTGCCGTAACGCTGAATGTAGTCCGAAGCGATGTGGAGCCTCACAAACGACTGGAGTCCAAGGCAGCAGCTTCTTACGTCTTTTCTGCCATGTGGACGCCGGTCATTATGCTGCTATTGGGTGGTTTCACCATTGCGGCTGCGCTGTCGAAATACAACATCGCCAAGATGATGGCTACTCTTGTGCTTAGCAAGGCTGGCACGAAACCTAGGACCGTTTTGCTGGTCAACATGTTTGTTGCTATGTTTGCTAGTATGTGGATTAGCAATGTCGCTGCGCCTGTGCTTTGCTTCTCCATCATCCAGGTACGTCACCTCTCACAGGAACGTTGCAGTCAGGCTAATTCTTTGCAGCCTATCCTACGCAACCTTCCTGCCGATTCAGACATGACCAAAGCCCTCCTCATGGGCATCGCCCTCTCCTCCAACATAGGCGGCGCCGCATCTCCCATCGCCTCCCCCCAGAACCTAATCGCACTCCAAAACATGCATCCAGAGCCTTCCTGGGGTGTATGGTTCTTTGTTGCCCTCCCCGTATGCATCATTTCCATCCTCCTCATCTGGGTCTTCCTGCTCGCCACCTTCCAACCCGGTCGCGGACCCAGCATCGTTCCCATTCGTCCCCTTAAAGACAAGTTCACAGGCGTGCAATGGTTCATCAGCATTGTTACGATTGTTACTATCGTGCTGTGGTGCGTCAGTCATCAGTTGGAAGCAACCTTTGGCGACATGGGCGTCGTAGCCATAATCCCCATTGTCCTCTTCTTCGGCACAGGCATCCTCACCAAAGAAGATTTCAACAACTTCCTCTGGACCATCATCATCCTCGCCGCCGGCGGACTGTCTCTCGGCAAGGCTGTCAACAGTTCAGGTCTCCTCCACACGATTGCCATTTCCATCACCGCTGGGGTCGAGGGCATGAGTCTTTACGGCGTTCTGGTAACCTTTTGTGCGTTGATATTGGTGGTGGCGACGTTCATAAGTCATACTGTTGCGGCGCTCATTGTGCTGCCGCTTGTGCAGCAGGTTGGGCAGCAGATGCCGGAGCCACACCCGAATCTGCTGGTCATGGGCGCCGTATTGATGGCGAGTGGGGCCATGGGATTACCGACTAGTGGCTTCCCTAACATGACGGCTATAATGATGGAGGATCAGAGGACGGGGCAGAGGTATCTTGCTGTTAAGCATTTTTTGACCAGGGGTGTGCCGGCGAGTATCATGACGTTTGGTGTTATTGTTACTGTGGGGTATGGGCTCATGCTTGCTGTAGGGTTTTAGTCGAGTTTGAAAAGAGCATTGTAGAGTTATAGATTGGGGTTTCGGGAACAGTTATTGAGCGCATTTTCAGCGTGAGTCGGGTTGGCGTGAATCAAGGCATCGCGTTGTTTGCATGCTAGTCAAGTCGCTGGGGTGGGGAGTTTTTTTTTTGTGGAACTTGTGGGAAGTGAGAGGCGTTGTAGTCGTGCGCCATGTATGGCTGTTTATGATGATAGTAAGTGGTTGTTGGTATCTGCGTGATTTGTATATGCTAACATGGACTAGTTGTGGGGAAAAGACTGCTATTCGCTCTATCTGTTTTACGTATGGATGCCTATCAAAGGACCAACGCAAGGAAAGTGTGGTATATAGATGACGTATAACGTATAACATATACCATGCGCGATTACTTTTCCACCTTCGACTCTACGTTCCCTGGGTTATCTAGACATGTTGTCGTATTGTTGGGTATTTCCTTGGCCCTTGGGCAGACTGCTGGACTACGTTCGTTCGATATGAAGCTCATCAATGTAAGTCTCCAGGACCATTTATTTGTGTAGCCGTGTTGAAGCTCGAAACAACCAATGCACTGTTCTGGTTTCTATCCTCCAGGGCCATTACTCGCAGCGCTCTTTATACCCGCTCTACAAACCGCCAGTCATGAATTCAACTTGCTGGAAATCATTCCTTCCATGACGCTCAAGAGCAACAGACTACGATACAGACTGTTCTTCATGCCGTAGAGAAGAAGATGCCATGCTTCTACCAAGTCAATGACTAAAGGGACGGGTCTTGATATCCTTGGCGGTCAATTGTACTTGCAGTCATGGTCTAGATAACTCACTGCCGGTATTCAACCCATTTTTCACTTGCTTTTGCTGGCGGCAGTTTAGCTACCCCGGAAGTACATTTACGCTAGCAGTAGGATGTGGCTCCATACATGAGCGGTCATGTTTCCGGTAGGGTAAGTCCTAGTTCTTTTCTGTATCTCTCATTCTCGAGCACCTTAGGAGACGAGTGTGATATGTGTGACGGGGGTAGTAAGAGGCTCGTGATGGAAGGTTCATCGCAGTACCACGCTCATCTCAAAGAAGACAGGGAAGAACGTCTAGGATGTGACAGAAGTTGAGAATGGGGGAAAACTACCTATACATGTATACCTAGAAAGAGCGCTAGCTTTCAGGGTCGTCGACAACTATCATGGTTCGCGATGACAACACGATAACCCATTTGGCTGTACAGACCACAGGGTACAAAAACCAATCTCGAACGAGAGACATGGCAAGCATGACGCACTCCGTAGTCGCACCTCCCGGCCGTTCCCATACCGTTGACAAAAGTCATTCCTGCAGATGTCGTGCAAGACTAGACACACCTCCTATTCCATCTCATCCCACCCTCTCAAGGGCCTGCATTATGCCCCCTGGCTGATTTACCAACTGCTAAGTTAACCTCCGAGCCCCAGACCGAATCCTTTAGTGTCGCCGCTTGAACTCCATTCTACATTCCTTCAACGACAATCGCCGTTGCCCATCCCCCAAGTATCCTCAGGATGAACGGCAGAGATTCTGCCGCAGTGTACCCAACGGTTTAGCCTTGTTGATGCATCCTTTTTGAACTACAATTCTGCAATGTCCCACGCCAACTGCTTCGCCTCGCTGATCTGAGCAGCATGGAGGCGTTTAAGCGGAGCCTCCTTCTTCACGATCCGCAACCAGATCTAGACCTTTCCAGTCGCCTTTTGTTGGCGAAGGTTGTTGCTTCGAGATTTGACCCCTTTGAATCATTACACTCTGTCCGCAAGGAAACGAGATTGCCGACTGCTCTACGCTATCTTCTGCGTACCCAGCATTCTTGTCGACACCACGATGAGAACATGGGTAGTGGTATTGAAGGGCATGTTCTTCGGCATGGCGGCTTGCCATCAGTTTCACACTGGCAAGTGTGGAAAGCATGAGTGCAGATGTAGTCGGTCATGCTTCTCGTTCGGCGCTGATCATACTCTTAGAGTCGACTTCACCGCCATAGTATGTTTGTTCTCTTCTCAGCCTCGTCTGGATGCATTACGGGGGTGTAATGATGGAGCTTTTGAGCACCCTTTCACCCCGCCGTCTCCGCGTCCAAGCAGCGGCTTGAAGAAAGATGTTGATGTGTCTGTTGATGTCGCCTGTGCGGAGATATTGTGGTCCCCTGTGTACGATGAGCGCATGCGTTTGGTCTGGATATGGAACGGTAGCCCCGTAGATGGATTGTGGAACGCGTAGAAGGAGTAACTGGCGGAGTGATACAACCCACTCAGATCTTCGATTGCGCACTCCACTCACACGCCATAGTTCCCACGGAGTATGCCCCACTCCGTATCGAAGTACCGGCCGAACCCACGAATCTCGCACATGCGATTGAAGCACCTTTGGCAAAGCTGATTCTTAAACCTCGTTCTCTCGCACCGTCCGTCTCTCCTTGGGTCCTTTTCCCAGCTAGGATCTGGCTCACCATGTTGGTTCCGCGGCCCTATCTTCCAATTGGTGTCGATGGGCCTCCTTAATCGTGGGTCTTCGAAGACGCATGGAAACCCGAATCGGTCGCCATCGAATTCGACAAGCCATTGGCAGGCTTGGTCTTGTGCCTTGCGATAGCATCGCGCGCATAGCTGACCACGATGGCGCACCGTACCACACAGACGGGAGTCTTGGGGGTTGAAGTCGCAGCGCCAGGCTGAGAAACGGTAGTCAGGGTCTTTGCAGGCGCAGAGACATGTCCAGCCTTTTCTGATGCGTTCGGAGCTGTCACGCTCGAGCTGATGCATGTACAGGTCGATGCGCTGCTTCAGCAATCCCGTGTCTGCATGTGCTTCGGCTTGCTTGTACAGTGCATCAAAGCTCATGTTTTTACACCATGAACATATGTCTGGTCCTTGGTCTTGTCCTCCTGGACGTGAGCCGCAAGCAGTACCGAACGCGCAGTGTGGCTTTGGGGGCGGTGCTAGCATGACAAGCAAGTCGTACAGTGGTACACCTTATCCGTTAGCGACGCCGCTACTCTATAGAATCAACTTACCAGTTCGGTCTCTGGTATGGCTACAACTCGTTATTATGTTGTAGGCTTCCACGTCATCGTCTGACCCCTCCTTCGAACCTGCCGACCTTGTCACCAACTTGTTCGCTTCCTCATGGCATAGCCCAGTCGGCGTGAAATACTGTGCAACTCCGATCTTTCGCAAACGCCTTCTCCAACACCTAGAACACGCAGTGTCTTTTTTGCAGACAGAAGAAGCGTCCAGTCGAGTGTCGCGAAGGTTCAAGTCGTATAGTCGCCACCTGCAGTGCTGGAAGTCTGGATCCTCAAAAGCGCATGGGTAGTGACCGTGAGCTTCGATGTTGCGTTTCAAGATGTGCTTGCGCGCAGTTTCTTCCTTGACAAATAGTAAGGTAACAGTGTTAGGGTTGGCCCATACGCGTAGTTGCTGTGGATCGTGTCGTTGAAGACCGTTAGCACAAACCCGGTCTGGGTTGTGGATTTCTTGCCGATGCCGAGACAATTAGATCTAGAGACGCATTCGACAATCGGTGGGGGTGTGAATGGGTACTGAACGTCTAGTAGTCAGGGCTCCCACGCTCACTGGTTTGCGGTTAGCTCAACGTCCTTGCATCTCGACTCATGTAACAGGGTACTGTGGCTTTGAGCTACTATGACGTTGATGTTGATGTTGGCGTTTTCGTTGGTATTCGAACATGATGGAGGGATGTCGGTCCGTAGGCACTCGAGTTTTGTGAATCGTATTGTCAGGCTATGAAAAAAAAAAGGGCAGTGGATGAAAGCAGGTATTCGCCATCTCCGGCGGCATGAGTTACAACCAATGCAACCGAATGCGTGCCGTATGACAAGGACGCTATGACCATACTTGTAGAAGCTTTTTGTGGCGTAGAATGCGTCCGATGTGTCGGTCCAACTGCTACTGGGCGGTGTGATGCGCTGATCAAGCTCGCTAGGCTACTGGCATGGACATGTACGATGTGCCTGTGCCGATTGGGTACCACTTGTGGCGACGTCAGGTCCATCGTATCAAAAGTTGAGGTGCTGCGCTAGACCACAGCTATGGTCACCATGGGGTATGAGGCCCGAGAGACTGGTCAGGCCAAAGCGGAAGCTAAGCCACCGGCTGGCGCTCGTAGAATTATGTAGCTGAACCAGATCTTGGATGCCACTCGTCAGGAGAGAATGCTGCTGATTTCATTCTTCAACTGTAATGATTTGTAGCAGCGCTTTGAAAGTTTACGTATTTTTTGAGATTCGGACAGTTGAAATTCATCATGCTCTGACGATATGATGATAAAGTTTCGCTTCAAGCATGCTAAACATGAGGAGATCAACGTGCACGGTTGTGAGGTCCTTGCTGATGAAGCCCAAGACTCTGACTCGTTCCGATTCACCCGCCTCTTGATGCAACATGGTTTGCATCGCTTTCGAGACGCAGTTACATCACTACCTTCCTTTCATCTTCGTAAATGCTATGTAACCACGCACACATGGCTGTTTGAGGAAATGTTAGAACTCGATCGACAATGCATTCGTTACGCCATGTGCTGATCGACAATCCAGAAGACGACCTGCATCTGCTGCGAACTCATTCTGACAGGTGTAAAGAATGCTCTCGCCGATGCGACTTGTTCTGACACAACGGAGAAATGCGGTTATTAGAGTATCTCAAGCATGAGGCGTAGGTGTCAGATGATAAGTGGTTCTTTCTTTTCTAAGATTTTGCCAACACGATGACGAATCTTTTTCTGACCGGACCCGCGGCTCCGTCTTCGGCTTGCCATATGCTGCCCAAGGTATTGCACATTTTTAGTCTGCCTCCCCGTGCTGTGAAAATCTACACGGGAGATGTAGGCAACGCTGAGTCGAGTCTTGGAATGCATGGAGGGTTTCAGGTGTAAGATCGGATGTGCCCACAGGACACTGTCGTGGAATGTGCGACGCGTACGCGGTGGTCTCTTAGCCGAGTCATCGGTGTCGACATCTTGAGCAAAGGGTGATGCATAGCAGATTCATGCAAGCCAGACTGCCCATATATGTCGAGTCTCGAGCTTCGAATGGCGTCGGTGGCTTGATCACGTACCGTTCGCTTTGCCTGAGCAACCTGGTGCACGGGTAAGACAGGGTGAGGCCAAGACCCTGGGGTGAGTTCATTCCTCGACGATTCATACCAAGAATGCGGTGAGCCAGTCAACGATAATCACTTTGCGTTTCTCCAGGAACTGTTGTCGTGTTGCATGTAGCAGTGGGAGATGGGAAGCGAGTCTGATGGTATGCTGCAGTGAGCTGCATCCGTTCAATGCCCTGTGAAAGTAGTGCTCAGTGGCCACGGAGATCCCCGCACATGGTTTCTCCCCAAACTCATCGCTGCAACGAGTCCGCAAAGTTGAATGCGTTCAAATTTGACTGTCGTTGACATTATTCTGGAGGCCTGTCTGCGCTGCGAAGTTGTGCCAGAGCCGATTTCAAGTGTGATTGAGCGATGTCCTCATGCAAGTTCTGAGGCTGTCGTCACATATCGACGAGGCTGGGTTGCACGAATACACAGGTCGTGCATTCCATGCCGTCCATGCTGTCATCTGGGGTACGTGTATGGTTGAGCTCTGTTGTGGCAACATGCGACTTCGGCTACGACTCGGCGAGGTCGACTCCTCCAGGGTTGGCATTGACCTTGTCGCCTCCATCACGGCGGCATCGTGCGAAAGTAGATTTGAAGCCCGGTTGGGCGAAACTGTCCTTTGTGGTGTCGGTTCTTTGTTTGTTTTGCGCGCGCAAAACGAACTTCTGAAACCTGTCCACGCTAGCGCCTTTCCAGCCCTCGCGAGCTCCGACGCGTCCACGGGTGCACCGACGCGTGCACATTATTGCACGCGTAGCCACAGCTTGCCACACTCACACTTCAACCGGAACCACACAAGTGCACACGTTACCCTGGCCACTACGCAAACAACAATTCGGCTGCACAAGCGTGAGGCTGGATCATGTGGTCTAGCTTCCTTGCCCGGGCGCGTCCTACCCCTGAGAGAACACCGGCACCTGCAGTACAGTGCACGGTCGACGCGTCGGAAGATGTAGCTATATCTGTGGAAGGCAATCATGTCGCTATTTCGGAGTTGCAGCCGACTATTGTTCTCGACGATAGCGGTGATGCCACCCTATTGGTTGGTACGGATTCAGCTGTCCTTCAGCCGGTTCAGGTCTCTTCAACCGCCATGACCTTGGCCAGCCCAGTATGGAAAGAAATGTTCGAGAGGCACCGCAAGGGGGATGGAGCTATCGAGGTACCATTGCGAGATGACGAAGTGGATGCCTTGTACATTGCACTTCGGATAGCGCATCTACGCTTTCATGAAATACCGAGAAAGGACGGGCTTACTATCGATGCCCTGCTTGAGCTTGCTGTCGTATGTGCCAGGTACGACATTGTCAAGCTAGTTCGCCCATTTTTGGATCTTTACGGTTGGGCCCAATGTCACTATCCCGACACGGACGCCGGGGAAAGATGCGATCCTGCCTGGTTCTACGTTGCTTGGACCTTTGGATACAAGGACAGCTTCCAACGTCTTACCCGGTTTATAGTGAAGAAGATTGGGTTGGACGAGGATGGGAATGCCATCATGGACGATGGCCAGAAACTTCCAAAGTATATGCCACCAGGCCTTCTCGGTACGTCGTTATACCATCTCCATCGAGACAACAACCGATACATGCTAACTAATTTTCAAGAGCGTATGATGGAAATCCGGGAAACTACACTTTCAGCCATGTTAGACGTCCTCTACGACATCCTGGACGATATCATACACGTTTTTGTTTGTCAAGTCGATGAATCATGGGAGCCCAAGTGTCGAGCCACGGTCCTGGGCTCCTTCATCTCTTTTCTCCTGGAAAATGATCTCTATCCAGCACGACGAAGAGCTTCGGAGACACCCTTCAGTATTCAGAAGCTCTACGACCTCGCCCATTCTGCTCAAATCTTGACCCTCGAATCGCATGACTATAAGGAGATGGCAATGTGTGTCCGGAGATCTAGTTGGGATCCAGCAAGCGTCACAGCGGATACCTTCAAAAACCATGGCGGATTGACTTTACACAAAAAGTGTTTCGGGGCCTTCCATCTCCGGTCCAAATTAAAGACTATTTACTCCGACATAGGTTCGGCCGTGCTCCAATCTCATATTCAGCACATGGATAAGCAGGCTCTGAAATGAAATCTGTAGCTACGGCAGCCGATCAACAAAAGAGAGACTTACGGGACGCCATACTCTGAGTGAGCCAGTTCCGAAAACTTTCGGGCCTCAAGCGCCAGACAGCAACACGGCGTTTTCCTGGATCATAGTCGAAGTTGGCTCTTCATAGTAATGTTGAATAATGGATGGTTGTTGTGGGATCACGCCGCTACGGCACGATGACGAGGCTCGGCTCGCGCTACCGCGCGCAACAACAACACCCCGCTCGCAACAAGACTTGGTACTTGGCAACCACTTCTCCGACCTTCCCAATACAGTCGATCAAAGTTCAACGCGCCCACTTTGAACGTATCCCAAGCCGTCGCCAAGAATGTGTAGTATAACGATACCCGGTTGTACTCGGGGTAAAGCTGATAACAAGGCTGCCGATCATGAACACAAGCTTGGAAGCGATTGGCATCGATAGTGCAGTTGGGGCAGGTACATAAATCTTGATGAGCTACGAAATTTCTATGCTTCGAGGTTGACAAGCTTGCAATGCTTCCTACCATTCGGTCCGCAGCCCTCGCGCTGCTAGCATCGGCCGCGCCCACTTTGGCCCAATTCCCCGCGGAACCTGTCGGCTTGAAGGTTTTGGAATCACGCTTTGGAGATGGCGTAAAGATCACCTACAAGGAGGTTTGTGTACCTTTTGAACTAGCAATTCTCCCTGTCTAATGACAAATCCAAGAACTCGCTCTGCGAAACTACGCCTGGTGTCAAATCTTACTCTGGTCACGTGTACCTGCCTCCGGGAACTGCAGACCTAGGCCAAGGACAGGACTATCCAATCAACAGCTTCTTTTGGTTCTTCGAAGCTCGCGAGGATCCCACCAATGCGCCACTCACGATTTGGCTGAATGGAGGCCCCGGGTCGTCTTCCATGTACGGCATTCTGGAAGAGAATGGGCCATGCTATGCGAACCCAGACTCAAACTCCACGCGACCGGCAGAATGGAGCTGGAACAGGGCTTCGAACATGCTCTATTTTGACCAGCCGGTGCAGGTTGGCTTCTCCTACGATACTCTGCAGAATATCACTCGGGACCTCGTTACCGGAGAAGTCACGCTTCTCAACGAGACTACACCAGTACCTGAACAAAACACCACTCTTCTCACGGGAACTTTTCCCAGTCGTGAGGCAAACAACACCGTCTTTGGTAGTGTCAACGGAGCCGTAGCAGCATGGGAGTTTGCGCAAGCTTGGTTTCAGGAATTTCCCCACTACTTGCCGAACGACACGCGCATCAGTCTCGCAGCTCAGTCATATGGTGGACGTTACGGCCCAGCCATGATGTCTTTCTGGGAGGAGCAGAACCAGCGCATCGAGAATGGTACCCTTGGCGAGGAAGGTTACATTATGCATCTTGATACCCTCCTTCTTATCTCAGGATGTGTCGACCGCTATGTTCAGTATCCTTACTACCCTGAGCAAGCTTTCCGTGGGAATGGATACGGTCTCGAAACCGTCAACGAAACAACATACAACGCAATGGTCGAATCAGTGCCAGAGTGTCTCGAGCGCATCCAAAACTGTCGCGATGCCGCCGCGCAAGATGACCCCGAGAACCTTGGTATCGATGCAGGCGTCAACGAGCTCTGCGAAGACGCGGAAACCTATTGCCGGGCCAACATTGTCACCCCATACAACCACTACGCAGGCCGCGACTACTACGACATCTCCACTCCATCACCACCTCCCTTCCCACCACCATTTCACGAAGGTTACCTGAACCGTGAATGGGTACAAGCCGAGCTCGGCGTCCCACTAAACTGGACCGGCAGCTCACCGCAATCCTCCGCCGCATACCGCGACATCGGCGATTACCCGCGCGACAACTGGCTCGACGACCTCGGTTTCCTGCTCGACAACGGCATCAAAGTCTCGCTCGTCTACGGAGACTTGGACTTTGCCTGTCCCTGGGGTGGCGGTGACGCTGTCGCCAAGGCAATCAACTGGACTGGATCCGCGGGCTACGCATCAGCTCAATACGCGGAGATCCAAACCAACGACTCGTACGTCGGTGGTCTCGTGCGCCAATACGGTAATCTGAGTTATATCCGTACGTACCAGGCTGGTCACGCGATCCCAGCGTACCAGCCCGAGACTGCATTCAAAATCTTCTCGCGTGCGTTGTTCAATCTCGATATCGCTACTGGGACTGAGTCAACTGCTGGAACGGAAGAAAGTAGCACGTACATGAGTACCGGCCGTCCAGATCCCGATGTGCAGTTTGACGCTTTTACCAGCCAGAGGCTTACGTACTGCTACACCTGGGACCTGAGCTCTTGTACCGAGGAGTATGTCGATGCAGTTCTGGATGGTTCGGCGGAGATTTGCCAGTACCTTGTTGTTGATGCGAACACTACGCAGCTTTTCCCAGAGGTTATTGCGCAGTGTCGTGCGGGCAGTGGTGGGAATGCGACGGTGCCTGGTGGTAACAGTAGTAGTACGCTACCCGAGTTTGAGGGTGCTGCTGCGAGGACGGGACGCAGTGCGTGGACCTTGTGGTCTGGACTCGTGATGTTGGTCGTGGTGAGCTTGGTGCTCTAGTGTCGTGTGGCAGGAAGTTGTGGGCATGTATGCTGGGAGTCTACAGCTTGGTCTCCCACTTGTGATAAAATACTACTACAATCGCGATCCCGAAGCATATATACACACGTTTTGATTTGATTCATATTCATCTTCGTCTTCAATTCCCTCCAACTCATATCTCCTCAAACTCCAAACCTACTCATCAAGGTTGACACCGAATTTCTTAGCCTGCTCCCTCTGCACCTTGTCTCCAAGATTGAGGTCCTCACCTTCCTCATTTCCCTTGCCACTTGCACTCTCTCCACCATTCTTCCCACTTGCACTCTTTCCACCCTTCTTCCCGCTCCCACTCCCACCGTCTTTGCTCTTATCGCCGTGCTCCAAACTAGTCGCACCATGCAGCTCCTCCACATCAGCATGCCCCCCATGTTTCTTCACAATCTCATCCCCAGCCCCCTTGCTCTTATTCGTCGCATCAGCCACACGCTGCGCCCTGGCATCCATCTCCTGTCCCTTTGTCGAACTCGTGGCCATGTTCACCTCGTCTCTATCCAGCTTTGTGAACTTTTGGTCGAGCTGGGAGCGCTCCGGGGAGGTGGCTGAATGGTGCGGTTCTGTTCGCTTCTTGTTGTTGGACGATGAAGACGAGGTGTTGGTCTTTAGGTGCGAGGGCGTGGGTTCCTCGTCCTCCTCTTCTAGGGGGTCCTTCTTGGGCTCGTTGACGCTGAATTGCTCGGCGTCGTTTGCGATGGGGGCTGCGGCGCCGCCGGCGCCCATGCCGGGGAGAGCTGTGGCAAGGGATTAGTGTTTGTTTGTTGGGGGGGGGTTGTGTATGTAGGTGTGGTTTTCTTACCGTCTCCTGCTTCCTGCTCGGGCATGGGTGCTACGTGCTTGGTATGTTGGAGGGTTTTCTGTTGGTCACGTGTAAGCGGAATTCATCACCTCGTGCATCAAAGACATACATCGCCCGAAGCGCCGTGAAGTAGCTCTTGGCCTTCAATAGGGCCATTGTCGCCTGATCCATCTCCGTTGCGAGGCATAGTGTTCGATCAGTCGGTTTGGGAAAACGTCGGGTGGTTTTTGGTTTGTGGATGTGTGCAGTAAAATGGTCCGTCACTATTTCTGAACACACGCGACCTTGATATACCCAACGACTGTACCAAGGTACTTGGAAGTTGGCACATTTCCCAAGTTCTAGGGCTCCGGTTCAAAGACGTCATAGCTTTTGTTTATTGTACGTGCTGGCACTAATCGGCCACTAGGCGGTGTCGGAGGTCGTCCGGCGTCGGGATAGTGGACTTGCTTCTTCTTGTGTCCACCTAGCCTCTCAGGTACGGCACAAGTTTGGGGTAGTCACGATTTCCCCAGGTTTACTGTCATTGTACCTAGGGTTTCAACTGTGATGTCGTTGTTGGACGTGAAAACGAAGCATTTGCTTGAAATGTATATTGCGCTGTCAGCCAAGGGTATAATACAGATTATTACTATCGCATATCCATCATCGTCTTCATCATCCTTCTCCATCGTACATTAGCCAAACTCCTCTTAGTACACAACCTTATGATCCCAGAGAGGCGCCTGCCTCACACTATTATCGTCCCACTCAACCTTTCCCTTCTCGTTCATCACCGCGCCCTCATCTGTGACCTCAACGCCATGACTTCCCAAACTCTCAGTCAGCTCAGAGACCTCGTTCTTACTAACGCCAGCCTGATCTCTGGCTAGCCAGATGACCTCTTCGCGTTGAGCCAGGGCAGGGTGGAGAAAAGCCTCGAGGACGTCTTGTTTTGTGTATGCTGAGACGGGGTGGCGGAAGCGCGTAGTGAGGGATGACGAAATTTCGCTCGCGGAAGCAGTATGTGGGGAGAAGATCTTCTTGAGCATGGATCGCTGGGGAGGTGCGCCCGATGGAGGTGCCATGCCGACGGCTTCGGCACCAGCGTACTGGCGGGTCTCGTCGTTATAGCTGGAAACGAGGACTGAATCAGATTGTCTGCTGTTAGTACGGCCGTTGCCGTTGTTGCTATATCCAGGGTGCATGCCATTGCCACTCGAACGTCTCCCGGCCTCATCGTCATTTTGCTGTCGAGGATGATAAGAGTCGTCGAGTAGATTCATCTTCTTGATTTTGCGCTTCATGATGATGTGGAAGATGATGGTCGCTACGATCAACACGATCTGAAGTACTGTGGGTCCAGCAGACACGACGCTGTCGCCGATACCGATACCGAAAAGGCCCAAGAGGCAGAGCTCCCCAAGGTAGACACCAACCATGAGCTGTTCCAGTGCGCGAGCGTAGAAGCCACCTTTAGTGTCGATATGGGTGTCGTGAACGTAGATCATGTTGTAGCGGTACGCAAGGTAGATGCAACCAATACCAACTGTCGCGAAGCCCAGAACGAGCGGCGCGATACACGCGTAAGATAGAGCAATAACACCCAAGTTAGTCCATTTAGGATATTCCGCTCCCCATGATGGCTCAGTAAAGGATACGTAGCGCATGTACTTCTTTCTTGGAGTCTTCGCAAACTTGCTCAGGATGAACACGCCCACCAGGCCCATCAAGTTGAAGAGATACCGCGAAGCGTTGGCGAGTCCATAGAGGATGAAGTACGAGATGTAAAAGTTGGAGGCCTTGGGAAGATTCTTCGACAGCAGAGTAATGGCTGATGATGGGTTGCTAACGATTTGGCTAGCCACCGCCGAGGCACTGGAAGTGAAGGTTGTGATGAGGAAGACTTGAATGACCTGGAAAGCAAAGTACCATTTCTGACACTGTTCTTCAACTTCGGAGACCGTAACGGCGCCGGAGAGCTTTGCGAAGACTGGAAAAGTCAGTCAGGAGTTTGGTGAGGATGGGATTAATAGCTTACAGCGACAGATGATGGGTACCAATGCCATAAGTACCGCAAGTAGTATGGTTGGCAGAAGACCAGTGACTACACCAAGTATAACCGGAGGAATGGAGTCGATCCATGCTAAGAATGGGACATTCCCTGTGAGGTAGTTGATGTTGCTGATGATACCAACAAGTGCTACGGGAATAGCCCAAAATATGATGAGAGCATAAATGGCGATACTCGCAAGGATGTGTCGGATCATTCTGTTTTTTGCGCCCATGTTGAGATTCTTCCAGATGACTTCTTCCGGCAAGACGCCCATCTGCCGGGATGAGAAACTGGTCGGCCTGCGATGCTGGTTGTCGTTGAAGGCGGCTTCGGCAGCTGCCATGGTGTTGAATTCGATAAAGACGGCACTGGCCAACTTCTCCTTGCCGGCGAGGTGAGACCGCTGCGCTGACTGAATTTTAGGTAGCAATTCCTTAATCTGGTTGCGATAGTAGCCAATAGAGTCGACCTTGTGCCCGATTAAAGGCTTCAATCGATGCGTAGGTCGCAAAGCCTTGTCGGTGCTGTTCTTCTCGCTACTCTTCTTCTGCTGTTGCTTGGTGGCTGCCGCCATGTACTTGATCTCACTGGTCTCTAGTTTGGGTATCGTCTTCTCGAGTTCCTCCACGTCATCTTCTAGATCCCCCACATCCGGTACCAGCCAGATCTGTGCCACCTCTGGGAACATGGTGTGAAGACGCTGGAGCGAAAGGTCCTTCTCTGGTATATCGGTGAATAGGACTGTTCGTTGCGATATGCGACTCGCATTCCACGTAGACAAGAGGTAGGCCTGTCGAACTTTGACAAGGTACAACATCTCTCTGCCGATGAGAAACAATACCCAGCCAAAAAACACCCAGGCCATGAGCGCATGGGCAAAGTATCGCACATCATTGTCAATGTTGGAGAAGCTGAGGATATCCAAGCCCGACTGGCCGCCGCCACCAGTCGCGTTTACGGGGAAGAGTACCGGCCACGTGATGATGGCACCGATGAATGCCATCAACGTGAGCACCTTGAGGAAGCGCATGTAGAGGTATGCATCGAGAGAGTGGTGGTTGAGAACGTATTCGTCACTGAGGTGCATAAACTTCGAAGTCCATCCCAAGAAACTCGAGCCTGCTGATGGTGTCTTTTCACTGCGATGAAAGTCAGTATCGTTCGGGCAATGTTAGCAGTGAAGCACATACTCTTCCAGCAGCGCATCGTGATATGTTCGCGGCGCGTACAACCGCTTCTGCTTAGCACGCAGCACGAAGAAGGCTCCTACGAGAACTGCAGCGACTACGATACATGGTACCAGCGTCGATACCATAGCAGACAGCGACGAGCTGCTGCTGCGGTGGCTTCCCTGTTGCTGAGACATGGCAGGCGATGTCGATTGTGTAGGAGAGGACGCACTGCGAGAATGCCGTTCTTAGATTATCCCTCGCGCACATCAAGCTGCCTTCAAGTAGCAAATATAGTAGTCAACGGCACTTGCATCATAGCACCCAAACTTTGGCGTTTTCCCCATAAACCTTCATTGTCATAGTACATGGTCGGCACACGCGTTCCGACTAGTCGCATGGGCGACCAAACAAGATGAACCAGGGGCAAGTCGCGCGAACCCGGAGGCTGGAACGCAGGACGCTCAGAGGTTCGGCAACGATCTAGCGTACCGGTTACGTCGATCCAAGACTATAGCGCATATACTGTGAAGCTTGCGGGGATGAAGCTCGAACATGGCCGCGGGACTATCGCTGGTGTCGTCATTTTCCCACCACGAAACGCGAACAATCTCTGCAAAACAGGGCAGTCTGTTAGACAAAAGCTGCTGGGCATGGAGTCCGATTCATCTAGCCTGCCGATCTTACCGTGCGACTTTCTCCTAGAGCGCTCGCTAGAACATCGAATTTGGTATTGTTCGAGGAAGACAGTCGTTGAGTGCAAGCGTCGCGGGCGGGAACTTGCATTTGCCCAAAGGGTTATGGCGCAGTCACTTAGCCACAACTAAGCTCCAGGAAGACGAAGATCAGGCTTTCCTCATGCGCCACCATGGAGTAGGTGGGTCTGAGTCTTTGGGCTTGATTAATCATGGGCTTGCATACATGCAACTTACTGGCAACTACACTATGGGCTGGAAGAATTTTGGGTCACGGTAGACTTGAGCAAGGTCTACCCTAGAGGTATCTGTGCTGTTCTAATTCACTAGGCCGATGGAACACGAGATAGTGTGTACATCTACCTGTGGTATTGAACGTAATTTGTAAAGAACAAGCCTCTTTGTGCATGCCTAGGCAGCTCCTATTGCGCCATAAGCTCTTTCGCCCCCAGCGATGGGTCCTCATCAAACAGCGTAGTTCAAGTTTCCAAGATTAATGACATTACACTCGCTATAATACAACCTCCTAGCAACCCCCCCACCCAGAAACTCAGCTCATAAGCAGCCTCGTAACAGCCCCCACATTGAGTGTCCTCAAGTCATTATAATGCTGCCCCGTGCCCAAAAACACCACCGGAATACCCGTCGCATGCACCATCGACACCAACGTACCCACCATATCACCCACGGTATCACACTTTGAGATAACAAACCCATCCAAGCTTCTCCCCGCGCCGAAAGAAGCGTTAAAGTTGCGCGCTTGCGCTACCGAATCCGTACCGACGAGCGCTTCACCCACCATGAGAATCTTGTCTGGGTTAGCCAGCTTGCCGAATTTCTCGAGAGAAGACATGAGACGTTGGTCGTTGTGGCGGCGACCAGCAGTGTCGATGAGGACGACGTTGAAGCTGTTCTTTGAGGCAAAAGTGACGGCGTCTGCGGCGATGTTTGCAGCGTCTTTGCCGTAGCCCTTTTCGAAGAGATCGACTTGGCCGCCTTCTCTTTGTGAGAGCTCCTTTAGTCTGTCTACGTGGACGCGTAGTTGCTCTACGGCGCCCGAACGGAAGGTGTCTGCTGCTGCAATGAGTACGCGGTGGTGGTTCTGTAGCAGGAAGAAGGCGATCTTGGAAAGATTTGTCGACTTTCCGACGCCGTTTACGCCGACGATGGAAAGTACGTAGGGGCGGGACGTGGTGGCGTTTGTGTGTTGAATCTCGCGGAGGAGATCGAGCGAGGAGGTAGGAGTAAGCATCTTGGTAAGAGCTTTCTCCATGGAAGACTTGAGCGTCGTCTCGATTGCTATCGTGATAGTTAGTATACATGTTTGATTAGAGATGAATGTGTTGACTGACTGGTGAAGCTTGGAGTCTTCATGCCCACAAGATCTCGCTCTACGCTCTCGCATAACCGTACTGCTGCTTCGAGAGCTACGTTTTTGCGAAGAAGATGCTGTTCCATTTCTTTCAAGGGCTTTGCCAGGGCCTCCTTTGTAAGTGTCTTGCCGCCTACTACGTTCCTGAACAGTCCGCCAATTGCACCTAAACTGGATCCTACCAATCCAGCTGATGCAGCGGGCGCCTCTTTCTCCTTCTTCGCATTTTGTGCTGCGATGATTTCGTCCATTTCTTCGTCGAGGTCCTTGAGCACAAACTCGCCCCTGTTCGTCTTGTGGCCCCACGTCTCTGGCTTGATCTCTTCGAGTGCTTCGTTTCCAGAGGCATCGCCTTGAATATCTGACTGCGAATAATCGAGCATGGAGTCGTCCTGCTCTTCTGCGCCAAATTCACCCCAAACTCTACCCTTCTTCGCTGAGCCCTTGCCCTTCTTCTTCGTCGACGCCTCGTCGCCTGACGACACTGGTGCCGAGCTGAAAGCCGAAGCCTTCTTCTTATCTCTCCGCGACATCTTCCCTCCAAATGGTCTCGCCTTTCCTGTTAAAAGCTGACTTTGCGCAGGTGTGCTAGGTCTCGAGGTATCTGGCGTAGGTACGGGTGTGGAATCGGCGCTCGTATCATACAAGGACTGTTGTGGTTTCTGTAGCGCCGCTGGCTTGGGCGCCGTTTCGTCGGCGCTGTCATTGTCTGTACTCGATTCTGGAGTGGTGAGCTTGATGCTGGGTGCGCCAGAGTCGCTCGCGCCCTCCAAATCATGCATCTGTCGATCAAAGTAGGCGCCGAATTTGTCGCAGTTGACCACACTGCTGTGTTTCGTCTTCAGCTGCTCGCCGTAGAGGCCGACGAAGAGTGCGCGCACATTGTCGAGCAGCTTGTCGACCCAAGTAAGGTGAACTAGACTTTGGTATACCGCCTGTGTGGAAGTCAGTCACTGCGCATATCAATGTTGCAATGCGCCATGCTCCCACTGCCCGTCATTGTTGGGTATGGCACAGTACGACATACCACAAAGATGAGACCGAGGTCTTTTGCCGCCGTCCACTTTAGGGTATATCCCTCCTTCTTATATGTAGGTTTTGAGCCAGCGTCTTCAGATTGGGGTTGTATGCGCTCCTCGATGAAGACATCCCGAATCAGACTGTTGATGACGTTTGCGCCGACTGGGACGTAGGTGCGCGACCACAAGACGACACCCGAAGTGGTCAATATCTCGAAGGTGTCCAGCATGGCGAGGGTGCAGGGCGGCGGGAGTGTTGCGAAAGGGAGACGTGGTGGTGCGGCGGGCACATGTAGGCGATGGGCTTATGACGAACGGCCGTGCACGCTCTTGCCAGATGGTCGGAATTCGGAGGTGCCAACGACACCGCAAGCTCAAGGCAGAAATTCATTGACAACAACCACGGCGACGTGTTCAATTGCGCATCCCAAGTCTGTGCCTTCTTCGTCTTGTGAACCGTCTGGATCATCACACTCGCTAAACCGACCACCACCCCTTACGCGCAAACATGCAGCGCCCCAACTACGGCAACCCACCACCGGCGCATTCACCACCCTGTACGTATCGAGATTTCTTCATTTGTTCTTTCAAAGGGCGATGTGTACTGACTCTCTTTAGTACATCATCCAGTCCCGCAACACGTTTCCACAGTTCCCCAGCTACGATCACCACCTCCCCCGCAACCCCCTTCACAACCCCAAAGCGGCTATGGTTACGGACAGCAAGCTGGAGGCATGCCGCCTCAACAGGGCGGGTATGGCGTGCACCCATCATTTGGCGGCTTCATCAACGATCCCACTGCCCAGTTAGGTTTCCAGATGGGAAAGAGCGCAGTCGACGCCGGGCAGCACTACATGGAACAGAATGTGTGTATCAACAGCATACAAGTCTATACAAACGTGGGCCACTAACAAGACGCCAGCTAGGACGTTTCGTCTCAGTATCCGCACTAAAGCACTACTTCAACGTCACAAACTCGTACGTCCTCACCAAACTACGCATCATCCTCATCCCATGGTGGCACCGCCCGTGGTCACGCCAACAACGACACGCGCCTGACCCATCTGCCTCGGCCGCATTGTTATACCAACCTCCGCGCGAAGATGTCAACTCGCCAGACATGTACATCCCCACCATGGCCTTGGTGACGTACATTCTGCTTTCAACCTTCATTGCAGGTCTGCGCGGCGCCTTCAACCCCGAACTACTGGGTACAACTGCCACCGTTGCCATCGCCGTCACTCTGCTCGAAATCCTCATCATCCGCACCGGTACCTTCCTCCTCGCCATCAGCAGCTCCTCGCAGCTCCTCGACCTCGTCGCATACAGTGGCTACAAATTCGTCCACGTCATCGTATCGCTTCTCCTCACCAACTTGGCCACCTGGATTGGTTTCGGCAGCTCGTGGGTCGGCTGGGTCATATTCCTCTACTGCTTCAGCGCCAACTCGTTTTTCCTGCTCAGGAGCCTGAGATATGTGCTGTTGCCCGATCACAGCTCGCAAAACAGCTATGGGACTCCTGCTGCAGCCGGATACACTGATTCCAAGAGCCAGAAGAGTAGGAGGACGCAGTTTTTGTTCGTTTACAGCTATGTGGTGCAGTTCGGGTTTATGATTTGGCTGAGCAAGGTATGAGCGGGGTGCTACAAAGGGAAGATATCTATACTGGTGATGGAGAGGAAAAGGCATCTCCTACTCAGCTCATCAGTTCGACTCAAGAGCACATACGAAACTGTACAGTCGTGCGATGACTACACTAACGATCTGGGCACGCGAGCAGTCTGCGCGAGGAAAAAGAGACGCGTATGAGCGGCATGATATATATGTATTTATCAGCGTTGAGCGTCAGCATCTACATGTTCAGTGGCAGAAAATTCCAAGGATGACTTTCGAGGTGTGATGGAGATGAAGAGATGGTCATACTGAGCAGTCTATACGTATTTGAATCGTGTCGCATACAATGCACATACAACGCCTGCTGACACCGAAACATGTCTCCCGAAACATTGAACGTGAGCAATAAACACCACATCTCCATAACGTCCGTAACGCCATACCCATAACCCCATTCTCCGAACCACACCACCTACCCCACAACAGGAACAACCCTCCCCAACGCCCTCATTTGGCCCCTTTCTTCCTCAATCTCCCTCTGGTAATCCAGCACCACGTCCCCAAACTGCTCAATCTGATCCTGCGCCCTCGGCGCCCCAATCAACACAATCCCCCTCGGCACAACCACATCATTCACCTGGAAGCAACCAAACGTAACCACCTTCTTGATCGCAGGACACGACCGGAAGATACCAGCTACAATCTGCGTGTCGACGACAGGGCAGAAGGAAAGGTTGATCTCACGGAGATGGGGATACTGTTTCGTGCCGTCGAAGACTTCGGTCAAGGTAGCGTGGGAGATGTGGCGGCAGGAGGAAATGTCTAGGAATTCGAGGCGCGAGCCAGAATGTGCCATGAGCGCGACAAAACCATTGGACGCGAGGCCGATGGGCTCGTCTTCTGGGCCGTCGGGGTTGGTGTTGTCCATATCGCGGGTTGAGTTTACGTCAATGTAGTGGAGTGGTGGGTTATCCCAGTTGGTGAAGAGGTTGACGTAGCCGGCGTCGGTGCATTCGTTGTTTTCTGTAAAGCGGAACTTGCTGAGGTGGTGGCAGTTGTTGTGGATCGCTTCTAGAACGTCATCGGTGGGATCTGTAGTGTTGTCGAGGAAATGCTCGAGGCACAGGGTGCGGAGGTTAGTGCCAACGGAGTTGACTAAGTGGACAAGCTTCTCGCGGGTGATGGGGTCGTAGAAGCGGAGCGTGAGGTGCTTCAGATGCTTCAAGTGGGCTATGGCGTCGATGCTGTCCGGACCAATCTTCTTGCAACGCTCGATCTTTAGGCGCTCAAGATTCGGACAGAAGGTAGTAAGTGCTTCTACCACTTGATCGTCAAATGCGGCGTCAAGCCACTCTACTTTCAATGTCTTTAGATCTTGGCCTCGGGCAATGAATAGCTCAGCCCACTTGTCGTTGGAAACAAGGTTGGCTCCTAACAATTGGATCTCCTCAAGTGCCTTCGCCTTCTCGTTCATGTAGTCAATGTTGCTGTCCTTGAACTGGCAGCAGTTGCGCAGAGATAGACGCTTCACGTATGGGCAAACGGCAAAGATTTGGTCGTAGTCCTCGGTTTCGAGATATGCCGCCTCATGGATCGCGACTGATTGCATATCTGGCTGGAGGAACAGCTTCATCGTGTTGGAGTTCATCGCTCGCTTCTTTGAGAAAATCTCGCTGATCCGGTTCATGATACCCTCTGGCATCTCGCCTAGTTCGTCAATGTCCTCCGAGTGTTTGGCGAGCTTCTCGATGCACAGTTGCTGTAACGTCTTGGGTCCGCGCACAGTCATACCGTCGAGACGGTTACTCTCAATCTTCCTTCGGCCCTTGCGCACTACTGGCTTAGCCGCCTTCTTCTCTGCCTTTGCATCTTTCACCATCTCTTTTCCGCACGGTGTACAAAGGAGCCCACCTGCTGGACCAGCCTTGCTGTATGGTGTAACCGTGAACCGCTTGTTGCATATCTCGCAGTTCTCTAGTTGACCAGGAAGCGGCTTTGCCTTCTTGTACATGTCCATAACATCCTCAAAGTCTGAATCATCGTCTGAGCCCTTCTTTTTCTTCTTTGATGCCTTCTTCGCCGCCTTGCCTTTCTTGATCTTCGCTATGGCCTCGTCTTGGTTGCGTTTACGTTTGCGCGTGCGCTCGGCTGCCATTGCAGAGGATTCTGCCTGCAGGTCTTCTTCGACATCTTCGTCCTCTTCACCAGCATTAGATGGTCCCTCGCCATTGTCTCCCGATTGTGCTACGTCTTGCTCGGCTTGTCGGACGCGCTGTTGGTACGAATCGCGAATTTCTGCGGCAGAAATGTTGTTGGCCTGCAATCATTCGATTAGCAAACACCACTTTCAAGTATCGCCTGCAAGGATATTTGCGCCGCCGTCGTCTCGAGGTATAATCGCCTTCTGTCCTCATGTAGCAAAACTCAGGTGCTATCCAGTCTTTTATTTTCACATGTAGTTCACTCACCGCCAAAAAGTCTGTCAGCGCAGAGTGCGGCCCCCGAATGCCTGCTCCTCTAGGTCGTCGTCCGCTCCTGTCGCCACTCGTCAGCATTGCGCTTTCACGCAACCAGGACTTCCAGATTGGACTTACATAGTGCTCGTCTTTTTTTCTGTTTTGAGGTTGCAATTTTAAAGAGAGTAGGTTGAAAGAAAGTTTTACCAGACAGTGATACTGATCGAGCACACCTAGGGTGAGTGGGGTGAGACGTCGATAGGAAGGCGCGTCAGGGTCCGGGCAGCGGTAGTCGCGCAATCACGTGGTGGCAATTTGTCGCTTGTTCCGGGCTAGCCTACCCCTGACAGCCGTTGTGCAAGTCTTCGACTCTCACCATCATTGCACAATGGGCTGTCCCTGATGTCATCGATTGTTAACTTTCACTTTTACGGGACTATGAAGGTTTTGTCCAATTTCCAGAAGAAAGCTGGTCAACCACATAGTCACGACCAGCCTAGCTAGTAAAGAAAAGTAAATCGAAAATGCCAATCCAACCCCGAAATCCTAGAAGCCTTACCGATGTCACACCCTTACTCAACCTGGCATCCCCATCCTTAGCTTTCCTATCCATATACGGGAGTCAGGTAACTAGATGACCGTATCGTCATCACTATCATCGTCGTCGTCCTCATCTTCATCGTCGTCAGAGTCCCAGGCACCAAGGTCGGATTCTGTCTGTCGGGCGATGTCACACATAGGCATCTGTAACACAGTTAGCACGAGTTATGCTTGTGAATTAAGATTCGAGGCGATTGAAGGAAAAGACCCCTTCACACGGTGATAACGTGACAGTAACATACCATAGGAGGACCGCGAGGAGCAGCACGGATCTTGGCCCATCCATTAGGGCGAATCTCAGAAGTGTCGGAGTACTCAGCTACGCCGGAGGCGAATGAGTGAGACGAGCCGGTGACTGAAGAGGTGGAGCGACGGTAAGCGTTGGGGTTGAAGCCTGAGCTTGTGCTAGGTGCTGCGTTGGACTTCGTGTGCCATGATTCGGTGCGTTGTTCGCTCCAGCTGTCGCTGTCGCCTTTTCCATGACCAGCAGCAGCAGCGTAGGAGTATTCTGTGTCGAGCAAACTGTCCTCCGCTGAGCCGGTCAAAGACACAGCTTTTTGGAAGCCAGCCGACAAGGCGATGCCTCCACCCTCCAAGTCTTTGTGTTTAGGGCGTCGGTCGCCGCCGTTGACGGACTGCCAGTCATCATCGCCCTGCAGAAGTCAGCATGACTACAGTCTCAAATCGTCGAGCGTTGACTGCCCCGGATAGCTATTTGGAAAACTCACATAGGCAGAAGATGTATCAGTTGTAGCCGAGGAGAAATACTCCGGATACTGGCCGTTGGAGTGATCAGCCGGAAGGAAAGCTTTGTCGATATCTAGATAACGGTCCTCGTTGACGGGCTCGTCCGCGAGCTGAGCCTCGACGCACTTGAAGCATCTAGCAGTATCGGGCTTGGAGCGCTGTGACTTGGCGAAATCCTCCAGACCCTTGGTCTTGCCGCACATGGTGCACTCAACCTCGACCTTCTGCTGCCCAGTACAGCCCTGACAGTTAATTGCCTTGTAGATTTTGGCCGAGTTCTTGATTTGCCAACGTGCATCGGTCAGCTGCTTGGTTGAGTACTTGGCTTGTGGGAGGTTCTTGTGGCACCGGCCGCATTTGATCTTGATAGGAAGCGGGATGCCCTTGAGCCTGTGGAAGTAGTCAATACATGAATCTAGCTACGTAGTTTGATCGTTCACAACACTGTAACGATCATCGTTGTACGTACCTATCGATCTCATCCTAGTTGTAGGCGTACATATGGCGGCGGCCTCCCATTGTGAACGACTGGTGTTGTAGAGGAGAGTGTGAAGAGTTGTATTGAGGTTGGAGTTGAGACAAGTCTAATTAGAGCCCTTTTACGGAGGTAAGAAGTAGGGTGAGGAGTCTTCGTGGGGACTGTTGATATATGCCGTTTGTTTAGGCTGGACTCAAGGTAAAGGCAGGAACGAGTCAGAGAAGCTGCAGCTGCCCGAAGCAAACATGGCATGTGATACTGCGATCCCGGCAGGGAGTAGTAAGCCCTGTCTAGAAAGACCCCTTCGTTCTACTCTGATGTTTAGCTTCGTCTATTCTAAAGTCGTCGCAGTGCCTAAGTTGACTAGAACTTCAGTCATGATGTACCTCGCCAACAGGAGCTCGGTTCGTCTCTATGCTGTTCAATCTGATAATTGATCCGATGTTGTCACATATGTAAAGAGATTTGAAGTCTACAACGAGGCTCTTGAGATTGTTAGCAATGGATGCCCTTCGCCAGAAGGGGCCGTATTCCACTTTTGTGTACTAAGATTGATACCACAATCAGAACTTGTTTTATCACATGTCACGACGAATTTGCACTCGATTTCGAAGTATGGATGGCAGATGTGATTATTTTATTTCCACAGCGACTGCTCCTGATTTGGCAGCAGGGATCTCGCAGAACGTGCCTCCATAACTACATCTAATCATCACCACCGCCAATTGGACCGCTCACTTGCTTGGCCGATTTCGCAGCGACGATATCATCAACTCTGAGCAGTAGGCAGGCACTCTCAACGGCGGTCTTGACACTCTGCTCCTTGACAGCTAGAGGCTCCCATACGTTGTATGTTCGCATATCGACGACCTTTCCTGCATCACCATCGATACCCCAGGTGCTGCCACCATGCTTGCCATCTTCGTAGCCCTCTGCGTGCTTCGCGCGCAACTGGGTAAGCACCTTGATTGGGCTGTTTCCTGAGTTCTGAATGAGGGTGCGTGGGATGACCTCCATCGCTTCGGCGACGGCCTTGTATGGCCACTGCGCGACGCCCTCGATCAGCTTTCCTCGCCTGTCCAGACCGACCGCAACGGCCATCTCGGTTGCGCCACCACCGGGGCAGAGCTTGGGGTTCCAGATTACATTTCTGGCGACACCCATGGCGTCGTGTAGATTTCGCTCGATCTCGTTCAGAATGTCTTTTGAGGGTCCTCGGAGGAGGATAGTGCAGGCCTTCGGGTTCTTGCACTTTGTGAGGAAGGTAAAGTATTCGTCACCGATCTTGGAGATCTCGAAAAGTCCGCACTCAGTACCGATGTCGGAAGCAGCGGCGGAGAATACGGAGTTCACAATTGTGGCACCTGTCGCACGAGCGATACGGTTGTTGTCTGTCTTGCGAACGCGGCGGATGGCGGTGATGTCGGCCTTGACGAGGTAGTGCTGAGCGAGATCTAATCCATATTAGCAACTCAACAAACAAAAACAGGACCAGTGTGACTTACCGCTGACACCCTTTTCGGTGATGACAAGATCAGGCTTGAGAGCGATGATGGCATCGCACATCTGCTTGACCTGCTCCTCCTCGATTTGGAGTATCCTGTTCCAGTCCTCCTCTTTGCTAACCTCGATGTTTGTCTGACTCTCGCCCTTCTTGTACTCCAGCGTGCAGTCCAACAACAGAACACGAGGGTTTTCGATTCTCCGCCTCATCTTTGGGTGTGTAATGTCCTTGTTGACCATGACTCCGTCCAGAACCTCACTGTCCTCGATCTCGCCTCCAGGAATCTTCTCGATACGTGCGTAGCGCTTGATGTCGACCTCCTTCTTGCCAGAGCCGATGTCAAGGGAAACGGTCCGCACCGCCTTCAAAGCTAGTCCACACATCAATTCTGACCACCGTGTGACGAACTTTGTGCCGATCGAAGAGCTGATAATCTTGTACATCTGCTCGTCGTCGTTGACGTCGACTTCGACTGCGACCTCGTTGATGATTTCAAGAGCATCGGCGAGGGCCTTTTTAAATGCTTGGATGATGACGACGGGGTGGATGTTGCGCTCAAGCTGTGGCAGAGCTTGTGCGAGGATTTCTCCCGCTGTTGACTGTTAATCCATGCTTCTTCAATTTCCCCGCAGTGTCTACACACCTAATATGATGACAGTGGTTGTGCCGTCTCCAACCTCCTCATCTTGTGTCCTGCTCAACTCGATCATGCTCTTGGCAGCTGGGTGTGCGACTTCGATCTCCCGGAGGATAGCATGGCCGTCGTTGGTGAGGACGATACCGCCCATGGGGTCGAGCAGCATCTTCAGCATAGCCTTGGGTCCCAGGCATGATCTAATAATGTCGGCGACGGTCTTGGCTGCTGTAATGTTGGATAGTTGAGCTTTGCGGCCAAACTGGCGCTCCCCGCCCGGGGTCTGGGTGTCTGTTGATGTGTTAGTGGGCTGTCGCAGCTTTAGATCAATGGCTGAACATACTCATGACAACCACTGGCGCCTGCATCTTGAAGGAAGGCTTCTAAAAGCACGGTATACAAGGAAGAGGTGGTCGGAAACAGAAGTTGCGTGGGGTATCTTGCGTCTGGTGCCTTGCAGCTCCTCCACTAACTTTTGCTACCAAAAACCGCGTCGCAGCGCCGCCACTATCCCGGCGCGGATTATCTACCACCGGCCACGAGCCACAGTTGAGCCACAGCCCGAGCACTCGGCTGAGTCAGGCCTTTCAGCTCGCGATCGACGGCAACTTCCATCTGCACCCCGGTCGACCTTGCCTTACACAGCGCCTTGGCGACTGCCGCATGCATACGGCAGCCAATACGCGCTAGACTTGCCCTGGAGATCTCTCACCGGGCTACTTTACCCTACATTCTGCCGCCGCTCACCGCGTCGCAGCCAGCCTCTCACGGGACTCGCGCGAGCTTACAAGACGGCACTGGTGCCCTCCAAACCTTCCTTCCTTCCTCACACTTCTTTTGCGCCAAACATCCGCACTCAGCCTTTCTTCTGCCCTTAACTTGGACACTCCCACACCTCGATCGGTTTTCTTCTCTCTTACTCCTCCCATCCATCTCCCTCTCCTTCACCCATCATCTCCATTGCGCCTTACCATCTCGCCATCATCTACCCTATCGCTGTCGCTTGTAGTGACTTCATTAGAACGTCGCATGCTCATCGTCCTGTCTTGACTAAGATAGATCTCTGTATCCTTCAAAACACTCCATCATTACTAAACTACTAAACATACAGCATGGGTCTTAACTACTACGCTTCGGCGCCAACCGTGGTTCTGGCGCCCCAGCAACCGCAGGGCTACTTCTCCCATCATCAGAGCGCAGCATCACCAATGGGTAATTTCCGCCCCAAATACCCTACACCGCCTTCGCTCAACTATCTAGCCGCCGTTTCCAATGCCACCGCTGGTCGCAAACGATCCATCGCCGACGTCGATGAACCAGAGGAGAACCTACCCGCCGGATCAATCGTCACTCAGTCGCCTTCAAAGCCCAAGCCCGAGCCTGTGTACGGCCCAGGTATGACACTCATCTATCCTGGAGAGCCTGGCTACACCATGGCAGCCGAATCGCAATCGGGCACCTGGTACGAAGAGAAGATCGAGAAAGAAGAGAAGGCTGATGCCGTCCGCCCTATCGCTGTGTCGCGCAAGTCAGTACGGATGAGCCCAACCGCCAACATTGAAGTCCCCTCCCTCAACGACATGGATGCTCAGAAGACTGAAGAGCTCATCGACGACAAGGGCAACACTGTCAACACGCTCATCGCATCCCTCGGAGTCGGCTGGAAGAATGTCATGACAAACCCCAACCTACGCGATGCAGCACGTGCGTATGCACGTGTGATTGAACGTCACTTTGATTTTACCGACGTCCTGGTTATGCTGGAGAAGGAATCACTCAATGCTTATCTGGTGCGCGCGAAGCAACACGGCGTTCAAGGATACTGGCTATTCTCGGACAACCTTCAATGGTGCCAGCTCGTCGGTTGGTCATTAGAACGAACCGTCAACAACCTCATGTTCGGTTCTACTCCTCGTGTCGAGGGTGAGCGCATCAATGCTCGCCAACTGACGCCGTCGTCGGAACCTGCTACAACACCCATCCCTCAACCTGTTGCCGACATTCCTATGGCGACCGCGGACACCGACGTTATGGAGATGTGATGCGTCTCGACCCTTCTCTTCTTCTCTTCCTTTCTATTTTCCTTAACCCATGAACGGCAACAAAACACATGTCGGTTATCATTTCGGCTGCATTGATTTACGGTTTTCGATGTGGGTTTCTTCTTCGGCGAATTGGCGTTGGCGGTGGAATCGGACGGCTCACCGGAAGTGACTCCATCTGACATGTACCGTTTTATTATGATGCCTACGCTGTGATGCTTGATCAGACATAATCGATCGCGTCTGCCAGCACGCGCCGCTAAACTTACTAGGCAACAAATCAATGAATCTATGATTATCATTTACATACATTGTCTTCTATATGCTAGTGCTGAATATGAATTCAATGAATCCTAATTGCCAACGTCCTTCTCTTCTTCCACTCAAGAAATATGGACACGTCCGCTAATGATTTCACGACTACCTTGGAAGCTGCCATGAGCTGCTCCTCGGCCTCGCCTGGAGAAGTAAACACACCACTGCTGGATGCTCTACCAGGCACGCAATCTTCCAGACTCTATTTTCAGCAGATCTACACTCGTTAAACATGATCAAACGCGCTTCTGCGGTGATACCATCAGAGCACTGAGAAGCGACTGCCCCAAGCTTCGGCCGCAACTACCGCTCCTCAGCAACGCGAACATGTCGCGAGGAGGACGCGGCATCGCGTTTCCCGGACAGCGACCTCCTCCCCAGCACGTTTCTGACTCGTGTGAACAGTGCAACTGATTCAAGACTGCCTGGCCGGCTCTCACCAGTGCGCGTTGCTAGCGGGAGTGTCAGCTTTGGCATACCACCCGATGGTGCCTGTTTCACAAGCCACTGCATTTCGCCACGTGATTGCTTTTCCGGAAAGGCTTTTCCCGGTTGTGCCGAGGCTCGCGATATCCGACGAAAACGAACCTCTGCGCCAGCTCTTTGTGTCCCCACGCGGCATTAGGATTTGTTGAACCTGCTAGGTATTTTCGCGATAGCGATTCGCATGGATTTTCAGGACTGCGTACAGGTAACATCACGCGCGCCTGCGAGAATGTTTCAGGTCGCGATGTCCTGAAATGTAGGTGTATAAAGGTAGTACGGGGACGTCTCTCATCATGTCTACAGATTATGGCCCCCAAGATGGCGCAAGAGTGTCACGGGTGTCTGCAAGAGAGAGGACTAAAGACAGCACCAGCAATAAAGGGGTCTTTTGCATAGTACTTCGAGTTCCCTCGGGTCTTTTGCACCTTATCTTGGACCTGGTTGTTCTCGTCGCTTTAGTAAGCGCGGTGTTTGATTCTATTCGGTCCTTGCCGCCTACCAACAAAACATTAGCCATACATTCGCAATGGCAATCCGATGGCAACCTCGAGGTGCAGGCGCCGCTTACAGCCCAGGGCCGTAATAGTAGCCTCTCTTCGAATAGCTCACGCGGATAATCAAACACCCGTCTGAAGATTCAGTCAGTATTTTGCCTATCCGAACGTGCTGCAGAGAAATACCTAGGGCCTCGTTTCACTGGATGGCGTTTTGGCGAGCTTCGCAATCTCGGCTTCAGTCCTCTTCCTTGTAAACTTCGTTGCCATAATTCCAGGTTTTGCTGTCACGCCTAGCGAATTGATAGTGGCGAAAACGTAGAAGACGTGGGAGCGATAGTGAAAGGTAAAATGTACAGCGGGTTCGATACATAGCCGACAGTTATTTGCCTCTTCATATCCACGAGGCTTTAGTTCGATGAGCGATGGGTTTACGCACGTACAGCGGCATTGATACCTTATTCTAGATCATACAACGCGGACGGATCTTACTAGAGTAAGATGCTGGTATAGCAGTCAGCGAAAGTTGCTTTGCCCCTCTGCGCGGCTGCAGCATTGTATAAGCCTTACCTAGTCTAGTAAGGCGTGCTTGGTAGATAGCCTTGGAAAGCTGCCGCCTACACGTTCACACTTTCTCAAACCCAGCCTGGACACTGGTAACCTCTTCTTGCACCTTTTTGTTGTTACTATGCTCTCGTATCGATACCAATCATTACAACATGACGACTCTATCCGGCTTCTTGTCTTGCATCCAAGTCTGAACAGTTCAGACCCTATTAGATGCGCGATCCAATACGTGCACCTCACCACTGCATTCCCTAGATACGAAGCAGTGTCCTACACTTGGGGCGACGCCACTCAAACGCAACCAATTTACTTCCATCACGGTACCAGAGAGCTGCATG
Source organism: Alternaria brassicicola (assembly GCA_002796735.1). Lineage (NCBI taxonomy): Eukaryota > Fungi > Ascomycota > Dothideomycetes > Pleosporales > Pleosporaceae > Alternaria > Alternaria brassicicola. The sequence continues at coordinate 195,585 of PHFN01000029.1, forward strand.
TCAGGCAGAATTGTTACAACGCTCTTCGGCGCTTACGACACCCAGATGGAGATCGCTTGCTGTGGATCGACGCTATCTGCATCAATCAAAACAATCTTCAGGAACGAGCCTGTCAGGTTCGTATAATGGACAGAATCTATAGTTGCGCATTTACCGTCTTGGTGGTCTTGAGTGAACCAGATACGAACAACAGTGCCCTATTCGAGGAACTAACGGCCGTGGACGAAGAGTTATGGCTTACAGGACGTCGCGAGCGAGATCCGCCGAGTGGTGCCATGCTTGCTTTATTAGAAAATTTGTTCCGAGATCCATGGTTTACAAGAGTTTGGGTGCTACAAGAAGTTTGTGCCAAACGCTCTGTGGAATTCATTTGTGGCTCCGCCAGCTTCTCATTCACCAGTCTCTCAAGATTGTATCATGGTTACCGTTAGACTGTGGTGACTAAGAAATACTGGCCTCGAGCTCTACAATGGATCATCTGCCCACCAGAGATCTTCTCGACACCACAGTTCAACTTATGGAATCGGCTAGCCGAGACGAGGGATTATCTAGCAACCGACCCCAAAGATAGGGTCTTCGCTCTGAAATCCTTATTAGGCTCTAAAGAATCAGAGATGGATTACTTTGTTGACTACACGCAGAGCGTAGAGGAGTGTTATACCCAGGTAGCCATGTTCTTGTTACCTGTACTAGGGCTTCGCTTACTCACCGCTGTTCGTCACCCATACGACAGGAAGATGCCTTCATGGATTCCGGATTGGTCTCAAAGACTCCCGATACATTCACACCATTTTAGATTTGAGAATCCCGACCAAAAAGATGGTCAGTTTGCACCGCCTTTTGGCGCTTCTGACACCCGAAAGTACTCCATATGCTCCTTCCAGGGCAAGAGCCACGAGATTTGTCTGGAGCTACTTGTCACGGGTTGCCGCTATGCGCAAATAGTCGAAAGAAGCCAGGTGTCCCAATTTGTTGATGTAGATGACGCCGAACGACAAATGAGGACACTGTTCTATAGCTTCATCAATTTTGGAGACCTTGTCGACGCAGGAGACATGGATGATCCGATCGTGCTTGCCCGCCTAGGGACAACTATTTCCGATGGTAATCTCAAAATCTGCACATGGAACGAGCGGTATTGATATTCCTGTAGCCATGTCTGCTATCAATGGCGACCGACTTCATGAGCACCTGATCCGCTATGGTGAAGGGCCAGGGGTAAATCAACTTCTCTTCACTACGCGATAAACAATTAAATTAAAAATACAAGGACTATACTTATTTCGACCGCGAAGACATCAACGAGTTTTCCAAATCTCTTCAGCAATGTAGGATAAGCCTAATGGAGAACGGTGAGTTGATTATTGTGCCAGAAGCTGTTCAATGTGGAGATGTCATCTCCATCTTTTCAGGAGCCATATCAGTCTGTGCTTTACGACCATTTCCAGACGGAACCTGGGCACTCATAAGCGGAGACTGTCACATATTCACTGAAGTCGACAGTCTTCTAGGAGATGAAGGGTTCTTCGAGTGCAGAGAGTACGTTGCACACAACCCGGATAGAGTAGAAGAATTCAGACTGCGGTGATACAGTCGCAGCAGCCGACAGCTATTGTAACTTGTGAAAGCTGTCTCCTAGTATCATAAGACTAGATGGCTCGCATCTTGAGACTAAGCAAGCAAGGATTACTTCCACCGGCTGATCCCTCTCCACAGTACACCGTTCCGCGACAGCCACGCACCGAGCTGCACCTATCATATCTTAAATCGGCTCCACACCAGAAATCTCGCTTCCAATAGCATTGCTGCGCAGGGATGTTCCAACAGACGTGCAGTGGCCTACTACTATATCTACGTTCGCCACCATGGCTGCCTAGCGATGACGCTCGCCGACAACTAAGAACATACATGGTATACAATCCAACATAGCACCACGCGAACACTACCTCTACGAGAAGACTCAGAGCAAGAAACCAAGATGTCGCTATGCAATCTTTGCCAATCATTCGACGTCCTCGACGTCCCAGACCTATCGCCCGACTACAACATGCACCCCGTAACCTCCCGTGTATACCCTTCCTTGGTATCCATGATACACAAACGCCATATCAGCCTCTGGAGAAAGGACAGAGAGAAACCATCACGGAATCTTGAACCTCTGGGATTACCCTACCACCAGTCCATCGAGGAACTGGAAACTGCTGCCACAGACAACTGCGCAGTGTGCACAGTCGTACAACACGATGTCGCGCAGTTCCAATCCGAATTTGCTGAAGCAAGGGAAGATACTAGTCTTAATAGAGAGAGAAGCGCGGGACCTGATTGGAAGATGTTTGTTGTGAGGGGTGCGGGTGATACTGGGGGTTTCATGGTAGTATCGGCTGATACGAAAGATTGGTTTCACGTCTGGGTTGTTGCGGCGGTGGGATTGTGTGTTGATTGTAAGATGAGATGAGACTTTTTGGGGGGGAAAACCCCTTTTTAGGCTAATGCATCTGCAGATGACGATCCTCTTGCCGATGTTATCAGAGGACGAAGGATACTCTCCGGGTCTGAGCACACACTCAGGCATGCTCTGGGTTGGGTGCGTGCTTGCGATAAGCAACGTACCGATAGACGCTGTCATGTTGATGCTGCACCTCTTCCAGCTCGGGTGCTGGACATACGAAACTCGGCGTCGCAGAGCATATCGTTGTATGAGCCTGCAGAGGGAGAGCTGGGACGCTATGCGGCACTGAGTTATGTTTGGGGCGAGTCGAGTCCGTACGCAACTACACGAGCGAATATGGAAGCGAACAAGGAAGGAATTGAGATTGAAGAGCTGCCAAAGACATTCCAAGATGCCATAGTTGTTGCCCGAGAAATGGGTATCGGGTACTTGTGGATCGACTCCCTCTGGTATGTCTTCACTCCCCCATCATAACCATAACTAAACAAACAAACAAGCTAACAACTCCAGTATCTGCCAGGACGACTCCTCAGACTGGTCGCGTGAAGCTTCCCGTATGGCCTCCGTCTACTCAAACGCCTACATAATGCTCTCAGCAACCGGTTCCGCCTCCTCCACATCCGGTCTATCAATCTTCTCTCCCAACCGCCCAGCACCGCTTTACTCACCCTTTCCCTACGACGCTACAGACGGTAGGAAAGGCACTCTGCTTGCGTTTTCTTCCTCGCGCGAAATCGCTAGATTTCCCAGCTGGGCAGGCCCAAACGAACTCCTCAAGAACGAGCCACTCAGCCAACGAGGCTGGGCGCTACAAGAACGCTGGCTCGCACCCCGCGTGCTGCATTTCGGCAGCAAGGAGACGTTTTTCGAATGCTACTGTGGGTTCAGGTCGGAAAATGGGCTCTGGATAAAAGGGCGAAACGACACGCTCTTCCCAACTATTCTTCCTTGCTCGTTGCCAGAACCCCGACCCGATGCCGCTGCAAACGAAGCGGCATCAACAACACCAACAATAGCAGAACCAGCGCCCGTGGAACGCCAGTGGAACGCTGTACTCTACAACTACAACAAGCGCCGTCTAACCCATGCAGGCGATAAACTACCCGCGCTGTCTGGCCTCGCTCGCACCTACCACAACATGACTGGCGACACATACCTCGCGGGCCTCTGGCGCAGCACACTCGTCCAGTCACTCATCTGGCAGGCCATTGGCACAACCACAGCCCCAAGCACCTACCGCGCACCATCCTGGTCGTGGGCCGCCATCGACGGCTCCTTCGGCATGTTTACCCCCGGCGTGGGCTTCGAGAAGGGGGAGTGGAGCAGTCTTGCCACACTACATGATGCTTGGACCACGTTGAAGAACGAGGAGAATGCGTTTGGGGAAGTGACGGACGGGCAGCTGGAAATCAGCGCGCCGTTGGAACGTCTGTATCCCTTTCTGGGGGAAGATGAAGCGGGCGGGGAGTGGCCGGCGGATTCCAGGGCGGCCAAGGTTCGGACGGAGAGGGCGGGGGTGGAGGGTAGGGGGTATAATTTCGTCGTGTTTGATTCTGCGGAGCATGCGGGGAGGGGGCGGGGCAGGGAGTTGTACGCGATGGTGGTGTGGAAGCATGTTTGTGCGGAGGAGTACCGGGGGATTTGGGAGACCAAGGTGTTTTATCATGGGGTTGTTGTTGCGAGGGTGGAGGGTAAGCGGGATGTGTATGAGAGGTTGGGCAAGGTTCCTTTTGCGGACAGCGACTTGGGGGTGTGTGCTTGGATGAGTGGTGGGGGGTTGGTGGAGAGATTTACGGTGGTGTAGAGTGTATTGCCTGGTACCGATGTGATGTTGATGTACCAGCCGAGTAGGGATTGTTGAGGCTTCTTCCTTTTCAGGTTGCAAAAACAATCCATTCCAGCATTTCCAAATTCCCTTCTTCATACGGTCAAGGAAGAAGGAGTGTTGAACGAGAACGGATGAAATCTAGGAATATGGCAAGAGCGACAATCAACACAAGGATGCAATGCGATACTTTGACGTTGCCATGGCATATTCTTCACTATATCTTACTTGACACCTGTCCAGGACCCATGGCCAGAATATCACATAACCACTCTGCTGCCTTGTCCGCCATGGGTTTGGGAAAGGCGTGTTCTACGCCCTCGAACAGCACATCTTCAAACACAATGTCAAGGCTTGGGTCTTGCGCTAATACCTGCTTGAAGACCTTGTAGAAAGGCTCACCTGCTGCGTACGGAACGAGCTTGTCTGCCTGGCCACTGAGATTTAAGATGCGTTTGCCCTGAAGCTTCTCTTTCATCAGTGCCTTCATCCTGGATAGCTGCGCTTCATCGGGCGGCGTGTCATCCCCCAGAGGATTGAACATGCCCGGCAGTAGTAGACCTGCAGGATCATACTGCGCAATCGCATCCTGTAGTGCCTGGGGAAAGTCTGGAGACCCGAGGAATGCACTGCCAGGCGGGGTGGTTTCCGTGTATGTCTTTCGCTTTGAGAGACGTGCACGGTCAGTTAGCAAACGCGTGTAGTCTGGACAACCGATGCCGACAACACCAGCAGTGATTCGCGCATCACCGAGCAAGCAATGCCAGGCTGCGTGACCACCTAGCGAGATACCAAGCACAAAGTGTTGTTGGATCTTGGGGCTGTCCTTGGCTGTGAAGATGTAGGATTCGAGATGGTTGATGAGCTGTGAGGTATCGGTCGCCGTGCCGTGGAAGCATCCAAACATGTCCTGTGCATGGGTTTCATTCCCTTCTCTCCAGGCCTGGTTGTGCAAATGGTCCACTTTGCGTGAGCCGTGATTGCGTTGGTCAAAGGCAGCGGCGATGAGACCTTTTGGCGTCTTGCCGGCCCGGCCGTCTTGTACGCGCTTGTTCCATGTAGAGATGACTCGTCTGGCTATCGGAGCCATGGTCTCTTTCGTCTGCAGCCGAGGGTTGAGAAGCCATAGGCAGGCGACTGACGATGGGGAAGCAGGTAGTTGGTCGAGGCCATGGACATCGACGAGGATGCCGGCGATTGTGATGGTTCGAGAGGATACGGGGAGGTCGGACGAGTTTTGTGTGCCGTGAAGGGGATTCGTAGTCGCAGCCATGGTGGCTTGGCAGGGCTAGAAGGGCTAAGATGATGTAGGAGGTTTGAGTGGTTAGCACGACTGGAGAAGAGGATCTGAAGCTATATCCGTCTGCCGTATCTTGGAACATGCGGAGGGGCAGGCAGGGCCTCCGGGACCGAGGCAGCTGTCAACGGCAGAACTACATCATCGCCTGGCATGCTTCAGAACCACGCGACGGGCTGATGCTAGCGTGTAGACATGTATGCCTTGCAGTTACAGCGGTACAGGATGGATTTCCATCATGGGTAGGCGTGGTGGAATAGGGTACACTTGTGTCCAAACGGCCTGGAGGTACAGTGCGGGGTGCAGCTATGGCGCCGAGCGAATGCGGCAACAACACTATGCTCGAGTCTCGTTGGCGACGCAAGAAAGGGGGGCGATGCAATGAATGCGATGTAACCCACATGGCCAAACGAGAAGGCATTCAGGCACAGAATGCAGGGCGGCGCGCTGCAGAGGGCAGCGTTGTGGAGCTCCAAGGCGGTGCAGGCGGTCAGCAAGGCGGAAGAGGGCCCCTGACGCCAAAAGTATTAGCGCATCCAGACAGTTCACCGGCGAAGGCACCTGGGAGATTACTGGAACCGCGCAAGGACCCAGCCAGACGTATACTGATCCGCTGCGCCGCGTGTACTCTTTCTCTCGACTGCTGATGACATAGAATCACTATTGCGAACACGCCTTCACTTCTTCAGGGGCCACCGTTCCCATCCATCAATCCCATCGTGACGAGTGACGGCAGCAGGTTTCCCGCCCGTCGACCATGGCTGTATAACGCCCAAGAAGCCGAGCAGCCACAGCCTTCCCTAACGCGTCTCCACCGCAAGAAGACGCCCTCTGAATCCCCTACCCTCTGGCAGTGTCGTCGTCATGGCGCGCAGTCCCCGATCCAGGTCGCCCGCAGTATCCGGGAGGACAGACGATTCGGGTCGACTGCTCCCACCGCTTGGGCTGGGACAGGCCAGAAATGAGACACAAGACATACACAATCCTTCGCCCTCGGATGGGGCCCCCAAGATCATGCGATCCGCCCCAACCGGCTCGCCCTTGTCCCCCAAAGAAGCCAGCGAGTTCCCCTTCAATGTCCCAGCGAATACAAACGGGGGTAGCATCCCCCTCGAAGCCGCTGAAGTGCCCATTCGCGCCCCAAAACCCTCGTCGCACATATCAAACGGGTCCGCCAGCTCATACTACCCCCCCTTTGCGCCCATGTCCCGACACCCCACCGAGGGCGAACTCTCCGACGCACCACGCGAGCGCAAGAGCGTGCAGTTTGCTCGCTCCGCCACACTCACATCCGATCCGCCCGCGGCAAACTCGCGGCAGCACTCATGGGAGGCTGAAGAAGGTGAAGCAAAGGGCAAGGAGCGGAGTACACAGAGCTCCTCACTCATGGGCAAGCTGAGGGCACTGGCAATGCCAATGCAGGGCCACGGCCGGAGTCTGAGCGCTTTGGCCGGAGGCTCTGGTCACGAAGGCGGCTCACCCCATGGCCAACTATCACCCACGTCCGAACACGACGAACCGCGATTCGAGGCCCACGACAGTGAAGCCGACGCGGATGGCGAGTCGAGCGCCGGCGAGGGTGCTTCAAGAAGACCGAGACAAAAAAGACGCAAGAGCAGCCGGCGCTGGTTCGATGGCGAGGGCGAAGGCACCCAGACGGCACCCACCACGCCCAAGCAGACCACCGGCGGCTTCTTCTCCTCGCGTGACTCGCCCGCCGTGACGCCCACCTCGACCCGCCCGGGCTTCCTGCGCCGATCGACCATGGACGACATACCTGAGAACGAGCGCCAGGGCTACTCCGAGGACGAAGGCCGTTCGCGCATCGCAAAGGAGAGCGCCTGGACACGCGGACTGCACAGTGCTAGAGGGCTTTCATACGGCGGCTTGCGCAGACACGATCCCAATGGTGACGAATCGGAGGGACAGCAGAGCCGGCCTACGGGCAACTTGCGGAGTTTGACCACCTTCAGGGGTGCTGCTGGCGAGACACAACCCTCACCGTGGCGTATGCGTAGTGAGCGAACGTCCAGTTTGAGCGCGCAAAAGTGGAAGTCCATCAAGAACAGCCTCAAGCTGCTGGGCAACCGTCAAAAGGCAGAGCGCCAAATCGACCACGCAAAGTCTGCTGAGCTCATGGCCGAACTACTTGCAGGCGCACCTGCAGCCCTGTTCTTTGCGAGCATGTTCCAGCGCGATGAACATGGTCACAGGAGGATACCAGTCCTTCTCGAGCAGCTCAAAGTCACCATCACAGACACTGACCGCCCTGCCAAGAAGGAGGGCGATCGCCATACTGCCTTGCGCATAGAGCTCGAGTACGGCAGTGGTCTGACGAGGATGAAGTGGGTTGTCTACAGAAGTGTCGCCGATTTTGCGAACCTGCATCTCAAGTTCAAAGTCCAGGAGAAGCAAGACGCTTTCCGTAGTCGTCCGGCTAACCGTATGCGAGAAATCAAGGACAAGGCTACCAAAGACGGCGAGAACGAAAAGGAGGAAGAAAAGGAAGACCCCCGCACAAAGCTTCCACGCTTCCCTAGAAGTGTATTGCCCTACCTTCGAGGCCTCCGCGGCTATGGCATCTTGGACGACGAAGGCGAGGAAGAAGAGGAAGAAACTGCAGTCGGCGGAGGAGCCAGTGGGCCCGAGGGCGATGCAAGCGCTACCGAACGCCCAACTAGACCCAAACGAGGAAAATCTTCATTCCTAGGACGTAGGCAGTCCAGCGTAAGCGGTAGTCAGGCCCAGAGTGCTGTCGGTGCGCTTGTAGCGAGACAGGGCAGTTTTGCTGGAGCTGCCGGTCAGCCCCTTCAAGCGAAACAGACTCATCACGACCGGCAACGGAAGAAGTTGGAACAATACCTCCGAGGCCTTATGACCTACCTCATCTTCCGTCCTGACAGCAATCGTCTGTGCAAGTTCCTCGAGCTATCTGCTCTTGGTGTCCGCTTGGCGGCTGAAGGCGGCTATCATGGCAAGGAAGGCTATATGATGATCAAATCTTCAAAAGGCGTCGACAACAGGAAAGGCTGGACCAAGATAGCCATGATGAACCGTCACTGGCCAAAATGGTTCTTGGTAAGGCACAGTTACGTCGTCTGCGTAGATTCGCCCGAAGAGATGAACGTCTATGATGTCTTCCTGGTCGATGCCGACTTCCATCTCGACACCAAATCCGCCAGGATACGAGACAAGAAAGCAAGAGATCTTGCAAGCGAAGCGAAAGCGTCCGCCACAGGTCACCACCAGCTGAAGCTCGTCAACGCTGAACGCAAGATGAAGCTGCTTGCTCGCAACGAGAGGATGCTCCATCAGTTTGAGGAGTCGATCAACTTCATGTCACAGAACACACTGTGGTCTCAACGCCAGCGCTTCGACAGTTTTGCCCCAGTGCGCAAGAAGATCTATGCACAATGGCTTGTTGACGGTCGCGACTACATGTGGAATGTGTCTCGAGCTATTAGTATGGCGCGAGATGTCATCTACATTCACGATTGGTGGCTCAGCCCCGAGCTCTACCTGCGCCGCCCAGCTGCCATCAGTCAGAAGTGGCGACTGGATAGATTACTCCAACGCAAAGCACAAGAAGGTGTCAAGATTTTTGTGATTATGTATCGCAACATTGGCGCTGCGATTCCGATTGACTCCGAGTACTCCAAGTTTTCTCTACTCGATCTCCACCCCAACATCTTTGTTCAGCGATCGCCGAACCAGATCCGCCAAAACACCTTCTTCTGGTCTCATCACGAGAAGATTTGCGTCATTGACCACACCGTAGCTTTCTGCGGAGGTGTTGACTTGTGTTTCGGCCGTTGGGACACACCGCAACACGTTGTGGTGGACGACAAGCCTACCGGCTTTGAGCTCGACGATACCCCCAAGGATGCCGACCACTGTCAGCTGTGGCCGGGTAAGGACTACTCCAACCCCCGTGTGCAAGATTTCTTCGCTCTCGACAAGCCTTACGAGGAGATGTACGACCGCTCCAGAGTCCCTAGGATGCCATGGCACGATGTTGGTATGCAGATTGTGGGGCAACCTGCTCGTGATCTGACCCGTCATTTTGTACAGCGATGGAATTACCTGCTACGCCAGCGCAAGCCGTCGCGGCCCACACCCTTCCTTCTTCCACCGCCCGACTTCAACCCAGCCGACATTGAAGCTCTTGGGTTGGACGGAACTTGCGAAGTACAGATCCTACGTTCTGCTTGTGCTTGGTCGCTAGGTACGCCCAACAAGGTTGAGCACAGCATCATGAACGCATACGTGCAGATGATTGCCACTTCAGAGCACTTTGTCTACATCGAGAACCAGTTCTACATCAGTAGCGGCGAGGTGCTAGGAACGAAAATCGAGAACAAGATCAATGATGCTATCGTCGATCGCATCAAGCGCGCTCACGCCAACGACGAGGACTGGAGAGCATGCATCATGCTTCCGCTAATGCCTGGATACCAGAATACGGTCGATGAGCAGGAAGGTAGCAGTGTTCGCCTCATCATGACGTGTCAATATCACAGCATCTGCCGTGGCGAAGGTTCCATCTTTGGACGCTTGCGAGCTGCCGGCATCGAGCCAGAAGATTACATCAACTTCTACGCACTCCGATCATGGGGTGAGATTGGCCCGAACAAGATGTTGGTCACAGAGCAATTGTACATCCACGCGAAGATCATGGTCGTCGATGACCGAGTGGCCATCATTGGATCCGCAAACATCAATGAGCGTTCTATGCTGGGATCGCGAGACTCTGAGATTGCCGCTATTATCCGCGATACTGAGCTACTCGATTCGTACATGGGCGGTCAGCCATACAAGGTCGGCAAGTTCCCGCACACATTGCGCATGCGCCTCATGCGAGAGCATCTCGGTGTTGACGTTGACTGCATCTCCGAGGAGGAGATGCTCAGCCAAATGTCTGATGCCGATAGTGTCGGTTTCCAGACTGAGTCTTCTGGGCCTGGATCGCCAACAGCTCAGCGTGCGACCGAAGAGAAGCTGGAAGAGAACCACTCCAAGATGCAGGACGAGCTTATCCAGAAGGCGGAGAAGTTGCACAGCTTTAACCATGACTTTGACTGGGCGCAAGACCAGAACCCTCATTTGCAGAGCACTAAGAAGCCATCAGCAGATGCTCGTGTCCAACACAACTCCACACATATCAAAGACGTTCGTGGCGAGGGCGCTGATCATATGCTTGAAGCTGTGGAGACACGGCCAGTTACGACCCTAGCCAGGGACTCTTACATAGACGAGCATGGCCATGAGAAACTTGTCACAGATTTTGCTGCAGAAGGTGCTGCGGCTACACCAAGGAAGAGTGCAACGCTCAAAACACGGAAGCGTAGCGGCACCACCGGTACCCGGGCTAGCGCTGTCAGTGCACAGACTGACGGAGCTGGTTATGCTGGTCTCCCACCTCCCAAGATACCCCGTATGGACACATTGAAGCTAGGCTTGACACAGCTCAGCCAGCTGCCTGCTTTGCCACTTCTGGATGATACCGACATCGGCGGTCCACCTGCTCTCCAACGGACCGTTAGCCAAGGTTCCTCCTCAATCATCAACCCTTTTCTATCTGAAATGCGTCGACCTATCGTCACCGAAGACTGCATGCGTGATCCCATCAACGACACCTTCTTCCTCGATACTTGGCACCAAGTCGCAGAGAACAACACTAAGCTTTTCCGCCAAGTCTTCCGCTGTATGCCTGACAACGAAGTCCGGACATGGAAAGAGTACCAAGAGTACGCTGCCTTCTCGGAACGTTTTACCAAATCCCAAGGTGGAGATAAGAGCCAGATGCACAAGCAGCAGGAGGCGCCAGGTACGACTGGTCCGCCCGGGACCGGTCTTACGAGCATGTTCACCTCAGGGGCCGGTGCTGTCGGAAAGCAAGTCGGAGCCCTAGGCGAAAAGCTCACCGAGAAGATGACAAACAATTCCGACCGCGTCAACGGTGAGAACGGCCACGGAACGACGCATCACTCCAACATGGGCGGCGTAGAACAATGGGCCGACGAACAGGAAAAACGCGTGCAATCACAAAGCCCGCCTCCACCCACCACACGCGGTGGTCTCCACGTCGAAACAGCATCCGGCTCAACTCTAAACGAGAAGTTGGCACCTGAACCCGCCGACGACGCTGTGGTGTCACCTATGAACCCCGCTCCTCCAGAGAAGACGTTCACTTTCCCCGCTCCACCACCTATACCCAATGAACACCATACTTCGCACACGGACTTTGCTGCGCAAACCGCAAACGGACCGCCGCCAACATCCCACTCGATGCGCGACCGCTCCCAACGCGTCACCATTTCCGAACCCCCAGTCCACCCTTCGGCCCTTCCCCAAAATCAGTCCCAGCAAAACACGCAGTACGGTGGTACGCCTCACCGCTCAAACACCAAACGCTCCCGTCGTCGTGCGACAACCAGGTCGTCGAACCGCCAGTTCCACGCCACAGACGCGGATATCATGCTTGATAAGGAGGATGCGAAGCGTCTGCTCGAGTTGGTGCAGGGGCATATTGTGCTTTGGCCGTATGACTGGTTGGAAAGTGAGGAGAGAGGTGGGGGATGGTTGTATAATGTTGATCAGATTGCGCCGTTGGAGATTTACAATTAAGCTTGGCTTGTGCGGAGGGTATTGTAGGCGTGGGGTGCGAAGCATTATACTGCCATTGCATACATGTACACATTTCTCTCGTCTTTGATAATATTTTCCCTGTATCTTTTTTTTTCTTTCTTCCTGTCCCTCTCCTTTTCTCTTGCCCTCTTGTGTTGTAGAAGCGAGCCATTCTTTAGACGTTCATATACGGTCGGGTTTAGTAATATAGTAATGCATAGACCTGGATATCAAAGTCATTTGGGACCGCCTTGCCGAATCACGTTCATGTTCCTTTCCAGTATCTTTTCAAGCAAATCCCATCGCAGTGAATATGAGAGAGAGAAAGAAAAAAAACCCTTGGAATCCCGTTCGAGTAGCTACAAAGAGCTCTATATCACTCATCACTCCCCCCCCCCCTCTGCCCCATTCCACATCAACCCCTCAACGAGCAATCTCATCATCTCAGAGCCGTTAAAGACACACTGTGCACCCTAGTTTCCACCGCCCAATCGGCCCATCGTAAGCTTACCCCTCCCACCTCACTTCTTCCTTCTAAGCCTCGCCCTGGCCTCGGCTCTAACCGTTTCCTTTGCCAGCCTGGCTTGTTCCTCCCGCGCGTGTGTAACGCCATCTTCCATCGCGGACGCACGGCGTGTTTTGCGTGCAGAAGGGTGATGGGCTGGTTGGGGGGTCGCTGTAGCTACAGGAGCGGTGGGGCCGTTGGCCATGGCTTTGGCTGGGGGTTTGGGTACGAGGGTTGGTGCTTCCTCTCCTTCTTCCTCCTCCTCCTCTTCTTCTTCTTTTTCCGCGTCTGCCGCTGCTTTACCACGCGTGGTCTTTGCTTTGCGCTTCGCGGGCACCGTGAGTTTGGCTGCGGGTGCGGGAGCAAATTGAGATGACGTAGCTTCCTTGAGCGCTTTTCGTGTTCGTGGGCCGCGAAATGAAGGCTTGAAGCCGTATTTGTTCGTGGTTGGTGCAGGTATGGGGGAAGCAGTACTGGGTCTGGGTGTACCAGTGTGAGAGTTGGACTGGCGCATACTCTGATCATCGAGCATCAGGGACTTATTCTTAGGCTTGGGCTTCTTTCTGGCTGGGAGGGGGGTATCGGTGTAGTCGTCGTCTGCTTCGTCGTTTTCGCCTCGGGCTTCGATGGTTTCTTGTGCGTCCTCAAAGTCCTCGTCCCCCCCTTCCGAGTCGTGATTTCCGCCTTCGGGACCGTTGTTCCGATCTCTGGGATCACTGGTTTCGGATAAAGGACCTCCATTGCTCGGCTTCCTGGCTCTACTGGCACGTGGCTTAGCAAGCTTGCTCTTCCTTGCCGTCTTCCTTGGCGGGGCATCTGAATCTGTTTCCGATGCGTTCTTTGCCTTCTTGGACGGCTTTAAGCGCTTGCGAGGATGGACAAGCGGAGCTATAGGTGCCAGGACTGATAGCGGAGAATCTAGAGGTGTTGTAGGAGGTAATGAAGATCCTAGAGGTGTTGTAGAACCCGGATCTTCCACCGCGTCTTGATCGTTGTTAAACGAGCCGTCTTCTACCAGATCATCCTCGGGTATTGCGACCGTAGTCTTGCCGTTCGCGAAATCGGGGACAGCCACATGGTCCTCAGCTCTAGCGTTCAGCGACTTTATGTTGAATGGAGAACGAGGGTTCAATGGCCTATAAGGTAGTGCTGTCGCCGACGCATTGTTTTTGGCCGCAGCTGCTTCAGCAGGTGAAACCTCGGATCTCTCATTTCCTTCTGCATCATTCTCAGGCGTAAATGGCAGAGGAGGCAAAGCCAGACTATTCTCAAGTTGCTGTTCCGATGTTGAGGCCGATAATGGAGAGCTCGCTCGCATGGACGCTTCGTCAGTTATAAGCTCCGAGTGTAGCTTGAAGGAGTGAACATTGTGGTCGCAATACCCCAGTGGCGAAAGCTCGGAAAGACTATTGGTAGATACCTCATCAGCCGCATTCCGTAGTTGCGCTTGCCATGGACCATCGACGTTCTCTTCCAGACGCGAGAGTACGCCAGGAGACTTGGGGCTAACTGGATCATCCTCATTTAGCATCGAGGGGATCACTGGGTCGACAGTCGTATGTTCAGATCCAACTTCTGGTGTATTACCAACCGATTTGGCTTTTGAATGTGACAGAAGAGCTGGCGCTTTGAGAGGCCAGTCTGATGGTGACCGCAAAGTATCAGTAGCAAACTGGACCTGCACCGCTGAGTCGTCTGGTAGCTGATCTTGAGCCTTGGGCTCGTATCTCTGCGTCTGCTGCTGATCCGTTTTCTCTGAGACACTGTAGGCAGCTTCACCGTTCTCACAACTGATACCGGGATGTGGTGATGTAAGCAGTTCCGACTCTATCGCTGTGTCTGTCTTTTGTACTTCTGAAGCTTGAACAATATGTAGAGGGATTTCAAAGCCTGATTCGTGTATGATGAGGTCTTTGTGGTACGAGGAGGCTGGCGCAGAAGTAACGGTTAACGCCTCGACTGCGTCGTCGTTGTTTAAGCCGGCATCAAGTTTCGTCCAGACCATGATGTCACTCGCGACATATTCTTCTTGGTGGGCTGCCAGACCAGGCATAGGGACTATTTCTTGTCTTGCAGTCACATCACCTCCCATCCTGGGACTGATGGTTTCCCATCTAGTGTCAGCGGCGACCGATACGTCGTCAATGTCCATGGCATCTTGGGCTTCGACATGCTGGTCTCCCACAGCGGGTGGATTTGGTTCGGAATGTTTGATGAATGCGGGCAACGCGGTAGTCTCGGTGGCCATGGTGATGGACGCGGTACCGCTCGCTGGTAGAAAATCCTTTAATACTTGAATGAAGTTTTCCGATTGAGTAGTAGGCGAATCTGCCCTTCCAAGTATATGAGCAGTATCGTCATGGACGAGGTCGAGATCATGATTGTGGTCAACCGGGCCCAGAGTGTCAACGCCATCAGCAGCTTGAACGTCTTTCTCGCCCCGACCCTTACTATCCGAGTTATCAGCGTGTTGGTTGTCCTCTTTATCGGCCGACCAATCGAAGTCCTCAATCTCCTGCAAGCCTTCTTCCCAAATGTCCATACACGGGCTATACGCGTAATAGTCTGGTGGGTGCGCCGGGCCATCGATCCGGCCATCGGCATCGACATGATGCGCGTCGTTCGTGTAGCCTAGGTCTTCCAAGGACCAGGGTGCCACGTTTTTGGTCTCCAGCATCTCGTGACCAATCACTTCACCGAAAGACTTGTAGCCAATCAGCACTCCGAAGAACTCCGCACCATAGGCGTAAGTAGAGGATAAGTTCGGGTCGTCAAAGGTTGTCGGAGGGTCGTCCGGATCACATTGGGAATCCATCCGTGGGCGGGAGAGTAAATGCGCACTTTTTCCGTCTAAACAAACTGATCCACGAGAGACAATTGTGCAAACAGCGTTTTGCTGACCTGAGCCTTTTGCTCTTTCACGCGTCCAAAAAGTGGGGATCGTTGAGAATAGAACTAAGCGGGTATACGCGCCATCATCCTATCGTTTATTGATTTCCCACATGCGCTCGTGGCCCTGATGTGGTGTCGGAATGAATTGAGAGTGTCACTGCACGCCAGTAAGTAATGGATTGTTATGGACAACAAAGAGCGTCGTAGTTTCACCGCGCGTAACCGTGGAGCCTAGCTTGATGAATCGGGAAATTTGCTCGCTTGCCGATTTGGAATTACCAAGTGAAGGAGATTTTGTGAGTATCAACGCGCTCTCACGTGTTGACATGGGTGGTGCGGTGTGCCTAGCCGAATGAACCCACCTATAAGGAATGTTTCACTTCTCACCGCGAATGTCAAACCAAGAGATTGAAATCGTGTACGAATATATTAGGTTAAGAAGAAATCCAGTTGCTGGTGGGTATCATGTTCAAGCCGCCAGCTGTCCACCAGTCCTCCACTTCTTGCTAGGTCAAAGATGGTAGTATGCGTATGAGAAAGTGCCAGAAAAAGGGCTAATGGTTTGGGGAGTTGCAAGAGATCCGTTGAATGGCTTGGAGTTCATCATATGGGTATCGCGTTGCTGATGGCATTGCCCGTATCCACAGGTAGCGCCAACACGCTGTTGTGGTCAGTGCCGAGCTCGCAAATGTGTAGAGATAACTCACCTCTTTCCCGCATCAGTTGCGCAGCAGCAGCAGAGAAGCGATGCTGGCCAGCAGAAGATCTAAGAAATATGAGCAAATCATCACGCGCAATTAAGATGGTACCTACAGCCATGCCGACGGTGACTACAAAACCAAGAGTAGGCCCAATGACCTTACAATGACATGGGTTCTGATTGCTGCTCGCGGAAATCTCATTAGTACAACGCGTTGGTTTCCAAATGGCGAGTTACATACGTTCCGCACTGGAAGCACACGACTGGGATAGGAATGCAGTCGCACATGTTGACGAGAGAGATACAGGAGAGATGATGCGACTGGCTTCGTCTGCTGCACGATAGAAGACACGAGATGAGGTTTTGAACGTTGCCAAGTGAGGAGATGGTGGGTGGAGAATAAGATAATCAGAGGTGGGAAGGCTGAAGTCGAGATGCTTGTTGTCGCGCTAGTCTACGTCATCTCCGGCGATCGCGAATCGGAGAGACGCGTCAGCCACATCATGCCTCTTCAATTCGATGCTTTGCATTCAACAACACTTGGACCTGTCTAGCCCACGCAACTATCTACCAGGTGCGTTTTCATGAACTTGCTTTCGGAGACTTTTCCTGGCCAGTTTCTGGCATTTGCCTGCGCTGTTAAGAGACTGGGAATAAGGATGCGGCCAGCTGGCGAACATCGCCTGCGTGTTCGGCCTTGTTCCTTCTTGTCCCCAAGACATCTGTCGCAAACACACGCCGACATACGACACCCGAATCCTGGAGACTGTTTGCTTCTCAATGGAAGCCTCAAGCGAGAAGCTGTTACACTACCGTCTTTTACCCAGAATGTCGCAAACGTAGCTGATGTACATTCTCTACTTTAACCGTCTTTTAACCTTCTTTGATCTTGCCCTCCAGTCCATCATTGTACTTGTCAAAACAGAGTCTTCACAACCCCGGCTCACCCTCACTCCCAACAGCGGTAAAGCCTTCTGAATCATCAAAGATACACCGCTTCTCCCCATTCTTACAAACACGAGTGTCCCAAGGACCAGCCCACCCGTCTTCTGCATCCACGCGTAGTCCATGGCTGAGCGGAAAAATGTCCGAGTCGGTATCTAGACACACCCAATGGTATCACGGGTTATGCGAGGATTAGAGGAGACATTGCGATGGGAATTGTGGAGGATAGAATAGCGCGCGATATTGAGACTATACGTGCTTTATTACTTCATCACCTCCCGAAAAAGACTCTTTTAATGGATGATGATGAAGAGGTTAATTCTGATAACGAAAACGGTCTGTATGCGCAGAGCCGTATGAACATAGTACAAAGTAGGGATAACACGATATCAAACGTACTTCCAACACTACTTTGCATAATACCGCTTCACCAAATGAGGAGAACGCAAAATGGTGTCGAACAAACTACGTTGTACAAGTTCGTATAAGCCACCCAACGCAAAATATACGAGTGCAGTATAAAGATAAATAGCCTTTCAGATAATAATACCATGTATATATACTAATGAATTTCTCGATACCCCCACGATAGGTTACCCTGCGTGCTTCTTTCACAGAATCGTGATGCGGACCTTGGGATCCTGGACTGTGATCATACCCCAAGATTCACCCGATTCCGTCATCTGAAGATCTTTCAATGTCAGCCTATCCAAATTAAAATCCACTTCATCTTTTCTTTTCTTCGTCATGGCTTCACCGTTCCTCGCAAAGGTTGCGAGGCCGATCCTCTCAGCACTGACTACTGCCTGGAACACCCACGTTTTCGTCTCTGGCATCTTCTTAACCTGCTCTATGACCTCGTTGGTGGTAAGAAGGACTTGAGGCCCGTTATTGCGTTTATGTTCGGAAACTTTGTTGCATGGTTCGTCTGGTTGTAGTGCTGGAGGGCTCGGCCGTGGTCGCAACACGAAGGCGTTACCGGGATCGAGAAATAGAGCATACAAATGCGGAGGTAGAGGCTCGTCGCGATAGTCGAGATACATATCCCCCTGAGAAATGCGGCGGCTGTCATCTGGCGGGAAGCGAATCTCAATTGGCTCCCCGTGTGTACCCCACTCGTTGCTGCGGCGAGCGCGAGGAAAAAGTTCATAAACAGGGCCCTGGGTATATGAGTCAACACTTTTTCTCCTATGCTATCTCAAACAAAAGGTGGGCTATACTTCTATTACAAGCCTGCCTGCTTTCACCATCCCGTACTCATCAATGCCGCTCGGTGTGGTAGAACAACTGATGATCCGAGACACGAGATTGTTGTAAGTGAGTGGAAGAAACCGGACAGGGGCATCCAGTGACGCCCAAGACCATGAGGGCGCTCGATATTCTTCCGGTTTCATCACACTGCCTAACAGTTTCCCTTTAATCGGAGTTGTGTCTTCAAAGGATTCTTCCTGCGGATAAACGCGCCAAAACAAGTCTTCTGGGAGATGACGCGCCCATAGCCCAGCAAGGTACCGATCTCCTGTCGCCTTGGCTAGAATTCGCGCCAAACCGGACAATGCTGGAAGCTTGTCCTGGTATTTAGTCAGTTTTCGTTGGGAATAGTTCTGCACCAAGCTGAGCCATCCCCCCTCCCACCTTCCTTGGTGTTGTGGTGTCGGCTGATGGCTTGGAATGAAGGACGCGCTATGCTCTGTTACACCATGGTCCTTGAAGGGAATCAGTTGACTCCCAATGAGTAGTTCCAGGCTGAAGAACTTGTTTGGAAAGGTAAACCCGTCTTCAGATTGCACCGCACAGTCGCACTGGAAGTAGATCTGATCCTTGGCATAATGGACAATCCTCGAAGGAAGGAGTCGTTCTTGCAGCGTCCAGCCACGATTACTGAGCGGCTCATCTTCGAGCGGGTCGAAGACCTGACCAAAGGAACCGACCATGGCCATTTGCGGGCTGTTCGTGCAGGAGCCTGGGAGCCATTCTTTGAAGAAGTACATCTTGGAATCGTTGTTTCCATAAAGATTTGGGAGCCTCATCTTTGTTGCAAGGGTATTCTGGCCTCGAGCGTGAGCCGTCGTATTGTAACCTAGTGATCGTGCTGGTGATGAAAGATAGGGTGTGTCCGTACGCTGTGGGAAGCAGCCCGTCTGGCTATCAGAAGAATTTGCCGCAGAGATGGTGGCATATGAATTGCAATATAATTCTCCCATTCGCGGCGCCTCCTTTTCCCAGTCAAGTGAATCCTGGATGATGCAAAGGCAGTCTATCCATAGGAAACGAATACCAAGACGACGGGTGATCTGAATAGCATCTCGAAACGTTTTGGGGAGCGAAGCAACCATAACACCACGTTTCAAATCTTCATAGTTTGATCTGGTAGCTGTAAGCCTCGGAGACTTGCCCCATGAGTGGCTTAGCGCAATGTATCTGCCGCGTTTGCCACAGCTTTCGTGAAGGGCTATCAGTCCATTGGAAGTGGAGACATCAAGTACTCTAGTGGGAAGTACTGGGTCTTCCGGTGGGCTTCTACATCTGTGGTGTGTGGTGCAGCTCCGGATCCAGCTCCGGATTCGTTCTTACGCTACATTCGAGCTAGAATCGACCTCGGGAAACCGGCGAGGCATGCATGGTACCGCAAATGCTACTTGTGTTAGTGATGCGGGCCTCGCGTCATGGTCTTTAAACGGGAGACTCACCACCATCTGTGGATAGTGAGAGAGCGCTTCCGCGGACATGTACGTCCCTTCTGTGGTTGTTGATAGAATCAAATATATGGCCAGACGTTCCAAATCGAGCACCGATGCCCATGATATACCACCCATCGAGGGATTTTTCACTCGCCTCCGGCTGCCTCCAATAGTTACCATACAGCCAGATCCCCATGTGTTGTGGAATCTGCGCACCCAAGTCGTCTAGATCGATGGTGGCAGCTTCAACTGGTTCGATACCTTGAGCCTCCGTAAAACCTGTGGTATCTATAAACACTGGGAGTGGATACATCATTTCAGTATCCCAATCAAACTGCATATGAGAGAAGTAGCCGCCACGGTTTCCAGTGACCACATCCGATTCCATGTGCGGCATGGCAGGTCTTAGTTCCTTGATATAAGCAGCTTTGCGAAGAGTAGTTCCACGTTCATCTTGGGGCACACAGATGGTCTCGTAGCGTGTCCAACAAGGGCGACTACCCGGCCGACGTTTTTGAGAGCGACGAAAGTTGGAGACAGCGGCATAGAGAACGAATGCACAAAGATTGCATGTTGCTGCTGAGGCTAGCAGGGCTTGAAGTGATGTATGATGGGGTTCTCCCTCCTCGTCTTCGAACGGCAGGCAGTACCACCTAACATGCCTGCAGATTCCGCACAAGGTAAGCTCTGGGTCCATCTCCGTCTGGTTTTATCAACTTCTGTGTACACGCACCGGATCCTGTCTTCTGCTTACCTAAGTTGTTCCAGGGACGCACCCCGCCTCTGCTACACTGACGCTAACGTACTCTCTTGATGCAAGCTGGAATAGGTATCAACGTCGCTTTCGAGGAGCTAAAGGGTGGCACGACTGCTTGTTTCCATGGCATAACTCACTGTGGAAGTAGGTTATGAAGCTACCGCTCTGGGGTGGGCATGAAAACCATGGACTATAGGGGGGGAGGGCGGTGCTTTCATGACAATGAGGAGTTTGTTGCAAAGCCAGTCTCTGTACTTGGACCGCGTCGAATTACTAAAACAGGATAGGTGGAAGAGATAAAGATTCCATCATCCGTAATCCAGATAGTCACATGTAATTCTGTAGCTTCAGCCGTTTGATGATAGAAGCAATGGGACTAGAGCGCTAAGGGCCAACTCCGCATTTAGCCACCACGTTAATGACGAGTGGATCCGCTCAGCTGAACATAAGCGAGCCTCGCTACTTGATGCGTGGCCAAAATGGACAGACTACAGCTAATAGCGGAGTTTTATTCGCTAGCGGCCTGCAAGCGTGACATCGGAACGATGTCTCAGCTGCCCAGCTGAATTACTAGGCAGGGTTGAACCGAGGGCATATGAAGGTAGCGAGAAAAGGTACGTGTGTGGTTCCAGTTTTGCAGAGCATAGATCTCTACAGGAACTTCTTTGGTAAGCTTCGCATACGTCAGTATGAGGATGATGTATTGCCCAGTGTAGGATTGATAAATCTAGTAACGACATCAAGACATGAGTATTGTGAATTATGGAGTAGGCACTCAAGGGAAGCAGTGTAGGCAAACACAAAGTCGGTTAGTCAGGCTGAGATGAGATTAATCGTAAAAAGTAGAGTGTAAGATGGAAGACGCGGCTGATTGATGCATCCATGGATGTGGAATGCAACGATCTACTTGACCTTTCCTGCCTCGGCTAGGCGCGCTGGACCCTGAACGTCAGGCTGCATACCAAAAATAATAGAGTCATCTACGATGCCGTCAAACAATGCGCGGGCCGCTACCCAACACCTTTCCAGAGTTCGAACGCTCGCTACACCAGTTGTTCTGTTCACGCCGCAGCTTCCACAAGCTTTCGAGAGTCCCACGACGTGTACTATTTCGCGAAGCGCATGGGAGGAGAGGGAACATGGCGGGGTATGAAGAATGGTCACAGCAGCAATTGATTGCAAGGATACAAGAGTTGGAGAAGCAGATAGGTGGGAGTGCGCAAGGAATCGCTGGGACGAATCCTTCGCCACCTACGAATGAACCGAACTCGCCACCTACAGAATCGCTAAAGCCATGGGAAATTCGCACGGCTCGCAAGTCGCCGCCGAAGGCGTTTGATGCTTCGAAATATAGCACACGGTTGATCGCACTGAAGTTTGCGTATCTAGGACAGAAGTATAATGGCTTTGAGCATCACAAGAACAATACTACGCCGCTACCTACCATCGAGGAAGAGGTTTGGAAGGCGCTGGTCAAGACACGGTTAATAAATCCGATACCCACGGATGGCGATGAGCAGAGATATGAGAGGATTGATAAAAAGACTTTTGCGAAATGGGATAGGGAAGGTGCCGATGTAAACTGGGACGGCTGCGAATACTCCAAATGTGGACGGACGGATCGGGGGGTTAGTGCTTTCGGGCAGGTCATTGGAGTGCGGGTTAGGAGTAACAAGCCTTTGCTAAAGGTATCTGGACCTGTACAAGACGCGGAGAAAAAGGACGCGGACAATGAAGAATCGGCACCATCATCAAACGACATCCCAGACACTCCACAAAAGCCGTTCAACGACCTCATCGACGAACTTCCTTACATCCAACTGCTAAACCGCGTCCTGCCACCAGATATCCGCGTTTATGCGTGGTGCCCTAACCCACCAGCAGACTTCAGCGCACGCTTTTCTTGTAAAGAACGGCGGTATAAATACTTCTTCACAAACCCCTGTTTCGCACCTGTGCCCGGCTCTTCTGGACTATACAGCACCAACACCAACTACAACAACTCCAAACCCATTACTACAGAGAATCAAGAAACGATGCGTGAAGGCTGGCTCGACATCGAAGCGATGCGAAAGGGTTGCAAATCTCTAGTCGGCCTCCACGATTTCCGCAACTTCTGCAAAATTGACGCAAGTAAACAACTCACAAACTTCCAACGACGCATCTTCCACGCCGATATCGAAGAAGTCTCTCCACTATCTGTACCAGGCTTCCTCTCCCACCAAGCTCTTTCCTCTCCCTACATAGACGGAGAGCAACCGAAACTATACTCCTTTACCCTCCATGGCTCCGCCTTCCTCTGGCACCAAGTCCGCTCTCTAGTTGCCATTCTCTTCCTCATAGGCCAAGGTCTCGAGTCCCCATCTCTCGTCCTCCAACTCCTCGACATAACCGCCAACCCCCAACGACCCAAATACGAAATGGCATCTGACGCCCCCCTCGTCCTCTGGGACTGCATCTTCCCGCATGCTTCCGAAGTGCGCAGCACTGAAGAGCGGGAACACGGCTACGAAGACAGACTCGAATGGATCTACATTGGCGACGAAGGAGGCAGCGAACCAAAAGCCAGAGGGATAGCCAAAGGCGGAGGCCCTGTTACTATCGGTCGCGGGAAATGGGGTCGCGGCGGCGTCATCGACGATGTATGGGAAATGTGGCGCGGAAACAAAATGGACGAGACGCTTTCGGCGCTTTTGCTCGATAAGATTGCGGGCTTGGGACAGTCGACGTTGGATGCTGAGGTGCCGGTTGAGAAGCAGGACATTGGTATAGCAAGGGGTGGACCGAGGGTATTTGATGGAGGGGATTTGGGAAGAGCGAAGGGGAACTATATGCCAATTTTGCAGAGGGAGAGGCAGGAAAGTGTCGAGGTGGTGAATGAACGGTACAGAGTCAGGAGGGGTATCACTGATTGTACTATCGCGAATGAGGATGGGGATGAGTAGATGCTAAAAGGGCAACATGTACATGGGATCAGTTGGTATGCAAACCTGCTAGTAAATTATCCGCATGTCTGATCAAGCAAGAAACACTTTATTGGGTATCATAATCTGTCGCGGCTTCTTTCCTCGACATTTTCCTCTTTCCCGTCACTAGATGCCCACTCTCTATTCGTACGGCTGTCCAAACCCTAATCTCCAGTATTCAACTCCAGATCAATCTGCACCCCGTTACTAATCGCATAATCTGCACACGTAAGATTATCATGAAACGGCCTTTCCCCCTGCCTCTTCAGCATAATCTCGTGCACCGGTCTACCAATCTTGGCGGCGACCATGGCTTTTAGCAGTTTAATGGGGTCGCTGGGGAGGCAAGGGACCTGTGTCTTTGTGCCCAGACGGTCGTTGATGGTGACGAGGATCATGGGCTCGGATGGCGCGGCGGGGGCAGCAGGTTTCTTTTCTTTGGGTTTGCTGTCGCGATCGCGGTTCGAGTCTCGTGGTTTGCGGTCGCGCGAACGGGAACGGCGGCGGCGGTCGCGGCTCGAGTCTCGTCGTCGGTCGCGGGACGTGTCTCGGGGCCGGCGATCACGTTCTCTGTCGTCGGTGCGGCGGAAATCACGGTCCGAGTCTCGCGGTCGCCGCTCCCTGTCTCGGTCGTCGCGTCGTCTTTCTGGATCGCGGCGTTCGCGGTCCCCCTTGAATTTGAGGCCGCTGAAGTTTTTGGGCTTGCGGGGCCCGGGGGACCTTCGTGGGGAGCGAGAACGGTCGCGGTCGGTTTTTGAAGAGTCCATTGCGATTGCTGCGTATGTGGGAGGTTGGTAGTGTTGGTAGAGAGGTAGAGAGAAGGTATCACCTGGACAGGCAAGGCAGCTTCGTGGAAAACGTGATGATCTTATCGATAAGAAACGTGCTGAGCGCGTCATCCCGTCCCCCTAAGCTTTCTGTCCCCCCACATTCCGCCTTTCAGACTGTTTGCTAATCTGGAGATGCTTCCTTCAAACCGAACACTATGTTGACACTCGTTGACCGCTTGAACTCTCCGCCGGCGCAGACATTGCACGTTTTACAGCCCACGTCGTCAACCATTACATACACCGTCTCAACGCGTCCCGTTCCCAAGACACTACCCGCGCGTGTAGCATACTATGCAGGGATATTGCTGAGAGTAATACTGAGTATCGCGAGTGTACTAATGCTGTGGTTGAAATGGCGCGTCACACAAGAAGCTCAATTCGGAAGTCTCATACTATGGAAAATGGATCACGGTGCAGAAGCGCAGTTCGTGAGACTTGCCGAAGCTTGCCAATGGCGATATCTGTTACCTAGTGCCTGCGTCATTCTCTTCCTGGCCTTCCGCCGGAACTACATAGGTAAATACGTTTCCTAGTCTTGGTCTCCCGTGCTCTCAGGCTAACGCAATCTACAGAAGAATCCCTCACCGTACTTCGTGGCCTCGGTGTCCAGACGTCGACTACATCTTCGACGTATCTTCAGACGCCCACTACACGCTTCATACCCACTACGAACATACAGGACGTCTTCATACACGAGGCGTTCAAGGGATTCGAGGTGAGATTCTATCTCATGATAGTAGTGGAGGGGGAAGAGGAGGTGGTGGTTGTGTTTCCGAGATTGCTACCGAGAAGAGGGACGCTGGAGACCGTTTGGAGGGGCGTAAGAGGGGGGCTATGGGAAGATGGCGTCACAAGTGCAGAGAAGGAGGAGAAAGTTGCGAGCAAAGCAGAGCAAATCATAGAACCATGACATGTAATGTCTATTTCCAACTTGATAAGATGCTATAGCGATGAGTCTATTGCAATCAACTGAATATAGAGTTGGAAGACTAGACGCTTCCAACATAGCAGTGTTGGGTTATGAAGCTTGATAATTGCCAACATCGTTTACAAGCAGGATTAGTGTATGGAGACCTTGCAAGCAGTCCTTGCCTGCTTTAATATAGTATCTTTCTTTATCCGTTAGGCCTCTGTTCCGCTCGGCATAAGCTCCCCTTGAGTTTTGTAACTATTTGAGACCAAGGATTGAAGGCCATGTATAGGGAGGGCGCTAACCTCCTCGTTTCCCTCCTTCCTTTGCTTCTTCATCCAGCGCACTATGACGGTCAGTATTTGTTGCATCCTTTCTTGAACGGGGCTGGCTTACATCCACAGGCATTGCACAGCGTCTTTGGTCCCGCGGGTCCTCTCCTCCACTCTGGTGATTCCGAGGTACCGCAATGGGAACACAAATAACTACGTACAATTTTGGGCTTCTTTCCTTTATCTTTGTTGCAGGATTTGCTGCTATTGGGGTATAAAGACACTAGAATGCCGACATCCCCTATGAAGCTTGTATTTTCTGTCCTAGCGTCCTGGGCTGGTTCGAAGGATTGTGATTCTGAATCTCTTGATCTCGGCGGGCTCCCCGAGGCAGGGACTTGATCGAAATTTGCTGTACAAGCTTCCCTTACCATCTGTTGAGTAAAGGTCACGTTTGATTCGCCAGATTGCGCGAGAGATGGTCTGCGATAGAAAATGGTCTCTGCTCGCTTGCGTTATGGAGAGCAAGGTCAGGAACTTACCTTCTGCCATCTTCTCTTGCAAAGTATGAGCGTGCAAGAATTCTTGTTCCTCATCGTGGAGTTCTCCAAGGCGGTCCGTGAGCCTTGTGTTCTCGATCTTGTGCTCTAAAAAGGAATCCATCAGGGCAGCACTCTTGGTCGGATAAGGGCGGGCAATCATAAAGAGCCTTCTGTAATGGATGCTGCCCCTTAGCATAGAGCTCGAATCATGGCCTTTACTGCAATGAGCATGGCCGTGTGATTCGAGTATGACCCAGCTTCCATCGGGTTTGCGGAAGCGGTGGAAGAAACGCAGCGGGTTGCCAGTTGCGATTGCATCGTCCATTTCTTTAGTGAAAATACCAATATCGTCCGGGTGGATAAAAGCACCGATAAAGCGACCCGTCAGCTGGGTGAATTCGTAGCCGGTAACAGACAAACACGATTGGGATGCATAGAGGAATCTACCATCCGAATCCAATACATATAGAAAGTCTGGTATTTTCTCCACGATGCGCTGCTGCCAGTCGCATCGCTTCGTGAAATCCGTCAGAGGATCTTTGATAATGGTCGAGAATGATGTTGTGGTGTCGGTCGGATATCGGCCTGCATCGATGTTTGTTGTTGTTGTTGTTGTTGTTGTTGTCGTCGTCGTCGTGCTCTGAGAAGCACCAAAAGACATCGCATCCAGAAGGTTGCGTGTGGTGTAACCAAGGATCAAGGCTGCCGAGCTGCTTTACAAGATTCAAGTACTCACCTTGTTTTTTCTTTGAAATGGCACATGCGTGGCGAAAAGATCAGCGGTAATGCGTGGTTATTTTCTATGAGGGACATCAGATGCTAGCATGCAGAAGTTGCTCAAACGCCACCCAGCTTTTCCACATCTCCACTCATGGGTGGCTTTCACCAACTCGCCAACTAGCCACATTGTCGAGGTTTATTTAGTTCAGGGACCCCATGCTCACCAGGAGCTTTTGATCGTTAAGACGTGCTGCATTTTCCGGGTGCAACTATGACTTCTCATCATCTGTTGGCGTAATGACCCTCGTGCTGATGATTCGAAGATCACCGGTACTGTGCTTCTTCTCAATCGCACAGTATGCATGGCAAGTGAAGAAGAAAACATTTACAGCGAAACAAGTACTTTATTCCGCGGACATTGAGACCGGGTCCAAGTAGATGTTATTCCATTGCACCGCTCTAGAACGGCCCAGACTCGCTGGACGTTGAGGAAGCCCTCCAACTAATCTGCATGCGTCTGAATACATCACGCTGTTGCAAGCGGCCCGTGCGCGAGCCGGCCGCTCCACAAACAAAGCACAAGCCACCAGCACCAAGATCATGCTCTGCCACCGTTCCGTCAGTTCTTTGTCTCAGCAGGGACCTCT
Source organism: Alternaria brassicicola (assembly GCA_002796735.1). NCBI lineage: Eukaryota > Fungi > Ascomycota > Dothideomycetes > Pleosporales > Pleosporaceae > Alternaria > Alternaria brassicicola. The sequence continues at coordinate 223,150 of PHFN01000029.1, forward strand.
GTTAAGAAAGGTGCATTCTGCTAGGGACACTGCAGGCTAAGAGTCTGCTATCGCCAGCTTGCTAGCCTCTCTCCTACTGTACTGCGAGCACCCGCACACACACTAAAAACTAGCTGCTAGGCGTACATGCACCCCTACTAACCATTCAACATCGCAACACAGTTCAAGTCCCTGTAGACAAGTTTTTACCTTACACGGTCAAAGACCAGCGGTTCAGCCATTCGCCTCTCGTCAGGCAGACTGCCCTTTGCGCATATGCTAGCGTCCCACTCCGATCTAGAACTGCGTCTAGAGGTTTCTGTTGCCTCTAGATCTCCATGTGTTGCCTCCAGATCTCCATGTGTTGCCTCCAGATCTCCATGTGTTGCCTCCAACTCCCCTTACGCGATACTCGACTGCAGACTAGGCTCTTAGCGAAACTGTCTACAACACGGGGTCGACACGGCAGTGGGAACGGCAATAGATGCCAAGGTTGTTTCAGAAGGTAGAGAAGCGGTACAGTAAAGACATTGATACGGAAAAACACCTTCTACAGCATGTAGGACATTGAAGTAGCTTTGCTGAATAGCTCGTTACTAGCGTGGTTGGAGGACGTATTCCCAAGACTGTCTGTTGTCTGCTACTGCAGCTTCCCACCATGTCTAGATATGTTGTCTATTGACTTACGTCTCTTACCCGACCGTATACGGCTGTTGGTTATCAACGCGATACAAAAACCCGGGACAGGGTTCAACTTCATAGCTACCTTCGAAGGGCCTACCCGCGCTTCCTCCGCAGTAGTTGATCGAATCAAGGCTCGTACTACGTTTCTACTCGTGTTATAGCCTGCGGTATGTATAATCTTCTCAGCTCCTCTAGACCCGTAGCAGAAACCAGGCAGGCGCTTATCCACCTCAGCATTAATTCACCAGCTATTTCCAAAAGACAAATACACCTTAAATGCAAGCCTGTGCCCATTTCTCTTCCCTCAGTACCGGTACCTAGTACTATAGTCCTTGGGACTAACCACCAAACCCCTACCCTTCTTTGCCCCCCGATAGACCGTCTCAATGATATCAATAAACTCCTGTTTATCCTCCAGCACCCAATTCAGCTTGTTATTATTTCCCGTCCCAAAATCACACATCATGTGCTTGTTGCGGAAGAAGAACATGACGGTACACGGATCGTACAGCTCGTACATGGCTTTGAAATCGGGGACTTCGTCCAGGTCGCAGAGGTAGATGGCGCAGAAGTTTTTTACACGGTCTGCAATCTTGTAGAGCACCTCGTCTTGCGACATGCAGTCGGGGTCCGAGTCGCGGCCGAAGCGGATTAGCACTAGGCGGTCTTCTTCGCTGAGGATGGCTTGGTCAACGTGCCAGCCTGTGCGTAGGTGGGGGAGGACTACGGAACCCATGGTGCGTGGGCGGGTATGCGTGCGCGTGTGGAGTTTGGGTTGGACGTGGGTGGCGGTGGAGGGTGAGACGTCCAAGTATGCCGGGATACGGATGCGCTTCGTGCGATGGAGCGGTAAGGATGTTTTGCGCGTGAAATGCAGTCGCTGATATTTGTGTTTGCGCAAGCGTCGAATAGATGGGAGAGTTGACAGAAAGTTCCAAGGTTGCGCCGCCAGGCAGCTAGAGCGCATCAGCTAGAAAGTTCGGGCGGTCCCGAGATCGCCCCCCACTGCACGTCATGTCGGCTCCAGTCGACGTCGACCAAATACATTATGTGCATTTTGCAACACTTCATTACCACTAATTGATTATGTAGTCTTCTATGTTGTACGATCAGCGCAACAGACTCGCCCTGCTATCGCTCCGTCTTGATGGATGACGGCAGCTAGATCTGCCTACAGAACTGTCTAAGAGAGTGAATGTCGCCTGTGTTGCTGTCCGATCCCACTGATACTAAGAAGTATGCACGTAAGACTGCCAGGTCTCTGTCCTCTGCTGATAATTGCTTGTTACGCGCTGTGCCTCTGTAACTGTCATTTGGGCACTTGGACGACACCTACCAATTGGTTATCATAACATAGACTTGGTACGTATGTATAATGCATATATACGGCGACAGCCTTTAGTCAAACTACAAAGTATACCTGTAGAAAGGACTCTTATCACCCATGAGCAGCAGCTCCTGGTCAGAATACCTCGCACGAATAGCCTCCTCACCATGCTCGGCAACCAACTCATCCCTCTTCCTATTCTCCTTTGCATACGCCCACCTCAGCACAAGAGTCATGAGAATAGCGGTACAGCACATTGCCAGACTAGCCGAAAAGCCAGTCGTGTACTTTGGCGCCTCGCGAGCAAGGTAGATGTTACTGCCCATGATGCCGCCCATGTTTCCTACGGAAATCAAGAGAGCCATGCCGACGGCCCGCTTCGAGGACGGGGCGAGGGAGTTGCCGATCCAGGAGACGAGGCAGGTAAAGGGGCAGTATAGACCTCCAGCCACGGGGAAGAGGAAGCCGTAGGTGATGCCTGGGTAGGCGGGCTTGGGAATGGCTAGTTGGGCGATGAAGCCGCATGCGGCGATTGAGTAGCCTGCAATGATGTATGGGGAGCGCCTGCGTGTCAGGTCGGAGGCCCATGCGAAGATGAGGGTAAGGATGGCGGCGAAAACGTAGATTGGGATGGTCATGAGTTGGGCATTGGCACTCGTGTAGCCGAGGCCCTGGATGACAGAAGGCACGGTGGCAGTGAATCTGCATGCAAGTGTTAGCCATGGATGCGTGACACGCGATGGTGTCGTAAGCTTACCCGTAGACACCCACAGTATTGCCCCAGAAAACGACCGTAGCAGCCCAAATCTTCCAGTCGGAAAGACCAGAGAGAATCTGCTCTTTTCCAATCTTATCGTTGTTGGTGGTCTGTCCTTGCCCAGATCCGGAATCGTTTGCCAACCGGGAAATGAGCAGGTCGCGCTCTTGTTGGGTAAGGAATTTTGCAGTTTCTGGACTATCAGGAAGAACCTTCCAGATGATGAGCGCGAGAGCCACGGGAATCAAACCCTCTATCGTGAAAATCCATTGCCATCCCGCCAGATTAGAGCGGCCGTCGAGTTGCTCGATACCGTAGGCGAGTAGACCACTGAAAGCACCAGCAAGAGAGGCGGCTACGTAGAAGACAGCCATGCGACGCTGAAGTTCGAAACGACGATACCAGATGGTAAGCAAAAATGTTGCCGCAGGGAAGAATCCAGACTGTAAGTGTAAGCACATGTTGCCGGATCTGTATTCAAACGTTTTCCACGCACCTCTGTCACACCCAAAAAAAAGCGTCCAGCGAGCAGTCCACCGTAGCTGGATGTCAGACCCATGAGCGTCATAACGAGACCCCAGCTGAACATCAGAATCGCCATCCAATAACTTGGACGCATCATCTTGAGCACAATGTTGCTAGGTACTTCGAGGAGCGTGTACGGGACGAAGAACAAGGTAACCGCAGTGTTGTACTGACTACCGTCCATGCGAAGGTCATCCGTCATGCCAGCAATCTTCGCATTACCGACTACAATGTGTTAGCAATTCATTCTACATTTGTTCAAGAGTGTGCACTCACTGTTACTCCGGTCGATAAACGCAACAAGATATAGGAGGGCCAGCATTGGAACGAGCCTCACGTCCACCTTCCTCAACACTCGCGCAGCCTCTTTCTCATCGAGATCTATATTCTGCGCTTCGACCTCGCCACTCCCGGATGAAGTTGAAATCTTCTCCACGACATGCTCGGTCCGCCGGTGCTCAGCAGAGAGCTTGTCGTGATCGAATGGTGTCGCCATTGTGTAATTAAAGGTGATGTAAGACGGGCAAGGAGGCTCGCAGGGCAATGCACGACCTCAAACCCCTTGGGAACTTCTATCCTTTAAGCATCTCGGTAGAGTGCAAAGCCCGAAGCATGGCATCACAGCGGCATACCTTATTCGGCAAGAAACCCACATATCATGCATACCTTGCCTCCTCCAAGCTCCCCACAACGTAATTGACCCTCTTGTGTGGAGGCGGATCGAACCTATCTTGGCCCCTGGGGTAGCAAGGGGCGCCTTTTGCGGGGTAGCTTTTGCAGGATCAACACGTGCCCGGTCGACACGTGCTGCACCATCTGCATGGTGTTGTGACGTGTGGTTGGATCGACTGTTACGCGACACTGCATTGACTGGAGGTGTGCAGGGGCACATTTGCCGATCTCAGAAGCCGCGGTGCCGGTGTCGCCGGACGGTTCGTCAGAAGAGGACCACCGGCGATAGACTGGGGAAAAGAAAAGTTGTGTCGGTCGCCGCGCCGCGTATTTTGCGTTTGAGGATGTAGACCATGGACATTGTATGGCCGGTACCCAAGGTCCATGCTCCTCCAACTGACGGTCTGCATCATGTACAAACACGTCCGCAGGCTTTTTGCAAGACAGATGGGTAGTTCAGTGAAAAGCGCTACTTGTTGCGTCCCTGTGTCGGAGATATCTAGCCACGCTCACATTCGAGCCTACGCAAGCTGCGCGTCTATACATGCCCAAACTACATGAGGTTGCACATATCAGGCCCTTGGCTTTTGGCACCTGCCTTGGTCGTCGTCTTCGCACTCGTCCTTGCAACATCCTCTAGTACCTGCCTGCAGAGCTCTCCGGTCAGCGCACTGCATTCGGCGTAATGATCGCACAGCATTCGCTGCGCGGTTTGCAAGCCCTCGTGCGGCATGACGCTTGCGCCTTTGCCCTTCTTATCCCGGCCATGCTCCGCTAACGTCCACTGTTTCCTCAAGTCTCGCTTGAGACCTAGAACCATCACAGGCAGGTTTTCATCATAGTTGAAGTGTTTGTTCACTATCGGCAGCCATGTCGAGGAGAGAGAGTCGAGCGACACGCGTGAGGATATGTCGTAACAAAGGATGACAAAATCTGGATGCAGAAGCGTGTAGTTTTGAGGTGAGGCCGTGTCAAAGAATTGTAGCCTGTACGGGCGGCCGTAGAGCGAGATGTCAAAGGCATACGGCTGGTCGATGTCGCGCAGCTTGGGGAGCTCGTACGGTGGAGGGTCGTCAGTCTGGGGTTGCACGCCGAGCGACAGGCGACTTTGCATTGTCAACGCATGTAGCAAGACGTCAATCAAGACGCATCCGCTGGCCCCGTGTTGCGCACGCCGATGGATCAGTATAGGTGGCACTCACGATAAGAACGTCGACTTGCCGACGTCAGAGTCGCCCAGCAGCAGGACGGTAATCTCAGGAGGAAATGGATTGTATTCCATTGCGAGTCATAACAGCCTCGCAGGCACAGTCAGGTATCAAGGTGGCTCCATGTTTGCCCTTGTGAGAGTCGGGACAATTGACGAGTGTGTCTGGGCGCGGAGATTGGCGTGGTCAGTGGTTGCGCACGTCTTGGCGACCAGAAATCCTCTCTCCAACACCTCGCTGCCTCTGCACTCTTCTTGCGAACAACCGAAGCTCCCCCATCTGTCGCTCGTTCTACGAAATGATGATCAGCATGCGTCGGATCCGTTAGCACTACTGTCGCAGTAGCTAGCCGACTAGCAACGTTCACAGCTGCTTCTTCGCGCGAGCCTACCTAGGTAGCGTGCATAAACTGCAGCCCGGGGCCCTGTTCTTGCTCCACGCCACCGAAGCCCTGGTAGCTGGCCTACTATCTAACTATACTACCGTTCGGCCATGGGAAAGATTCTGTGGCTCTCGAATTCGACAGCCCCGGTGCCATGCGTATCTGCATGGCCACTCACACGACTCTGCAGCCGTAATCGCCTGTGCCTTGCCAACCCCCGTTCAGTGGTCTTGGCAACGCCTTCGACACACCATGAACCAGGAGTCTGGGCCCTCTAGAGCGTGTTCGCGTCCTGCTTGCCGGCCACCAACGTTACCGTTTGCGTTAGGCGTAAATCCGTGTGGCCATGGCAGAAGATAACACTTCGGACCTGCTTAGAATCGTATGGCAGGTACGCCAGCCAAGTACGCTTGCAGTCTTGGGGACTCTTGAACTATCCCCGAGTACCGGATGAGGAAGCTGGAAGCAGTGCCGTTGTTCCCAGAGGCTGGTAGCAGGAAGCACCAAGCAATCGACCTTGAGTAAATAAGGACAGCAGCATCGCGACGCTCTGTCTCTGCACGACTTGCAGCTTTTACTCGTCGCAGCATCATCAACGCAGCCTGCCATGAAGGTCTCCACTCTCCTCGGTCTGCTTCCTGGCGCTGTTCTTGCGTCCGACGTCCTGAGCGTAGCTTTCTACGCCAAGGAGAAGAACCAACTATACGACTTCATCTCGGCCAACAGCGAGATCGACTATGGCTGCCGCCCTGTTGTCATGGCTGCTGGTGGCGAGCACAAGCTGCACGCTGTCATCTCAGAGGACCATCTGGACCACTTCAAGCGAAGCCTGGATCCCGCGCTCGTTCGCGTTGAGCTTCTGCACAACATGAACAAGCGACAGATTGCAACAGCACCCATTGGCAAGGGCGATCGTTTCGAGGGTGGAAAAGTCGCACCTCGCGGTCTCGGTACCAGGAAGCCCAGCGAGTATGCTCAGCTGCAGAGCGCTGGTATCTTCAACGTGGACGAGGTCTACACCGCCATGAAGGGTCTAGAGGAGGAGTATGGCATGTCTCTCTTCACGACGCCGGAGAAGACGTTCGAGGGTCGGTCCATCGTTGGTGGTGTTGCCAACAAGGCGGAGGAGATCAAAAAGGACAAGCAGCACATCTACTTTACTTCCGGTATGCACTCGGTCTATTCCGTAATTTGCCTATGGCCAAACTAATCCCTGGATTAGGAATTCATGCACGTGAGCGCGGTGGACCTGACAACCTAATCTACTTCATTTCCGACCTGCTTTATGCAAACGAGCACCGCATCGGTCTGACCTACGGAAACAAGAAGTACACCAACAGCCAAGTCAAGAAAGCTCTCGGCGCAGGAATTGTCTTCATCCCTATGCTGAACCCAGATGGTGTGAACCACGACCAGGCCAACAGCAATCTCTGGCGAAAGAACCGCAACCCAGCCTCCTCTAGGCCGAACGAACCCCTCAGCATCGGCGTAGATCTTAACAGGAACTTCGACTTCCTCTGGAACTTTACCCAGAAATTCGACCCTGCCGTCGCCCCAGCTTCAACAAACGCCTCTTCCCAGGCATTCTACGGTACTGCGCCATTCTCCGAGCCTGAGTCGAGAGACATGGCTTGGGTATATGACGAATACCCCAACATCCACTGGTACATTGACGTCCACTCCGCTGCTGGAACTCTGCTCTACTCATGGGGCGACGACGTCGATCAATCCCACGACCCGAAGCAGAACTTGTTCAACCCTGCTTATGATGGCAAGCGCGGCATCGTCGAAGACACACTGTACGGGGAATACATTGACCAAGAAGATTGGGACAACATCCGCATGGCCGCCAACCGCACCACTGACGCCATGGCTGCCGTCGGTGACCGCCCATACGTCCCTCAACAAGCCGTTGGGCTGTACCCTACTTCCGGTGCCACCGATGACTGGTCTTTCAGCCGCTGGCACAAGAACAAGAACCTCACCAAGGTTTACGGTTACACCATGGAGTTTGGTTATCCGACCAACTTCTACCCCACAAGCGAGGAGTATATCCAAAACATCATCGACACCAATGCTGGGTTCATGGAGTTTATCCTCACTGCTGATGAGATTGGCCTCGAGGCTTAGATCTTGTCACGTAGTTTGTAATAGAGTAGAAGATGGCTCCTGGGCTGAGCATGTGGAGGTGACGATTTTATGAGAAACGAGAGACGACGCGTTGTAGTAGTAGTAGTAGTAGGAGGAGGAGGAGGAGGAGGAGACAGTATTACGTACTAGTCATCAAGTATTAATCAAAACGCTGGTAAAGCACGCCCTGAGGGGTATCATGGTACAAAATACTTCACAAGTTGAAGGATGCGATCCAACGCCCCCGCAAGATCCTCATCCCGGCGTGACGCCACTTAAACGTATGTGCCTTCCAGTAGCAGCTGCTCTTTCGACTTGTGTTGTGTTGAGGAGGGAGGATGTGTGCGTGGAGTGTTTGTACTCCTGTCGCTTAGCACCGAGGCATTAGAGGAAGATGGCGAGTGGTTTGACGCAGTGGGCTTCAGAAATACGGCGTCCTGATGCGAGGCCAGATCGCGATATACGAAAGGCGTATGTCGGCCAATCGTCTCTGGGCTGTCGGCGTCGCGGTCATGGCTCTCCGCACCCATGGCCGCAACACCCTGCATCATCGCGCGTCTCGCCTCCAGCCCAGCCTGCTCGTCTCTCCTCCTCAACCCCTCAATCATCAACTCGGTGCCCCATGCCCTCCACGCTAACCCCAGTCTACACGGTCTCCTCCCCGCCTCCTCGAGCGACCTGAACCAATCTCTATGCTCCGTATAACGCAACTTCCTATCCCACCTCTTCTCTGGCGGCGGCGCCCTATACAGATCCGCAACATGCTCAAACAGCATGTGCTGCGTCGCCGTACTGATATCCAGCCGTGCTAGGATACTCGTTCTGACATCGCTGTCGAAGCACAGCCACTCTATAGTGGGAGGGGAGGACGGGAGGCGGAACCCGAGCGCTGAGCCGTCGGCTTTGAAGACTGAGGGGAGGTAGCTGACTTCGAGGCAGCCGGGGGGTGGTTCGTCGCCGGGTGGGGTGGGCGTCGGGGAGAGGGTGTCGGGGCCTAGGAGGTAGTTGACGTAGCCGTGTTGTTGCCGGGTGAGCAAGGAGCGCAAGTTGGGCATGGAGATGAAGGACGCGGCGTAGTGGTAGATGAGGATGTCGTTTTTAAACTGGTAGTATCGTAGCTGTTTCAACTTTAGGCCTTTGGAGCTACGGAGGCGGCTGGGTAACTTTGGGGCTTCTTGGGGTTTGGCCTGGGGAGGGTTCGTCTTGCGGGCTTTGGCCTGGTGGTTGTTGTCGTTTGAGGGCGGACGGCCTCGTTTCTTCTTCTGGGGCTTTTCGGCAGCTTTTGGCGGCATGGCTGGTGTTTAGCTGCGGTTGAAAACGGGACAAAGGGGGGTTGATTGCTGTACGGTGTGAGGAGTCTTAGTTGTGGTGCGTAGTAACGATGTAGATATAGCATGGAGAGTTGGGCTAGTGTAGCCAGAAAGGTCTGGGCTCCAGGGTCTTGTTCACCATGATGGTGAATATCTCAAAAGAAGACGTAGATTTAGGCTGTAAAGGCCGTGGAAGTTTTCCCTTCCGTGGCTGACTGTTGTCATGCTGCTGAGAGGGGCCATTCTCATATATCGGACTTTTGACCTATGAACCTAGGTGTCTCGTGGCTGGGTATGGGTGATGTGTGTCGCTGTAGCCTAGAATTACATTGTGTAAACGGGTGTGACCTTGCATCTGTCGCGGTATACCGAGCTCTGCATTTTGTTCAAGCCAAGAAAGCAGAGTCAAGGTAGAGGGTTGAGGAGTGAAACAGTGGAAAACTCATGGTCGTTAAGTCAGCTTGTCAGTCGCACGATCTGATGGAGTCCATGATTGAGCACCCTAGGTGGTATATCGCCTGTCCAACTCTTTTGTCGCGTTTCCTAAAGCATACAATCCTGGCGTAGACAATGTTTTGATGAAAAACGCCGCTCTTACTGGGTTGGGGGGTTTGGAATGGCTCGTGGTGCCATGTAGCAACATCGGATGGCCACCATTTCCAGTGTTGCTAGAAAAAAGGTCACGCTATTCGAAGCTTTGCCATGAACTTTGGTGGAGGGTAAACACTGGTGTTGCAGTTATTGGGCCCGAGAGTGGATGTAGCCAGGAGGTAGTCGCCCTCATTGCTAATGCGGAGGAAAGGTTGAAAAGGGGAGCGGGATGTACTCACTTATTTGGTGGTAGTCACAAAAAAGCTCAAAAGTATGCCTAATCAAAATCGCTCGTGGTGGCAAGAGCCGCCCATGAATATGACTTTCTAGACGTTCTGCACAACAAGATTGCACTCTTTGGTACGAGGCTCCGGCCATCGCGCGGTTCACTCCGTGCCCGGTGAAGGTGAAGGTAGAGGTGCGGGCCACACGAGGAAGGCGCAAATCCTGCCTAGCTCTAGCAAATGTTCCAGCATTACCAAGTTTGTTTTTCCATTTTCAGTCTCACCTACCGGCAAGGTACCTTGCAAAATATGTGGATTGCAAGACTCTTTCGACTGGCTGCCCTCGTCGGTGCCGTTGCTGGCGAGATCTGTCAAAAGTAGGCAGTTGTTTTACACCCCGAATCAGCGCTATCGACGCGTCACTGTACCACGATATTTCTTCGACTATGTAACAAAACAACTGACTCTGGCCTATAGATGCTTGAACAATGACCCGCTCTCCGCCAATTCCACGATCCTGGAGGCATCAGACGAGGTATTCGTCGCCGTAGGGCCACCACCACGGCCCCCGCCTCCTCTGCCCCCAGCAAGGACGCTGCCGGCGAGTGACGAAGTCTGGGAAAAGTGCAGGCAAAAGGGCTGTATGCTCGCGTGGGCCATGCACCATGCCGACGGCGAAGCTGGACCCCATTATCTTCCGCCCCGTGTTACTGCAGCGTCGCCATTTCAACGGCTGAGTGACCTCACGAGGTGGTACTGGTTCAGATGGCCTCAAAGTAAGATACAAGAGATCTATTTCGACTTCCACCGGGCTTGGGGCGTCGGCCATGCACTCGAGGCACTCGGGGTCAATCCACACGCAGACAAATACGAGGGAGGCCAGAATCGGGTCATCAGGATTGACCACAAACTGCCGCCTGATGATCCCAATTACAATGTTCCGGTTGGATATCAAGAATACAAAGTCCACAGCAAGCTGTACAGGGCCACAGGTGCTAGCTTTTCCTTCTCGCTCAACCCAAAGGACGGTGTCATGATTGGTCTGAACCGCGAAAGTCCCAAAGCAACGGGAAAGCTGCTACAACCGCCCGTTCCAGATGACCAGATGCCGGGACTTTCCCAGTTTTCTGACGTGGCGTGGCTGATGTGGGATGACATGGTCAAAGAGCACAATGGCGAGCTCAAACACCTGCGATATCTCATCTCGGTCTTGGTCGTCAATCGCGAGACCGCGTCGGTGGTACTGAGAGCATCGGGGAATAGAGGATGGGGAGTGGATGATTGGCCAGGGCACACGTTCGAAGACGGGTCGCCTGAAATGCACGCAATCATGGGTAAGTGCCGCTTGTTCCAATGGTTGCGTCGTGGCACTGCCAGGCTTCTGTCACTCTTTGTAAAGCGCGGCGGCATCGTCTTGGCTCACTTGACTTGCCATGCTCCCTGCAGTGTGGCGACACACTCCTGGCTCATTCGAGGATGTCTTGTCTTTTATCTTTCATCGCTGTGAGGTTCTTTCGGCTGACCGCTGACTAGGTACTCCGAACATGCAAGGCTTTGCGTACATGCTGGTTCAGCACAAAGCGCAGCTGGGTAACATGTACGTTAGCAAGATCCAGGTCTTCAGATGCGAGACTATACACCGAAATCCGTGTATTATCGCACATGTATCCCAACCAGACGGCGCTCCAGAAGCCAGTCCTGGTGGAGTGGGAAGACGGGACGGAAGCAGGAGCATGGTACGTACACATAGAATCCTCGCGAAGCTATGAGGGCGGTCCTGGATGGGGATACTGGGCCGCGACTGCCGCGATGAAGCGTGGGGAGCTGGATGGGTTGTTTGTTGATCCAACTTGATACTCTGTCGATTGTCAACCCTATTCAGTCCCGTCTCTTTTTCGCCGTGGAAATACTTGATCCAGTCGGGCGGCTTCAACAACGCCACGACTTGTAGGCAAAAACCAATCCATGTTGGCAGCCAATAACACGACCTGTACGCGCAACACGTCGAAGCGGATCCGGCAGCCGCCTGCCCGCATGGCCCTCTGAGGGGACCCGGATGCACGACATATACTACAGCAAGCGCCGCTGCGCACCAGACGCTGACTTGCACCGATCAACCACAGATAATCGCCGTCAATTGAAGATCAACGGGCATGTCGCGCAGCCGTGGCTCCCTGGGTACGCCAATACGTCAGGCTCGGCCCAGACGTCATATGCCACAGATGCCCCGCGTCGTAGGATGAGGGCGCGCGCATGACAGCGAACGAAGCAACATCTGCCGCCATCTCGAGCAATCAATTCGCGGCCACACGATGCGCTCGTGGAACATCAGCCGTTCCCCCGAGCGCGGTGCTGGTTGCAGGTCCGGGCCATGTTCGTTTCCCAGGCTCTGCGACAGCTTCGAGCCTCTTCGCTACCTCCTCGGCTTTCGTTACCCCGCTAGCGACTCAAACGACTAAGCCTGCCATCCCATCAGCCGAGTATCTTCGCCGCAGTGCGCAATCGGAACCGCGGCCGGTAGCGAACGAAACGACCTCTCGACTCTCTTGCATCTGTCTTTCCGAGGCTATACTACGCCATCTGTTAGCCATGAGGTCTGCGACGACTGCGCCCACCGCTTTCCGCGCTGCGACGTCTATTGCTCGACTCCCCCGACAACAGACGTGCAGCTTTGCGACGCGCTGCTTGGCTTCCCAGACAGCTGCGAGATCGGCCCAGTTTTGTAGCCCACGACGAAGCACGGCAAACAGCGCCCCAACAGCAGCATCCAGCCTGTATACCCCCGTTGGACAGTACAGGATGGCCTCTCAGGCAGCAATTAAGAAGATCAAGGTCAAGAACCCCGTGGTGGAGCTGGACGGCGACGAGATGACCAGGATCATCTGGCAGGTCATCAAGGACAAGTTCATCCACCCCTACCTTGACATCGACCTCAAGTACTACGATCTTGGCCTGCCATACCGTGACGAGACCAACGACCAGGTCACGCTCGACGCCGCCGAGGCGATCAAAAAGTACTCTGTTGGCGTCAAATGCGCGACCATCACCCCAGACGAGCAGCGCGTCGAGGAGTTCAAGCTCAAGAAGATGTGGCTGTCGCCCAACGGCACCATCCGAAACCACCTGTAGGTCGCACGCTGGAGCGAGCAAAGAAGCATGGCTGACAGCTTATTCCAGAGGAGGAACCGTTTTCCGCGCGCCCATTGTCATTCCCACCATCCCTCGCCTCGTTCCCGGCTGGAAGCAGCCCATCATCATCGGCCGTCACGCTTTCGGCGACCAATACCGTGCAAAGGACCGCGTAATCCCCGGCGAAGGCACACTTGAAATGGTCTACACACCCAAGGGCGGCAAGCCTGAGGTCATCAAGGTCTACGACTTCCCAGCCGAGGGTGGTGTCGCGCAGACGCAATACAACACTACCGAGTCCATCTCCGGTTTCGCACACGCCTCTTTCAAGATGGCGCTGGACAAGAAGCTGCCTCTGTACATGAGCACCAAGAACACCATCCTCAAGGCTTACGACGGAAAGTTCAAGGACGTCTTCCAAGCCATCTACGACAGCCAGTACAAGAAGGACTTTGAGGCCGCCAAGATCTGGTACGAGCACCGCTTGATCGACGACATGGTTGCCCAGATGATCAAGAGCGAGGGTGGCTACATTATTGCCATGAAGAGTGCGTACCCGTCTCACAGCCCACCAGACTCGACTGACACTTCTAGACTACGATGGAGACGTCCAATCCGACATCGTCGCCCAAGGCTTCGGCTCCCTCGGCCTCATGACCTCGACCCTCATCACCCCTGACGGCAAGACGTTCGAAGCCGAAGCCGCGCACGGCACCGTCACCCGCCACTTCCGCGAACACCAAAAGGGGAACGAGACCTCCACCAACCCCATTGCGTCCATTTACGCCTGGACACAAGGTCTGGCCAAGCGTGGTGAGCTCGACAACACGCCTGAGCTCGTCGTTTTTGCCGAGCAGCTCGAGAGGGCTTGCGTGGACACTGTGGATGTCGACAAGATCATGACTAAGGATCTGGCCCTTGCGTGCGGAAAGAAGGACCGGGGGTCTTGGGTCACCACCAACGAATATCTCGATGCGGTAGAGAGGAGGCTGAAGTCGAGCTTGAAGGAGAAGCTATAGATGCATCGGCGAGTTGAATAGCCGCCACAGGACTTGAAGTCGCATGCAGTGGGTCACGGCATGATACCTAGGATCCTACCGTGTAGGCCGAGTTCTGCTTACTCTTGGGCAGGAATGAATTATTCCCAAAGCAAATTAGGCCTGTGCACCTCTTCGTTTACCAGTGAGGCGCGACATATCTTTTTTTGGGAGGGAGCTCGTGCCATGCAGTCTCCACATGTTCCCGAAGCACGTTTCTTTTAATGAACTGGGTTTACGCTAATTTCCGATGATAACTAACTCCTCAAAAAGAAACGAGCCTCTTGCCTGTCTCGCGGCAGTATGCATATGCGGGACGATCTGATGTTTGTTTGTTACACAGCTGGTTCCAAAACATTTGTCGCAACTGTCCTCTTGAACTCTCTGAAGTCTGTTCGATTGATACACTGCTCAGCAATCCTGTGTTGGGCGCTCTTGGTCTCTTCAACAGTCGCTGTCCATCTCATCGTGGACGGAATCACATGATGCAGGCGTTCACTGGTATCGATACCGCGATTGTCCCGACTGCAGCAGCTATGACCTCTAGTGCAAACCCGACCACCACGCCAGCCTCTGTACCAAACGAGGACGCTGCATTTACAGCCACCATTACCACTCCATTGTCGTCGCCCAAAAAGTACTGCAGTCCCTCGACTCCTGATCAAACTCCATTGCGCCAACGCTTTCTGCGGGCAGTCTCCATGTCGCCTGCGATACCGTCTCGCCCATCCATGGAGGGTCGGAAACCTTGCGACAAGGGGCGCGACAGCCCAATCGTAGTCCGTCAAACACCCAAGACGGCGAATCAGCCGCCGATGAAGCTCGAAGTTGGCCAGGGCGCGTTCTATTTCTCCATTGAACTACCACCCAGCAAGATTACATCCAAGAAGAGCGGGACGACAAGTAAGAGTGGGACACCCAAAGGAGGCGAGACGCCCACGAGGACGCGGACGCCTAGCCCGTTGAAGAGTGCGAGTCCGACGAAAGAAGATGCCACAGGCACGCCTACGAGGACGACGCGCAGCCCGCTGAAGCGCAGAGAGACGATTCACCAGAGTCCTGCGAGGCCTTTATTCGGTACGCCAACGAGGATGATGACGCCCAAGCAAGACATGGATCCGCAAACTCCTACTCGGAGAACGCCCAGCCCACGGAAGACCCACAGTTCGGTGAGGCAGAGCCCTGCCGCAATAGCTGTAGAAACGCCGAAGAGGAAGATTCTGGGTGAAACACCTGGTAGTAACCGGCCTGGACGTCCGGCCCAGCGATCGACTGAGCAAGTCAACTTGCTTGCAGATCCAACAAAGACATCTTCACTGCTGGCGAAGAAACTTCGGTCAGAACCAAAAGAGACGGCCAGAAAACCTATTGCGGGCCTAATCAATCTGAAGGATGAGCATCCTCCATGTGCGAACCTGGTCGCGACTACCATGACCGACCCGCCCCCACACCCTGAACCCACAGGGCAGCCGCCAACGGCAAAGGCCAGCCCAGAGAACATTGGACAACTCATGGCAAGTCTTATCAGCAACAGTACCAGCACTCATGACTGGGCATCCTCCCACAACAACGACATGATCTCTCCCGTACCGACACCCTTGCGCAAGGCTGGGGAAAAGCTCAAATTGGGAGAATCGCCTTCTTTCCTGCGCATGTCGGACAACGGTACCACAGCTACCACAAACGAAGACCCTGCCGCCGATATCATCAAAACACGATCCTTGACCCCGCACGAACCTGCGTCAACTGGACCACGACAGGGTGAGAGAAAGCCCATTGAACGCTTATCGCCTGGGCCTCCCGAGCAGGCCCCATCATCTGTCATCACCGAAAATCAGATGATCAAGCTTGACCATACCGAAAACATGTCATCAGAACTGCGACCCGCATTTCCATTGCATGCAGCTAGTCTGCGATCTTTCAGTACCCTAAATATGGCGAGCAAGGTATCAGCTCCGCCACACCGTCCGCTTCTCTTGCAAAAGCAGAGATTAGAGACACAGCAGAAAGGACTGTCTCAAGGAGAATGTCAAGCCATAGGGCAAGAAATGGACAAACGTCTACCAAAATCTTCCCTGCCGGTGCCTGTGAGCCAGCAGAGGCGGGTTGGCACCGACCCAAGCGTATTTCTGAAGATGCAGAAGGATATGGTCGACTTAGGAGCAAGTATGCGCCACTCAGCAGGAGTCATCGACCCGGACTTTTGCGGACCGCTCAACCTAAACGAGCTACCTGCCATGACAAACGACCTCTTCGTCAGGGACCAGCAAGATGTCAGAAGTCCAGGTGCTGCAGGTACACCACAAACCCTCAGTAGAGCCAACTCGGACAACTCGTCGCTTGGAGCAGTGCAGGCAAACGGAGAGAAAGGCACTGAAAGACCAACAGCGACATTAAGAGTGTCCAGCGCGCCAGGTATACCCCAAAGGAAGCCCGGTGGTCCAATACCAACACAGGTGAAGGGAGACCGCCTTGCCACGACAAAACAAAAGGACTCTCAGCGTACAGGCGTGGACAGAACTGTTGCAGTAGGAAGAGCTCGCCCTCGTGCGGAGAGTGCGGTTTCAAGACCAGAGAAGCTGGGTGCAGCGACTAGCACGCCTCGTCGTAAGACTCTAGCGACGCCTCTAAAGCAAACGGTATCTTCCGAGGCAACAAGTCGTCGCTCACCACACACCCGTATCCCGTCCCTCACTCCGGTCAAGACGAAGAGCGCCACGCAGTCCGTCCCTCAGATTGCGCGAAAGCCTCTTTCGAGCACTTCAGGTAGTGGCAAGGTCGTTGCAGCGTTGAAAGAACGTCTACCAAATGTATCATCCGCTCCCATCAGTCGTCGCCCTGTTCCAAACCGAGAAGCTCTCGGTCCGTCCGCTACAGAACCATACAACCCGTTAGCGGACCCACGGCCGTACGAACAAAAGTTCGCTAGCGCTGGGGATATCGCCGACCGACTCGCTGGATGGCATAACGAGGATCGTAAAAAGGCAGAGGTAGCTCGTCCCACAGTCCCCATCAGACCGATCAACAAGACTCCTGCGAGAACCCCACTGAGGACCCAGCCAAACGAGTCCACCACACCAGACGGCTCTCCCGACCGGAGCCGAACTCCCCTCACGGTGACGCCCGCATCGACCAAACCCCTCTCTCCCACCAAAGATACAAAGTCAAGGCCCCTCTCCACCAAGCCTACTGTTCCATCAACACCCAGGTCCAAGCCCATCGCTCCAGCATCAAAAACTCCAGCACCAAAGACCCCAGCTCTCGGCGCCCGCAAGGCTGCCGTCAACAACCTCCGGCAACCCATCACCGCCGGCGCTCCCAAAACCCCAGTAAACGGCCGCACACCCATTCTCGACCGTAACGCGACGCGTACACCAAGCAAAGCTATTATAAGTAGCCTAGATGCCGCAATCGATAGGAAGATTGCGGAAGACGCGAGGAGGGGCTTGGAGTATACGCCTGGGGGGAATAGACTAAAGGATTTGTTGGATGCGAAAGGTGGAGAGGTGGGTGAGTGATGGTAGGATCGAAACAACGGATGGGTTGTGGTTGTTTTCTTCAAACGATAATCGAATATGAGCGGTTGGTGGTATGGCGGCGTTGTGTCACTTTCGTTGCCGTATGCTTTCTAGGGTTTGTGAGTAGTATGTAGGTAGATCAAATTTGCTTACGGTACCGGTAAACCCCTGCCACGACCCCAAGAGCTCCAATGGCAGTCGTCCCATTCCTTTTATCAACAATGTTCAGCCTCGCACTAATACACCTACTTCCAACACACTCACCTCGTCGTATCTTTGCGCAATCAACAAAGCGCAGGAAGATACGGAGTTTTTTTTTTCATCCTCGCTAGCTTCAGCGTCGACTCTGGCGCTCAGACGTAATGTGACATATTCTTCCACCACCGAGGGCATTACACCAACGCGTGTGCAGCTGGTGAAGATAACCCGCAGCGACGGCATCTTCTCATGATCCCTCCGCCGAAAGCAAAGTCATAACATGACGTTCTCGGAAGCAAAAAGAAGCAACGCGCGCGTATGTTTCTCGGCGACAGCCACGCTTGCTCCTAGCCATAGTCCCTGCGACGCCTCGAAAGAGCTGATTCGCATGTCGTGGCTTCGTCTCCGCCTGGCGAGCTTGTATGTGAGGACGACATGGTGAGGGCAACTGACTTCTGCCTCAGCAACTATATATCCAATAACGAATCCTTCTCGACTTTCGACCCTGATTTTCGCCTCATGACATGCAGCCTTTACATCACACGTCCACGAAATCATCCAGAACGCACATCTGCTGGCCACTTCTCCATGCTCGTACCCTCACAGATACCGGCATTCTCATCCAACTCCACCGTAAGACAAACGTAAGCTTTGTTGCCCCTATCCACGCCGCGACAAGAATACTCTCAATGTTGCCAGAGTACACAACGTATCTCATTCTCTGCATGCTTCCAGACCACTCACTCACTACTACTCTCACCTGCTCGACGCCTCGCATAAAAGCTAATCATTCATTCAAGTGCATTCTACACGCTCAAAGACAACAAGCCACATAGCCTACGTTTCCGCCTCCACACTTTCAGCACTGATCAGCTCCCCCCTCTCGTCCCTCTCCCACTCACACGCCCCCCAATCAGTCGTCTTACAAGGCATGCAGGCACTTCCGTCGCCCAAGCTGCGACACGCATCCACACCCAGTCCCCTAGCCTTACACTTCTTGCATACAGCAAGCTTCTTCCCCCTCTTAAGCTCATCCCTCCAGTTCTCATCATCCATGATACGGTAGTTGATGCCGTTGAAGCGCCAAAAGTCATCACTCGTGTACATTAGCTCTTCGACAGGAAGCTCTTCGCCGTGCATGTAAGGCGGAATGAAGGATTTCCCCGATGGAAAGGTTTCCCGTGAAACAAGGAAGTGAGCGTTGGTGCTGTAGGATTTGAGCATCGAAGCAATCTTGTAGGTGGCTGCGCGGTCGAAGAAGAGTGCGCTCAGAAGGTGAGCCTGTTCTGTTGCGTCGACGATTTCAAAGAGCCGGAAGAATGAGTGGTCCGAGAACTTGAGATGTAGTGTGAAGTCGGCTGTGAGTGTTCTTGGGAGACATCCATCCACGAGTGAGGTGAGGGAGCGGAAGGCGATGTCGGATAGTGAGCGTAGGTCGTGGCCTGAGTTTATTGAAATGGCAGTGTCGAGCATCTTGAGGGACTTGAGGGCTGGCGGGAACCCGCTTCGCCGTAGGTAGTAGTACAGGTGTGATTCGAAACCCAACTCGAGGTACTCTAGATCAACGAGAGAGCGTAGTTTTTCAGCGCCTTCAGGGTCGGTGTCGCGCGAGGTCAGGTAGCCAACATGGCCACCGCAGTGTGTCAGGCGCCGTAGCGAGTGGGCTTGCTTCTTTAGTGCAACAAGAAATCGACGTGAAGAGGTGCGATGTTCAGGTTCCATGGATGCTTGGCATTCCGGAAACATGTGCAGTCGCTCCCCAATTGACAACTCCTTGAGAGCTTTGGGTAGGCTCAAGACATCATCTAGGAATCGGACGTCGACGTTGCATTCAACAAGCGTTAGAGACTGGAGAGGCGTCGTCTTGGTTTCCGACTCGGATATCTCGAGTTCTCCGTCAAAGTCCAAACACGACAATGTGATGTTTTGTAAGGTCGGATGTTTAAACATAGCAACGGCACGGCCTAGTTTATATTTCTTGTCTCCCGAACCATGTGCATGTAGCGTCACTACGTCTCGTTAGCCGGGCTCCCTCGTATCGAAATTTCAACTTGCGTGATTGTAGCATCGGCAGTGTCATCGGCATTCCCGAACGCGGATATACCGACCCTGCGAGCAAGTTTGTGTAGTCGATTCGTGAGTAGCCATCAAAGTAAATGCCGCCATGTTGCCATTCCACATTGTTCGGACAAGGACTCTCGATATGCAGGTGGCGCAGTTTACCCATCAGGCCCAAATAGTGGTTCAACTCCTCTATGCCGTCGCGGTATGTGTCGCTATACCGAACAGCCAGATCTTGGATATAGTCTGTCCGGTCGTCCCGGGTGTTTAGTGCTGTAGCAATGCTGCGCGCATGATCCCCCGTCAGAACTTGTAACTTTCGCCAAATGTAGGGTTCAACGAGACCCTGGAACCGCGTACACGTCGCGGAAAGGCTACACAGGGCATCCTGGCTGTCGACGTGATCGATGATGTTGAGGAGTAGTTCATCGACAAGGCGCAAAAGTCCGCTCTCGACTGGGCCAAGCATAGTAATTCCAGGTTCTTGACGAGCTTTCGTCAAGGTAAAGCCGGAATGACGCGTCTTGCGCTTCTTTGCTCCTGCGAATGATATGCTTGGCATTCAAATATTCTAGATCTGGTTCTAAAGTCAAGTGAGAGAAATGCGTGGGGTGTATACGAGTTTGGTGATGTTCGCGCTGGCGGAGATAAAGTCGGAGGTGCTGCTCAGCCAACGGGACTCCAGGATGATGTCAGGCGCTAGTACAATTAAGAATTGAAGTGCCACGTGAAGATATCCGTGCGCTAGCCCGACATCGCCCTCGTTGGTCCGACGTGTAGCACATCGGATGAGATGATATCGAGGTTATATTCTTTCCGTCACCCAGTAGTTGTCTGCGTTGACCGAGGGACCTGTTCAGACTGAGCCTCTATACGTGATGAGCCCGGATCATAATCCTGGCTTCAAGTGTAAAAAGCTGTGTCGCAAATTGTGCTGGATAGGGTGGCAGACTTTGTTGAACATGGACGTGTCAGTGAGTGAAGCTGCCACGTCTTTCCTGCGGTGTAACTCGGGTTCCACATGATGACTAGTAATGGTGAGATTACGAACACTTTGACAGATAACGCTTAGACAGACGAGCAAAGAATCGTAGGCAGATACATTGGTAATGCAGATGTTTTGTATTCCGTTTCATGCTAAGCCATTCTAGCAAACACCATATTGCCATGTCGACCCGGTCATATGACTCGTACCGCCCCTTCCAATCAGTCCGTCTGGTTAATCACAGCATCCTACTCATCGTTAGCTTCCACTCACATCATCATCATCAGGCACGTGCGCAAAACTCACCCTAGCAACCTCATACAGCGACTTGACACCAGTCCAGTACTCAAATTGGTGCACCCCTTGTCCAACCAACACCTCCAGACCGTTCACAGTCTTCCATCCACTGTCCATCGCAAGTTGGATCAATGCTGTGACAGGAGGTTTGTACGCCATCTCCAGTAAAATCCTTTCTGGGCCCGGTTCCACATCCTTGACGCTCTTCTTGCCCTTGTCGAACAATGTGCAGAGTGTTCCCCGGATAGCAGCGTCGATGGGTTGGTCGGCGGGAATGGTTCCGATGGCGACTTGTGGGGTACTTTCCATAGATTGAACTTCGTCCGGAGAGCTGATAATGTTCAAGTTATATTCTGCTGGGAACGCATTCTTCAGGGTCTCCATCTTTGAGGGGTTGCGGCCGAGGAGATAGATTGGTCCGTAACCCATCTCCTTGAGTGCGTAGATGGCCGCGCGGCTTGTGCCGCCGCCACCAATGACGAGCGCGGAACCGCTACCTTGAGCGCCGGCGTTGCGCAGGACGAGTACCATGCCTAGGTAGTCGGTGTTGCGACCGATTAGGCGGGTGACTTCTTCACCGGTGATTTCGTCGACTGAGGTCTCGGGAACGATGGTGTTGAGGGCACCGACCGCTTCGACTTCTGGGCCTAGGCCATCGAGATGGGGTATGATATCCTGCTTCAGCGGAATTGTCACACTGCCACCGCCAAATTCTGGTGATCGGATGATGTCACGGATGGAACTTGCATCGGTGGTCTCGTGACGACCGTAGATGTGTGGAAGCCCAGTCTCGCGGAACAGTCTGTTGTGTAGACGTGGGCTGGGACTTTGTGCAATTGGTGAGCCGAAGATGAAGAACTTCTTCGTCGGGATTTCACCCATCAATGATAAGCCACGGCGTATATCCGCAGCTGATAGCTGACCTGGTGCAGTAGCAGAGGGCAGGAGGGGATGCGAAACAGGTGTCATGAAGCCATTGAGTATTCTGCTCAGCTTACCATGCTCACCCATGTTGATAGTGATAAGAGGGACGGGATGCGCAGTGTTTGCCCAAGTCTTGAACTCTGCAAGCGCAAAGTTGTCCTCGAGCGAACTGGCGACACCAACAAGCTTAATGACAGTACCATACTGCAGCGCGCGGTTGTAGTACTGCATCCACGAGCCGTTTCTCCAGTTGAGCTCGCCTTTAGGATCGTGGTGGCTGGCAATGATATCTGAAAACCCGCGGGTCTCGGAGACCTCGCGCAGGATATCTTCGGGCATAGTCATCTCCAGATCCACAAACTCACAGCCAAGCCGTAATGCTGTCCGATACAGAATAAGCGCTTCATCGTATGCCTGATCCGGAAACCTGCCGCCTTGGGCTTTTGTTCGCAGGGTGAATATGACCGGTATGGATGTGACAGTTCGCAGTATCGTCAATTGTTCAATGACGAACTCGGGTGTCGGTAGGCCTTCTTGGCCATTGGGGTCTTCTAACAAGTCGACTCTAAGCTCCACGGCATCCGATCCGACAACTATTTCCGTTAGTGTCTTGATGCAAGGCTCAAGTCTAGGTGCAGACAAGCAGACGAAGAAAGAGTGTTTCCTCTTCTTCAGTGCCTCCAAGGTGGACACCTTGCCAGTGATGGTGTTCAGGAAACGGGCAATCTCTCCTTGCGTTTGAGCAAGGCCACGGGATCCTGCGACCTGACTGTGGAAGCGGTAGTTGCTACACTCCGCGTACCACTCCTTTCGTCGCAGCCATACGGTCATCATATCGTCTACATATGCCGGACGTGTCTTGTCGATTTGCAAGAAGGCAATTACGTCGTTGATGTCTCGCGTGACGAGCAGCACTATGCCGCCGCTCTTCTGGTAGTCGACGAGGATCTTGCGAGCTTCTGGTGTTTCGACTATTCCACCGCCACAGGCAAAGACATGCCCATTGGGCTTCTCCTTGACGGTTTGCGCCAGAATCTTCAGCTCCTCTCTCCGGAAGCCTTCCCAACCCTGTGTCTTGATGAGTTCTGGTATTGTCATACCGACATGTTCCTCGAGGGCAGTGTCCAAATCAGTGAATGGGCGTCCGAGTGCACGCGCTGCCCAGCCACCAGCGGTTGTCTTACCGGCGCCACGCATGCCGATGATGAAGATGGACTTTTGCTCGGTTCTCGATGCAGGTTTGTGCATGTTTGGTTGAGGTGGTAGTTCCAATCCGGAAAGCTCGATTTTGAAGATCTGGTGTAGAGAGTCCCAGTATCCAGGCCATGTCTTGCCAGTACACTCCTTTTCGAGGATAAGGACAGGTACTGGGGCTACCAATGAGAGTACAGCGAAACTCATGGCGACCCGATGATCATCGTAGCAGTGGATACCAACTTTGGGCGCTTCGAGTTGATAGCCTTTTCCATCAACTTCAATACCATCATCAAATTGCCTGCAGGTAACACCAAACTTGGCGAGCTCATCTTCCATGGCCTGGATGCGGTTACACTCTTTTACACGTTGGTTAGCAATGCCATAGATGCGAGTAGTAGTCGTGCTACCATTCGACGATGCCACCGCTGCTAGTACTGATGCCGTAAGGAAGGCATCGGTCATCGGCTCCATATCGATCTCCTTGACGGCCTTTAATTCACCACGAGGTGGGCCCGTGACGGTGGTAGAGGTCTTGGACTGTTCCACCTTACAACCCATGGGCTTGAGAACCTCGACAGCGAATCGCGCATCGCCTTGCAGGGAGCCAGAGCCGATATTGGGTACTGTGCACGTCGTACCAGTGATGGCCGCGATGGCGAGAGGGTAGGTAGCGGAGCTAGCATCGCTTTCCACTTCGTAGTCTGAGGGGTTGGTGTATGGCTTGTTGGGGATGTGATAGGTGTTGGGATCGTTTTCAGATCTCTCGACCTGCACACCAAAGGAAGCCATCATGGCGATAGTCATGTCAATGTACGGTTGGGAGATGACTTTACCGCCAACTAAGCGCAGCGTCACTGGTTTCTTGGAGTATGGCGCGCTCAAGAGGATGGATGAAACGTATTGCGATGACACATTGGCAGTGAGCTCGATTTCGCCTGTAAAGGAATCGGCACCAAAGCCACCACATGCTGAGATTCGTAGCGGCAGACTACCTTCGTTCTCTTGGTAGTCAATCTCCACGCCCATTGTACGGAGGGATTTGACGAGTGGACCAATGGGCCGCTCCTTCATACGCGCGTTACCAGTGACTACTGTGGATGTAACACCCTCGACGGGCTGACACAGCGCGGTTACAGAAGTCAGAAACCGCGCCGCAGTACCAGCGTTTCCGAGGTAGAGCTCGTTATTCGACGCCTTGAGGCTGCCGCCATTGCCAGTGACTACTAGCTCCCTACCATCGTTCTCCCATGCAAAGCTGGCACCCTGCATCTTTGCTAGCGCGTCCAGCATGACTTGAGTGTCATCCGAGTGCAGCAAATTGGTGATGCGACACGAGCCAGTTCCGAGCGCAGCAAGTACCAGCACGCGGTTCGAGATACTCTTGGATCCAGGAGGCCTACATGTCACGTTCAAGTCGGAGGGGATCCCAGGATGTACGGAGATGCTCGGTGATAGAGCAATCTTGATGTCGCGATCCTCGACCGAGCTAGCCTTCTTCTCGTGTGTCCTGCCAATGCCGGACAAAAGCACAATCTTCTTAGTCTTGCCGGCGTTCTTCTTGTCCACGGCCATGATGTTGATGAGCTCGTCTACGGGGCAATGCTTGTTGGCCGACCGTCTCCGCACCGTCTTGTCTGAGAGTGATGTAGGCAATCCGTAGCTCGCGATGCACTTTGTCAAGCGCGCGACTGCGGAGGGGTCTAGGACGCCCAGGTATCTAGCCAGCTCGGCCTCTTTCACCATTCCTATCGCGACGCACTCTCCGTGGAGGATCTGGGGGGTAAGGATGGCTTCGTAGGCATGACCGATCGAGTGTCCAAAATTGAGCAGATTGCGCAATCCACCTTCGCGTTCGTCTGCGGAGACGACTTCAGCCTTGACGCGCACTGAGCCTAGCACTATGCGCTTCAGTATACCGGCAATGTTGTCGAAATTCCTGCGGCCATTGACAGGCTTCTGGTCGATGGCAGCCAGGATGGCATCCGCGTTGCCCTCGAGCGTTGTGAATTCCTCCTCATTCCAGATTGCCGCCGTCTTGACCACCTCTGCCATGCCGTTGATGACCTCTCTCTTGGGCAGCGACTCGAGGAACTGCAGATCGATGTAGATCCTCTCGGGCTGCCAAAAGGCGCCGACCAAGTTCTTGCCCGCAGGCACGTCAATGGCCGTCTTGCCGCCTATGCTCGAATCGACCATGGCCAGCAATGTCGTGGGCACATTGACAAACTTGATGCCGCGCATGTACGTGGCCGCGACATAGCCTATCATGTCCCCGATGACGCCTCCGCCCAGGGCGATTATGACGGTGTCGCGCACACATCCTTGCGACAAGAGCCAATCTTCTACTGCTGCTTTTGTATTGCGCGACTTGGATGTCTCGCCGGGCGATATTTGGTAGGTAAGGAGGCGCGGGGAGGAGGGGGACAGCGAAGATGCAGCCGACGCAAAGGCGCGCTGGAAGGTGGGTGTGTAGAGAGGGCCGATGTTGGTGTCGGTGATGAGGACGTACGTCGACGAGGGAATGTTGGTAAGCAGATCCTGGGCGATGTAATTCTGCCAAATGCCGTAGTCGACGACTATCGAGTCTTTGCCCAGGATGGTGACCTTGGTAGGCTCACCTTGCGCTGCATTGACGCTGTTAGTCGCCATGGGGGGCTGTCGCGGTGCAAGCAGCAGCAAGATGCGAGCAATGCGTGTAAAGAGGACTACAATCGACTGGAGAGCGTATCCAGCTCAGCGCATCATGGTGGAAAAATTGCGGGTGTGAGTCAGGCCTTGGGGGTTACACTTTGGGCGAGGGCTGCGTTCTTCGAAATCAGAGTGCACCGCTACCGGACCTTGCATGACTGACGTGGGGAACCCATGTCATCCCCGACTTAGCACTCTACTTCACCCCCAAACAGCAACTCTACGCTGCGTCTTCTAGCTCACAAGTCATCGGCCATTCCTCTGTGTTGATTGAAAAACCCCCATCTTGAGAGATTGCACGGCATTTGCCATTATCCGTTGCTGGTCCAGATGGTGAAATCATCGTGTGAAAGCGAAGGGCAACAGCAGACCGAGACAAGCCATGGAGGCTAGGCCTCAGCGATGACATGGGGCTCGTGTGTACGTGGGTACAACTACTTCATCCATCCGCCTTCTTGAGATGTGCAAGCGTACCGCAAAGAGGGACCTTGTCTTGCTCATCATGCCAGAACCCGAGGCCGAGGAGAAGACTCCGACCGATGGAAGCAATGAAGGGCAGCACGTACACCTTCCCCTCTTCTTCCTGTGTTTCTTCGCGATTCAAACGCCCTCTTGGCAACGGACACATGGCAGGCAGGCATCTCCACTTGCGGCTGTACCGCTCAGATGGTGCCTTGAGTCCAAGTTGGCGGTCTTGACGGCTTAGCATTGCATCTATTGCATCTCCCGATCGCGGTGTGCCTTGCCGCCATGCGTCCCAGGATGCAATGACTAAGCGACGCGCTTTCCAAGACGCCCCCTGTCCCCACACCATCTCATCCACCACCAGTCTCCGCCTCAACACATTCCATCGTCCGTCATCATCAT
Source organism: Alternaria brassicicola (assembly GCA_002796735.1). Lineage (NCBI taxonomy): Eukaryota > Fungi > Ascomycota > Dothideomycetes > Pleosporales > Pleosporaceae > Alternaria > Alternaria brassicicola. The sequence goes on from PHFN01000029.1 coordinate 249,840, forward strand.
CATCGTAAGCAGTGCAATATATCCACACGTCTTCGGGATGCTGGGCAACGCTTCCGCGCTTGGCCGTCCATCGCATCCTTTTGCCCGCTCAGCACACCAGACGTGCTTCGTTCTGAGAATGCAGGAGCGCGCCGTACCAAGCAAACCTCACTTCGCACGAGGCGCAGCAACGCAGCAATGTTGCAACCATCATCCTCGAATCAATGCCTAGATGCACACGTGCAATGTACATTATCACCGGTGGATCCGGCTGGGCAATGACAATGGCGAGCCGTCGTCGCGCCTCACGTTGCACACATGTTATCATCAAGTCTCTGCGGACCCATTCACGGATCGCTCTGCTGTGAATTGCTGAGACACACATTTTGCTATTTCAGTCCTGTTTCATGTCATGGGTAACATCCAACGCGTTAGACGTCTCGGACTTTCATGCATAGCATATCCATCTGCCAAGGGCAGAAACATCGGCTAAGCACTTGGCGACTTGGATCTCGACATGACAACAACAACAACAACAGCACCTGCGGAGCAAAGGAACGCAGCACTCGTGTGCCATCTCTTGGACTGTGTACTCGTCACTACCTTGATGGCGTTGTCCGGTCGAATCATGGCTTGTTCACACCTCAGCACGTGTACACATGACCACGATAATCACCGAGGCCGCTTCACTGGCTATTCACATCCTAACACTGTATGAATAGGTTCGGTTTACACCGTGTTGAAGCAAGAGCATTGCCTGGGCGTAACGGGCTTCGATGTCACAGAGAAGCTGTAAGTAATTGACTCTGTTGGAGTACGTGCAGACTACATACAGCAACTCTATAGTATCAACCTTATTACAACAAGGATTGTGACTACCGCTGGAGTGTATCGCGGATGTGATAGGAGAACGCAGCAGACGCGAGTCTCTTTCTACCAGGGACCTGGTCATGTTGAAGCGATCTACGCTCAGCCTTACCGAAATTAGTCCAAGTTCCAACAAGTCGAAGATCTTGGTCGACCATCATGATCAAAGGAAGCTTGGAAGCACCACGGTGGAAAGCCTCCAAGCACGCCACGGCAGAGGAACGGATACCGGCACTTTGGCGACGAGATTGTGAAATACGCTTCGGTCTTTCTGCCTCATCGATTGCCAACGGCGCGTCTCCGGATACCAAGAGCATGGCACGTCTCAATCCCCCATGATCCCCATGGGGCTGGGGCGTTTTCCCCAGGTGTTCGGATTATAAAGTTCACGACAGGTTCCAGTTGTTTCTGGTCCGTCAACGACGACCGTCGCAACTCTACCTCTCTGTCGGAAGCCACTCCACATTGACTCGCACGCAGCCAAGTTGCTGTTGTTGCATTGGCAGCATGAACAACCACGCTCAAAGCCCTGTGCTTAACACTCCAGAGTACACGGACGAGAAGAGTTCTGACACATCACCAACCCCACCCCTCAAGGTTGAGGATGTCGAGCAGAATGGATCGATGGTTGAGATTGATCCAGTCACTGAAGCAAAACTATTGCGAAAACTGGACATTCGCATCGTACCCATGATCTGCTGGATCTACTTGATGAACTTCATGGATCGAGGTGTGTACCCAATGCTCGTGCTCAGACCCCGGCTGACAGTTCCGTAGTCAACATTGGCAATGCTCGTCTCTACAATATGGAGGCAGATCTTGGCATGGACCCTACTAGCAACCAATTCCAGATCGCCGTGTCCATTCTGTTCGTCACCTACGTCATCTTCGAAACGCCTTCGAACCTCATCTTGAAGCGAATGAAGCCCGCGCGGTACCTGGCCGGTCTGATGTTTTTGTGGGGCATAGTGGCCACATTCTCAGCCTTCGTCACCAACTTTGCCGGACTCGTCGCTTGTCGCCTCCTCTTGGGCATGTTCGAGGCGGGCCTGTTCCCAGGAGTCATTCTCTACTTGAGCATGTTCTACAACCGGCGCAACGTCAGTTTGAGGCAGGCGTGGTTCTATGGCACATCTGCACTAGCAGGTGGACTGGGCGTAAGCGCACCGCGTTCAAGTTGCATGAGTGGGACTAACGAGCGTAGGGAGTAGTAGCGTATGCTATCGGTGAGATGGACGGTGTAGGTGGCTGGAACGGATGGCGCTGGTAAGAAATATCCATGTACGAACTGTATGTGAGACAAAAGCTGACCTTCTACACGCACCTTGTAGGATCATTGTGATCAATGGTATCCCGACTGTACTCACTGCCTTTGCCGTGCCTTTTGTCCTCCCGAACAGCCCAGAGACAGCGAGCTTTTTGACCGAAGAGGACCGACGAAACTTGGTCTTGCTTCGAATGAGGGAGGTCGGTCAAACAACAGCCGGCCAAGAACTACTGAAAGAGGATGTCATAAAGGGCGTAAAGGACTGGAAAGTATACGCCTACGCCATCGCTCAGTTTGTGGGGCTCGGCATGCTCTACAGTTTCTCCGTGTTCCTACCGACCATCATCAACGGCCTTGGAGGCGGGTGGAATCGTCAGGTGGTTCAGGCATTGACGATTCCGGTATACATTGCTGGTTTCATTACCTACGTGATTGGCGCATACTACAGCGATAAGACGCAGAACCGAGGTCTCTTCTGCGTCGCCGGGCTTGCTGTCAGCATGCTTGGGTATATCTTCCTAATCGCCAATGCAGTAAGTACCCACCGCTTTCTCTGTCTGAACAAAGTATAATGACACATCTATAGGGACTTGGCCTCAGTTTTGCCGGCTGCTTCGTCGTCGCGCTCGGTCTGTGGGTAGCCACCGGCATCGCCTTCTCCTGGATCGGCGTCAACAATCCCCGATACGGAAAGCGGGCCTTTGCCAGTGGCATGCAAATCACCATTGGTAACTGCTCGGGTGTTGTGGCCCCTTTCCTGTACTCTGCCGACATGGCGCCTCAGTTTACCGCTGGCTACGGTGCGACCATTGGACTGCTGGCACTCGGTATCGCCATCTACGTTGCGCTGCACTTGTACTTCCGGATGAAGAACCAGCGGAAACTTTCCGGCAAGGAGGATTGGAGGATCGAGGGTAAGACCGAGGAGGAGATTGCTGAGATGGGTGAGGACAACCCGAGGTATCTGTACACCATCTAGAGTTTTGTTTCAACCTTGACAAGACGTTTCCAGTTTGTGCTGTCTCACGTTTGGCTGCGATACGATAGTTGGTAGCGCTGCTCGAAATGATTGGTAATTTACTTTGATATCTGTCTTGTGTCAACTTTTGTGCCGAACGAGACAGTAAGATGAGACCTTGCAACGGTCTTGTCGTATCCCTGAGATTGAATCATCAGACTCTGTTTTAGCTTGTAGTGCCTCTAGCATATATGATATCATTCCGTTCATCCTCCATTTCCATAACAACCCGTGTGGAATTCACACACACGACCAGCAATGCCGTTCAAGCCCAACGTGTCAAGCCCACAGCCAAACCACTATCCCGAGCAATATCCCTTTGGTCCCATCGTTGCCACTGGCACACGTGGCCCCATCAAGCGTGAATACTACAAGCACAATCACAGCATCACAAACGACCAAGACGAATTCAATTCAACTGCAATGCACGCTACGAAGCGCAGGATAAGAGACAAAGAAATGGAACCAAGGGGGATAGGAAGAGACCAAGAAGGTATCAAGGAGGCGACACGCGCTTACGACGACGTAGCATCTCCAACCCGGTCTAGCGACTCCAAGAGCCAAATGGAAAGTACAGGTGCGAGATTCGGTTGCACAATAGGTCGGTCAGACGGGTCTAGCTCTACCCTGGCGGCGGAGGAAGACTTTCCGAGTGAGAACATTGGCGAGGAATCAGGGGAGACTGAGTGTGGGAGTGATGGTGGGTATGAGGGCAGTAATGAGAGTGGAGACGACAAAAGTAGGGTGTCTAGTCACACGTTGGGGAGAAGCGAGGACGGGGATTGCGAGACGGATGACGGAGACAAGGACGAGGATGAGGATATGAATGATGCGGAAGAAGGCGAATCCGATGACGAGGGGGATCTGTTTGCGCAGAACTATAGGGAGGGTAGGTGGAAGTAGATGGGGGCTCCCAAGGTGTGTGGTAGATTATCGGTCTACCTAGCTAGGTATGTGTACATTTTTCATCGAAACAAAATATCGTGTGTTCCTAAGCATGCAAACCTCGCTCCACGTACACAATGTTAAGCGGATAAGACCTCCCTGGCAGGACCAACGTAGGGACCAACTACCTATCACGACGATCAAACCGCGCTATACCAGCTGCAATACCTACGAGTCTACATTGGCGGAGAGCATCGCGACGAACAAGCTGAAGATGGACGGTCAAGGCTCTACATCATTCGCCCAAGAACAGGAAAATGGTCATGATGGCAACAATGAAGGGCACAAGCTTTCTCCTGAACCCTATCGCTCCGTATACTTACTATGACGATGACAGTGGGTATTCACTGCCGCCTCCTGCATACGCATCCCTCCCAGAAGCAATCGCAATCATCATGCAATCTCCCAGCATCGGCGTCCCAAGAGAGAGTAGATCCGTGCCAACGAAGGACTCCACGGTGCAGAAGCGGAAGCGCGATTTGTTCCTTCCGGGCGGGAAGTGTGGCGCCGTCACCGAGACAGTGCTTGTGAGGAAGATGACGCGCGAGCACCACCTCGAGCGCTGCGTAAAAGATGCGCGAGGTAAGTGCATTGGTACTAGATAGCCAGTCCTGGACACGGGTCTTGTGTTGGTCTATAGAAGGAGTACGGATCAGGGGCTCCTGGAACAAGTGAGGAAGTTTGTGTTCGGTGAAGAACATAGTAATCAGTATCACATGGTCAATATTCATGCCGATTTGTTTCCGCAACGTGTACCAAGTTCTTCCAGAATGACTGGGCGGCTATACAAGCTGTGGAGGGGCCATCTGAGTGCAAGATCGCATAAGCTAAGGCGGCATGTCCTCCGTGAGTGCGCTTCGACAAAGAAGAATGGATGTTGTCGTCTGCTGATTTGAGTAGTTTGGATATGCTCGTCATGCGTCTCTGTAGTATCTCCAACGTGCACCACATCGCAATTTCTCGACCACAAGGGTCCGTGCAACCTTTGAATCGCCGGTTGTCTTTTTCGCTCGTTGTGCGATAGTGCCATGGTCCGACTTTAGGTTGAACTACAATTATCAGTTCAACCAGGTTCTAGAGCGCATTGGTGGAAACGTCCCGGAGCCGAGGCGTTTGCTAGCAAAGGTTGCGTCCAAGTCCCATTTGACGGCGGGGCACGGAACGTGGACCCCGAAGCCTTTTCTTCTTTCAAGGGATCAGCCCAGTAGGCGTGTAGGAGGTTGGGAAGACATGAGGTGAGCGGTGCGCAGCCGATTGCGCTACGCTAGTGGCGACTTGCAGAGTTCCCACCTGCAGTTCACTCCTCTCTCCCCGTACAACCACTCGCCCAGGGCCAGCGGCAAATGCAAACATCATGTCGACATCAGCATCCCATGAATGCGCATGAACGCTCATTTACCGCCTTTGACACCCGTACTTCCCTCATCTTACGCCAAGCTAGGGTGAGACCACTGTCAACAGTTGCGGTTGTCAGCCCTGGGCATGATGAACTGCCTCGCAGACACAGCCGCATCTCGCTCACTCTGGGCTGTTTTCCCTGCTCGCGCCATCTGCGGTTGCAACTACCATGCATACATGGGCACACCCTCTCTGCGCATGTCCAAAGGGACTCGTATCGACTTTGAAGAGCTGCAGATGCACTGGTGCTCAGTGTGTGTGCGTGACAGGCGCGCGGAAACCCGCAAAAGCAATGCCTAGCCGCACCTGAGGCTGCCCTTCACGCCCGCTACGCACAATTGGCCCAACGTGTTCTTGGGTCCAAGCATCGGTAACCCCACGCGGGGCCTCCAGCAGGCTCATGAGGCGCGGCAGATGCTCGAGATAAGGCCAGGGTTGAGCTGAGGCGGTTGGCTGCAAATAGAAGACTTCCGTGTGCATCAGCTGCAAGCTATACAGGTTAGCCTCTAACCTTGCCTTTCCATGTCACCACCGTCAGCTTTCTTTTCTTGCATCCTTCTTGTTTTTTTTGTCGGTATCTATCTACGCCTCTCCTCTGTCCACTTTTGCTCTTCACATCAACACCCTCTTCTTGCTCTGGATGCGCTTCCCTGATCGTGTTGCTTTACAACATGACCCTTCGTCGATCTCGCCTTCTCAACCTCAAGCGGCCTAACGGATAGCGACACTGGCGTCAGCGGCCTGACCGCCTTGCAACTCGACAATGTTCTTACCGTTCAACCAGGAATCATGGATCTGGTATACATGCGCTGTCTGCATGATCGGCGCAAGACTGTGAGTGCATCTTGTAGAAAAATATATTCGCGCATCGTTCCATACGGCGCGAGATGTTCTTGTTTGTCGAGAACGAGGCTTAGCACGCGATGCGCTGGCGGACGAGGCTGTGGCATTCTGGGCACATTGCTCTTGCAGCTCGCATCATACGTTGGCCATGTAGAGAAAACACATGTGCACTCACCATGTAGATCCCATGCTGACAAGGTCTATTGTGTAGGATCTCACGGAAGATGCTGTTTCGATCGATCAAAGGTCTCCAGCATGATGACTGGACCATGGGTCTCCTCGTCACGGGCGCTTATACCATCATGATTGTACTCGCGAATCGATGGCTAAAAGTCCAATCAAACCTTGAACCGGAGAGTTTCGACTTTGGCGCACTCACCGTGGACGAACTATCGAGACGAAGGTTCGGAAGCAAGCTCGTGGTGGTTGTAGAGCAGATGCACATCGCAGTGATCTGGGCGTGCAAAGCATGTCTTTTGATCATGTATCATCGCATCACACGGACGGCTCTTCGCAACGAAAACATTGCCATCAAGATCCTCGCTGCCTACACAGCACTTGGATTCGTCGTCATAGAGGTCCTCTACTTTTCCGCGTGGTGTAGACCTTTCTCCGAGTACTATGCAGTGCCGACGAGTTCCTACCAGTGCAATGCCTTGGTGCATCACCGCATCACCAAGGCCATCTTCAACATATCCTCGGATCTGATCATGCTGTGCATTGCCTTGCAAATGCTCATACGATCGCTACTCCCTATGAAGAGGAAGATGATCCTGTGCGGCATCTTCTCTCTAGGTATCTTCGTGGTGGCTGCAAGCATCATGAACAGTTACTACTCCTTGACCAACCCGTACAAGTCCACGTGGATATACTGGTACGTTCGAGAATCCTCAACAGCCATCCTTGTCGCCAATTTGCCATTCACATGGACAATACTGCGGGAACTTTTCGAGCTGGGGAATTTCGACGATGCGAATCCACCACCATGGTCCTATCACTCTCCCCGCACGGCAGGAGGCCGGAAGACGGCACAATTACTTCATCAACAGTCTGCGACCACGGGCGCACGTACCGGGATAAGGCGGTCGCCGAACAGCACCAATGGGAGCAAGAGCACGACCATGATGGCTTCGAACATGACGAAAGACCAGACCAAATCGCTGGCCGTTAGTGATGTGTCAAGATTTGCTGAGAAAGACGTACTCCAAGAAGCCATCCAACCGCACGACTTTGCTCCTGCTTTGTTACGTACTGCCCAAGATGGCATGGTCAATCTTGATCTCGAGGCGGGGCATGTCGAAGAGGTAGATGCACGACCAGTCTCTCTTGATCATAGCCGGCAATGCAACAAGCTGGCCTCGGCTCCGCCCACAATCACCGAAGATGGTACAGGCGGCTTCTACGTCAACCATGATCCCATCTCGCCACCTTCGCGAGTGCACCTTGTGCTATCGATGAAGGGAACGCGAGACAGCAGTACAGCGAGCACACATGGCCCACCCAGCACTCCGACATCGAGCATCTTCAGCGGTTACACAGCAAGTCGGCGTGGAAGTGCATCCACCCAGGGCAGAACAATAGGGCACACAGTAGGCGGAGGGAGAAGCGCGAGAGACCGGCGGGCGAGAACGAAGATGAATGAGTAAGGCGCGACTTGGACGAAGTGACGAGTGTGATATACCCCTTTCCGACCAACCGCCATGTCTGCCATGCGTGCACATGGACTAGAAGCTCTAATGTAATGTAATACGACGGACTCATCCGAATGAATATGTTTGCAGCTTTAGGACGCGTGCTAAGGACTTGTAGTTGTCTCAGACCGTCCTTCTTCTTGTATACTGCAGTCTAGTCCGATTGGGCCGAGGTGTCTTTGGCGCATTCATCAGCTGCAACTTGAACATTGGAGACCAATGTATCTTTATCCGGATGCGTCTTCCTAGGTAGTAAGATGCGCACGTGAGGGAGCGACTTGGGCAAGGGGCTACGGTAGCGGACCCTTGCCTTGGTCGAGAGAAGAGACCATTGAGCATGGCGCAATTACTGTCCGCCGACCGCTACCTGTGCGACGCCGTAGCGGCGCGACAAAGGCGAGGGCAGCTCGCGTGGAACCCGAGTCATTGCATCCGGTGTGCTTGCTGTGGTATGCAATGCAGACTGCAGCCGTTTGCATACTCTAGGAGGAAAGCGACATGCGGCTCGGCAAAAAGAAAGAAAAAAGTTGCAGCAGCCGAAAGAAGCGAAAACCTCTCTGGCTCGTGACGACAGAGGCATTCATCTTTCATCATGCTGCCCAATTCCTGAGCTGTGCACTGCTCCACCCACCCAGCCATTACCAGGGCGGAAACCTTAAATTCGACTAAATCTTTTCCCTTTATCGATAAGAGGAATTTCTCCGCAGACGGCTTCCCCCTTCACTCCTCTCTTCCTGCTGCTATACTGCCTGCCGCGAAGCAACGGACCACCCGACTCTAACCCCCCCCCCTTGCCTCACCCGTCGACATGAGGAACATTGTGGTACTGGGCGGAAGCTCTCACCCGCAGCTCACCGAGTAGGTCGTAGCGATCAGGCCCGGCCTGGGGCTTTGACTGACTGGGCGACAGGACCATCTGCAACCACCTCGGCATACCCAAGGCCAAGGTGCTTCTTGACAAGTTCAAGGGCGGCGAGACGCGTGTTGAGATCGAGGAGAGTGTCCGGGGAAAGGATGTCTTCATCATCCAGTCTGGCGGCGGTAAAGGTACGAAGCCCTCTGGCGCATTGTCCTAGCCATGGTGGTACTGCAGCGCACTTGGGACGGGACACGGCTCCCGCGTGCCATCTGATATCTCGAGAACCCCGCTAATGTCTCGTGTTTGCGCGCAGTCAACGACCATTTGATGGAGTAGGCCCATCCTCATGGTGTAGTTGAGTGAAGTGCCTGACCGTCCGACAGACTTCTCATTACCATCTCCGCCTGCCGAACCGCCTCTGCGAAGCGCATCACCGCCGTCCTCCCGCTCTTCCCCTACTCGCGACAGTCGGACATTCCCTACAACAAGACTGGCGCGCCCCTCTCAAAGGTACCGGGCTCGCGCTCCAGGACCGGCACATACACGTTCGATTCGCGACCGCAGACGCCCTTTCCAGGCCAGGCTGAAAGCGCCGGCCTGAGCAATGGCTCGGCTGCGTTGCACCACCAGCTCAGTAGGATGAAGATGGATGAGCGCAACGGCGGCCATTCCAATGGGAATCCCACGAGCCCGGTCAAGCAGAATGGCATCAAGCGCACCGAGACGGTCGACTCGAGCAAGTCGGACAAATCCGACAAGTCCGCCTACTTCGACAACGGACATGGCGCCAACGGCACGGCTGCCCCGCCATCAGGCATCACACGCGCACCCACAACCACCAAGCCCCCCGCCTTTGAGCCCCAGGTCGGATACCGTCAATGGGTCGCTCAGGCCGGTACCCTGATCGCCGACCTCTTGACTTGCGCTGGCGCCGACCATGTCATCACCATGGATCTTCACGGTAGGAAGCATCCTGCCCAGATACAGGACAATGCGCTGACACGCTGCTAGACCCTCAGTACCAGGGCTTCTTTGATATTCCCGTTGACAACCTCTACGGCCGTCACCTTCTCCGCAAATACATCCAGTTCAACATTCCAAACTACCAACAAGCTGTGGTAGTCTCCCCCGACGCTGGAGGTGCGAAGCGCGCAACCGCCATCGCCGACGCCCTCGGCATGCCTTTCGCCCTCATCCACAAGGAGCGCCGTCCCACACAGATCAGCGACCGGCAAAACGCGACCATGATGTTAGTTGGAGACGTCCGTGAGCGCACAACTATCCTGGTCGATGATCTGGCGGATACGTCCAACACCATAACCCGCGCAGCAAAACTTTTGAAGAAGGAGGGCGCGACACAGGTGATTGCGCTCATTACACACGGTATCCTGAGTGGAGACGCCATCGAGCGCATCAACGCAAGTGCCCTAGACAAGGTCATTGTGACCAACACGGTGCCTCAAGAGGACCATCAGAGCAGGTGCCCCAAGTTGGAGGTCCTTGAAGTTGGCAATGTCTTTGCTGAGGTAAGATTGGACCAAACGAGCACGTTCCGACACGCATACTAACGCTTTCCTAGGCCATCCGCCGCGTCCATCACGGCGAGAGCATCAGCGTGCTTTTCGATTACAGTTAGTACCTGTACTCATCCAGTATCCGTTTCTTGGGAAATCGTGCCATTTGTCCCGCAATGCTACGCTCATTTCCTCCCCCCTGAAAACCAGTGCGAGACATGGGCAGATTCGGTCCAATTGGGGCCTCTGTTTCGAAAGATACTATGCCCTCTGTCAACTGCCAACGTGATCCGGATGGGGATGTTGTGTCTTTTGTCTGGCGTTCTTATCTCATGTTTATAGACTGCTGCGGAGCAGTATATCAAGTACCTGAACGTTGCATTATGAGCATACGTGCATGGGCTGGCGTTTGGGAGGGGGGGGGGGGAGGCCGTTCTTTACTACAAAACCTTGAGTAGTTCTATGGACTCTGTCTGCTTTTTGATTGAAATGTGAAATAGAATGTTGGTGGTGTTTGCGCATCATTCATGTGGAAGGATTCCGAGTAGCATACCTGCCACAGGTGACCTATTCGTCATGGAGGTACGTGACTAGATTAACACTGACAAAAGTCGGCCGTTTGATTCTTCATCATAGACTCTATCTTGACTTGAACAGTACCGAGCCGTAGGTAGAAACGTTTTCAAGAATCCATTATGCTCCATGTGACAATCTATCAACAAACCCTCGGCGGCCCTCGGACGTTCTGAGCCTCTTTTGCCCTTGCATCGTGGTGCTCAGTCTACCCCCTTTCCTCTGATCTTGGTCCACACTTGTCATGGCGGGATGTAGTGGCTCCACGTAGCCACGACCTCGATACCCCCCTGGTTGACCTCATACCGCTCACACGGCGTGGCAGCACCTTCCTCAGCGCACAACAGCAAAAGCCAGGCTCGTATACCCTCGAGCTCAAAGCATCGTGAAGACGCGTCCCCAGGGAAAGTAGGCATGATCATCACGTCGGCCAACACTCTCGTCGGCACCCAAAACCACGACAAAAGCACAGATTCACACGTCCTTTGGTCCCATGCTACATGGACTTACCCCTTTCCTTCCCCCCCCCCCCTCCCCATTCACCTGATCCCATCCTCCCACCTCCCCACCCCACTATCCTTCCTCGCGGTCCTTGCCTCTTGCGCGCCGCCTTCCCCCTCGGGCGTAAACAGCTCTGCGCTGAGCACCAGGACAGCGGGAACAATAGCGAGGGCGTCGACGGTCCCGCTCCTGGCCCTCTTGTTTTGGTGGCGCAGGTTCATCATTGCGTTTACTTCGCGCGACTTTACCACGTCTTTTTTCGTGGGCGGCCATTCTGCGGTGGGGCTGGCGCGCGGTGAGGTGGGGGAGGGGGAGCGGTGGTGGTGGTGGTGGTGGTGGCGGCTAAAGGGGGAGAGGGAGGAGAGGGTGCGGGAGCGTCCTCGTTGTTTGTCTGGGGCTGTTGGCGGGGACAGGGCGGTGCTACTGGGTGTTTGGGTTGATGATGGGGATGTGGTGTTTTGTGCTGCTACTGCTGCTGGGATGTGAGGCAGGGGGATGTTTATTTCCGTGTAGAGGGGGCCTTCGTATTCGAGGGAAAAGGGCTCGGTTGACAATGCTGTTGTTGCTGTCGTGTCTGAAGTCGTGGGTATGGGCGCATCGTGGTCGTGTTGTGGGGTTGTGGGTGCGGAATATGAATCTAGAGCTGGGAAAGGCTCGTAGGACGTGGTGTTGATGTTGTGCTCCATGGCTTCTGTTTTGTTCTTCTCTTTCTTCTTTCTTTTTTTTAGCTGCTTAACGGGTTCTTCTCTACGGTATATGTATATCGCAAAAGTTGGAAGAATAGAGGACCAGAGGTATGCGCGCTTGATGTATCTGATGCCGACGGAAAAGCGTGGCGGCTCGCACAGCCTCGTTCAGGCAACCCTTTGTTTTTGGTGACGTTGACGTCCGAAACAATTTGAAGCACAATCGATAATCTCGGACTGTCGAACAAGTCTGACTCTCTCTCTCGATTGGTAAAGCAGAGACTCTCTCGTTTCCAATCGTCGTCGCAAGGTGAAGATGTTCAGTGGCAGGTAGAGCCAAATGGTGTGTCAATTGTTGGTGTTTGGTTGCTAGGATTTGCGGGAATATCAACCACGACGCGAACGCGTCTCATTTTGGATACATATACCCAACTAGGCCCGCCACTATTTGCACTTCAGCTGATCACAATAAGCCTCATTTCCACACGCGTGCGCTCAGCGGCGGTGTCGCGGTGAGAAGCGTCCGCAGGCCGCTTAGCCGATTGATATGGGGCTGTGCAGGACTCGCGTGTGGAATACGCCGTGTTGGCGGCTGAGATGAGGATGAGCTCAGCACAACACCAAGATAGCGCCGAGAAAGCTAATGAAGCTAGCACAACTGCATCACACATCATCGAGAAAAGTAGAATGTGTATGATGAAAACTTGTCATTCATCTTGTCATCATTGTCATATCATCATTCACTATATTCAAAGCCCAGTCATCCCAGGCTTACGACAGCTCAAGAACAGCCTTTCCACCCTTGACGCCCCTCTCGACGACAGGCTCGCGAACGCTTCTCTTCGCGGTTCCGTTGACAGGTACACGAGCAGGGAAGCCCTCCCACGAGGTGGCGTAATGAGCAACAGCCGCAGCAATACCCCGAGAGTGCAGAAGCCATGCCTCCTCGTTGAGGTTTGTGACGTTGTCCGCGGCCTGGTGGTAGTTCTGGTCAAGAATCTCTCCTGCAACACCACCCCAGATGGCCTGCTCCTCGACAGTCTTGACCTCGTCAGCACCAGTGGTGGTGCCACCTGCGGGAATGTTGACGTCAAGGAAAGGACCGTAGTCGGAACGACCGTTGAATTCCGTTTCGTTGCTAGGAATGTTGAGGTCTTCAAAGTAGCCTGCGAAGAAGGCCTCGATTTGTGCACTTCCAGATGGGCCGCTCAGGCCGTACGCACTGCCGTCACCGTCGTAGATCTGGTGAACGTAGTTGGGAGACGCAATCATGTCGAAGTTGAGGTAAGCGCGGATGTCGAGAGCTGCCTCGGGAGAAAGGCTTTCAACGAACAAGGTAGAGCCGAGAAGGCCAGACTCCTCGCCAGACCAGAAACCGAAGCTTACAGCGTTGTTGACATTGTACTTGGCTAGAGACTTGGCTACGTTGAGGATGGCAACGGTTCCAGAGCCGTCGTCGTTGATTCCAGGACCAGCACCAACAGAGTCTGTGTGAGCACCAAGCCAAAGCTGGTTATTCTTGTCACCACACTTGCTAGTAGCGAGAACGTTGTTGGTGGTGATGATTTGGACGTCTGTCAAAACGTCCAACGAGCCGGTGACAGTAGCACCGCCAGCGACCTGGGCAACGATGGCCTGACCCTCCGCTTGAGATAGGGTCACACTTGCAACGTAGTCGCCCTCCGGACGGGGAGGAGGACCAAGAGTGGCGCTGATTGTGCCCGGGGCGTTGTTGTAGATGATGGCACCCACGGCGCCAGCGCCTCCAGCAAGAGCAGACTTGAGTCCGAAATCGCAGCTACCACGTGAGATGAGCGCAATAGCACCAGATACGGCCGCGGGAAAGTCGGACGCCTCGCAACCAAGGTTGTTGACGGGGACGATGGGTGCGGTAACGAGACCTGGAGTAGAGGCCGAGTACTCAAGAATAGTAGAGTTGATCGTACGTCCGTCGATGGTGAACGTGTTGAGGGTGCTGTTCAGCATCACGTAGTTGGAAAAGGGCTGAAGCGTGACATCGTAGTACGAAGTAGATTCAAGCTCCTTCTTCAGCCATTTGACGGTATCATCGTGAGCCCGTCCCCCCATGATCCTGTTACGGTCTGGGTAGCTGTAGGCAAAGTCCTCGAGCTGTTGAGCACCGCTCATCAATTTCTTGATGGTGATGTCCTTCTCAAGAGCATCCTACAAGATCGTTAGCATACTTCCAATGCAATCGTGGAGGATCAAGGCGCTTGCCTTTGTAACCAATGGCTTCTTGGGGCATGGCTTGGAGTTGTGACCGTCCTGTCGTTCCCTGAGTTCTGTAGGGATGGCAGACGCACCAACGGCGAGAGCAGCGAGACCAAGAGTAACCCTCATGTTGGCAAAGCTGTTCTAGCTCGGGCGATTGAGACGGTAGAAGCAAGCTGCGGCTGTGTCTTTCGTCTGAACAGCGGAACGCAGCCTTTATAGCTCTCTGTAGCACTAATCGACCGTTTGTGCGTATGTAGCCATGTACGAATCCAGTAGACCTGTTCCCAGACCCGAGTGTGCAGCTATCGCGTGCACTCGCAGTCGTTGTCCCGTTCGCCAAGCATTTCAATATCAGCCATCTCTTATCATTCGCCAACGGCGTCTCCACCGCTCATGCTTGATCCAGAAGTTGGGAAAGACAAGCTGCACCAATGCCGGCTTAATTCTGGTAGACAGTCTGGGCAGCGCCTGGGCGTACCTGATAGTGGCACTCGATTGCGAGGTTACTGAGGCTCGATTGGAGAGTCTCCTCATGTGGACAGATGTCGGCGGAGGTAAGCTCCCTCTTGCCAAGAAGGCCGGATAGATGCTCTTTAGGAAGGTGGCCATACCCGGCTGCGGAAGCGAACAAACGCCGCTCTGCGGCTTTTTACAAGCGATTGTGTCGCCGAACATCGAAAGGCCCTCATGAAGTTTGTCTCGTCGCCTCTTCCTTCAGGAACTCCACATCGTGCGATTTGGGCAGGTCATCCGGTGTAAACGCATGTCGAAGTTGATGGAAAGCACGGCATGCGGCCGAGGTCCCTGGAAAATGGGTTTTTTAGCTGATGGCTGGTGGCGCACGGAGCAGCTGATTACTGATGACACAAGAGCATCTCATCGCTCTACAACACGAAGAATCTCGGGAAGAAAAAAAAAACATCTGGAAGACCTGCCAGAGACAATCGGTTTGTACAAAGAAGACGTCAGGCAACGGGGAATGGGCGACATATATATCCCAGAGCACCATGTTGTCCTCTTGGCGGCACCATGGCGTCTTGGGTAGGTAGGTACACAAGATACATTGGTTGTTGGACGTGGCCTTGATGTGTGTTCAATAGCAGCATAGGACACTAAGGGGTTAAAACGCCAAGTCCATCAGATGAACGAAACTGATGACTCGTTGATCGAATTATTTGATATCAATATTATAGGCTTCACTTTGACATTATATTTCGTGGAACATCTACGACACATGCAAGAACTAAAGCTTCGGGGAGACAGAATGTCAAGGCAGCATCACGGCAGCGACTATTCTTTCCGCACATAGAAGGTCAAGTCCACTTCTACATAATCGATGCAGCCGTAAGTTTTCCTACGTCCCGTCTGTCTATCGCATGTCAATAATTTGCTTTCGCCTCCAAGCTCCCTGCCCAACCACGTCGTATTTGTGCCCTCCAACATCCTCCCAGCTGCTGGGTTTCATCTATAGAGCCAGTGAATCTTTCCCTCTTTATGCCACGGATGGCTCAGAATATCGGCACACACCATAGCGACAGTTCCCATTGGAAAAGTGATATCGGCTACAATCTTGTATATTGGCAAGTCTGTTAGTGGGTAGAGACTTATCACAAGAGTGGAGGGTATGGTGAGGTATTGATATGGCTCTGCTACGACGCTCATGGAAGGTTTGAAGTAGGAGAGCACCAATGCGTCTTCGGAAAAGTATGAAGGATCCTGGGCTACGATTGGAACTGAACAAGGCGTGGCATCTGTGGAAGATTTCGTGGCATATCGTTGGGATAGATAGTTCGAGACAGCGCATGCGAACGTGTGCTGCGTTGCTGCACGATTCCCATCTCCCAAGATGTAGGTGGTACTGCCAAATGCCAAGCAAACAATGTTGTCGACCCTCACCGTATTTCACCCACAAGTCAAGATCAAAGGAATACCGGGGGGTCGTGGAAACAGTCATCTGAGAAATTTGAATACGTAAACCCCCTTCGGATTAGCCATTCGTAATACCCATTCACTTGAACTGATCCTCCGTAACACCCTTGCCCATGGCCGCCGTCGAACTGACACCACCAGAAACCATCTTCAAAAGGTTGTCCACATAATTAGCTCCACTCCACTTCTGATGCGTGAGCACATCGACCTTGTTCTCCGCTTCCGGCTCCTGGATGATCTCGCCGTACGCCCGCATACCCTGCTTGGCATACGCCTTGGAGAATGTGTCGGCCATGAGAGCGCTCTGGTGCAGCCCGGCAAGTGTGATGAATTGCCAACAGTAACCGAGCTTGGCCAGGCGCTGGATGTAGGTTTCTTGCTCTTCACGTGGCATGGCAGCTTTCCAGTTGAAGGAGGGCGAGAGGTTGTACGCCAGTCTGTCGCATTGTTAGCATGCAAAAGGAAGATGAATGGAACAAGACGTACTTCTGCTCGGGCCACACGGCATGAACGCCATCAGCAAACTGTTTTGCTTGTGCAAAGTCGGGCAGCTTCGACTCCATCCATATCATATCGCAATAAGGCGCATATGCAATAGCTCGGTTGATGGCGCATTCGCAACCACCCTGGTATCTGTAGTAACCTTCTCGGGTCCTCGCAGCATCCCAGTTGAAGTACACATCAACTCCAGTCAGACCTGCAGCGAGAGTGCGTGCTTCTGAATTACTCATGCCCTTGCTCTTCTCCATGAATTCATTGATCATGCTTTGCTTGTCCACGTGTACACCAGCATTTATCGTGTCAATCACTGCCTCGTGGTATAGCTTCAAGTTGGCCTCTTTGGTCCATGCATCTTCGATTGCTTGGAGCTCTGCACCGTTCTTTCCAGCTTGTTCCGCGGCATACATAAGCTCACCCAATGGTTGAAGGGCGGGGTTCGTGCAGCCTAAGATGTAGTGGTGGTCGCGGGGATCGATGGTAGAAGTAATCAAGGTAGCGGCTTCTGAGTCGGTTCGGGCGACGGCAAGTAGGTCCGTTCCTGTTATTTCAATGTGAGCTGGGATCAGAGCCAAATATTGACATGCATTGCCTTACCCATGATGTCTGCTTGTGCCCTGATAGCGACCAAACGGTTGATGTGCTCGCTGATAGGCACCAAGACCTTGCCAGCCATGTGTCCGCACTTCTTCGTTCCTGGTGCTTGATCCTCGATATGAATGCCAGCCGCGCCCTTCTCAATAAAGAGCTTGGTGAGCTTCATGATAGCCGTGAGTCCTCCGTGTCCCGTGTCCGCGTCTGCAATGATCGGTCGTAGGTAGTCAACGTTTGCGACTTTCGCACGATCGGCTTTTGCAGTAGTTAGGCGTTCTTCGCGTTGCTTTCGGTCGTGAAACAGCTGTGCCATGAAAAGATGGCCAACTTTGTTGGGTACGGTCGTCTAGCCTTGTGAGCTTTTCTTCCCGTATTGGTATCTGGCAACTCGACTTACGTAGGGGTAATCTGCTAGATCTGGACCTGGTTCGTCGGTCGATGAAGCGGTCGACGATGCTTGCCAGCCGGAAACATAGACGGTGTCCAAATACTTCGCCATCTGTGTGACCATGACAGGATCAAGGCATCCGTATGTGAAGCTGACATCGTTGTTCTGCACATCGTTAGATCGCATATTTCGCATCTGAGAAGACCATCATCCCTTGAAGCGGCCTTCGACAATTTCCCAAAGCTTCTTCGACTGGTGATTGCTCGGGTAGGTGATCTTGAGATTGCCTCTCTTCGAAACAATATCTTCTGCTGTAAATGGTCTCCTAGTATACCTCCATCTCGAATCCGACCACCATTGCTTGACTTCCTGCACTTCCTTTTGGAACTGCGCGTCCTCGGTGTCAATGTTCGACATCGTGTTCGGGCTCTGAGCTATGATAGATGAAGTGTGAAGCTAGTGTCGACGACCAAACTCTATGTTATTATGATTTATCCGTGAGGTATGAAGAGATGAAGAACACAAGAGGGAAGTCTTTCCTTTGGAAGATGACCAGCAATGACACAACAAACTCTAGCCTCGGTCTACTGTGCCATAAACCTGGGGAGCCAAGCTCCTTATAAGTATAGCATGAGCATCTCACACCATCAAGGTTAGCACAACCCCAGCCCAAGAGCTCGGGGACGACCGGCTGAGTGCACCATTGGCCCGACTGTAGCATCCGAGGAAGCTGGCAAGAAGACCTAGCGTGGCAGTAATGCTGGAGCGCTGTTTGAGTTGCCCTCGGCCCAAGGGGAATTGACGTTTTGGAAGCATGACTGGTGTAGATCGGGTGGGGATGGGGACCAGCGGAACCGTGACGGGGATGACGTTTGCCAATTACTTGGTGAGCATACCATCTCGTTTCGGACACAGCTGCATCCTCCTTATCATTTCATTTCATTTCATACATCCAGCTCAATGAGCCAAAGACTTGTTCCACAATGACACGCGACTGCTTGCAGCTTCACATGCCGATGTTTGCGCTTTGCTTTGCTTCTCTGTGCATGTGAAGGCGCATGCTAAAACCTGGGGTCGCGTGTCGCTAGCGTGGCGCGGGCTTTACCTCGGTTGATCCTATCTGGAAAAGACCAGAACCGTTATTGGTCTGCAACTTTCACAGGCTGGTGTGTTCGCTGTGTAGATGGCTTTCCTTCGGAAACACGTGAGAGGTGTCATTGTTGCGTCTGAGATTAATCGGATAAGCCTCGCTTGGTAGCAGCGTCGATCCCGGTGAATATCCACAACTCGGGCTTTGTTCACCAATAGGCATTAACGTCATTACGGAAAACAGGTCGGTATTTCAAGGATAAGGATAAAGGTCGAGAAGAGATGGATTCTACGTGCCTATCTGTAACCCTTTAACGATTGATACGCGTGGTATGAGTACACTAGCAGGGCGCTCTTTGCCAACAACCACCAAACCCGCTGGTCTATCCCAAGTGCATCAGAACATGCAGACCATTCCCTTCTTGTCACCAAATCCTCTAGTCGTTTGGTCAATACCAAGCCTGCCGTCGATCCGCTCCAGCTCATTAGCTGCCGTGCAGCGACATTGCACAAAAAACCCCGTATCACCAAATCCACCAGGCCGACTGCCTCCGGAAACCCGAAACAGAACCGCTGTGCCAGAAATAGCTTCGTAACGGTTCTTCGGTACTCACAAGCGTACTGTTGCCCGGAGAAACACCTGGCGTATCTATCCAAATCGGAGTATGGTCTAGCGCGGATGTCACCTACATTGACGGCAGAGCTTTGCGGCGTTACTGAATATGCAGGGTCGGCTGGTGGACACCTCAACTTTTTCAGCAACCACCATCTGAGCTCGTCAAGATGGCTTCTCCTCACTGATGGCATGTCCTTGTCCTCGAGACGTATGGATGAGCGCTCTGAAAGCAACAGAAGTAGTAGCTGCGGACGACACATCCACAAAGTCCTATTCCGTTCGTCGGTGAAGACGCATTCGCGATCGATGGCCTCGGACGTGTAGGTATAGTGGATGAGCCGTGAGTAAAATGCCGGTGTAAGCACACGTATTTCCAAATTCTTCTTGGGACGACTTCGACCGGGTACGTGTGTCGGGCAAACCACATCGGTGGGAACGTTGGGGATCGAAGCTTTGAACGTGATGTTAAAGTCTACTTCAGCTTCCTCCACGAGCTTACGCAAGTAGTTCCTAAACACTTTGTAGAGTGTGCTTAGACTGTCAGCAGTGTTCTTTTATGGATGTGCTCGTACTTACATCTCAGCAGATGTGGGTAGCCGACCGACGCTCGAAGTCAGCACCTCTGGTCGGAACCATACATGTAACTTCCTCTTGAAGAATATCTTGGAAGCCTCTCTGACGATGCGTGGAAATGTGACGAAGCCAACCCACCACCAGCTCAGAACGAATCGTGCGGTTCCGAAGATGTTTAACTCGTTAGGGTCAAAGGCCCTTCCAGTGGAGAAGAGACGTGCTACAAGCTTTCCATGGTCCTTCGAAGACTTGAGCGTGATCGTGTTATCGATCGTGGGGTTCTCATAGTCCACAGACGGAAAAGGGTTTTGTGCCTTCAACGCATAGGAACCCTTTCTAGAGTTGAACGGCGAGACGTGGAAGTCTTTCATCCATACATAGGTAAACTTCGACTTTGCACCGCTGGGTACTTGCGATGCTTGTTCTTTCGATCCAAAAGTCTGCTCAGAATTAGGGGTGCCGGGCGGACTAGAAGGGCTTGACCCATCAAGCAGGTACATGCGCCTTTCTCCAAACGTATTGTTGACTTCGAGTATCATTTTCGTAAGCTGATGTTGGCGATCGTAGATGTACCAGAACGAGACCGGGTTGAATGCATAGCCAAAAAAGCGCGGTGCCGTCACCAAGTAAGCGTACTCCCATTCGGAATCTTCGACATGTTGAGCCCTCAGGTATGTCCTCAACTTCCAATAAAAACCAAAAGCGCCGCCACCTCGCTCCAAGTAATCCTCTGCTCTTACGCGTAACCACCATTTGCCCAAAGTTTGATCCTCTCCACTCGGGAATTCTATCCCGCTGCATCTCATTCCGCTCGAAACGATGGGGAATCCACACTGGAGATATGAGTATGCGAAGCCATGGCGCTTTGGAAAGACACGAGCATGCGTCGTCTGACAGGGGAAGATCTTCGGCTTTGGTGTTTCCACTTCGGACCTCCATCGACTAACATCAGGGCTTGTCGTAGCTGTGCCCTCGCTACTGGCAAACGTGCGCCATAAAAACAATGCGAGTAGAGTAAGCGGTAATGCGACACTGGAGACGGTATATACGACAGGCGACCCTTCAATCCCACTGATCCAACCCCTCCAGATTTTCCAACTCTTCGATGCAGTGGCAGCTAAGTGCTCTCTCGCCAGCCAAGCATACAGGATTCCATGCACGATGCAATCCGTTGGGAGCTGGCGATCTCCATGACGCCGTCTAACGGCATATCCTCCGATCCAGATCGCGAGCAGAGGCCACACTCGCCCATCCGTAACGGCACATGGCAGCAGGAGAGCCAAAGGCGCGCACTCAACAAGGGAACCACCCAGACCGCGACGGTCACTTGCAATCCACATTGATGAATGTTTCTGTTAGTATTATACTGTGACATTGAAGAGGTTTACGAAGGAATACTGTTGTGCGACAAATATCAGATCGAAGGTAGTTTGACGCTAGACCATTCTCATGAAATGTATATGCAGGGCCAGGATGATACCCGCCGCGAGTTTTTCCCCATTCGGTCTTAGCCAAAGCAAGAGCCGCATCATCTGGGATTCAAAGAAGCTCCTTGTGACAACGGTTTAAAAGATGTGTCTGGACGCCGACTTGCAGAGCCTGTGTAAAGAAAAGGAGAATGCCGAACCATTGAAGAAAGTGGATCTCTTGTTGCAGGTCGGCGCTATCTACGTCATCGGAGTTGAGTCGGTCCTGAAAAACATCAATATGCGCCGACCACCAGCACTATACTTTTGTTCGATGTATCTCGCCTGTTTCAAGATGCACCAAGCGACATTTGTGATCCTATCGAGGCACTCTTTCCCCAGGAAATCCACGAAAACAGGAGGGATACTGTCATCATCTCGAGCGCGAGGCGACACCGACTGTAGACTACGCTATGACCGGAGTTTGAACCGGCGCCACGATTTGGAATTATACCTGACACACAAAAGCAAAGAACAGGTGGACAGACAGACACGGCGCCCCTATCGCGATACAAAGAGTCGTGGAGAATTTGATACGAGAAGTTTTTGACACATAACGGGCCCATCGAATGTACGACGTCCGCGATTGTCACGTGACTGGCGTTGGCAGTCCTCTATATGAGAATCCTGTGTACTTTGACCATCACCATAGCTTATACACGATACATACCCGTATGTTCACAGCAACTAGCGCGCACGGGAGCCGAAACCAGCCCAAACAGGAGCACAAATATCGTTTCAATCCATCACCACCACCACCACCCTACGCATTCGTCTCCTTTCCTCCATACCTCTTACTCGCGTCCAACATAGTCCAAGGCGCAAAAGCTGTTTCCCGTGTTAGCATCATCTCCGCCCTTGCCCAAGACATGGTAAAACTTACAATCCCCACTCCTCCCCAACACACCCTCCAACCCTGGAAAATGTCTCCCCAGCACATTCTTCATCCCATCGTCTTGCGCCCACCGCATACCAACCTTACTGTACGTCTCCTCATTCCAGCCTCCCGCAATAAAACGATCACTCTTCGGCCTCCGACTAGCCATTAGGATAAACACACGAACCGCCGTATCGCTAAACCCAAAGCCCGCCGGCAGTGGCTCCGCAATACAGCCAACCAGTAAATCCACCTTCGCAACATCGTCCTCGTAGACGGCTGCCAGTTTGCGCGCAATAACCTCGTTCCCGCCCGTGAGGTCGAGAAACGAGGAAGCGGCTTGTAGGTGGAAAAGCCGACGAAAGGCATTATATCGCGGTACACCCCTCTCCCTATCTCTCAGCACATCAACGGTGCTCAGATCCATGTGCCGGCCATCCGGTGTATGCAAATCGCGTAGGAAATCAGGTGTGTTGTTCAGCGTAACAGCACCCGGGTAGTTTACTCCGAAGCTGTAGAACACGTCTGCGAAATCCATGGCGTCGATTTCCAAGGGCGCTCTGGCGCTTTCGAAGGCAATGTCGCGGATGGGATGCGTGATCTTGTGTTCGCCACTCTGCGCAGAGAAGAAGGCGACGGTATCGGGGATGAGGGCGTGCATACGATACACGCTTGCAAACCCCTCGGTAAGTGCATAGGGCGCGGCGTGGTGCTCCACGTCCGACCCCGGAATCCCAGAGATGGCTTCTGAAGTGGCGGATACGCGGCCGAGTAGCTTGTATAAACGCTCGCCTAGGACACCCCATCAGTTTGCGCTCATGCTTATCTCGAGGATGGGGTGCGCGAGGATGGCCAGTGTCCACTCTACCGTGTGTATCTTGGCCATTAATGCGCAGTTGACTAGGCGGGCTGTGTCGAAGATTTCCTCGCTGCTCCAGGATGGGTAGGTGGCTACGAGTGCGTCGCAGATGGCGTTGTGCTCGAGGACGAAGAGCGTGTGCAGCATTTCTAGGGCTAGCCACCAGTTTGTCATGAAGCCGGTCTGGGGGATCCCGTTTTCGTCTCGGGGAAGGAATGTGGCTATCTTCTGGGCGTCCACGGTGAGTTTACCGTTTTTGGCTTGACCGCGTAGTTTGGTTGTGCGGATTTCGCTGCTGCCATAGATTTGACTGCCGTCCCACCAGTGTGTGTTGATGTTTTTGTATGCTGGAGCTGTCTTGTCCGTCTCGTTGAGTGCGATATCCGGCTGTGTCTGTTCAATCTTCATCTTTCCGTCTGATGAACTCCATTTGTCGCCTTGAGAAATGGGGACATTGTACGTTTCGGAGGCAGAGTTTTCGTGCTGAAACCAGTCGTGGACTTGGAATTGAATCCACGCTGCGGCAAGTAGATTCAAACTCGTAGCAGGCTTGAATGTGTCTCTCTTCAATAGCTGCTCACTGATGAGTCGGGGATTTGGGGTCATGAGTTCCTCCTCGCTTGGCTTTGCGGTGTGTTCGCCAGGTACATTACGGCCGAATCGCATACCTGTGCAGCCCATCTTTGGAGCCGAGAGATCGTTGAACAGGCCATTGGAGTGGCGAGTGTGCAAGTACTGCTCATCGGATAAGTGTGGACATCCAAGAGTACCTTGGTCGTTGGGAGATGGATAGACATCGTGTAGGTTCTTTTGGCGTAGTTCGTAACGGAAGGCGGCGACATTGAGGACACCGATCTAGGTGGGCAGCTTGTGCCATGGAATGATGTTATGCACGCTATGAAAGATGGCTATGAGTGCGCGTTGGGGAAGGCCTGGCATGTAAGTGTAGGCTTTGTGCCCAGGTTCCTTTGAGAGACCCATGGCTGTGACACGTAGAAAGTTGAGTTCTTGGTAGCTCCGTGTCCTTTGGACATTTATGAAACAAGAGAGAAAATGACGAGATATGTCGGAAGGGCTCAGTTAAAACATAATAGAGGCTTACAATAGTCGCACAGTTGGCGTCGCATCCGGGACGATAGGACTGAGGTCCTTTCTCAGCCCCAAAGCAAGACATGCCAATCGTAACCGCGTGTTCGAATCAATGATTCGCTTTTTCAAGAGAGAGCGTAATACATACATCAGCTCATCCAATAATTGATCGTCTTCGCAACACCAAAGCTGCAAGACATGCAAGATCCTATACATCCATCTTACTCCGTCTTTCAGCTCGCGGACATGTTCGCGCAGTCTTCCCAATGGATCGCCCTCAGCCTGCGGCGGTTTCGAACAATCTTACATTGGCCGGGCTGTGTAGATCAATTACATGTCTCCAGGTCCCATAGTACTGGGTTTTCGGAAGCGGCTTACCTCATCCTTGAACCGAGTTTCGCTCGAACGAGTGGTGTTGGCAGCTGACGAACCAGCAAGGATCCATGCAACAAGTACTCAAATCAACTCTCGAGTCGCACTTGGTGGCTGAATCGGACGTATACACTCTGTAACTAAGTAGATGCCTATGTGACCCACTCCGAAGCTCGTTAATGTTAGGTCCAACTGACGATATTTACTATCCTGCACCCTGATCAGTAGTCTACTGATCATACGTACCTTTTTGGGTTGCCTGGCGTAGTGGTGCAGGGCTGCGTTCTAACAGTTAAGATTCTAGTCGTATAATTGCACAAAATGGAAAGGCTCTTACTGCTATTTAAAGCAAGTGCGAAGAGCCTTGCGCTTTCCTTGTCTCTGTTCAATATGCACATGTTACTGTGCTAAAATCTCGCATGTGCCCGACAGTGGGAGGCGCTCCTAGGTGAGAGCACACGGTATGGTGTGAAGTATCAGCCACACCTTAGCAGGCTGCTTGGATGCAGAGCGACTGGAGAGGCTGAGTATACGGAAGATGGGCAAGCCGGAAGTAGGTGTGTAGACGGTGGATGTGAAAGCGCGCGGATTCGTGCTCTAATTTCCTCCTCCGCAGTATATGCGGAGATCCCTCGATCCTCGAATTCAACGTTTCCTTGATTTCTGGAAGGGCAGTAGGCCCGATCTGGTGTCCCCAAGGTACTAATGCTGTCTCTTCGCAAATTCCTCTCCATCTCCGCAGGGGGGAGTCCGGGCAGAGACGTACGTCCTCCGTGGTAGTAAGACGGGCTGCGAGATGGTTGGTAGCAACATATTCTGCTGAACACGCGTTTGAAGAGTGGCTGAATAGTTGGAGCGGAGGCGCAGATAATTGCTGTGTTGATCTCAACCTGGGACCTATATGTAAGAACAGAGTATCAGTATCGGCCTAGTGTTTACGTCGTAGACGAGCTTGCTCACCAGAAGATGATGTATCCGCCGTAGTCCCTAGCGTGTCTCCCGCTATTTGCCCAGAGGTACAGGCCCCAAAGTCGAACTCCAGACGCTATCGGAATGAGTAGACTCACCGCAAAGACCGCAACGATGGATAATCGCTTGGCTCTTCTCATGCGCAATGAAAACAAAACCGGCATAGGAAGAAGCAGGATGACGATGTCAGACCCCATACTCCAGCCTGCTTGCCAGTAGAAGACGATCTTCAGATCAAAACAGTGGCCAGCACCTTTGTCTATGAGCATCGTAGTGGAGAAGGCGTAAGAAGGGACCTTGGGGCATTGAAAGGCGATGATAAAGATGCAGCAGATGCTGATCACGGCAATGATGACGATCGATGTTTTAACAAGTCTTCGAAAGGCTCGTTGTGTCGCGAAACCAAGATAAACTATGGATGGAATGACTAGGTTAGTGCACGTATTGGATGAATATTCTTGCCGTGTTACTCACAAAAAAGGATCGAGAGTTTTATGAGGCCCATTATAAATAAGTAGCCGATGTGGTATGCGTACCCTTTCCGAAGGTTAGCGCAGTCTACCTCAGGTTAGGACAGTTGCTCACAAGATGCTACAGAGCCAAACAACCAGTACTCCAAGTATGCATTGTTCTTCTCTTGTACAGGCTTCAGTTATCCGTTAGCATGGCACCACGGGATACTGTAGTGGGGAAGGCACTTGTGCTCACCTTTGATATAATCTCTGATAAATTCTGAGCACCAGAACCGAAGAAAAATTGGTAATGGTTACAAGCGCAGAGGCCCCAGGTCAAAAGCTTCAATCCATTAGCTTCATCCAGGCTTATATCGCCAACGGGGTCCCTTACTCACCAGTGCAACCGCCATGATGTAGTCGCTCCAATCAAGTCTTCTTACGATGTATTTCCGAGTATAGAAGCTGACGTCAATGAGCGGAATTCTAGGCGAGACGTTATGTGAAGGGGACGGACCGAACAGCAACAGCCGCTGTTGAAAGAGTCGCAAGTGTGAACTCAGTGATCAAGATTGTGGGTCGTAGGTCGTACGGGCTGAACATCTTGACGGTACCCATGATTGCCCGAAATGGGAATAAGAATAGAGCGTCAGGAATGTAACTGCTGCGAAGCAGTCATCTGCAGGTTCGAAAAGGCTAAAGATCTGCCTTTGGGTGTATGGTATAAGGCAACACAAGCCATTTGACGCCCCAGTTTGCTAGCCGATCTCGAATCGAAGGACCAGGATTGCATTAGCGAGCCACGAGGGCGCCATGGGCTAAGGAGTTGAGCGTTAGCAGCGCAACGACCACATGGCAAACCTGGCCAAGCAGGACGTCTATCGGCACCCGTAAATCCTACAATCAATACTTGATCAACATACATGTCAGATCAGTCCCTGTCAGACGGTATAGTCACCGCTGTAATAACAAGACTTGTGTTACTAGATTCCTTAAAATGTGTTAAAGATTTAGTAGTATAGACATGGTTATCGTAAAGTCGGTCGCTTTGTAGGTTCCCGCCATGCACGTATATTTGCGTGGCGACGTTTTATGGAACTCAGCATTGCCTTGCGGCACTGTGTTCGGTTGTGATGCTGAGCTGACTCGGACATATACTGACTCCGGTGTCAGGTCATGTAGGCGGTAAGCTTCTACCAGTAAGTGATAGGCCATTTCATCTAGCCAAAGCCGATGCGGCGTAGTCGATGGCAGCTTCTCATCTCGACAGAGTTTCGGATGTGAGGTACGGTCGGATATGGTCGACATGATTCCCAGAAACATATGGCCATGTCCCTCGTCGACTGTATGAAACCGCCGGCAGTATCTGACTCTGCGCACAAAGCCATTGCAAGATCGAGAGAGATTGGTAGCGATATCCCAAGCATGTAGGAAGTGAGGACGGTTTGTCAGGTTCTGTACGCAAGGGAGGATGCCGTGTCATCAAGTGCAATTACCCGCGGCTAGTCCGCTGTTGGTGTTTCGCGGTTCAGCCACTACCAAGCGAGCTGCCCCACGCAAGCATCTTACCGCTGACTGGACGAAGAAGCCAAGGCGACTGCGGCATGAATCAAGAGAAATTTCAGTGTCCACGAGACACGCCCGGCTGTTGGGTCGTTCAGCTTGTCGACGTGATGCCGAGCTCTCGATCGAGAGCTGGGATCCTGGGGACATGGTAATCGAGAGCCTGCTGAACAATCACAAGGACTCGGTTCAACGGTATCGCGGAGACCAAGGAAAAGGAAGGGCAGAGGTTATAATTGGGGCGCAGAGTGTCTATCCGGCATCAAATGCCCGCTCTGCATGCGTTCGCACAAAGGGAACTAGCACGCGACCAAACATGGCCAGTGGCATGTACAGCGACTAGATATGCCTGCGTAGCATCCACGGGGGAAATGACACCGAACAGTCTATCTGAAACGTCAACAAGACTTGTCGCACATTGGAAGCTGGCGTTGTTGGGCGATAGGGGAGGGGCATTGGATCGCGGGAACTGCGAGATTACACTAGGGCATGTGCCTGGAGACAGGAGAGCTATGCGAGACCCTGAAACCTTCTGCGCATACGTCAGCGCCACGTGACGATCAACAAGGCAAAGTACGAGGGATGGGTAGAGTGTCAACAAGGGCTCGCTCAGTGCCATGCAACAAGACACTGGACTCTACTCATACCTTGTTTCCGCATATACCATCAGCATACGTTACCGCAACCTTGGCGACTGTGGTCTGTTGAGCAAGAGACGCCCAACTGCCGTTCTCGATTAAAGGTCAAGGGTGTATCCCACTCGGCAACTTCCTTGAAAGCGACGATAGCCACCGCGTGACGACACAAGGACAGGTTTATAGCCTGCCATAGGCCCGAATCGCAGCTGCTTGCACACGGCGCCCATCTCGCATCTTCGACGATTTCCAACATCGCGACATGGTCAGAGGTCCCATCATGAGCGCTACCAGCAACACAGCCGCCGCCCCCCAGCAGCCCAACCCGCCCGCATCCGTCGCGACCGCATCGAGCGAGACCAAGTCGAGCGACGATGGCAGCATCTTGAGCAAGGGAAAGAAGCTCTTTGGCCTGGGCAAGAAGAAGGATACCGTCGCCGGAAAACAGGCAACAGAGACTGCATCAACGACGACGACGCCAGCATTGCTGCCCTCGCCTCCAATGTCACCGCCCGAACCACGAGCGTCGCCGCGAGGAAGCCCGCGCATGCTGCCCGTTGGCGCATCCCCCAGTCGCCGCATCCGCTCTACCTCGCCTGGTCTTCACAGCCCGGCCTCGTCGCTCATTTTCGAGCGCAACGTACAAGAGCCGGAACCCTCAGCCGACGTGCCCGCACACATCAAGACGGAAGACCATATACCACCCGCGCTGGATGCGACCTCCCTGGCCATTACCGACACCCATCTGAACCCCGACGAGGTGGAGATTATAACACACACAGCGCATCAGCCAGCCGCTGTTGCCGTCACGGGCAGTATAAGCGACTCGATGCACTCGCCCCCGCTGCCTCAGGCAGAGTCGGTGGCTTCTAGCCATGCCGAGGTGACAGAGGCAGCGCCTGGATACGGCTCACTGGATACGGCGGATCCACGTCGCTTGAGCTTCATTTCCTTCGCCGACGTGGTGCAGGCAGAACACGTCGAACACGACAGGCAGGAAGTCTTGGGTGCCACGTCGAATGAGGCTCTGCAGTTTATGAGTCTGTCGTCGACAGCAAATCGGTCGCCCTCGCCCGTGAGGTCTGCGGCGCCGTCGCCCCCAACCACGAGTGGAGCTGCCTCCCCAAAGCATGCGGATTTGGCGCGCACACGGTCACCCACGAGTCCTACTTCGCCTATAGTGCTCGGTAGCCCCAATGCAGCATCAGGGGAAGAGCTACCAGTCCAGATTGAAACGATGCGACAGGCGCTGCGCAAGACGCACTCGGGCGATCTTAGTGGCGCGCGCTCGCAGCCATTGAGCGCTGCGAGTGTGGAGGAAAGCGCGGCTGACAAGCCCCCGTTCAAGTGAGAGATTACGCATGAATGCAGTGAAACGAAGTTTTTGATTTGATTTTGGGCGATTCTGGGGAGCTTGGGCAGGAAATTGCAGGTAGGCTGTGGGGGGGTTATTGGCCGGTTCAGATATCCATGTGCGATGTGCGATGTGCGATGTGCGATGTGGCAATGTTTCTAGTAGTTGATCGATACCGAAATGCTATTCTCTTGTACGCTGTTGCAGTGTAACAATAACATGTTGCAAGTGACCAAGGCGGCTGTCGCTGCAGATGGACGAGGGCAGGCAGGTATAGGTATAGGTATAGGTATAGGTATAGGCACAGGCACAGGCACAGGCACAGGCACAGGCACGCGCAATACCCAAGCGCACCAGCAAAAAGTGCCTTGTCAGGCGGGAGTCGTCAGCGTCGAGGGCTGCCGTGTAAAAGCTTGGTATGGGCGCCAAGGCCATGTCCTAGTCGTGCCCTTGGGCCATGGGTGCCATCTTTGCTCGCTAGGGCTGGCCGTGGGCCTCTCACTACCTACCAACTGAGCATTTTGCCCGCGCAACTCGGCTTGCGATGCGCCACACGGAACCGACACCCAGTCTCGCAGCGCCCTCGACCGGTGTCCCCCAGCAAGCGGAGGCGCAACGGCTACCTGGTGCAACAGCTGGGCCGCCTGTCGTGTGTCAATGAACAGCACAAGACACAGCAGCGGTCCGCATCCATGGACCAGCAGAGACGAAGCAGGAGGGAGGTGAGTGCGGCCGAGGCTGCACAGGCACAGTACAACCACACGCTGCCTTCTCACGAGAGAGCCCGGGACGAGTACCGCAAGCAGCCCCAGACGATACGCACCGTCACCCCCGACGACACGCCCACGCAGCCCACGACTCTGACGGCCACGACGACGATTCCCGAAGACGGCTACCCCAGCCAGACGTTCCAGTCTCCGCCCAACAGCCCCCGCTCTCACAACAGCCAGCTCTCCCAGCGCACCGCCAACCCGCGCCACTATGTCGCCCGCGCCTCGAGCGACTCCGAGTACCGCAATGCGCGCGAGCAGACTCGGCCCCGGACCCGCACGCTGGAAGAACGAAGCACCCGCGAGCGCTCCCCCTCGAGCGTCTTTGGCCCGGCCCGCCATCGCATAGGCTCCGTCACCAGCTCCCAGAACAACTACCAGAGCCTCGAGGAGTCGGTCGTGACTTCCATCGGCCACATCTCCACCATATCCCCACCACAGCAGCCGCCCCCACCCCGAACCTCGAGCACCAACAGCCGCAGCCGCCTCACCAAGCAGCAACAGCAGCAGCAGCAGCAACAACAACAAGAACAAGAAGAACATCAACGTCAACAACACCAACATCAACAACAACAGCAGCAGCAGCAGCAGCAGCAGCACCAACATCAACATCAACATCAACATCACCAACAATCCCATCAATCCACCTCGCCCGTCCTATCGCCCTCCAATGTGCCGCCCGAATCGTGGGTATCGCCTGTTCCGGCCTCGGACGCCAAGAAGCTCAAAGCCCTCATGCGCTCTACCTGCGGCAAGATGCAGGGTCTCTTGGCCTTCCGCAGGGGTGAGTCGAATCCCTGGGGTCTGTCGTACTGCTACATCAACGACGAGGCCGGCAGTCTGGTCTACGAGCCCAAGAACGACACGTCCTATACCCGCACCCTGATACCCGATTTGCGTGGCTGTCATGTCAAGAGCGCATACGACGGCGAGGCCTACACGGCATATATCCATGTCGTTGTCCACAACTCGAAACTCGAGGTCCATCTGCGCCCACCCACGCAAGAAGAGTTCGACTCGTGGTTTGCCGCCCTACTATGCTGGTCGCCCATGCGTCCAAAGGGCATCCAAAACAGAATGGCAAAACCCCAGGCGCCCGTTATGATTGAGCGCCGCCTCCCAGACAGCAGGCGTCATTCCGAGGTGTCACTACTCAAAGATTCTCCCAAGAAGGAAGCCCCCATCATCAAAGTCGGCAAGATGATTTACTGGGACACAAGTGTGACATACAGCAATACAGGCACCCCCAAGGGTACCGGCGCTGGCGGACGCCCACAGGCCTACAGGCTCCAGAGCCATGGCTCCCGTCGTTGGCGGAGAGTATCATGCACGCTCCGTGAAAACGGAGAGCTCAAGCTCTATTCCGACACTGATGTCACTCTAGTCTCTACCGTCCAGCTTTCCCAGCTTTCCCGATGCGCCGTTCAACGACTGGATCCCTCCGTTTTGGACAACGAGTTTTGCATTGCCATATATCCCCAGTATACCGCTGCTTCTTCTTCTGCTTTGACCATTCTACGACCCATATTCTTATCCTTGGAGTCACGCGTCCTGTACGAGGTTTGGATAGTCCTCTTGCGCGCTTTCACCGTTCCACAATTATACGGCCCAAAGTCGGACGCTGTGACCGACCAAGGCACTCTGTCGCCGTCTTTTGGCACCCAAGACATGTTCCGCATGGAGAAGTCGTTGTTTATAAGAGTTATTGAAGCAAAACTGATTCCGCCTGTAAGTCCCAAGGTCGCTGATAGCAATGGGCAAACCCCGATAAGACCGTCCTCGTCTGCCACGACCAATCCAGGCGGATATCTCATCGAGGTACTGTTAGATGGAGAGACGCGTTCGCGGACCATGGTGAAGAACGAGGGCAACAACCCCTTTTGGAGAGAGGAATTCGAGTATTTGGACTTGCCTGCTCTACATACCGCCTCGTTGCTACTGAAAAAAAGACCGCCAAGCTACAATCGCACCGAAAAGAGTGGTTTCGAGAACACAAACTCCGACCCCTATGTTTCCGAGGGCGGATACGCCGGTATATCCTTCGACCAGACCGTAGGGAAAACTGACATATACCTGGACGATCTCGGCCCGAACCAAGAGACGGAGAAGTGGTGGCCGCTCATCAACATGTACGGAAATAGTGTGGGTGAGGTACTGGTCAAAGTCTGCAGCGAGGAGTGTGCGATCCTCATGGCTCGCGACTACTACCCACTTTCCGAGCTTCTTCACAGGTTTTCCAACGGAATCACACTCCAAATTGCCCAGATGGTTCCGAACGAGCTCAGGAGGCTGTCAGAGTACCTACTCAACATCTTCCAGGTGTCCGGAGCGGCTGGCGAGTGGATATGCGCGCTTGTCGAGGAAGAAATTGATGGCACCTTGAAAGAGTCACCTGCTAGCCGGCTACGATTCAGCAAGAGACTGGGATCAAGTGAATCAAACGAATCCTCGTTGGCCACCTTTGGTTCTGCAAGCGACCGCGAGCTCTTCGTTCGGGACATGGGCAACAATGCCAAATTAGAGGCCAACCTACTATTCCGTGGCAACACCTTGCTTACCAAGTCGTTGGATCTGCACATGAAGCGCCTTGGCAAAGAGTACCTGGAGGAGACGTTGAGCGAGAAACTAAGAGAGATCAACACCAAGGACCCTGATTGTGAGGTCGACCCGAACAAGGTCACCTCGCAACACGAATTGGACCGGAACTGGAGAAGGTTGATCAACTGTACCGAGGAAGTCTGGCGAGCCATTTACAACTCCGTGTCGCGATGCCCGCAAGAGCTGAGGTTGATCTTCAGACACATCAGGGCCTGTGCTGACGATCGGTACGGAGATTACTTACGGACGGTGCAGTACAGTAGTGTCTCTGGCTTCCTGTTCTTGCGCTTCTTTGTCCCAGCAGTGTTAAACCCGAAACTCTTCGGCCTGCTGAAAGGTGCAGCACACCCCTCATCTACATTATACGCCATCTGCTAACAGTACGCTTAGATCATCCCAAAGTCAAAGCTCGAAGAACATTCACTCTGATTGCAAAGTCTCTACAGGGTCTGGCAAACATGTCTTCGTTCGGGACCAAGGAAGCTTGGATGGAGCCCATGAATGCCTTTCTCACAACGCATCGGCTAGAGTTCAAAAAGTACCTGGACGACATCTGCTCGATATCAACCACCTCGCAACCCGCACCGCCGATACCACCCTCATACAGTACTCCAATCGCCATTCTCCACCGCCTGCCTCCGACATTCAAAGAGGGCTTTCCATCATTACCCTACCTCATCGACCACTCGCGCAATTTCGCGATGCTAGTCAACCTCTGGTTGGACAACACGCAGAAAAGTGCACCTGATATCCAGGCCACTGATGGTGATCTCCTCCGTTTTCACAACATCTGCTTATCTCTCAACGAACGCACCAAGGACTGCCTGAATCGCGCTGAACCCGCCGAACGGCCGTCATCGTCACTAAGTGTCAAGTGGGAAGAGCTAGTTGAGCAGCTACAAGGCGCGCAGATCGACACGTCTCGGGGTGCAGCAACGAGGAATCGTGGGCCGATTCAGGAAGAAGATATGGAGGAAACCCCACTATCTCCAAACTACGGTGATGTCGACTATTCTTCCTCTTCTACCAGCACACCCATCACGATGCAACCACCACCACGGACACGACATCAACAAAATTCGAGCGTCTCAGCGTCTCAAAGCTCTTTGAAGAGCAACAGTTCGGCCACAATATCCTATGCGAACCCATTCTCTAAGAAGCAATGGTCGGGCCAATACACACCATCAGGAAATGACTCGGTAAACGTCTCGCAGTCTGCCTCTGCTTCCGCAAGCGCATCTGCGTCTGCAAATGAAGATACGCCTCCAGGATCTAGCGACGGTCTTCACATGGCCCCCGCGCCTTCCTATCCACAAGCATTAACTACGACAACAACGACCACGATTTCCACTTCCACATCTACACAATCCTTCAGCTATAGTAACCCCAATTCCCAGATCAACCAGCAGAGACCTGCCGCTGTATCCACAAACTCCCTCGTCGGAAGACCACCTCGTTCAGCGGGTGGTCAGAGCATGGAGGGCAGCGAGAATGGCAGTATCGCAGAAGAGGAATACACGACCGCACTCCCAGCTTTCTCCGAAAAGGCAACGAAAGAGAAGAAAGAACGCGGCTTCCGAGGCGTCCTCCCCTTTCAGCGAAAAGGCAAGCGCAAGGACAAGGACAAGGATAAGGAAAAAGACAAGGACAAAGACAAGGAAAAGGACAAGGAAAATCGCAAAGACAAGGGCAAAGACAAGGACAAAGACAAGGACCGAGATCGAGATCGCAGCGCCGAGCGCGGGGTCAGTGCCTTGGGTCGAGAAGGTTATGTTGATTTTAGCAGCATACGAGGCAAAGGCCGTGATGGGCATGGAAGAGGAGGGGGGGAGGAACGTGAGCAGCGTGACGAGGAATTCTGACTACATGGCTGGTTTACCGGGGGCGATAGTCCGAGGACGCTGACCAAAAGGGAGATTAAGAGAAGGAAGAGTGCGGGTGAGCTTTTGGACAAGGCAAGTCCGACATGATTCCCCTCTCCTTTTTTCTCTTTATACTACTTTGGATGGGTAACAAAAATGCTTGTACTGTGCCTTTTCTAGATGGCCCAAAAAAAAGGCTTGAGTTACCGACGTGTTGCCCATTTTCCGGGTCTGGCTAGAAGTCGACAAGGAGGGCTGCAACTACATGCATTGTACGGAGGCTGGTTTTGCATGATTTGATACTTTTTTTCCGTCTCTTTCTCTCTCTTTTTTCACATGGCGCGTTAGAGCGATGACCAGTTGTCGTTGTTGTTTGTTACTGTTGCTGTCGATGTACATAGCATTTTTTGTTTTGTTTTGTTGTGTTGTGTTTTACTCGCGTAGATATCAATGTTATTCGCTTGACACACATTGGTCTTTTTGATTCCAAGTGAGTGGTAGTGACATTTTGGTGCTGAGCCATTGTAAGAAGTGTTTTACATTATATTCATGGGTAGAACTGGTATCTGTTGTACTCTTTCTCCGCTGACCCCCGGCTGCATGCTTACACAGCCAGGCATACTACTGCACATGGTTTCAAACTCGTCAAAAACAAACCCCCCCCTCTCCTTTGTAAGCAACTCCAGCTGCCGCTTCTTACAGCTGAGTAGTGGACAGCCTAGTCAAAGTTGAAGGCATTCTTGTAAACCTTCTTCTCCTTCTCCTTCCTCGCCTGCACCCTCTTCTTCACCACATCCAACTCCTTGACAATCGCCGCATCGCCCGGCGCATACTTGGCCGCCTCGTGCAGGTCCGCCAACGCCTCGTCCTCATTCTTCTTACCAGCTTTGGCCTGTGCCCGTCTGAAATAGGCTTTCGCCTTGTCTTTGTCCGTGATACCCTCAATGTCCAGCGCCTTTGTCGCATTCTCAGCTGCATCTCCAAACTGGCTCAGTTTGTTCTGGAGAAGTGCAGAGTTGCTGTAGAGCGAGATTTTCAGTGTGTTGAGTTTGGGCCAGAGATCTGCGGGGTCGTCGTCGAGAGGGGCGGGGTACTCGTGGAGGTATCGGATACCCTTTTGGTACTTCGTGATGCCGAGTTTGAGATCACCCTTTTTGAAGGCGTCGTTGCCCATGTCCTTCAACTTTGTAGCAATTTCCAGTATCTCTTCGCCTTTCCACTCCTCGTCTGCGCTGGCTTTTTGGTCTTCGGGGAAGTCTTCGTAAGGATCACCTGTTGCATCGGAGATCTTTTCGGTGGCTTTGTCGTAGTCGTCGCCGGTGAGCTCGCCGCAGTCAATAATGGTAGCGTCGTGCAAGGGCTTGTCGCCGCTCTGTGTCTTGAGGTTTTCAATCTGACGGACGATGCTCTTGCCATTGATGACCTCACCGAAAACAACGTGCTTCTTGTCAAGATGTGGTGTAGGGACGGTGGTGACGAAGAATTGGGAGCCGTTTGTTCCTGGACCGGCGTTGGCCATGCTCAGCAGGAACGGCTTGTCGTGCACCTTTTCAAAGTTCTCGTCCTCAAACTTCTCGCCATAGATGCTTTCTCCACCTGTACCGTTGCCCTGGGTGAAATCGCCGCCTTGAATCATGAAGCCCTTGATGACGCGGTGGAAGCTTGAGTTCTTGTAGTGGAGTGGCTTGTCGGATGTGCCTATGCCTTTCTCGCCTGTGCATAGTGCGCGGAAGTTTTCGGCAGTCTTGGGGACGATGTCGCTGTACTACGTAGACTGTTAGTCGCGTGTTCGAATTGGTTGGAATGCGCGGGTATGTGCAATTGGGGAAGTTGGGGCACGTACGAGCTCAAAGGCAACGCGGCCAGCTTTGACGCCGCCAATGGCAATGTCAAAGAAGACGCGAGGGCGCTCTGGAGTCTGTTAGTACACGTCGCAATCATCTAGGTTTGCAAAGCTCAGAGGTGAGCTTCATGTGAAAGTCACGTACTAGTGTCAGCCATGGTCGCTGAATCGCAATGGATGTGAGAGAGGATCGTGGTAATATGAACGAAGGACGCAGCACTGGAGATATCGACAGAGTTGCAAGAATTGAGGTTTATGTGCAAGGCTGAAAGAAAAGCACGGGGGTTAGCTGTCCAGAACTTTCCATGAAGCTACAGCCTACAGCTTCATGCCGCGCCAAGCCCGCCTTCACACACCATCACGACCTTTCGGAGAGCCGAGGTCAGGATGACCAATTTCTAAATAATTTGATTGAAGCTTATTATGTCATTACTCCGACTGTCGCATGCAACCACTTCTCACAATCCTTCTTTGAAAGTTTGTTGCATCCAGTAAACATCGACGCGATGCTCGCGATGAGGGGCAACGCGGGGCAAGCACCGGCCTGCAGCTTGGCCATTTCCTCCAAAAGCTATACGGCAACCCTAAACACTAAACATCGCAAACATTACCCAAACGGTCAAGTAGTGTCATCGATCTAGAATGTATTTTTATATACTCGAATCTTCAAGCTCAAGTCTACCTCTTTCCTTCACCGGTTATTCACGGTAGTACAAAACAAGAATAGACCCATCAACGCCATCCATGGCCCAACCAGGTATCCACGCGTATAATAATAGAAGCCACTTTTAGTTTGAGACACCAACACCAGGCATAACTGCCCACCATCACCGCCTTGCAGACATGGAGAAAGGAAGAGCCGTCGAGACCACCTCATTCTGATCGTAGTGGTAAGTAAACCCACCCTGCAGCGTCCGTCGCAGCGCGTTTAACCTCTGCAACTTCCACCACTTGTCGATCCGGACTTCGACGTTCTTGTTGATCTTGACCTTCATTCTGCCCGCTCCGTACGCCTTGCCAGTCTCTTCGTGCAGAGCAGTGGAGTATGCAGGGCCGCGTGTAGGCTTTTCAACCGAGTTGCGGATATCTGCGAATGAGGAGTGTAGTGCCTTGCGGTCCTTTTTGGAGATGCGACGTGTGGAAACGTTGGCGAGCTCGTCGAGCGTGCGTAGGAGTTGATCTTGTCTTCGGTAGACGGTGTAGCGCTTTACTAATCGCTCACCGTCTCGAACGTGTTCTGGGTCGTCCGAGTCTTCGTCTTCGTCTTCTTGTACGTCTTCGTCTGCTTCTTGTGGAGTAAGAGACTTTTCATAGAGGAGTGCAATGTTCTCGCCTGCTGCAATCTGAACGCCAGAGTCGGCGCTCTCGAGCTGCTCGACAAAAGCCTCCATTGCAGCTTCTGTCTCTTCCTCCAAATCTTCAATTTCGGTCGCGAGGAGACCCCATTCTTCCAACGCGGCAATCACAACGTTGCCTTCGTCTTGCGCGTCGATGGATGCGCCATCGGATTCGATAATTTCAATCAACAGGCTCATGATGTCCAAGATCTCATCGTCGCCGGCGCCAGCGAAGAAGGCCGTCGTGCCGAGTGTATGGATCGCATTGACTTTGACGGGAATGGAGGAAGAGGACTGTATCGAGCGCTTGAGTTGGTCGGCAACATCATCGTAGATGTTATCCGAATCGAGGGTGACGGCGGTGACGGCGAGCGCTGACGAACGTTAGTGCAAGCCTACTTGCTTCTGTGCATGTCTCATACCTTTTAGGGCTTCGACTACCTCAGCCTCTGTCGTCTCCTGCCGGATACTCTTAATCATTGACGAGACTAATTCCCCTGCATGACCCTCGACATCGTCCCTTGCGTACCGGGCCTTGAGTATGTGCGCGTATGCCTTTAGGCTTTCGGTGCGGCCCTCGGTGCTGCTGCGCTTGAGGTTGGTAATCTGCTCGATGCGCGTATTGAGCTCGGCCTTCCACGCGTCTTCGGGTATGTTGACATCTTCGCCGTTGAGCACGTCGTCGATGGAGGCTGTGCTGTGAGGCATATCAGCACGTGTTCGTGTACGAAAGTCCAGAAGCGATGATGTCACCGGTG
Organism: Alternaria brassicicola; assembly: GCA_002796735.1. Taxonomy (NCBI): domain Eukaryota; kingdom Fungi; phylum Ascomycota; class Dothideomycetes; order Pleosporales; family Pleosporaceae; genus Alternaria; species Alternaria brassicicola. The sequence goes on from PHFN01000029.1 coordinate 288,707, forward strand.
CGATCGCGATGTGGGGAACAACAAAAAAGTTATGGATGCCGTTAAACTCACCTCCAAGCAGTTCCGTCGCTGAAGTCGTCCTCGTCTTCCGATTCATGTTCGTGTCGGCTGCGACTGGCGGCGCGTGACTGTGCCGGTGATCCGGCTGCCGAAGTGGTCTTTGAGGCGGTCGTAGATGCGACGCGCGAGCGGGCTTTGCGCGACATGGTCTTATGGCTCTCGAGAGCCTGTTTTCGGAGGTCGCGCATCGTAGATTATGTGTTGTGTGAGGTTATGGATTGCTGAGAGGCAAAATTCTGGGTAAATCTATTGTCCGGGCCTGTGGAGGCTGCAGTTGCGCGTTGGCGGTCGATTGCGGGGAAACCAAGGTGTATACGCAGTTATTGCAAAGGTAAAGAGTCTGTAGACTCGCGTGTGAGATAATATAGGCGAGGTTTGAAAGACATGAGTATGAGTCAGAACAACAGGCAACCGAGTTATTGGTTGCAAAGGTACGAGGACGTTTGGTTCCAAGGTTGTGCAGGAGGCAACGTTGAGGTGTCAGATGCCCTCATCCATCTACGACTTCTCCCGACTGCGTGGCTGCCCAAAGTGCGCTAAACAATGACCTACGTCATTGCAGTCGCCCACCTCGACGCAAATATCTACTCACTTCATCTTATACCTCTTTTCCAATGTTGCAGTCCATTACAGCCCATCGTTCGCCAGTGTACGCCGAGCGTCTGTCAACGGTCAGCGGTGAACTGTAAGCTAGATGGCCGTGTCGCTGATAGGCCGCCTGTGTGCCCGCCCTCTCTTTGGCCTGACAGGTACAACAGCTCGCACAGTACGGTAGTCTCCATGTCGGCAAAACTAATTATACATGTGGAAGCCGCACACAGTCATGGATGAACGGATCGTGACAAGGCAATGCAAATGCAACTTCAGCTGCTGTGGCCACTCTACAGGGTTATTCACAAGCCCTACCTTGGCGTCATGTTCCTCCGTACAAGACTCTCCACGGCTCAACCATGGCACCCCTATCATCAAGTACCCACCCCGCGTTCGAAATAGCTACGGCGCAGACAGAGATTCTTGCGCCGTGATCGTTGGCCGCACCGCAGGATTGAGCTGGATATGAATAGATGAAAGGATCACGGGGCCAAATGCCCCGCGCAGATTGGAAGCAGCGCAACCACGTGGAGTCGAACTGTGCCAGCGGGTCGCTTCCCGTGATTCGGGCTGTGGCCTGTGGCTGGACCTCAGCCTCTGCCCCGGGTCTATGCCCCATATGGCAGGCCATGCGTCTGGGACTTAAGACACAGGGTTATATACATAGGGATGGGTACGGCACAGGACCCTATCACACGTTCGGTGCCTTGTGCACAAGTGCATTCGCATACGTGCTTTTGGACGACGGGCATGTTGCTCCAACTGGTCGGCTTATCCATAACAGCGGCAGTGTTGGCCCCGGTGTAGCACTCATATCCCAACTCAAAAACTACACCAACACCTTGCTTCTTGCGACCCAGCTCTTCGTTGCAGCACAATCTGTACCGAACACATCCAGCACCGACATGATGGTAAGCGGCGATTAAAGGTAAACGCCGCAACGTGGAAATGCGATGAAGCTTACAAGGCTCATGCGGCACAGTACCAAGACACCAGCAATGCGATCCCTACCTCGAATAAACTGCACATCATTCATGCACTCGCCTCTTAGTTCTGTTGAATTACAAACCCCTTACCAGATGCATTCCAGACCGACGTCGGCCTTGTGGAGAGTGGGCAGGACCGTGAACCGAGGCTTATGCGGCGCAGTCGCCAACACACCTAATCGGCACATAGCACCATGGTGGACGGGTATTATCCGGATCTGGTTCCTCCGAATTACGCGAATGCGATCACAAGAGTCGACAAGGGTATCAATCCTACGAAATGCTGCTAGAGACTCTCACAATGTTGGCTGACGGAATAGTTCCGTCGACTAGCGTGTTCAGGCATCTGATGCGTGATCAACTAGGAGGTGGAGTGCCTGCCTAAATGCATGATGGCTGGAATCTGTCTATGCGCCATTGCAATTGACCTGCTCGTATAGACGATACACTGCGCTCCAGTCTGATTTAATAACCACGGCGTATACAACGAACCAGTTTTGATATTGTGGTATCGTAAAGCGAATGGAGAAGGTAATGAAGAAATAATAATAAAAACCCTTGAACGCCCTCAAGGCTAGCCATCCTAGCCCGATCTTGACGCATACCACGCGATGCTATGCAAAGACCAAATAAAACTAGACTGCAAATAACGCTCCTTCCCAAACAGCAAACGACAGAAAAGGTAAAGTATGCGACACGCGCAACCACTCTAAGCGAAACCCAAGCCCTTCGTTCCACCTTGCCTCGCCGCTCACGTTAAGTCTCCGGATCAAGGGCCGCCGGTGCACCAAAAAAGTCTCCGCTGCCTGTTGCAACTCCCAGCAGCATGTCCTGTGCGGCAAATTCCGCGTCGGTGAGGTCGAGTACGTGTCGTTGTTGTGGTTGTGGCAGGTAATGTCGGGGTTGCATTGAAGATTGTGATCCTTGCTCTTGATAAACATCCAACCATGGTAACGAAGTAGATGTTGATGATGATAAAGATAATGCCGATGGTGATGCGCTTAAACGACTGATGCTTCCGCTTGTACTGCCACCCCTGCTGTGACCGCCCGCTCTGCTTCCTCTTCTTGACGGTAGTTTGACGATTCTGCCTTGTGTAATGGCGGTATGACGGTTCCTTGTTGACGTTGATAATGATAATGATGATGATGCTGTTGGCCGTTGTGGCGATGCTCGTACAATCCCACTAGCAACCTCACCAGGCACCCATACACGCTGGTCACGACGACTAGCGTGCCCCATCGTCTCTGTACCCTCTCCCGCGATCCCAGCGTTACCTTCATCACCCCTACACACACCAAATCAGCCCTCCTCTTTCCGCTGCCCTCCTCCTTGTCCCCCTCTGTGAATGATGAACTCACTGGTTAGAACTCCCCACGCCACCACCGCTCTCGGGCCACCCAAACGGAAACGCACTTCTCTCCCCCGGTCTCCGTTTGGGAATGTCGATATGATGGAAGTTACGTAGATGCTCGACTAGATGGTCTCTTCGCGTGAAACCTTTGTCACCGATGCGGTTACAGCGGGGCACATTGCAGGGGTACTCTGGGGTGCCGACGCCGTGGACGGTGGATTGGTGGCGCTGGAGGTCGGCGAGGCGAGTGAAGTTCGCTGAGGAGGTGCAAGAGGGTATGTCGCATGTCCATGTTCTGTGAGGTGGGCATGGTTAGTAGGTAGTACGGGGAGGAAGGGGAGTGTGTTTACTTTGTACGGCTACTACTTCTGCTTTGCTATCAGCATGGTAGGGGGGAATTCGGACGGAATTATGCTCACCTAGTTGGGCCTTGCGATGTGTCCATCCCTAGATCATCGCCGTGGCTCTGCCAGCTTCCGACATCATATCCACTAGCTACTGGCTGTTGATACCCAGCAGTATGCGCAACATCTATACCTTGCGTATAGTAGTCTGGAATAACTTGGTATGGTTGGGGTGGATATTGTTGGTACTGCGCGTAGTAGGCGCTGATTTGAGACTGTGTGTATTGAGGTACTCCTGATGCTGGATACGAGACTTGGTAACTGTAGTTGCCCTGGTCGGAGGAAGAGTACTGATGGCGCACGTCAACACAGAAGATCGACGTGAAAGACGAAGTGACACTTACGCTGTATCCGGACATAGCGGGCGAAGGCGGTTGTTCCAGCTTTGGGCGTATTGGCTTTGTTTTCTTGGGACGGGTCGTAGTACTAGAAGGGCGATAGGCGGGCGCCACGGGCGAAGTGATGATGCGTAGCTTTTGTGGTCTGGATGATCTCCTTGTGCCAGTAACTGAAGAGTGTCTTCGAGGACGTAGTTGGACTTGATCAAGAGACCTATGAAGCTAGGGTTAGATGCTGTCGATGATGATGTTGATGCTTTCTACTATCGTGGAATGCTCTTGAGTCTTATATCAAGATAGTGTGATATCCCCTTTCCTCATCTTCAACGGAGACCGATCACTGCCACCCCAAGGCTTATGCTATAGGCAGGACTGTATAGACTTACAGATACTTTGGAGGAAATAAACCATCAGGGCACCCAAAAGCATCTCCGTGCGAACCGTAGTGTGCCAACATGGTGATGACGAACAAAGTTAGAAGTGTGGTAAGGCGAGAAGTCAAATCAGGTTGCGGATTCGGTCCGTGGTGCGTGGTGGTCGTGTCTTTCGTAAGCTTTGATCTCTCCTTTGCGTGAGTGACGCTATCGCAGAGGCCGAGTGTTTGAATATAGAAGTCCTGGATTGCTGAGGTGGATTCGTAGGATGGCGAGGCGAAGTCGATACCAGTGTGGTGGTACCCCACACAACTTATCGGTATAGGGCTGACAACCACTAGTGTCCGTGTCAACACCGGAAAATGGAATAGTAGGATTAGATCGCGGCACGGGTGAATCAAAAGGCCTAATCTTGCTGTATGCTGTAAGAAAATCCAGGCGGTGAAATAATGGTCTAAGTGGGGAAGCAGGAAGCACAACAGGAGACAGTGGTAGATCGGTGTCGTTCCTCCCGTCTTATGGCAATGCAAGGCGACTGCCCTAGACCCCAACCCAACTTCAATCGAACTGTAGCATCTCTTTCATTTGTCGTTGTCACGCCTTGGCAAGGCAGAGAACTAGAATAGTCCAATGCGTACAGGTTGGTATTCTGATCTTTGTGTACCGGGATGTATGATGGGCATGGCTCACCGATTAACACACATGCGGGTAGGTCGATGGGCCGCCGTGTGACTGTTGGTGCATGCGTGTCTTGCTCGCGTACTTTCGTTCCGCGGTGTAGGAATTAACCCATGTTTAGCTGCATGACTTGGACTGGAGCCTAGAGATCGACCTGGAGCCTATTGTACTCGACTGGGTTGTTTCGAAATGCTTTACCCTTTTCCGGTTGGCTCTTGATCACGTCCCACCAGTTGAACGCTCAATATACTCAAAATGACTGCGTGACTGGGTGACGAGCGCCATCCTAATCGAGCTTCGACAGCGATTGCATTCGAACATCGCTTGACCGCTCGTCTCGGGATAGGTTAGCTGTCATCAAACGCCTACTTTGCGTCCTTTCGTCGTCCATCTCTGCTGCTTGCTGTAAGTGGGTCAATCAACCCGCAACTCAGTGGACTTTAATCGGCCCACGAAGGCCTTAGAATGATTGATGCTGTAACCGCTCAGCTCAAAGTCATGCACAATCTAGTGCTGCCGGGCGTAGCGGGGCGTAACTGAAGCTTGAACGTTGCGGAAGGATTCTCGCTAAGGCGGCCAGTGGAAAGCGACCAGCCTCCTCCTGCAGCCCTGTAGTCTCTACGCGATTGGGGGCGGAATCCAGGGTAACCCAATGCCCACCAATTGAGCACATTCCGCAGCCGTTAGCCACATCATGTCAGATTACGCCCGGCGCTCAGACCGCTAAAAAAAAGCCCCTGGCCGGCCGAGTCGTAGCGGACGGAGGGCCTGCGCTTGGCATGTGAGCCTCAATAAGTGCCATTTGATCCATACATGCTGGTCTCACCGTAGATGATTCTACCTATCGTCGGGCTGGTGCCTGCGTACAATGGTTAGTACGCAGTTGAGTTGCCCGGACAAGAGCACTGTTCGGATCCGAAGAGTAAAAGATATCACCCCTGACGGGACCCATTCCAAGACTACCTAATATTTGATACAGAACGCAACTACCAAGCCGAGCATGCGGATCGGTAAGAAGAAAGTAATCTACGGGCTCATAGCTCATCTTCCAAGAACTTGTAGGCAAACCGGAAGTCTGCTTTCCTTCGGTTCATCCTAGGATAAGGTTAGCTCTGTATGACGTGCAGAAATAGCACGGCGTAGCGCGACTTGTAATATGACAGCCCTATGTGAGGCTGGTGGACGGAATTAGGCGCTTACCATGTGGATTCATAGTCGAAAAATCTGTACGTTCCCTGCTCGTAGTCTTCTGTTATCGCTTTTGGTTCTTCGTGTCGTTGAAACCATGTTTGATACTGCTTGTGAAATCTCCAACTCTGCGACTTGAGTGCTTTCGCCGCTAGGTACTGCTGGTAGGTGCCTTGACGATAGTAGAAGGCATAGAAGAGAGCATCAGTCTCGATCCGGGAGTATAAGCGAGGGTCATCGAATATTGGCAATGGCTCTTGCGGGTAGTGCGCGGGCGTAAACGGATAGGGATTCTGGGGACGGTAGTGGCGGGGCGCCTCAGTGTCGGCAGAGTCTGGGGCGGTAGCCATGGATGCTGCTAACATACGCTCATCTGGAGGTTTTGTCGCAGAGGCGGATATGTCATTCTTGGTCGCCTCGAACGAGTCGAGGAGATCCTGTAGGCTCGAAGGTAGGTGATATACTGACTCCTCTCCCTCGTCTTCAGCATGGGATTCACCGTTAGTTAGCGGTGGGGTAGCAGCCGAGGACTCTTCTTCTTCTTCACCTTCTCCTTCTTCTGCTTCTTCTTCTTCTACAGGTTCGGGAGCTGGTGTTCTTCTGCTAGATTTTGAAGCATCTTCAGACGAAGTAGCCCGTGAAAGCGTCTCCTTCTCCACAGCAGGCGTAGCGGGTATACTTGCCGCAGGAGCTGGCGATGCTTGTGTGGATTCGGCTGCCTGTGTGCGTGAGGCTGGTTGAGAGTGTGTTATTGCTGGAGACGATGTGGCACTTGCCCGTGCGCCGCCTGGAGCCAGGCCTGACTGTGCCGCGGCAGCTCCTGGTGGTGGGGGCAAAGGGGCAATGCCCACTCCATTCTTATCACTCGCAGCTGCAGCAGCGGCGGCCGAGGCGTACTTCAAGGGCTCGCCCGGTGTCCGTGTAGGTATCGGCGCGGGCTTCATCGCGTTGGCTGTGGTGTTTGAGACACCAGGTAAGGGCGTGTGCAGGGTTGCTAATGCTGGTAATGGCGACTTCATTTGCGTCGAGGGTCGTCTTGCTGCTTGTTGTACTGCTTCTGTTGCTTTTGGCTTTGGTGCTGGCGGCCGCACTTCCAGCTCGTTCGTATCGTCTGCTACCGACTGCGATTCGTGTGATGACACCTGGTCCAGGCCTTCGCCCAAGCCGAAAATGGCTTCCTCCTCTTGCAGGTTGAAGTCGTCGTATATTGTGTCGTCGTCGGCGAAATCGGGATCCTGGTTACTTTCCACGTAGTATTTAATTCCGTCCTCGATCCCTTTGACCTGGTCCGTCTCCACATTGCCGTTCTCGAGCGCTCGGTGCAGCAGATCCAGCTTCGACTGATGCCATTTATTTCGCTCGACCGACTCCTCCAGCTCTGCTATTCGCTCTGCCTTGGAGTTGTCCCCCTTTTTCGTCTTCTTCACGTTGGCATGCAGTGTCTCAATCTCGGCCTCGATCGTCTCTATTTGTCGCTCCAGCTCCTCGTTCATTTGTTGCAGGAACTCGACCATCTCCATCTTCTCCTTGTCCTTGGGATCGATCTTTGATGCTAATTGCAAGCCCTCCTTGGAGTATGCCTTGGTCTTCATCTCCTTTTCGACGGCCTTGAAGCGCTCCATTTGCTGTCACGTGTCAGCATCCCATCATGCCAGGCCACGGCGGTCACCCTACTGTCTCGATGAGCTTCCGGTGGTCCAGCAATGGCTTCTTGTCCTTGATCTCGGACATGGCGGCCCATGTCTTGATCTGGTCCCGCGACCGCTGCAGCTTCTTGATCTCCTTCTTCAGCTGGTCTTCGAGCTTCTCCTTCTGTGATGGGTTGCCCGTTTGCATTATCTTCTCATATATGTTCTCGAAGGTCGCGACGCCTTCTGCCACTTTCTTGAAGCATTTGTCGATCTCCTGCTGGAGTTTCCGTGCGGCCATGGTGTGGGTAGAGCCTCGTCGTGAGGGCTTTCGCGGTGGTTACGGCAATGTTTACGTCGGTATCAGTGTCAGCCGCCGTCTGACAGTCGAATCGCGCGAGTGAGGGCGTTCGACGGCAATAATGTGCGATTGTTTGTCGTGGGCTGGATGTGGAGGTTCAGGTATCGCATAGGCAACGCGATTCCACAGGGCTGGCCTAGCGTAAGTGCCAAGAGTGCGGCTACTAGCCACCAATCGCCCCACGCGCCTGTGTTTCACCTACGCGTTCCACCGTCTTCAGCCTCGTCTCACAAACTACCGCATGTCTAAATTCCCATGCGTGACGTCGTTGCGCGTATTGACTCATCACAGTGAGGCTATCACGCTTCGAGTGCCTTCACAGCCTCACCACAGCATTGTTGCTACCCCGCCATCATGAGAAGTACGGACCCCGCCACTATGCGCTCGTAACCACGACCACACTAATAAGTATCCAGCGGTTCTGCAAAGAGTCAAGTCTGCGTCAGTGACAGTTGATGGCCAAGTGATATCCTCAATTGGCAAAGGGTTGCTAGTCCTTGCTGCCATCTCCAAAGACGACACTGAAAAGGATGTCGAGGCCATGGCAAGCAAGATACTAAAGGCCAAGCTCTGGGATGATGAGTCCAAAGACCCGCCAGGCCGTGTATGATGCCAAAACTGCCTCTTTTGGTTTGAGACTGATCTGTCAAGTGGAAATGCGGCGTGACCGATATCCATGGCGAAGTTTTGTGTGGTATGTTGAAACACTGAGAATCTCCTAGTTTCCTATGGCAGTACCTATAGCAGTGCTTTTGCTAGGAGGGAAAAAGGTATGCTGACAGTTTCCAGTCTCCCAATTCACACTACTGGCTTCTATGCAGAAAGGGAGGCCCAGTTTCCACCAATCCGCAAACGGCGACAACGCCAAGACACTATACCAAGCCTTCTACAAGAAGGTGGGAGCTCTTTATGAGCCCGATAAGGTGAAAGACGGCCTGTTCGCAGCTATGATGGATGTTGCTCTAGTCAATGATGGACCGGTAGGTTTGGACTACACCTGCCTAGATGACGAGGTACAACTTCAGCGTTACATCTCCTGAATTTGTGCCGCAGTTGCCTATAAACACTGACGGGTGCGATCAGGTCACTATTCAGATCGACACCAACCCACCCAAGGCGGATGATTCAACTCCAGATGGCTCTGGTCTGACCGCAAGCAAACAGTAGACAGTCGACGTTAATAGCCGCAAGTAGCATGTGCAGTCTACGTTTGGGTCTCATACTAACTCACATCCAACATCTAGTGGTTAACAACATGACCAAGACGACGCAAGGATCCCAGATGCTCGTGGAACGCCTTGAGTAGATGTTAATACGATGAACACGCGCTGCATTCACGATCCTCCACATACCTTCACCAACCAAATAAACTGACACATCACACCATAAGTACACAGGCAGCAGGCAGCATTTAAATCATCACCTACATGGCAAATACGAAGACCAAACCGGGGATTTCTCACCATGGATGCGGGCCAATCATTTGCTGCGAATTATTCTCTCCGAAATTGATCTGCGATCCTACCATTGTGTTTTCCATCGAGAGACACATGCTTCTGAGCAGCCACAATAAACACCGCCAAGTACTCACAAAAGTCCTCTTCGCATGTTGCCCCGCATACATGGTCGACTCTACAATGCATATAACAATCCTGCTTATGTCAGATATGCCGGCTGGATGGCTGGGGTGTAACTTCGCCCCGGAGATGGGGCTTAACAGTATCCCGATATATTGCACTTTGTTAACCCACATGGAGTTGGCTTGCACCTTTCATACGCCCGACAGTACGGCAATAAACTGATTCCGTGGAAGACACCACAGTCTGCTGCCCAACTGAGTACCTGTGCCGTTTCGGGTAACGAACGCGAGTGGTGTGAACTCGCTGATAAAGTGGAGAATCATGTTCCAATGACAGTTCCAAGGGTGGGCACTTGAAGATTCGCTGCCATTTCCGTCCGAACTCGTTGCACAGCTTCCAGACCAAAGGGTTATCCGTATCATGGCTATCACCATTCTCTAGTAACTGATATCTTCCGGATCCGGACACAGTTTCACTGAAGTGAGACCCTTGTGACTGAACGCTACGCGTTCAAACTACAATGCTTTGGAACACAGCCTCCTTCAATCCGCTCGTGTCGTTGCTGACGGTTGTACGAACGCGTGACTAGGTCATAAGCAGTATGCTCGTCGTCTTCACCTATGGAGTAGTTTGTCGCGACCAATATTTTTAAAATCTTGCCTTACGCCTCGGCGGCTTCACTGCTTACTCTGTTCAAGAAGCTCTATCGTGCAGTCAGAATGTTGGTCCTGGAAATTATGATCGGTTAATACTCATTCACGACAGTGGGCTGTTTAACCCTGTACTTCCGGTAAAAAAGGACGTGACAAATTCTATTCCTGCACTTGCTTCATAATGCTCTCAATCTCCGTCATATCTGTGGCTTCCTTCGGTAGACCAGCTTCCAGTTTTCCCATGGCCCCACACGTTTCACTCTTATCCACTACCTTCGGCACTTGCTCGGTCGACCACTCCATGCTTCTCTCCGGTTCAGTCGGCAGCCGGCTCTTGTCCGCGCACTTCTCTTTGAACAAGACTGCGAACAATCTTCAAGCTCGACAGTGACCTGAGATCTCATGACATACATGACCAATGTATGTTCATGCCGGCATCAGTCCTTCTCTCTAGACTGCCTCTATGCACAAATGGACACTGTCGCACTCAGACACGATAAAGGTCCCCTGTAGACCATGGCAGTACCGCTCGATCATAGCAAGGAACTTCGGAGTCCTTTCGGGCTCGTGCAAAACCTTGTATACACAGGCTATCAAGCCAAAGACGTATCGCTGATGGAACCATGCTCCCGATAACCATTTGCCCGACTTGGGTTGTAACGTGTGAGGCTTGCTGTACCACGCTGCATACCGCGGCAGACGCAAACATGTTTCACGCGCTAACTGAAAATCTAAATGAGAATTATTCCTGAGCAGTCAACAACGAATCCGCTAGAGGATCCTCGGTCTATTTGTTCAGTTTCCTGAGCGCGTATTGCGGAATACCGTTGCTTCCCAGTAGGTTTTCGGGTATCTTCTTCTTAGGCTTAGCACTCTTCCCATAAGCTTTAGTAAACACTCCTTTACTGTCATTCGTTCGGTCGGTCTCTGATTTCTTCTTTGACTTAGCCCTCTTCCGATCGACTACAGTGAATGCACCCTCACCATCATCCACTTCGTCGATCTTGGCCTTCTCTTCCTCTTTCTCATCCTTTGTTAGTTCAAGGACCAACACTTTCTCCTGTTCTTGTTTCTGCTCCTCCTCCGTCGCTGGCCCCTTGGCCCCATTCTCCTTCTCAAACCAACTTTTGATAAACACCACTTCCTCCCCTTCCAAGTCCCCACAAACCGTACACGACATCACTCCATCTTTTATACGCTCTTCATCCTCGTCTTCGGGCCACGCCCAGTAGTATTTGCAATACCAGCAAATGAAACCTGAACAGTGGGGGTTGTCGCGTGGTATAACAATCCCGTCGGCGCATTCTGCGTCACAGGCTGGTGTGTTGCATGTTTGACATGGGCCGTTAGGGGAGGCTAGGGTGCTAGGGGTGTTGAAGTGGGCGCAGACGTGGCAAATCCAGCCGCGGAGGGGGTCGGTGGACTATGAGGTGTCACTACTCTGTTATGTTTCGATGAAAGAGGGGAAGCGAGAAAAGAAGAGTGACTGACGTCTCGGACTGTCGCTGCAGACTGCTTGATGGTGAAGAGTCGAGTTCGTTGTTCACATAGACTCTCGAGCTCTAGTATCTCTTTCTCTGTCGTACGGTTAGCAACTTAGTATGATAACAGTCGGTATAGCCCAGCTATATACGTACTGCTGACGATATCCATGCCTTCAACCAATAGTTGCGTGTTATGTTACTAGTTGCCGTATTGCCGTGAGATCAGGGGGTGGAAAACACCGCCAGTACTTATACATTTTCATGAGATACAAAGTTGTTTATGAGACATGACTACAAGCACGTGGAAGGATAGAGATCATGCTAGGTATGTCTTAGACATGTATTTGCTCTCGTCTTCTAGAGATCTGGAACAATATCATGGGGTATGGGACGCCTGCTGCATAGCACACATTTTCGACCGGTTCATTCTTCTATCATCACAGGTCCTTCGCCTCTCAAATCGCTCAACTCAAGACTGGCAACATGAGTACACTTACTAGTAAGCCCCTTCACACTTCGCCCTTTTCCTCCTCCCAAGCGAAAGGACCCTGAACTAACCCATGCCTAGAGCGCGAGATCCTCATTCTTCCCGACATCGCCCAAGGTGCCGAATTGTTAGCTGTGCACGACGCAGTAGGAAAAGTCCGCACAGAAAGACCAGAACAGCGCGGTTGGATATGTCATCAAAGCTTCCACTACAACACGCCTGGCTCCACTGTCACCCTGAATGCTACATGCCAGTGCGGACACACAGCTTGTGGGCCGACCCCATCGACGTATCTACCGCCACCAATGGGTGCTGGTCTCATTATTAATCCTTCTGTCACGATCAGTACTGCGCAGTTACCCGCCACCTGTTTCGATGTCCGAATTACGACGAGTGAAGACCCGGGTTGTAACGGTTGGGTGTGCTTTTTCTGCAAAGTGTATGCCGCAAGGCCCGCTGCAGATCATAGCGGTAATACTCCTTTAGTATGTGCAACCTGTGGGCGCCTGGAGGAATGGGAAGTTGTTTTCGTGAAGAAGGTATGGGTGGCGCCCCCAAATGATGGGAAGGGAGGGATCAAGGTGGGCAGGAGGAAAGAAAAGCAAGGGTTGAGTGGGAACTAACTGGAATAGCCATTTTTGCGGGTCGTCAGAAATATGCGCTCATGGTATCGTCCTAGTTGAGTGTTGAGTTGCAAGGGCTGTATTTACTTTCAGTTGGGTAGATGTTATTTCTCCATACTACTCTACAGGGTGCGCAGACAACCTGGAAGTCTTAGCCATTGTAAATTATTCACTACCTGATGAACCATCCAGTCGTCTAGATAGGTGATGTTCGGTGATGCTTTGTGTTGACGTATCTTTGATGCCTGAAGATAAGGTGTTCTTGGTGCCTAGAACTCGAAGGATTCTTGATGCCTAAACGCCACAGTCATGGGTACTCGTAATATCAAACCGCCATAGAGGCTTAGCTCCCTAGTATACTTCGATCACGTCTTTTCATAGTGATTGGGGTAATAGTGTATAGGACTCAGCCTGTAGGATGTGTGTTGTTTGTATGTGGACCCGCACTCCTTTGTTGTCGATGACGCAACGATATCCAGCAGCCGGCTGTCAGTAATAGTCGCACCGAAAACCGCGAAGTATTTGCCCACGAATGATTGGGTAGAAGAACAATGCGAAATACACGAGGTTCGGGGTATTCTGTAATGTACGATTTTGCGAGGGAAAGGGCAGCCCTAGCCCGGCACGCACGCTGCTGACATCGGCGGCTCATGACTCCCGAGGACCGGCCGTTAGTCCCACCCGAGACGCAGCTCTCACTCGCACTCGTCGTATCGGTAAATACAATTCTCCAGGCCCATGGAAAGCTATGCGTCGAGTCCGACTACGACTGTTGTCAGCTCTAGGCAGACATGCTTACACCGGTGTACATTCGTATATGTAGTACATTTCCTGCTCTTAGTGCCACTTTCTCTACATACTCTCAACACCAAGAACGGTGCGTTTCATCCATCTCACGCTCACAAAAGTCTACCCTAGCCACTGATATACGCGTCATTTTGTCGTTTCGGTGCATTATCAGCCTGTCGTTCACTCGTTCACGTCTTGGTGTTGCGCAATCCAGCGTATCGGCCGTATCCGAAGCCTCCGGACGAAACGAGCCGCACGCGCCATACCGATTTGGGGGCAGTATCCACTCAGCCGAGAAGCTTACGCAGTGCTGTGGTATCTGGCAAAAGTACTGTACGTGGAGCGGCGATTCGGTCTTAGTTTGGGTTTATTTCAGCCAATTAAAGGTGCGTATATAGCAGTTTTGGAGGAGCGCAAGTGACGTCTACCCCTGCGAAGCGACCCCTTGCTAGCCGCCCGTATAATAACACTTATACGCCTCCCACTATAGTCGATCGCGCATATCACCCCAACAGGTCTAGTCAAGCCCGGCTCGGACAACGGCTTAGCCTCGCACTACGAGGAGCTCTGATCTTCTGGGCCCGTGAGTGGCGCGGTGGAGGATTCTTGGAGGAATTGCAGGACAAGTTGTCCCTCTCCTTTGCGAAATCTCCTTAGTACTTTTTGGAGGTACTTGGACTGCTGCGTGCCAAGTATCATCAGCACCGGCAAAACACGCTCATCGCCTCGAGCAATGGACAACGAAGACTCAGTAACGTCGACGGGAACGGCCATGTCCGCGGCCATCGACGAGAAACATGAGTTGCACACGGAAAAGGAGGCCAGGCCTCCCACGGCTGGTCTCAGTGACCGAGAGAAGGACATTATCGACAGACAGTTGACAGCGCCTAACCTTACAGTTGGTTACTTTTCACTGTTTCGATATGCCACTGCAAAGGATAAGGTCGTCATGGTCGTGGCGTTGATCGCCAGTATTGCGGCTGGAGCTGTTATGCCCCTCATGACTGTAAGTAGCTACCCGAACACCTCAATCCATCGCGATTAATTCTGGAATCTAGCTTGTATACGGTAATTTCGCTGGAAGCTTTACCAGCTTTTCCGTCGACGCAGTTGCTGCTGCCAAGTTCCAGGATCAGATCAACCAGTATACCCTCTACTTCGTTTACCTTGGAATTGGATCATTCGTCACTTCGTATATCAGCATTCTGGGATTCTCGTACACTGGAGAGCGCATCACACGGGCGATCCGGGAACTGTACCTACGTGCCATTTTCAGACAGAACATCGCCTTCTTCGACTTCCTCGGGTCTGGTGAAATCACCACTCGCATTAGCTCCGACATGAACTTGGTACAAGATGGTATTGGTCAGAAGATTGGTCTGTTTGTGACCGGAGTATCCATGTTCGTAAGCGCCATTATTATCGGGTTTATACGATCATGGAAGCTTTCCTTGATCATGTTGTCGGCGACGTTGGCACTCGTCATGATGATGGGTGTCAACGGTACCTTGATGAAGAAAGCTCAGACACTGTCTATCGACGAATATGCCACAGCTGCTTCGCTTGCTGAAGAAGTCTTGTCTTCAGCTCGTAACGTTGCTGCGTTTGGCACTCAGAAGCGACTCGAGGCGAAATACAAAGCTTTTGTAGACCGCGCAACGATATTCGACTTCAAGGCAAAGTTTTGGCTATCCATGATGATTGCTGGTATGATGGGTGTTCTGAATCTTCAGTACGGTCTTGCATTCTGGCAAGGAAAGAGATTTCTCGACGATGGGGAACTTGGCGTTTCAAACATCCTCACCGTAGTCATGGCACTCATGATTGCTGGATTTTCCATTGGACAGAACCTACCACACATTCAGGCTTTTGGTGGAGCTACCGCAGCTGCTACCAAGGTCTTCAACACGATCGAACGAAAATCTCCTATCGACCCGGAAACAGATGAAGGTATTGTACCAGACGACTTTGTGGGTAACATTCAGTTCAGGGACTTGAAACATGTGTATCCATCACGACCGGACACTACGGTGCTATCGGACTTCAACCTGGACGTTCCATCGGGCAAGATGATCGCGCTGGTCGGTGCATCAGGATCTGGAAAGTCGACCATCGTTGGACTGCTGGAGCGCTTCTACCTCCCGATGGAGGGCCAGATTTTCCTAGACGGCAGAGATATCGCAACGTTGAACCTGCGCTGGTTGAGGCAACACATGGCTATTGTGAGTCAAGAGCCTGTTCTGTTCAGTACGACAATCTACGAGAGCATTTTGCATGGCTTGGTCAACACAGAATATGCAAACGTATCAGATGGCAAGAAGATGGAGCTTATCGAGAAGGCTGCCAAGATCGCTAACGCTCACGACTTCATTATGGATCTCCCGGAGAAGTACCAGACCAAGGTTGGAGAGCGAGGTGGCTTGCTATCAGGTGGACAAAAGCAACGTGTTGCAATCGCTCGTGCTATCGTGTCGGATCCCAAGATTCTTCTACTAGATGAAGCTACCGCAGCCCTCGATACCCGATCCGAAAGTGCAGTGCAGGAGGCTCTTGATCGCGCATCGCAAGGACGTACCACCATCGTCATCGCCCATCGACTTTCCACTATCAAGAAAGCCGACAACATCGTCGTCATGGCGTCGGGCCGAATTGTTGAGCAAGGCACTCACCAAGAGCTTATTGACCGCAAAGCTGTATACGCAAGCCTAGTACAAGCTCAGGAGCTCACCTCTAAGATTAGCCCTGCCAACAGAATGACACTACTGGACGACCCTGATCGGAAAACGGACGCTATTGCCGACGAAGAGAAGCTTGCTTTGACGCGAACTACCACATCCGCCCCTTCGGAGTTCTTAGCAAAGAAGAACGAGAAAGACAAAGAATACGGTACTTGGCAGTTGGTCAGGTTTGCATGGGAGATGAACAGGGGCGAGCACACTACCATGACTCTGGGACTAGTGTTCAGTTTTCTCGCTGGCTGCAACCCTGCCATCCAAGCCATCTTCCTGGGTAACGCCATCAACTCGCTCCTATCTCCTGGAACATCCCTCGGTGGACTGAACGTAAATTTCTGGTGTGCCATGTTCCTCATGCTCGGAATTGTCATTGGCTTCTTTTACTACGTACAGGGAATGACGTTATCAAAAGGATCTGCCAGGCTTGTTGGTAGCGTACGAACACGTGCTTTTGGGGCCATGCTTCGTCAAGACATGGAGTTCTTTGACGGAGACACTGTAACTTCTGGCGCGCTCAGCAACTTCCTTTCGTCGGAGGCAAATCGTCTTGCTGGTCTCAGTGGCTCCACCCTCGGAACGATTGTCAGCGCTGCCTCTTCTATCCTTGTCGCCTTCATCGTCGGATGCTCTTTCGGTTGGAAGCTGGCGCTTGTGTGCTCCGCGACCATCCCACTCATGATTGGCTGCGGCTA
This sequence comes from Alternaria brassicicola, assembly GCA_002796735.1. Taxonomy (NCBI): domain Eukaryota; kingdom Fungi; phylum Ascomycota; class Dothideomycetes; order Pleosporales; family Pleosporaceae; genus Alternaria; species Alternaria brassicicola. The sequence goes on from PHFN01000029.1 coordinate 305,712, forward strand.
CTTCCGCTTCTACGCCCTTACTCGCATGGACAAACGAACCAAAGAAACGTCTGATGCCGCCAGCTTTGCCTGTGAGGCAGCCTCATCCATCCGTACTGTGGCTTCGCTTTCGCTAGAGAGGCATCTTTTGTCCACGTACCATGTAAAACTTACGGACCAGAGCAAGGGCTACTACAAGTTCACAAACGTGTCAGCGGTGCTCTTTGCGACATCTCAGGGCCTAAGCATGTTCATTTTCGCTCTTGTCTTCTGGTACGGAGGACGTCTATTGTTCAACCAGGAGTACACTGTCTTGCAGTTCTTCGTAGTCTACTCTTCCATCATCAACGGTGCTCAGTCGGCTGGTGCAATTTTCTCTTTTGCCCCCGACATGGGCGAAGCGAGGGATGCGGCCAAGCTCCTCAAATCTTTCTTGAACCGCATTCCCAAGATCGACCACTGGTCGCCTGAGGGTATCAAGATTGACAGGTTGAGTGGCAAGGTCGAGTTACAGGACGTACGTTTCTCGTATCCTGGAAGGCCTGATCACCGTGTTTTGCGCGGTGTCAGTCTTTCTGCAGAACCCGGTCAATTCATCGCCCTTGTCGGCGCCTCTGGCAGTGGAAAGTCAACGGTGATGCAACTACTCGAGAGGTTCTACGACCCAGCAAGCGGTAGCGTGTTCGTCGACGATGTGAACTTGAAAGACTACAACCTTCAAGACTACCGATCGCAATTGGCAATCGTCAGCCAGGAAACAACTCTCTACACTGGCACAATCCGTGAAAATATCCTCGCCGACAAGGAAGACTTGGGTGATGAGGCAGTAATACAAGCGTGCAAAGATGCCAATATCTACGACTTCGTAGCATCACTACCTGATGGTTTCAACACGCTAGTGGGTGCAAAGGGTGCTCTCCTATCTGGTGGTCAAGTGAGTCCCTCTACTTTCTCTCCTCTTCTTCAACTTTACTAACCTTACTTTCAGCGCCAACGCATAGCGATTGCCCGCGCTCTCCTCCGCGACCCCAAGGTCCTGCTTCTGGACGAAGCCACATCAGCCCTCGACTCGACATCTGAACGTGTTGTACAAGCCGCCCTTGACTCCGCAGCACAAGGGCGCACCACAATTGCCATCGCGCATCGCTTGAGTACGATTCAACACGCGGACGTCATCTACGTCTTTGACCAAGGCAAGATCGTGGAAAAGGGCAGACATGAGGATTTGGTGAGCAAGAAGGGAGTTTACTTTGAGCTGGCAAAGTTGCAGGCTATCGGCGCGCCGCAATAGTTTACAAAATGCTTCCCGCTTTTTGTATAGATGGAGTTAGGGGTATACACTTGTAATCATTTTCTTAGATTGTTAGGCTGGAACCTTTATAGATCTCTGGCACATAAAATGCCTATTTCTCTACCTATGGTAGAGAACGCTTAATAGTTAATGATCTTGCATTTTCGCTTTCGTGTCTGGTTGTGCTTGCCCAGGGTGGGGCCGCCCCCTCTAACACGTGAACGCGCGTCGCAATCTCTAATGAGAAACGCGAGACTTTGAGTAGCAAGTGACGATCGCATTTGCATCTTGTGTTCCATTCTATTGTCACTAAACCGGACATGCGGCACGAGCCACGTTTAGACGCGCAGGTTTGCCAAGCATGGCTCGAACCAAGCGATACTTTCAGGCGTCCACACCTTGCCGTCTCAATCACCGCCAGCGAGTCACGATGGCCATTCAAATATCTCGCTACAGCGCACCTTTGGCTGCGAAACGACCGTACTTTTCAACCTTGAAACCCCTATCGATATATCGCGACTCTGTCAAGGCTGTGCTGTAGCGCCAGACCGCGAGAATGCGCAACCCTAATGGCTGTCGCGTAGTGCTCCTCCTCCTCCCACCCTTTTTCCTCTTCGCCATCGCCGCCTTGACCAACATCCTCGAGAGCATATCGAAAGATTTATTTGCAGACAATCTTGATCGCAACATGCGCAGCGGCGCTTCCCAAGTCGTCTTATCGCGCCCCGGCGGCACCGCCTCCAACGACACCACAGTAACCATAGACATTAACAACGTGCCCATCTACGCCATACTGGGGCTGTGCGTGCTAGCGTATGGGATCAGTCTGCTCAGCGCGGCTGGGATATGGCAATTGAGGAGAACCGAGGGCACGGCGGCACATGAGAGGAAGTGGACTTGGGTTGTCCTCGTTAGCAATATCGTGATGGTAGGCGCGAGCCTGGGTGTCTTTGGATATGTGACTTCAGTCCAAAGTAGCGATAAGAGCTGGCGGGACTATGAAGATGCTGGACAGGAAGACCAGGAGCATACAAGAGAGACGTGGACATGCCAGATTAGCCAAGTCTACCCTGATGAATACTGGGCTGGTACTGCTTGCGGGACGACGAAAGCGATGAGGTTCTTGCTGGTACCCATGGCTGTTGCTGCTCTGTCGGTATTCGTGAGTCTGTGGGTTCTCGTACGCGCGAGGGGAGGAGCGAAATGGGTGTTTGGTGGGAAGGGGAGGTATGCTGGGTTTGCAAATGCCTATGAGATGCGGCCACCTGGTCTGCCGTCGACTTATAATGGTCCACCAAATCAACAGTGGGTTCAACAACCGTGGCCGGTGCAGCCGGGACAGCAGTGGGTAGGACAACCTTTGCAGCAGCAGTGGGTACCGCAACCTTACCAGCAGTGGGGTCAGCATCCTATGCAGCAATGGGGTCCCCAACCTGTTATTCAACAGTCTGTATCTCAGGTGCCGAAGTCAGATGCTACCGTGGGGCAACGTCCGGTTTTTGGATGATGTTGCAGGCAATATATGGAATGTCTTTATCGCAACACTGAGCACCCTTCTCCGTCTCTTTCGTTCTGAACGCACGCACTCCTGTTCACGCAGGAACCTCATAAGCTCAACAAGTCAAGGTGAATCTCGGATGAGGATTGGTTCGCTAAACACGGGCTTCACTCAGGATCTAGAGTCGACTCACTCTCACCATTAAACCTCTAAAGAGGGCAAGAGCGTATACGCTGGTTACCGTTATTTGGAACTGTAATCTCTGAGATACTTGCCTAGTCAATATTGTACCTTTCTGTGGCCTCGGAGCGACTTTCCAAGCCACGACCGCCATGTCAACTGGCTCTTCTCAAAGTGCGGCGCCCTCAACAGGCACTCCAAGGTCACTTGACATCATTCTTAGAGGCCTCGAAAAGCGATCGGGAGAAACCTTCAACTGCGACTATGCCAAGAATTCCCAGAATAACAGCTATGCGACCAGCCTCGACGATATCGATAGCAACACCGAGGGTAAGCCTGAGCTACCATACACCGTAGGTGCCACATTTGTTGCTCACCGTCATGAACCACCTGCGCCTTTCGGTCATGGCTACGACACTTTGTGGCCACCTTTCAAGACGGGTGACTTCAGATTACCACAAATCGATTACTGCCTGGCACGACAACCAATTGAAGGGCGTACACTTGCCATCTCTCGCGAGTTGACAATCACCGAATTTATACGTACTGGCTATTCATACGGAGCTCAAGTCGTCGTGGTAAACGGGAATGTGGTGGCAAAGATATACGACCCGCTATACGATGCTGGGAGTGACTGCTATGACAACAAGCGCGACGTCGTTGTCTTAGCCGACGGAGACTATTCCAGGGAAGCCACCGCGTACGAGGAACTGGAATGGTGTCTCTGGTCGCGCGACCACACCCCTAGGTACTATGGCAGCTGGACAATTGAGGTACATACGACATTCCGCAGTTTGACCTACATACGACATGTCCGTCTCATACTCATAGAACATATCATCGGCACCGTCATGAGCAGTATCCAAGCTCAGCTACTCTCCCGGCAAACGCGCTCGGCGATCATGGAGAAAGTTCTAAAAGCGGAGTCCCTCATCTTCAACACAGGTATATGGCACCGCGACATGTCGCCTCGCAACGTGATGCTCGTCTCTCCGTCATCACCTCCCTCCTTTGACGACCCAAATCTCCGTGTCGTCATCATTGACTTCAACGTCTCTAACATCATCCGCCTTACCCCTAACTCTTGCCGCGGTAACGAAAGCTTACTCGACCCATACATGCGTGATCGATGGCGCAATAAGACCGTCAGTCCGGTAATAAGGTTCTGGGACGCGATGCAAGAGTTCAAAGTCAGAGGCTGGGTAAACGACGAGTATGGAAAGGCGAACGAGTGGCTATGGGAGTATTTTGGGAGTAGCGAAGACTATGTACAGCTTGTTAGGGGCTGGGATGACAAGGAGGTGTGTCCGAGGATTGCTTGGCGTAGCGGGCTTGATGTTGAGGAAGAGGAGGAGGATAATAGAGATGGGGCTGTTGAGGCTACGATGGAGATTTCAGTTCCAGGTGGTGGGGAGGATGATGAAGTCGTCTTTCAGGGATGGGGCTGTAAGGTTTCGGTGAGCTCTTGATCAGAGCGGGTTGGGACTTGCCGATGACGGCGCGTCTGCTGTGCAGTCGTCATGGGTCTCACTAGACGTACATGAAGTTTTCGGTTCTTTGCATTGCAATCAGACACCCCACGGTTGGCGCAAGGCTTGGACAACATAAAACCTCTCTTATTGTATGCATATTCCTGAAGCACGCTGAAGTAGTGCTCATAGAATTGGACTACTTTCCTTATCGAACAGTGTCATGATGAAACCCACGCTGCTTTGCCTAGGTCGAGTCTCCACGTAGCCGTCACCGCAACGACTCCTCGCCATTTCTTTCTCGCCCACTTGTGCCTATTCACAGCCCGTTTGGTTGAACTTGGAAATCGACGCCCCGTCGGATCCAAAGGCCACAGCGCGATCAATCCAGGCATCGATGCTAGCCGGAGCTGGCTGTCGCACCCTGCTCAGAATGTACAGCGTGCTCCAATTTTGCGTCTGCACAATCGCCCAATCGACTGCATAATCTGTGTATCAGTGTTAACGGCGATGCACTTCGTTCGGGACTCATGTCGCAACTCACCTTGCACAATGTAGTTGGGGCCTGGGCATTCCGCTGTCGATGAGGTGCCAGGGAAACTAACGACAAAAGCCCCGCCAGCACCATAAGCAGAGTCTACAGGCATGGCGGTGCCAATGATGTCGACAGTTTGTGGCCCAACAGTCGCAGTGTTCACAACGCGCACTGTGCCATTTCCCTAGATTTGCTGTTAGAGATGCTGACTAGGAAGTCGGAATGTCTTGAAAACATACATTGAGTGAGTAGTTTGCGGTTACGCAGCGTGCGCCAGCGGTAGGACCGAATGGTGTACCGGCGACTTGATACCAGGTTCCAAGGTACGCCTCTAGATTGAACGTCGAGTCTGGGACGGGGTAGAAGCAGGATCCGTCATACTGAGCGGCCGCGACATTAAGTGTGGGAGCTGTCTCATTGGAGGTTTGACGGGGGTGAATGAAGCCCGAGGCGGCGGAGGACAGGGTGAGGACGGTACTGGCGACGCGCATCTTGAATAGACTTGTGCAGTGCTGAGATTAGAGATTAGGGTGTTGGCGAGTAAAGACGATAATGTTTTCCACGATGAGAACGTCCCTATCCCCCACTTGAACCAAAATCCTGTGGCTGGTGTCGAAAAAGCTATTCAGTGAACGTCATTCCCAAGCCACTACACAGTGCTACGCATTCGCTCACAGTCCAGACTTGTATACATGCGTACAATCGCCGGTACCTTTCCCGGGCCGACATGGAAAGTCTTGTACGCTCATCGGCAAACATGTGCTGCCAAGCATGCGGACTCTTTTTCTCGGTCGGATTATGGGATGAGCCCGGCTCTACTTCTCATTACGAAATGTCGCGGCTGTCTGCAACCGCAGCTACTGTTGAGCAACGAGGTTGGCGATGTGGACGCGATGACTAGGGTAAGCGATGGGATGGCTGGGGAATGACGTATGGGCTGACTTGGCGATAGAGCCGCATCTGGTCGCGTCTACTCTGCACCACCACATATTGTTTTCGCCCAAGGATCCATCGGAACTGACGAAATAATTCGTCTGATCGTATCAAGCGAGATGGTTGTTCATTTCGAAAGAGTGTCACTTTGAGCAAAACAGGCACACAGCCAGACACTATGTACCCAACTACCTCGCGGGATGTTCTGATCACCGTCTGAATTCCTGCACTTTACATAGAAGGTAAACATTGAAGGAGGCGGTACACGCACAGTCACAATGTCGATCCGGTCAGATTGCAGTCCTGGGCTCGCAATATACGAAGTACCGATTGCACTGGCATGTATTTCGAACTTATCGCGGATCACAAATGTGCGCTGTGCCGCCTAGCGGAATGTAATTACGGTTCAAATGACAAAGACATCTCTGTGGAAAGATTATAGGTATGTCAAGATTGATGTTGCTGATGCGAGCCGCCTTGCTTCGGAGAGGATGTAGCGGCGAATCGAGGGTCCGGAGACGTAGGTCTATTGTTCGCCAAATCGCTGCGCCATGGATTCACCCCACCCATCCGCTTGTTACAAAAGTCCTTTCTGGTTTCTACAAGGTAAGCAAAATGCCTAGATACTCATCACAGGCTGCGACCTGGCTCGTTTAATACTGCATCGCATGCTTCAAGCAGGAAGCCCAAAAACGCCAGATGCATGGAATTCCTCGGAACAGCCGTATCACGTAATCCATAAGGCTTGGAAACTGGACCCAGGCCCAATTGAACCAGATGATCGTAGTCACATAGAGCAATATACCAGGGAGTCTAGAGCCTTTGCGTCTTCCATGTACCGTTGGTCGATCACATGACCTTGAACGATACCTCCCAGTGTGTTCGGCCCCAGCCGTTTGATGATCGTGACCATTCTCGGTGATTGTGTCCTTTCGAAAATCTCATGGTATAGCGTTACCGGACCATCGCCTAGGTAGCCGTTGCGTTGCATAAGTTCCGTAGGATATCTCATTACGATGGAGTGGTCTATGGGACTCTTGAGCCATATGTGAGCAGCATCGAAGACATCACTCGCAGTTTTGGAAGTTTTGGGAGGGTTGTCATTGAGACCTAGCAGAGCAAGTAGTTTCGGGTCCTGATGAATGGCCGAATTGGGGTTTGCGTATTCTGCTTCGAGAAAGTTGGTGGCGAGCTCAACGCAGTCTATCGGCGTATCGGTCGGTGGAATAGGAAATGTGCTTTGAGCTTTCCTGGGGTTGCGGTGCGGGCTGTCGAACCTTATCGGCTCCTTGTTCTCATGGTCAAGGGGGGAGCGGTAGTCGTGCGCCATCGGGTTTGAGGGAGTGATTTGACGAGATATCGTATTCCGATCTTGGAAAAGGCTCCGGTTGGTATGGAGCAACAAGCTTCCTGATCAAGTTAATCTGCAATGGGGTTTGAATCAAGAGGTATATAGCTCAATGGCTTGTGAGGCGAAGCGCAATGATCGTGTTATGATGACTGATGGAACTGCTAATAGATAACGCCTATGCGCACAGCGCCTGTTGTGGCCCGGGAGCTCACATATACCCTAAAAATGAGACAAGAAGATAAAATGAGGCTGCTATTCTAAGCCTCTCTGGGAACAATTGTGACTTTGAACTCGGTATCAGCCAGTGAGCTATCACCACCGACCTTCACAATGCCGATGCCAGACCCCACGCCGTTGAGGCAGCCCTCTGGACCTGACTTCTGGAGCATGCGAGCGAAGTAGCCGTAACAGTCCTCAACCTTCCAGAAAACACCAGCGGAGGTATCAGGCTGGGTAGCCGGGGTAACATCGACTAGAGACACAATTAGTACTTCGAACGATTTGAAATAAAGATAGGGGCCTTACACTTAATATCCCAACCGCTAATGCTGTTACCACTACTGTCAAGCACATTGGCGTGCTGTGTGCTATTCTTGGGGCCATCAAGTGGGTAGTCGAGAGTTGCGGTGCAGGTTGTACCCTGCGCGACGCGGTCTTGGTAGGCGCAAGGAGGCATCATGGCAGCGCAGGCGTTATCCAGGACGGTCTCGAGCTGGGGACCACGCATGAAGCTGATCGACTTGTCAGAGGTGGCATTGCATATTGTTGTTGTGTCGGAAGCGGGTTGCCAGCTATCATTCTCGCCGGTCTGGGGAGACTGTCGCTGGACGAGCGGTGCCGCGAGCGCCGTTGCTAAGAACGCGCTGAAGAAGATGCCAGTGTACATGTTGACTGATAGATCGGGGTTCAAAGTAAAGGTGTTGGTGTTGTAAAGAATTGCCGTAGTTGGATCTACGCCAGCAATTGTGGGGTTCGTAAGTTGAGCGTCGGTGGAGTTTGAGTAGAACTTGGGCAGATCAGTGACGGTGAATCTACACAGTAAGTCTTCACGAATCAACGCGCCAAGCCAATGCCGTGTTGAAGTTTGTGAATAACCGCTTGTTGAAGAATGTGTCCATGAGGGTGGCCGATCTTCTATATTACCTTGTTCTATGTCATACGCTAACAAATAGAGTTGTTAGTGGTTACTGTGGGGTCGGGAGCATGACGGTGCAAAGTGTGGAGGTACGAAATGAGGCATCCCCTGGTGGATAACGGTTTGTTACAGATATCTTCTTGTTTCTGCTCGGACCTCATTATGTGCCTTCCTTTTGTGGGCTTGACGGGGGGTGGCATTGGACGATGTCTGTCTCGGGGACAAGAACAAGGACGCACAATCAGACCTGGTATCTGTTGAAACAGCAGTCCAGTTGTTTGCATAGCTGCGATCCCTTCTCACTAATTGTGGAGACGTTTGTGAATAGAAATGGCTGGAGCGTGGGGTAATCTCTCTTCATTGAACGATCGGCAGATCTACCGTCCGTGCCATGAAAGCATGCGCAATCTTGCTAAGGATATACCATTCTCAATAGTTCTCTACTGGACCCGTCGCTGAGACGCAACGGCTTTTGCACACGCCACGACTGGCCTTCTATCCCCCTTTTGCGTTGAGATGTCGTATTTAGAGGGATGCCATCACCATCAACGTCATAGTGTTCGGACGTCGGCAAGCAGCCAGGGAGATGCTTGTTCGGTGGTATTGATGAAACGATGAAGTGCTAGGCTGTCGTGGAGTTCCTCGAGAGTTCCGACCGAGGAAGCTATGTCATCTGCCAAGGCACTAGTCTGTCCTTCATTTCGTCAGGGTTTCCAACAGCATGACATTCAGCGCAAACGATGCTACTTGCTCCCAATTCATTTCAGATGGCGCACGCTTTAGACAGAGCATGCGCGCTGCGAATCCTGCCAGAGATGCGCTCTCGAAAGAGTACCATGAAGACAGAGGACTGCACCCAACATCCGGCGAATAAGAAGGACCTGCCAAGGTGTGCAAACAGTAACCATAGCAGAACGATAGCTCACGAAGCCATCGGGATGCACAGAACTCCTTTGATCAACATATCCTTTTTTTCTGCAAATTCTCTGCATTCAAAGCGTTGACGGAAAAACGAATGCGCATTCAACGTTGGGCAATGGAGAAGTCCACTTTGATCCACAAACACATTGGCATCGCTATCTCTTCCTCCCCCACGGATAATTCACGCTTTTGTTGACATACTTGACCTGTAGCATCAAAGATGGAAGGTGTAATCTTGTAATTGGGTTTGCTGTCTTGGAGTCATCTATAATAATTGACGACAAAGAACAACGCCTATTTTGTTAGGCAATTAACATAATTAACAACAATAACAGACCAACTACAAGTAGTGGGCTAGTAGGGGTGTAAAGCTAAGGTTCTACGTTGTAAATACCTTTTGTATAATCTACCTTAGATTATTATGTGTGCTATTACGTGCTGTGGTATTTACATCACCCTTGATAATCAACAATAATCAACGACGACAGACATGAATAATAAAGGCTGGCATAGATGACGCAGCAACCCTGCTTGCGATACGTTGGTGTACTCTAGCTGTAAGCAGTATACTGCTTACAAGGATTGTCAGCTGATTGGTGCGAATGCACTTGTGCGTGCACGTTCAGCTTTATTCGCTCATGTGTAGACGCCGTAAGCAACATCTATCGTATATCAGCTTGAAAGGCTTCACTATATCCAGGCTCTAGCGAGTGTGGACCATTCGCCTTTACCTCACCTCGACACCCAGAGACTCATCTGTCCCCATAACTCTTCAACATGAAAAACAGAGCAGATGCTAGCCTATGGGCAGATACTCCCTTTGCCCTCCTCAAGATTCCTGGTCAACCAAGCGGTCCAGTATGCGCAAATCCTAGTGTTCTTAGCGTCGCCATAGAGATGGCCAATGTCCACAACGCCCTACTTCGCCCACTGAATGTCATCTATCATCAAGCGCCCTTCATTCGCCTCCCTACCGATATTGCCGATCTTATGCTGTAAGTCACCGCCTGGGCAGATACGTTACATCACCATCGCTTACTCGAAGAGAATTTGTTCTTTCCCAGGGTAGAGGAGATCGCAAAGGAAGCGGGGATATATGGTTGGGAAGGCTTGATGGGAGGAAATGTGGAACAGCATCATGAGTTTGAGCCCAAGGCAGCAAGGCTGGTGAAGTGGGCTAAAGAGGTCATGGCTGGAGAGAATACGTATGACGCCGCGGAACTGAAAAGGCAGATTGATGGTTTCGCACCCGTCCTCACACAACATCTACATGACGAGATCGACACCTTGATCAAACTTGAAAATTGCGATGGAGAGAAGGTTAAGCAGGCAATGAAAAAAACGGCTGATGAGGGAGCAAAGACGGCTGATCCGGTGCGTGCTCCAGTTCTTCACTGCCTACTCGCTACTGCAAAGCAGCGCTGACACTTTACAAATTCAGAACCTTGTCATCCCCCTGGTACTCGGAAGTATCGACAGAGGCTATCCAGGTAGCAAGAGCTTCCCACCCATTCCCTTCTTTATCCTACCTGAACGCGTATTACTTTACGCGCAAACACAAAGGGTGTTGGAGGTTCAACCCAAGTGATCACTGGGGTAACCCGAGGTCGCTACACCTCTTACAATAGATTGCAGCACTCAAACATATTCTCGTCTAGGCACGTTTGTGAAGTACGTCCCTGCAGCCTTACCGCAAGCAAACAAAACCCCTTCCACTCTTACGCGGCAGCTCCGTTCTCCGCACAAATGAGGAGCGGCTTTAGAAGGATACCAGGAAGTTGAATGAGGATCGTAGTGGAATTGATTAGCTGCCTTGGATTGATATGAATACTTGGATTGATATCATGACTTTGAGGCTGGAGATGGTGGAGGAGGAGGTAGACGATGTTTGCGAAATGTTTGGAGGCTAGAGCTTAGGTGGAGAAGAATGGAGCAAGGAGATCGGCCATGTGGCTGGGGAAGTCAAGGAACGTAGTCGTGCACGTGCAATATGGACGGCCTCTAAGTAGCGATATAATTCTGAGATAGACAGATACTTGGTGCTGGATGAGTTCGACTTGCTGATTTCATTCGCTCGTGCCTCTTCACACTGCTGAATTCCTTCGAGGCACCTCATAGTATTCAGAATAGTAGTGGGTTCGTGGAAAGAGAAAGTGTCGTTGGTGAATCATATGAGCAGACGTTGAGACATTGTCACTTCAAAATGCTTCGTACGCAAGTGCGCTATCGCCCTCTCTTCCTTTACAAAATCATCAGGTACAGGGTTTCACATCACCTCTTTGCAACGACAACCCATTTCATCAACCCCTTCCCGTCCGTTAATCTTTGATTGCGCAACATTAGTATGGCTCCTATTAATCGCTTCTTGACCACTGCAACTGCAAAACAAAGTGTCGCAATCGTCCCGCTTGTTGAAGCAACAGAACATGGGCGATGCTTCTTCTTGGAGCTTCCGGGCGGTAAGTGCCACTCTATCACATGAAATGATATCCAACTAACCCTATGAATCTAGAAATCCGGAATCGCATATATGGCTTTGCGAGAGAGGACAAGCACGTTCGTTTCCAGTCACGCCAGTCCCGCGTAGCTCCAGCTAAAGCTCAAGAAGACGCGTCGGGCTGGAGATGGCACGACGGCTTGATGAAACCTAGTTTCGAGCACTTGGTGCCAGAATGCTTTGGCAGCCCGTCGGAAGTTGGAGAATTTCCCTTCACAGCAACGGAAGACGATGATGCTCGGCGCCTCAAAAAGTCCCTGCGACAGTTCCGTGGGCTAACACAGGTCAATCGGGCAATTCGCAGCGAGTTTCTTCCGCTTTACCAGAAGCAAACGACATATCGCATGAGTCAGCTGGACATCCATAACTATATGGAGACGGTCCTACGGAAGGAGTGCGAGGAAGTCGCTCGTAAAGTAGTTGAAGCAGCATATGACCCACAACTCGAATGTATTGGCCAAAAGGACTATCTGGACATCTGGCAACGCGAGGAGCTGACACATCGACGACGAATCCACCGGAATATCTTCATCGATTACACACAGCTGGCATATAAGCCTGTAGATATTCTCCCCCTCCTTCTCTTTCTCGGCACCGCCCCACACATCTCCGTCAAGTGCGGCAAGAACTTCTGCACCTGTGGCTGTGGTCACAGCATGTCTGGTCTCCGCCCCCACTTGGACGAGCTGTTTGCAGTCAACCGTTACCCAAAGCTCCTAACATGGCTAGAAACCTGTGTAGAGGCAATTGAGTTGATGCCTGAACCGCATATGCACATCTATATGAAGGAAGGGAAAGAGCCGCAGTGGATGAAGGCATCGCAACAGGCGGTACCCACTCTTCCGGGTGATGTCGAAGTGAATAAGTGGATGGAAGAAATCGACCTACAGATTCACCCACTGACAGCCGAATTTGCCTGTTTTGCCTACATTGCGCCGGACGAGGAAGACGATGAGGAGGAAGACGATGAGGAGGAAGACGATGAGGAGGAAGACGATGAGGAGGAAGACGATGAAGAGGAAGACGATGAAGAGGAAGACGAGGACGGGGAAGCAACAGGGACGAGTAAAGAGGACAAAGTGTTCTGGGCGCAAGTGGCGGACAGGGGTTGGACACGTAGGAACGTGCACTTTCGGAAGCGTCGATGTGGTAGACCTAAACTTGAACGCGTCGGACGTGGAAAGGGTCGTTGGCGGTAGGTAGATGAGCAAGGTCGGACATGGATGCAGAAAAGACAGCCTGATATACATGTGGTCACCTTCCCACTTGCACTTGTGTAGCTGCGTACTTTGTCTTCAGCAATGACATGCTTATTCTCATCGCTCTATTCTTCATGCTGTTTTGAATTTGTCAGCTGCTCATCAGAGGATAGTACGAAATCGCACATCACACCATAATGATCCGAGACCCAATCTATCTTGGCCACCTTTCTCACCATCTGTCTGTGCTCCTTTGCCACCCTGACACCCATGCCAATCCTCTGAAATTTAACTGGACTTAGAGGCCCTGTATATAAGATTTTATCCATTCTACAGTACCCGAACCGCCTGCTCCGGCCCTGGTAGCCCCAAGTGTACCCTTGATCACTATCTTCTTCACCAGGAGCACCTTCTTTGCCACCGATTTGGAGGTAGGCATCACTGAGTCCGTTGTCTGAGTGCAGTTTGCGATCAAAAGGTTGGATAGCATTAAGATCGCCAGCCAGTATGGCGCATGAGACATTGCGCTGGCTAAGGTGCTTCCTCGCGGCTGCCATCTGAAAGGAGCGGACTGGTGAACCGGCAGCCAGGGATTCGAGATGTGTGTTACATAGCCGCATTACTTTGGGTGTAGCATTTGGATCGGTGTGATTGTAAAGGCCGATGTCAACAAACAGGCCGTCTCGATCCATCCCACTGTACCATGGACAGCGGAATACAGAGTCAATATGTAGCCGCCGATCCACGAGTGTTGTAGTACCGTAGTGAGAGCTCAGCCAGTTTTGCGAGTCGATTTCTGTGAGATTGAAGCGCTGCTTGACCCAGGACGAGTCTTGTATCTGTTCCATATGCGACAATCCCATCTCTTGGAAGAATATGACGGTGGCGGAATCAGGCGCTATCGATAATACCAGTTTCTGCAAATAATCTAGTGCAGCGCTCATTCGTTCCTCTTTGAACGGGTTGAATGCATCCATGTTCCAGGAGATCAGGCGGATCTTTCTGGGGTGTAGAGGAGGCTGTGATTCATCTTTTGGGATTTCCTTTTGGCCTGGTGTAGATTCTACCCAGTTGCTGTCAGATGAGATGTAGTAATAGCCTTGTTGGCTTGGTCTTTGATCGACGTCTTGCTGTTCTTGCGGAATTGTAAAGAAAGTGGCCGCTGCGGCCTGGATGGCGGGCATTCTTCTAAAACTAGTAGAGGGCGGAGAAAACTTTGAGATTGTAGGCCTTGGACATGCGGAAGTACTACACAGTCGACTGCAGGCGCTGCGAAACATGATGCTCATGGTTGTAGTGGTTCGTGGTAGTAGCTGAGTGCGCAAGGTGCTCGGCTGAGAGTGAGAACGAAATTCGATGCTTTGACTTGATTATGTGCTCATGTGTATTGAAACGAAACGCAACCAGGAGTGGTGCTTGGCCAGGGTGACCGTTGGGAGAAGTAAAGGCGAGGTGCAAGCACCGGCACGTGATGCGGTGAGGGTATCCCTGTCAGCAATGCCGAAGCGCGTCGTGAACTTCGCGATTCAGAAGGAGCTCCAAACTGGGGAAGCAGCCACGACAACAGCTCTTCGCCCCGCCAAAGCAGCAACCGTCCCTCTCCACCATCCACCCGGTCGCACTCCAAAGTGCCAACTCGCAAGCCCGTCGCTACCTCCCCTCAGCCCCCGCCATGGGCTCTCGATTGCACAATGCTCCCATTGTGATAGACAATGGCAGTGGTACCATCAGAGCTGGATTCGCAGGAGAGGATGTGCCAAAATGCTTTTTCCCGTCATATGTAGGACGGCCGAAGCATGTGCGGACAATGGCAGGCGCATTGGAGGGCGATGTATTCATAGGACCACAAGCACAACAATATAGGGGGCTTTTCAAGATCAACTACCCATTGGAGCACGGCATTGTTACAGACTGGGATGACATGGAGAGAATATGGCAGTATGTCTACACAGAGGGCCTCAGGACTGTCAGCGAAGATGTGAGTTGGGCCGTGGCAGAAGGTGCCTTTTGCTGCCATTGAGGAGCATGAAGCTAACTATCTATCTCTATAGCACCCGGTACTCCTTACAGAGCCTCCGCTAAACCCCCGAGAAAATCGCGATACGGCTGCCCAGATCCTCTTTGAGACGTTTAATGTGCCCGCCTTGTACACATCAGTCCAAGCCGTGCTTTCGTTATACGCATCGGGCAAGACGACCGGTCTAGTTCTAGACTCGGGAGACGGTGTGTCGCACGCAGTACCAGTCTTCCAAGGTTTCGCCATTCCCAACAGCATCAGGAGGATAGACGTGGCAGGCAGAGACGTCACAGAACACTTGCAGCAACTACTGAGGAAAAGCGGCCGCATCTTCCATACCAGTGCTGAGAAGGAAACGGTCAAGAACATCAAAGAGGCAACAGGATACGTGGCTCTTGATCCGGCCAAAGAAGAAAAGGACTGGTCCGGCTCGTCCAGATCAGAGGGCAAGAGCGTCGACTATACACTACCTGATGGCCAGAAGATAAAAGTGAGTACACGTCAACCCAGGTGCATGGAACATGAGCTGACAATCTAGATTGGAGCGGAACGCTTCCGAGCGCCAGAGATACTCTTCAACCCCGAGATCATCGGTCTGGAGTACCCCGGAGTGCACCAGATTGTTGTTGAGGCGATACACAGAACCGACATGGACCTCAGGAAGGCGCTATATGGCAACATTGTGCTCTCCGGTGGATCTACACTGACAAAGGGATTCGGAAACAGACTGCTCCACGAGGTGCAAAGACTGGCGGTGAAGGACATGAGGATCAAGATCTTAGCACCACCGGAGCGCATCTACACCACGTGGACCGGTGGCAGCATTCTTGCGGGCCTCAGCACTTTCAAGAAGGTGAGTTTCTTATTCCCAGGACGGGGGCTATCGACAACAGGCTGACACGTGCATGCAGATGTGGGTAGAGAAGGACGAATGGCAGGAGAACCCAGACATTATCCACACCAAATTTGCATAAGCACCGACACGTTGCGTTTTGGCAACAGCAGTTGCTCCGCACCCGTTCTTCCCGCCTCTGCATCATGTTCGGAGAAGGGGTTACAAGGGCGCCTCGGTAGCGCAGTTGCAGTTAGTCATGGAAATGGGGACCCAAGACCTGGGGTCAAGCCAACCATGGGCGGAGAAAGCTGGGGGCTGCACGCTTGGTTGGACGAAAGCCGATCTACGTGTCAGCCGGCAGCCGGTGCTTCTAGACGGGTGAGCTACTGTAGCATGTTCCCTCCCCCGCATTCGAATGCGTTTCTGTTACTTAAGCGCGAGCATGGTTGGAGAGTGTCGGTTCGGTAAGGTGTACGAGGGGGGGGGGACAGGGAACACGTGCATGACAGGCGTTTGTGAGCGCTTTGGAATACCCCTATGATTATGAAGCGTACAGAATACCACAAGTAATCCACTTGCGACTGTGCACACGGAGTGCGAAACGTGCAAGCTAGTGTCAGGTGGGTTGGGCGAAGGGGTGTGCCAAGCATCGCGAGGTCTCGTCAGCTATGGTGTGACCACGGATCAAATCCACCGCCGCTTCACTCCACGCAATTCCACGCAATTTTACGCAATATCCAACGCATAGTACACACAGTGGCGACATGACATGCACAAAGGGCATCACCCCGGCCGCCGTCATGGCGTAAGCACGGCAGGTACCTGATCACAGGGCCGGCCACGACAAGGAGCCACGTACATTTTCGTCACCGCAAGCACAGAACCGCCGCCGGCTAGACCTCACGATGCTCGACGTCATGCACGACGAGGCATCCGGAGACTCGGACGAGCGAGCTGAACGTGCGCGGTCACCAGGCAGCGCAAGATAAAAGGGAGAGGCGGAAGATGCCGTCATCTTCTTGCAAGACGCCCACCAACATGGGAGTTGGTTGTGCGTTGCAGAAGAGTGAATGTCGATGCATGCGATGAGGCATCCAAACAGCAAAAGCAACAGCAACACCCGCCCCAGACAGGCAGTGTCAGAATCTGCACCATCTCCACGTCGGTTCTCCTCTATTCCAGGCACCCGATGGCAAGCGCAGAGGCGTATGCGGCGTATGCATGACGCCAGCCAACGAAGAAAAAATCTCTTGCCGCCTCCACATTCTCCGCCGGGAAGCGTGTGCTGGCCATGGCGGAAGCCGGCCACCGTGGGGCCCAGCTTGCTGCGCATGGCGTTCTTTTGCGTCAAATTTTCAGTTGGTCCCCTCTGCCAGACTCGGGCAAGCTGCGATGCGCTGCTGCGGTTTGCTGCGGAGCCAAGCTCCAGCCTTTCGATAGCGTCATGGGCTCGATCGCTTCGCTCCTTGTCCTCCGCTGCACCTGACCATTTCCCCTGGCAATCTCTTACCCCCGAGAAACTGCTTGCACCCAATCAGCACATTTTGTGGGGGTAATGGTAAACTATTCATGGCGCTGCGAAATTTCCTACACTTGCATTGTTAGGGCACGCATGATCCATTGACTGCCGTTAACTGCAAAGTGTCGCTCAGACTTCCAAGGCTTCTGAGCTGGCCTCGTGCGCGTTTGGCTCGTTTCGTGGCGCCGAAGAAAAAGCTTGCGCGTGAGAGATTTTACTGGCCTTGCATTTGAGTAGTAAGAGGGCATCGTGATCAGTGCGAGGCTGCATGTTATATAAACCCTCCTCTATCCCAGTAGCTCTTGTTGAGTACCATCGATCAGCAACCACTACACGTCTTCCCGGACCTACTTTTACTACCAACGCTACCCCGGATTCACCAACGATAATATCGCCCCTTGCCTTTGCTCCCAACCCCACAGGAACTTGAACACCTTGTCTCACTACCAACTTGCCAAAATGGTCAACTTCCACATCAACGAGCCTCACCCATCAGCCGGTGCCTACATGTACTCTGGCCGCGGCGGTGCTGGTAATGCCATGCGCATCAAGCCCACTGAGATCACACCTGGTCCCACTGCCTCAGGCCCAGCCTCCCGCACCAAGCTGCCTCCCCCACCGAGCAACGCTTTCTACGCTACCGGCCGTGGCGGTGCCGGCAACATGAAGAAGTCGGAACGCGCCATCTTCAGCTTCGACGAGGAACTTCAACAACAAGAACGCCTGCGCACGCAACAAGCACCCGTCTACCACATCGGTCGTGGCGGTGCTGGAAACCTCGTCGACGAGATGAAGCCCCGATCCCACCGCCAGAACTCGGCCTCCTCAACCACCAGCTCGTCGAGCGTAGAGAGCGAGAAGGACGGCGTACGAAGGAGCATGGAGCACGCATGGCAGCGCCTGAGCAGGCAATTCTCTCACCAATAGAGAATACCGCTTAGTTTAGCTGCCTGCCTTTACCTTCTTCATTCCTACTATCGACATGAGAGCTGGTCCTGATTCTCTCATGTCTCATCCAAGCATTTCCATCAGCACGGCGTTCAAGGAGACCTGCATCTCCAATTGTATCATACCACCAAAAGTTCCTTTTACGACATCTTCTCTTTTCCCTTTTAACGACATACCACACAACCATCGAGGAGCCAGGCGCCAACCTCCGGCCATCATCAAACAAAAAAGTTTCCACCTTGATACCCGGAAATCACCGTCTTGCTCTTTGCAAGAGAGGGCTTACTTTGGAGATGTTATACCCCCTCCCAGGCCAGTGAGAGAGAGAGAGGCTGGTGAGGAAGAGGACGATTGTCCTACCTCAGCTCATAGTTCAATTGACATTTTCAATGTTCATACTTGTGTGCCAGTTTGCGAAATTGTGACCCAAGAGCTTGCGTTACGAAAAAAAGAAAAAGAAAAAGAAAAACACTTTTAACTCTTCGGCCTTGACGTTGCCAGGCCGTACGAATAACACCAACAGGTAGCGACAATGCTCATCCCCGTCATAGCATATTCTACTCGCCTCAGACACCCTTCTGCCCCTTGACCTGTTCGCAAACCCCCTCTCTTCATTCTGCCAGCACAGCTCTTCTTTCCTCTTTCCTGCCCACGACAGAGTACCATTATTATTTCTCAAGCGTCTAGCCTTCCACCGTACGATGCAGAACAGCAGACTAGCCAGCACCAAACGCCAAGCCGTGGAATGTATCTCCGCGAGAGCGGAGTTGGCCCCGTGTGGTGGTATATAGCCCATTCCAGCATTTTGCATTGTGGCTTGCTGATCTAGATCGCCCAACCGGCAGCCTGCAAATCTGCATGCAGGAGTGAAGATCAGAGTCTGCTCACCGGATAGGGGGGGGGGGGGGAAGGCCATGTGGGGATTATGCAAGCGGGAAGCACGTACGGTCACCGGAAAGATTTGGTAATCTGCCTGGCTTGTCGCAGTGGGGAATGCATAGCGCGACGGGCAGCAAAAATGTCGTTGGGAGTAGAAGACGACTAAGATTGTGTGCAACGTGGATACAAACATTGTTGCGAAGATATTAAAAATGCCCAATTTCTGATATTTGTGTAGACGGGAAGCCAAACCCAAAGCGCCCTGGTATGAGTAATCTTTTAGTGGCCCTTAATACGGGGTATGCTGTATCTCAGGATGACTTTGCAAGGAAAAAATTAACGAGAAGAATCTACCAATACACGACTTGAAGCCCCCTGGAAGCCCAACGTCAACTCAAACTAGACCGTAATTATTAAATGTTCAACGCCTAGGAGCCGCGCCCTTGGTAGCCGCCGTGGTAATCAGCATCTTGAAGCCGTTCTTAAGTGCTACCATGTCAGGATAGACGTTCTTGTGTAGCTCAAACGCGTTCGGCACGACCTTGATAGGCCATGCACCCTTGGGTCCCTTGGCACTCATCTGGAAGCAGATCCAGAAGTGGCCAGGGTACTTGGGCATGCTGCAGAAGGCGTACATGGAGCGTGAAGCGTTGGCTTCGCAATAGACCTCTAGCCATTTTTCTGCCTTCAAGTCAGCCTTTGATTCTGTATTTGGTCAGGTGTGAGATGCAAACAACTTACCAGTATCTTCTCTTGTACCAGGTTGGAATTTCTCGTCTCGTGTGATTTCGGTGACCTTGCGTGCCATTGCCTCGACATGGTTGACGATCAACTCGTCGAGATCGGAGTAGGTATGCTTTCCGATCTTGAGCTGCTTTCCGAGCGAGAACTGGTTGGGCTTGTTCATTTCAAGAACATCGAGATGTTGGTATGAGTTGTTGGACACTTTCCATGTGACGACGAGATGATCGAAACCCTTGGACGATGGACGAATGACCAGGTCGCCAGTTTCCTTGCCACCCAGGTACTCTTCGGCTTGCATAGTGTTGAAGGCAAAGAAGAGAGGGTGGTTGACGACACGGTTGGGCCGACCAGACGCAACTTCCTTCTCCTTTTCGGCAGCCTTCTTGTCGAGAGCTTCTTGTGCGTCATCCCACTCACCAGCTGCGCGGTTGTAGGGCTTCTTCTCTGGTTGTCGGATGAGATCATCTCGAAGCGACAGTTGAGCGGTGAGAGCTTTGCGGTTGAGGTAGACGATGCGTGCGCGTACAACCTGATTGTTCTGGTAGACATGGCGTGGCTCTTGTCCGCCACTGCCAACGCCCTCAGGGAACTCCGATTCCGATACACCACCTTCGATGCCACACTCCAGCTTGACTTCGATGTGGTCTGGGAATGTGCGCCTGATCGTAACAGGTACAACCATACCCTCGTAAAGTGTCTCCTCCGTCTCACCAGTCAACATCGTGAACATCTCAGTACCAGATAACAGTGCAAAGATCTGTCGGATTTCCTCGTAAGGGTTGTCGAGCTCAGCACGAATCGTCTCGAGCGTTGCGCGCTTGCGCTGACCAAAGTTCCTTTCAATCTCAGCTGCGTAGTCTTCGAGCGCCAGGTCGTTGACCAGATCGGTTGTCTCTTCCCGCACCATCTTCCTAACGACAGCGCTGGGGCCACCCTCGTCGGTCTCGGCCTTGACATCTTCCTCATCCATGTTGAGGGCGTCGGCGACCATCTTCCTGGCAAGATCGTAATCTTCTGGATGTACACGGGTGTAGTCCAGGTAATCGGATGACTCCTCTGTTGAGTCGTAAGGGATGTACAGAAAACTGGCGCAGTTCTGGAAGACCTTGGGTCCCATCGCCGCCTTGAGATCGCGAGACTCAGAAACACCGAGGAGGTCGAATCGCGACAGAATCTCATCGCTATTCGCTTGAATCGCCTTGATCAACCTGTCCGCTTTACGAGGTCCCAGACCACACACGTAGGGTATCAATTTTGATAGGTACTTGTCGTCGTAGGTCTCAGGTAAGTCGATACCTACAAGGTTGACCATGTCTACCATGGCCGTTTCCAATCGATCCAGGAGCTTCTCTTGTGGTATCAAGGTTTGATTTGGGATGAAGGGTATCGAAACGATGTCTTTGCCGAGGGATGCGTATTCAGCCAGTGGGTTCTGCAGGTATCGGCCAAGAGCAATGCAGTACCTCGTTAGCGCGGGATACTTGGGGAACTCCGCGATAGCCCGAGCACTTGTGTGATAAAGACGAGCAACCTCATCGTTCACCATGATGACTTCCAACGACTCGTACTTCTCTTCACCAGTGTCTTCATCCTCGTAGGCCGGACCTGTCAGACCTCGCTGACCGATAATCTCCTGTATGTCCTTGTACAGCTTACGCGTCTCCACCGCGAAGCCACTGACACCGATCACGTCTGGGCGGCGACGTTGTATTACATCAACCAGCTTATCAATGTCTTGGCCTTCAGGAATACCGCGCTCTGCATTCCCGAGTCGCATCTCGACCAACCGGCCGTGCTCAAGAACCCGTCCGTCGTTCTCGACGTAGGCCCACATGATTGCGTCTCCACGTTGACCCTTGCCGTTGGTCAGGCAGAGGACGTTGGGAACTGATCCAAGAGGCGCACTCTTCAGCTTATAGGGCGCCTGGTCAAGCTTGTTGTAGTAACTCTCTCTGGCTGATGCGGCAAGCTCATCTTCGCATCGAGCGCGTAGAGTTTCCTTGACACCGTTCGCGATGAGAGTCTGTAGCTTGCCCAGGGCAGCGCTAAGCAGTTCTTTTCGGAGATTGTTCCAAGTATCGGAGATGTCGCTGACACCTTCAGAAATGATCTTCTCCTCCAGTCGCGTCTTGAACGTCTGGTAGTTGCTCATGGAAATCCTGACTTGAACGAGTCCTTCGGCCTCAGCTTTCAGCATTTTCAAGAAGAGATCCGGTCGACCCTGAAGATCCGAGAATGTCACGCCGCGGAGGTATTTGAACTCGTAGTAGGGGTGGTCTTCTGTGATCTTGCGCATACCCTTGTCGGTACGGATGCAATCGATCTGAGCATTCTGATAGAAGCTACCGCGCAAGTATCGGCGCAGACGCGAGCACATCTGCAAGTCTTGGATGAACAGGAGCTTGGTGGACCTGAGAAGGGTGGCGCCAGTCTCTGGCGCTTCGGCAAGCTGATCGGCGAGCTCTTCGACCTTGTATGGCGGGTCTTCGATAGTATACGCGCCTCTGCTCGACCCGTCGACCCTCTTCGCAAAGTCTTCTGGTGTGATGCCGATCGCCTTGACGAGTTGATTTGCCTTGCTGCCCCGCAACTTGTCAAAGAAGCTTCGCGCGTTGTTGGCACGCTTCTGTGTTCCGTTCACTTCTTGTCGGACCTCGTTGATCTCTTGTGAATACTTGTAGTGCAGATAATCCTGAAGTTCTTGGATCTCTTCGATAGTGATGGCTCTAGACGTCAACTCCTCAATCTCGGTATCGGTAATGTCAGAGTAGACACTCTTGAGATTCTCGTAGTTCTGCTTGAGGGCATCGCGCTTCTCTGCAAAGGCTCTGAACTTGAGATCAAACTCGAAGACTTCCCACAAATCGGCCTGGTTGAGCAGGCGCTCTGGTCGTGCATCCATGGGTGGGCGGTTATCGATATCGTCGTAATCGTCGTTGTCGCTCGGTGCGTGGATAAGGTAGTCTTTCCGATGGTTGAAGATGAAGGGAACTTCGTAGTCCTCAAGATTGATAAACTCAAGAACCTTGCGCACAGCCCTCTCGAAAGGCTGCAAGAAGTAGCGCGGGAGACCCTTCTTCGGCCACAACATATTGCTGATCCAGGTGGCTTCTTCAGTCAAGCGTGCTTGCATGTCTTCTGGTGTGAGCTCGATCTCTTTGAAAGGCCTCCGGGCTAATTGCAGTCGCTCTGGAATGTCGGTTTCGCGGATAACATTGTCTTCATCCGTAAGCATGCGCTCCTGCAGTTGCGATGGCTCGAAGACATCTTTGAGTTGGAGTTCACGGCCTTCGCCAGCTTGCTCGTCCTCTTCCGCCTCTTGCATCTCCAACGCCCAGTCGTAATCTGTGCCATCGCCGAATGCAGCCCTATAGTCTTCCTCGGCGCCCTCGTCCAGACCGGCAGCTTGCAGTCCTTTTGTGATCAAGTTTATGCCTGGCTGTGTGACGTCGCGGTCGTCTTCAATCTCGTCTTCGAACTTGTCGTCCTCGATGAAGTCGTCAAACTCGTCGCCTAGGCGCCCGCGGGGCTCGTCGTAGTCTTCGTTTACTTCGTCATCAGAGAAGATGTCATCAACACCCCGAGACTTTACGCGCTCTTTGTGGCCGCGCTTGAGACGCTTGAATCTCGACTTGCTCTATGTTAGCAATGTCAACACTTCCATACGACATGCCTTACCTGTTCTTCCGCCGGGCGCTCGACCTCGACACCGATCAGGTCCAGATCCTCGTCGTCCAAGGCCTCCTCTTCATCACGGTTCTTCTTCCTCTTTCTGCGCCGGCGTTTGCGCTCCGCGATCTCGTCTTCTTCGTCCTCGTCTGCGATGAAGCCTTCACCTTCCTGAGAACCTGTTAGCGCCTCCAGACAACCAAGTCAGTATGGACATGCTTGCCTGTCGCAGTCGGTCTTCATCATCATCGTCCTCCTCCTCGCTGGAGTCGTCGATGCCATTGATGCCATTCGGCTTCTTCGGTCTGGATTCACCGGCCTCGCCAGCCTCGCCATCAAAGTCCTCATCCTCCTCTTCGTCACTGCCTACATCGGCGATTGTGTCGAAGAACTCCGCCATGGTGTTTTAAACAGGGAGAACGCGTGAGTTGCTCGTACTCTCTCGAAAGCGCGATGGACGATTTCGGCGAGCTCTTGGCGGTAGAGTGGGTATCGTGCTGCGGCGATTCAGCGGGAGGCAGATTCGGGCGCAATGGAGGTAAAGGAGAGAAGAAAGGCAGACGTCGACTCTCAAAGGTTCGCGCACCCATCGGCCGCGTTAACTTTCGGCCGCACTGACGCTGGTCACGTGAGATTGAGATTCGCGCTAGGCGAGATACTAGCAGCAAAGTTGACCATGGCCAACTTGGGACAGCATGCTACAACGACGCTTATCAAACACGTCGATTTGGCTAGCCTCGTCGTCTACGTGTATCTAGTCATGTACTCGGGTAGAGTTTGAGGAGCAGGCGCACTCCAACGTACTAGGGGCTTCAGCAACGACTCAAGCTCTCAATGCAACACGTCGACTGCTATCGCTTTCATGCTTCCGACTAGTACTGGTAAGCGAACGAATGCGCATTGCATGTGCTGAGAGCAGGCGTCTTGAACAATACATTCGGCACGTTGTGTATACATGTCGTCTGCTGAGCCAGGCACATGGTCGTATTCAAGGTACGCGCTTTGAAGTTCTGCGCTAGAAGCAGGTGAAGCATGGCGATGAGGAACCATGCGAGTCTGAAACCTCCTGAACAAGGCATCGCGTGCTTTGTACATACTTATCAAAGGCCCGTTCCTTGGAGGACCCGAACGCTCGACAGCTTTGTTTTATAGTTCTTGCGAAGGCCAAGTTGCGTCTTCTTCCATTGGCACCACCGGCAGCCTTGCAGACTGAGCTTATAGACGTTCGACGCTGCATGCTTGGAACCCCACCAGCGCGCCCCACTACCTAGCCCTGGATACTGACACGACCACGACCTCTCCTGTATTGGTTTTGCTGCCAACAACGCTCGAGACATTCTCCTTTATAGCTGACCGCCGACTGTCCAATCGGTCTCTGCCTTTTCTTCAAAGCGCACCTTTGCTCCCCAGGCGCCTGAATCCGGACAAACCAATAGACGCTGTCCTCCTTTGGGCTATTTCCGTGATTGGCGTACCATCGTCGACGCAGCGTCGGGCGGCAAACTCGAAACCGAAACCCGCATACACCCTCTTGTCCACCTAGACTCTTTGTCTCTGGCGGCATAGTCCTTGCCTTGCAGTCGCTGCACCCGTCCGCCTTCACCTGCACCACCACAGCGCCCGGCGCAAACCTTCAAGATGGCTGAGTCGTCCTTCAAGCAGAAGACGATGAAGAGGAAGAATGTCAAGGGTCTCGCACTCAGCGCTCCCCCACCGAAACCCGCCCCTTCCGCCGGAGACGCCCAAATACCCGGCGCTCGAGCCAACGATGAGAAACAGGACACCCTTGAGATTGGTGTTGAGTTCCAGCTAGATCTAAAGGCCGAAGATCTGATAGTGCTGCGGGAACTGGGCCATGGAAATGGAGGAACAGTCAGCAAAGTGCAGCACGCTGCCACCAAGGTCATAATGGCGAGGAAGGTCAGTAGCAGGCCTTTGGGACATCTATGAGGAAGAAAACTGACAACGGCAGGTCATACACGTCGAAGCGAAGAACGAAGTACGGAAACGAATCGTGCGAGAACTCCGGATCATGCACGACTGCAACTCAGACTACATTGTCGACTTTTACGGTGCCTTCCAAAACTCTTCCGGAGACGTGATAATGTGCATGGAGTACATGGATGTGGGGTATGTGCAAGCTGGTTCATGGCATAGGTCGTGGAGTTACTGACTGTGACATCAGGTCACTCGACTGGGTCTCACGAACTTTTGGACCCGTCCGTGTCGACGTACTCGGAAAGATCTCAGAGGCCGTGCTCGGCGGCCTCGCCTACCTTTACAGCGCCCACCGTATCATGCATCGCGATCTCAAACCCTCAAACATCCTCGTAAACTCAAAGGGAAATATCAAGTTGTGCGACTTTGGTGTCTCAAGTGAGCTGGAGGGGTCTATTGCCGAAACATTCGTAGGAACAGGCACATACATGGCGCCGGAGCGGATACAAGGATCTCCCTACACCGTCAAGTCGGATGTATGGAGTGTTGGTCTTACACTGATGGAACTGGCCATTGGAAAGTTTCCCTTTGCTGGGAGTGGCGATGACGACGAAGCTGGAGGCCCTCAGGGTATCCTGGATCTTTTGCAGCAGATTGTTTTGGAGCCCTCACCAAAGCTACCAAAGAGCGACGCTTTCCCGTCAATTTTGGAGGATATGATTGCAAAGTGCTTGATGAAGGACCCAGCAGAGCGACCAACACCCAAGGAATTATACGTGAGTTTTCCGGGACATGACTTACACCCTGTGTATACTAAACAAAGCAGGACCACGACGCCTTCCTCCAAGCCGCAAAGCGCACTCCCGTCGACCTAGAAGCGTGGGCTGTATCCATGATCGAACACAACAAGCGCAAGTCCCACCTCGCCCCTGTCGCACCCGCAGCGACCATTAAAGAGAAGCTCCGCGAGCGATCCCCTCCTCATAAGCGTGACTCCAGCGACCCCAGACAAAGAGTAGCCAACGGCGACCAGGAATCCGCACCCCGACGGCCCTCATACCCTACACGGACATCGAGCAGCGGAAATGTCATGAACCTTCCCATGCGACCTGCGCCACCTGTAGACGGCCCGGGAAGTAGACCAGGGAGCAGGGGACCGTCCGCCAATGGCTTACCAACTCAGCCCAGGCGGTGGAATGGCGAAGTGCAATAGTCAAACAAGGCACGTTTTGGTGCTAGAAGACGGATCTGAGCAAGTATATAGAAGATTTTACAGGCAATTTGAATGGTCCCTGCTGGATGTTGGGACTATGTTTGTCAAATACAATGGTGGGGAAATTTCGCCTTGAGGGCATGTTGGAAAGGAGCAAGCTTGTTGTTATCGCCATTCGACTAGCATGAAATATCAGTTGTTTATATTCCTATTCCAAGTGGCATGGCGAGGTTGTGAGTCCAGAGTCAACAAGTCTATTGGAACATACAGCCTATACCCTTAAGGTTTGGCATGTCTGCGTACAACTCATTGAAAACGAGCTTCTTGGTAGCGAATGGGGCGGTATAGCATGAAGCGTATAATTCGCGGATAAGATGTTTGCTTGCGTGGGAGAGCACTGGGTTTGGCTGACCCTTAAAGCTCGCAGAGAGCACTCTACTCCTGCGCAAGCGCAGCTGAATAGAAGTAATGCTGAGGCCTGCTGAGATGCGATTGGGAAGGAGGAACGGCAAGCTTCAGGATTCAGGACGAGCTACACAGTATGCTTTGCGTTCTACAGGAGACCAAGTACGAGAATAACATCTGAGCAACGTCTTACAGTTCCATAAGACCCTTGAGACGCTTAGCCATAGACGATGAGTCTCTAGGTTCCAGTGCAGGTGGAAGGCGACAGGACGCGGTCATCACTAGCGCCGCCAAGATTTCGAAGCGGTGAGTGGAGGCAGAAATAATTCTAGGATTGGGGCATTCGCGACCAACGATCTTTTGCGCAAGTTTCTCAGCGGACTT
Organism: Alternaria brassicicola; assembly: GCA_002796735.1. Taxonomy (NCBI): domain Eukaryota; kingdom Fungi; phylum Ascomycota; class Dothideomycetes; order Pleosporales; family Pleosporaceae; genus Alternaria; species Alternaria brassicicola. Next base: position 333,251 of record PHFN01000029.1, read on the forward strand.
ATTCAGGAACCTCTACAGCCACAAGACCAATCAACAAGACGACGCAAACATTGGCTTCATAGAAACGACTGACGCTCATACCAATCGAAAACATGGCCATGGAACGCGGGCCCAAGCCCAGCACTTCGCAACCGCGGCGCAAGTCGCACAACTCTGCGCCCATAGACGACGAAGAGACCCGCGCAATCGCAGAATTCACCGAGGCAGCCACAAAGCAATATGGACGCGGCGACCGTATACGGCCAAAGTCAGTCAAGGACAAGAAGCTACGGTCAAACATCAAGTCCCTCGAGGCGAAGAACAAGCAGGCGGCGATAGAGGCAAAGAATGTCGAGGTTCTACTTGAGAACAACCCGGGATTGTTGGAGCCTGAAAATGAGTTGGAGAGGACATATAAAGTGCGACAAGATGAGATCAAGCGGGAAGTTGGTGTTGAGACTGCAAAGAAGGGCTTCGAGCTGCGGTTAGAAGGTCTCGGGCCATACGACGTATGCGAATACAGTCGCAACGGCCGTGACTTGTTGATCGCAGGCAGGAAAGGCCATGTCGCGACCTTTGACTGGAGAGACGGAAAGATTGGCTGCGAACTACAACTCAACGAGACGGTACGGGACGCGCGATGGCTGCACACGAGTAACCAGAAGAACTTTGCGGTCGCGCAGAAGAAGTGCGTTTACATCTACTCGGGCGACGGCGTAGAAATGCACCAGCTCAAGAACCATTCTGAAGCCACACACCTCGAATACCTCCCGTACCACTTCCTCCTCGCTTCAGTATCCACAGCAGGCATAATACGATATACCGATGTTTCGACCGGACAGTCACTACAACAACTATACACAAAACTCGGGCCCTCGACTGCTCTCGCACAAAACCCACACAACGCGATCCTACACGTCGGCCACCAAAAAGGTCTCGTCACATTGTGGTCGCCCAACAGCGCCACACCCCTCGTCAAACTACTCCCACATCGGGGCCCAGTACGAAGCATCGCGGTAGACAGGTCAGGAACCTATATGGTCAGTACATCACAAGACCGGCGCATGTCCGTCTGGGACATTCGCATGTTCAAAGAGATGCACCAGCAAACACTTCGCGTCCCAGGCACCACGCTCTCCATCTCCGACCGCAGCCTCACAGCCGTGGGCTTCGGCACCCAAGCCGCCATCTACAAAGACGACATCTTCCGGCGAAACGCCGAAGACCAAACACCGCCCATAATGCCGTATATGGGATGGGGCGGCGAAGGTCTAAACATCGGCCGCATACGCTTCTGCCCCTTTGAAGACGTCCTCGGCATATCCCACGACAAGGGCTTCTCCTCCATCATCGTCCCCGGCTCCGGTGAAGCCAACCCCGATACCCTCGAACCCGGCACCAACCCCTATGAAACCTCCAAGCAACGCCGTGAAACAGAAGTCCACGCTCTGCTCGAAAAGATTCAACCCGAGATGATTGCTCTAGACCCCAATTTCGTCGGTAATCTCGACTTGGCGACCAACGAGGAGCGACAGAGGGAGATTAGAGCGGCGAGAGGAGAGAAGGAACCGGACAAGGTGGATATGTTGAAGAAGAGGGGCAAGGGCAGGAACTCGGCGCTGAGGAGGTATCTCAGGAAGAGCGGAACGAAGAACGTGGTTGACGAGGAGAAGGAGAGGGCGAGGGAGGCGCTGAAGAATATGCAGAAGAGGCAGATTGAGAGGAAGGAGAGGTTGAAGAAGGAGTATGGTCCTGCGCTCGAGAGGTTTGCTAGGAAGTGAGTCTAGTACACTCGCTTGTTAAGCCATCATACCGGCGTTGGGCGTGAAAAACATATTTTGTATCAGCATTTCACGGCGTTTACATGACTAATCTGGCACCCTTGATAGTTGATCGAGGTACTCGTAGTGGACGAACAACAAAACGCCATATCCATTTTACCTATCTAAAATGTCTAGAATGCCCATGATATCATAAAAGTCATTGATGCGTATATGCCTCTAAGCAGCCTGCTCCAGCTCACCTCGCCACGCCCTCGCGCCTCTTGGCCAGACCCTCTTGTACAGGCTGACAGCAACAGCATCCATGGGGCTGATTTTGCCATCAAAGGTAGCCTTGAAGTATCCATGCGTACCCAAGCTCTCCTTGATGAAACCACTCCTTCCTCGCTTTGTCCAAAGAGGCAAGCTCTTGAACCACTTGACGTCGCCGTCGTTGAAGAACATGTAGCGGACTGTGACGACGCGCTTGTTGATCTTGTATGGGTGGCCAGTCAATATGATGCGCTTGGCGATAATGCGATTAGTCGAAGGTGGGAGGGATGTTCCTGTCGCTATCAAACTAAGCGAGGAGGGATGATCGGGAGACGGGGTGTTGCGGGTGAAGTAGAGGAGTGGGACATTGCCCCACGTCAGAGGACCGATGAAGGATGCAATAGCGGATTGGCCAGGGTGGAGGAAACGGGAGAACTTGTGCACATTGTTTGGTGTGTTGCCAGTATGTGAGAAAAGCTGAGGCTTTGTTAGTATTGTGCGATAGAAGCAGAGGTTCAAGGTGACTTACAGGGTTGATCACGATCCTCCTTGGTCCACATTGCACAATCATCTCAGTCTTTGACTTGATCGGCGACTCGTGCTCGGAGCTGAGCAGAATGCTGTAGTTGCAGGCTGTGCGCTTATGCTCGTGTCTCAGTAGTGAGAACATGGCCATTGGCCGCGATTGCATATCCTGAAATTGTAATGGGACGCCGCGAATGTGTACGCTGACGCGAGATCCGGGCTTGACACCACCAGCCCAGGCTTCGCGCATGAACTTGGTCGCTGTGCGCTTGTAGTCGGAAATGTCGAGTAACCGTTGCCACTCTTCTGGCTCGTATGGTCGATCCTCTTCCGTCTCCCAATGACTGTTCTTCAAACTCTTCAAACCCCGGTAACGGATGAGACGTTCTCGCGCGTTGACGTTCGGGTGCAGCTCAATCTCATCAGGGAACTCCAGGTCTTCGTCCTCTTCAGTTTTTCTGGACCTCCGGTACTCCTCAATCTGTGCAATTTCATCCTCTGGTGATGGATCTAGGAACATCTCCGACTGTGGGTATTCAGATGGACCCCCCTCTGTCATGGCCTTGCCATCAACATCCATGCCTTCCACACCATCTGCAGGGTGCGCGGGCTGGCTCTGGTTGTCTTCGTCAACGTCCATGTCGAAATCCTCAAGATCAGAACCCGAGTCGGACATATCGTCAAGATACCATGCGGCTTGGTAGTCACTCGTACCCTTTGGCAGCCGCCTCTGTTTCGCAGGGGCAACCTGCTCTTCCTCGTCCGAGAAGTAGTGGTGATCATCTAGTAGAACACCCTTGCGCTCCGAGGGTGCGATGGACGTGGCGTAGTTGGTAACGTCGTCCATGATGGTCTCCTCGGGTGCAAGATCTGCCAGATCGTCCTGGTCTTCGGTCGGACGCTCCAGGATGTCATCGCCCTCTGTGTCGACTGCCATGTCTTCCTCCTTGTTCTTTTTCCTGGTCTCGATCGGAGCAGCGACGATTTTGTCGACTTGGAAGTCGCCCCAGTCTCCCACCTGCACCAGCCTGTCGGCCTTTAGTCCAAGGCCTCGGACAACACCAGTAATGACAACATCGCCAGTACCGTCCTCGCTGACAGCTGACTTGCCACCAGGCCAGACAATATCCTCAATGAACATGTAGCTCCTCTGGTCCCTCCATCGAACACCCTTTGTAGTGGTTGTGCATAGCGATCGGACGAGATTTGCGCCTTCTTGTCGGTTGTCGAGAGAGTAGACGCGCTCGGTGGAGGGTAGCCAGTGGGTGATGTATGACTTGAGCGAGGAAACGACAGACGGCCTCGCTTTCGCGGGTTCAACCTTGTCCAATCCTTGTACGACGGTGAAGGTGTTTGAGATACCCTGGCTCTCGACCGATTTCAGTATCAACTCGCCCTCGGCATCAACCTCTTCATTCGCCGACAGGATGAAGACGACAAAGTCGGCGACTCGGCAGGCGTCGAGAGCCGCTAGAAGATCCCTCTTGACAATCAGGTACTGCACTTTCTGCTTGAAGCGGTCGATGCTTGTGCGTATCCATCCGGCCTCTGGAACCTCCTCTTCGATGTCCAGACTGGAGTTCAGGCTGCGCACAGCGGCCGCAGTAGAAACATCCGAGCACAGCGGGATGAGCGCGGTGATCCTGGGCGCACCATCCTTTCCGGCGAATACGTTGGAAGATTTGGCGTGTTCGTGGTCCTTGTTAATGCGCATCTGCTTGGCGCGGTTGCGGCGGTCGATCTTGCTCACAACTTGCTGGTGGGGTGTCTTGCGGCTTCCGAACTCGAAGGAGAGGGAGTTGACCTTGCCTGTACAACACAGTCAGCAGAGTTAAGCCAGATGGTGGTGGTGAGAGACGCACCCTTGCTCTGCTCCTTGAGCGCGCCTTTGGTGGCATGGCGAGATTTGAAGCCCTTCTTCTCTTTCTTGGTAGTACTGCGGTGGTGGTGCGATTGCGCAGCGATGGGTGCCATGGTGTTGCCACTGCCACCTGATTTGAATCTGAAGGGAATGGACGCCACTTTGACTGTCCTAGGTCGAAGACACTGCGCAACACTGTTTGGTGGTGGAGAGTGGGATGGCGATAATTTTGAATCGTTATCGATAACCTTGCCCAAGTGGAATAATTTTGGTTCCTCGGCTGTGGCGTCATGCGCAAGATCCCTGCATCCCCATCTCTTCCTTGCCCCTCCCACCCCTTCACATCTTACACTCCAGCAACTCATCCAACTCGTCAAAGAGATGCGGGCTCATAGGTGGGCACCATATCTTCATGGGTCGCCACGCCGGATGCTCTCAACAACATGGCTTCGAGCGCATCACATCCTTGTCTTCCTGCTAGGACGTAGACTTTGGCAGGGTCAATCATGATACGCAATGAAGGAGCCTGGAAACCATTCATCTGTCTCGCGTAGTACTGGTCAATGGTTGAGAAGAGCCGAAGTCTACCATGATCATCGACCCTTGAAGGCTTGATTCAGATTTCACGCAATCAGAGCGCTTTGAAGACGTCAGCCAGGTAATGAACGACTCCGCTAAGGACCCCTACAGGTCGTAAATCGACAATGGTTGCGTTTGTCCTTGTAAGGTAGCTCTGCAAAGGTCACACTGTTCCCCTCGCGCTCGTTGCTATGCTTTTTCCATTCCTCTCTGTTAACCCTGCGGACCTTAGCCATCGGCGTCAGCGTTGTCTCTTGAACTACCTTCAACAGTCTCCATTGCATCAGGGTGATCTTTGAGATGCCGACATTGTCCCAAGAGGGCACGAACGATCTAGATGCACGGCCAGCAAGACAGACATCTAACGCAAGCTGCCAGACTTCTGCTGCACAGCAAGCCTACCAGCACACCACTCTACGCCATTCAGTCAATACCCATGCCCCTGCTTCGCAAAACGCTCACCAAAAACCCGCTCAGCGTAATCCTGTCAAATTAACCAGCAATTCCCCCCTCAACACCCCAGGATCATATCCTTTTGGGCCGGACCTGATCGTGGGTCACGATACAAGCTTGCAACTTCCTCACGATAGGGCTGCTGCAGTCAATGTTATTGTTCGTGTTCTCCTTGACATACTGGTGTACAGCTACGACATCGACTTTCACGAGCTCCATTACGCTCTCGCTGCATCTTCTCCGCATCTGTGCACTGCGAACCTCTCCACGCGAAACACAAGTCTTCTGAGCTTCCAAGAGATGCGTCTTGTCCTCAATTATGCCGATGCTATTCACAAAGCATGTGAGGCAGTCGCCGACAATACACAAAGCCTGCTAAAAGATGATGACCGCAACTTCATCATCGATCTTATAATGCAGCCATCACAGACCCTTGGAGTCGATGTCGCCTACGTTTTCGAACATCTGTACGCTTTTCGGTCGCACAGGTGCGAAAGTGGGAGTCGCAACAAGACGTTACTCTATACCAAGACTTCGTTCTGGACGCGAAGGCGTGGCCTCTTACCCGGTAAACTGGGTATGGACAAGAACCAAAAGCTACTTGCGCGGCGGCTTGTCTCGGATGACATAGCCGTGGCACAGCTCGGGTCGAGATCTAACGAAGCGCTCAGTTTAGTCCTGGGCAAAGCAATCAAAGACCACAACAAGAAGCACTGCAAATATGGAATGGCCAACATCAAGCGGGATGTCTATGCCGAGCCCCAGTTCATCGCGTTGAGAAAAGAGGTCATGTGGTGGGAGCTCCTGAGAGCAAGATCGGCTCAGGATAGAGGCCAGGCTTCGAGCGTGGATTGGGGAACGAGTATGCGACCGAATTTCGGAGTGGCCGAACAACAGAACCTTGGGTTGAGCAGTCGGCCCCATCTCAGGATGCGTAGCCGACCTGATCTGTCACCGCGTCGCAATAGTCATAATACGCGCAGGCCGCGCTCTCTTTACGACCTACAAGCTATACCCGAACAGACCGAAGGACCCACGAGGCCGCAGTCTACGTCTAACATACGCTCATTCGTTCTACCTCGAATAGATTCGGTTCGACCTGGACTATGGACAAATTATTAGTATGCAGGAGTAATGCTTGCGGGAGATCGATAGGGCTGTAGGAATGAACTTCTCTCCCGTCACATAGTCTCAAAACTGTGGAAACTACTAAAAACCGGTATTCCATTGATTAGTACGATCTCTGGGGTTATAATACGCGAATGATTTAGACTTAGCTTCTCCCGAGTCAGATTGCTATACGTGCAACATAAGCAATACCCCCTGTCCCATTCCAAGTAACAGCAGTTTATACCCCTACTCCCAAAAACACACAATCCTCGCTTCAATACTCTCCCTTGGCTCCTCCCCCTCAGTCCCCTTGACCCGAAAAGCCGTGTGCGGACACCTCCACCCTGCCTCCTCTCTCTTCGAGTCCAACCCCTTGAACACCACCATCTCCCACGGTTGCATGTCGCTCATATACCACCACTCATGCCTCTGCTCCTTCTCCGCATGACTCATGACATAATTCTTACTCTTATGCCCCGTCCGGCTAAACTCTCTTAATCTGACCTGGTAATCGCTGTCGGGGACGGTCGTCGCGTCGCACACGGCTAGTGGATCTTTTTTCACTGTTTTCAGGGGGCGCCAGGCGCCGAGGAAACAGAAGCGAGAGGATGTGGTGAAGAGGTTGTTGATGTGTGGAGGGAGGGAGAGTTCGACAAGCGTGCCGGTTAGGGCGTCAGGGGAGCCCTCGTAGTCGACATGTGGGTGGCCGGAGGGTATGTCTTGCCAGCGGCCATGGGCGTCTTGGATACCTTTTTCGGTTGGGGAAGAGTGCGCGCGGATGACGTGGTTGAACATGTGGGCTGTTGAGGCACCGGTTCTGTGGGCGGGATAGGGTTAGCTTTCTCACTCTTTCGAGTAATGCTTGCTCCCTTATTCACGAGTGATCAGGATGCAAGAGCGGCATTACAATTTCTTGGCCACGTCTTCCAGCTCGGAATAGTACTCTCGCTTCACATCCTCTTCGCTACTTCCTCGTCCAACCCGTTCCTTACGCGGCAGCGTCACGAACGTGAAGCCATTGACATCTAAATCAAACGTTTTATCGGCCCTTCGTACATCTCTAACGAGCATAGGGCGAGTATATTCATCATTATCGTCTAGGTATTTCGTTCTCCATGCTGATTTCGGAATGGGAGTGCCTGTGGCAGGGAAGTAGTTGATGTTGGCGACGGCGTCGGTGCTATATGGATCTTGCTGCATCCTGCGTGTAATTAGGTGGATTTTTCTGGTTGAACTGACGAAGCGGTGAAAGGCGAGTTAGTTTCGTTGTATTCAAATTCGCCCCTAGCATACAGTTCGTTGAGTTGCTGACGCGGAACCGCGGGCTGCATGAAAGGATGAAGTGGGGTAAGCATATGCGAACTGTCAACCCAAGCAACAAGCTCTCCGCTATTACTGAAACATCTTACTCATGTAACAATCATTTTTCATATCTCGTAACCTGTAGATACCGCGACATTTGTCTGAACTAGTTTCTTGGCGTCGTCAAATCAACCTCGTTTCTGGATTTTCTAAAGAATCGCCTTCAGAATATCAATCTGCTCCATAACGGCACTCTTGCTTGTACCACCAGTCGCGTTCTTCAGCTCCACCGCTCGCTCGTAGTCTAGGCACTCAACGACGTCGTCGCCCAGACGGGAGTCGATGCCCTTCAGCTGCTCGAGACTCAGCTTGTCCATGGGTACATTCTCGTTCTCTGCCAAGGCGACGACACGACCAGAGATGTGGTGACCCTCACGGAAAGGTACACCCTTTCGTACAAGGTAGTCTGCAAACTCTGTGGCCAGCATCTCTGGAGCCAGTGCGGCGTGCATCTTGTCAGCTTGAATCTTCAGGGTTGATAGGACACCGGTGGCGATCTGAATGGAGTCGCTAACGGTCTTGATGTGGTCGATGAGCGGCTCAACAGACTCCTGCAAGTCCTTATTGTAGGTCGTGGGTAGACCCTTGATGGTGACATACAATCCCGCCATGTGTCCGAAAGCACGACCGCTCTTGCCTCGGATCAGTTCCAGAGAGTCTGCGTTCTTCTTCTGCGGCATCAGAGAGCTTCCGGTAGAGTAAGCGTCAGCCAACTGCACGAAGCCAAACTCTAGACTTGAGTATATGATCAGATCCTCCGCCCAGCGCGACATCTTGAGCATGAAGCTCGAACCCCATTGTAGTGTTTCAAAGACAAAGTCGCGATCTCCGACAGCGTTGAGCGAGTTTGTGAGCAGCCCCTCAAACCCAAGCTCCTTGGCCATAGCATCGCGGTCGATGTTGAAGGGGTTTCCTGCCAGCGCACCACAGCCGAGCGGAGAGCGGTTGACGCGCTTGATGACCTCGCGGAGGCGCTCGAGTTCAGAAGCGAAAGCGGTGGCATGCGACAGGATCCAGTGCGACCATCGGACTGGCTGCGCCTTCTGGAGATGTGTGTAGCCGGGCATAAGCACGTCGATCTCAGCCTCTGCCCGCTGTACCGATGTCTTGATGAGAAGTTTGAGATAGCCCTCTAGTGTCCTGAGCTGCTCCCTCAGCCATAACCGCATATCGGTCGCGACTTGCTCGTTCCTGCTACGCCCTGTGTGGAGCTTTCCTCCAATGTCCTTGCCAATGATCTCGCTGAGTCGTCGCTCGTTGGCAGTGTGGATGTCTTCATCGTTGGCCTTGACCTCGAAGGAATTCGACGCCCACTCTTCCTTGATCTGGGCCATGCCCTTCTCGATGGCAGCGAACTCGTCGGCGGTCAGGATGCCATTGTTCTTGTTGGCGCGAGCGAACGCGATTGAACCGGCGATATCTTCGGCATAGAACAGACGGTCGTATGGTAGAGAAGCATTGTACTGCTCCATGACCGGATCAAGGCCCTCTGTGCGCGTCTTAGTGTTCGTCCATCGTAAGTGTTTACAGGCTCAATCGAGCCATTGGCTACACAAACCCGTGAAACGACCTCCCCAAAGCATGTTCTCTGCCACTTTCTTTTCCGAAGTCATCTTGAGTGTATTGAGAGGACAGGATTTGTGCAATTGGGTTGTGACTGTTTGCGCGTTCAAGGAAAAAGATATGACGCTCCGCATCGGCGGCAGGGATGTGATAGCGCTAAATGTTGCGGGGGCTTTCCCTGGTCCCCACATCGGCTACCCCTCAGCCACAGACTCATCATCCTAATCACGTAGGTTTCAGTTGTGCATTCTCAATCAAATCATAGGTTAGTCTTAAGATATGCTGCTAATGACAGGTAATGTGCTCGTCCTTCATCGAGACGGTTCTAGCGGAGGCTATCTAAAACATCGAACATGCGCAATCTGAAGCACACCCAGAATGAAGCAGGCACCTGAGAATGCTATCTGGTTGGAAAATTAGCAAATGCTTGATTGAAACATGCCAAAGTAAGTCTCAGCAGAAGAAGCGACACTGTTTGGGCTTTCTGCCAGAAGTCTCCCGGTGCAACCCGGCTTCTGACAAGCTCAACATATAGAAGTGGTTCAGGGCATGTTCAGATAATTGTAAAGCAACACGCAACTCAGTTCTGGGAGAGGATTCGAAAACCTCAGAGTCTGGCGAATAAGATACTGGTGGGGTTAACACGCTGTCACTTCGCTCACCGGCTTCATCTGATTGAGTGTTGGCTGTCGTTGAGTTCCGATGGAAGAGCCTCCAGATGCTTTTTGTTCTGCTTTCGCTTCTAGGTTCCGTATGATGGGGGACATTGGCAGTGTACGAGGCATCGGATGCACAAACCTTTGCTGACGATATTTGACGATTTGTGGTTGGTCTGGCATTGGTGTTGTGGGCTTCTGGCTTATAGACATGTCAAACGTTTGTTCTAGTGTTCTGTAGGGGGATTTTGAGATTCCCCTATTACCATTTCGTAGTTACTGTGTAGTGTAATAAGGACCATGGTGAATGGTACTGTATGAGTGGCATTACCACACAATATTGTCCAAGTGCGTTGTTAGTGTGGGGTGGTCGTATCTCACTTGGTATTTGCATTTCACAACCGTCTTCAACGATCTGAAACCAAGTAGATGGTATAACTTTGATATGTTATAGAGAATACATCTAGGTTCTGAAAGTGTATTGAAGTTGCTCAAGCTATTGAACAGTACGTACATCTCATCACTAGACGGGAGGAGGTATTGACTTATGTCATTATTCATTACTTTCAGCGTCAACGCCAAAAACAATGTTAGCAAAAGCAGTGGTATACGACTCAACCAAATATTTCCCTCCCGATCATAGCCTCGTGGCACTCCAGGATCTCCTTCGCAGCTCAGAACCCTCCCACGACCGCACCAATAACACTCAGACCGAGCAATGCTGTAACGACCCAACTCCCACATCCATCGATCCTTACACCTGCACTGGTATATCCTCCGTCCTCATCAGTCTTCCTCGCACCAACCGCCTTTTCCGTATTAAAGCAGGCGAACATACCCATACCACTCGCGCTGTCCTTCTCATATTCTTCCATTTTCTGTGCCAAGCAACTCTGAACAATATCTGGAGAATCGGTGATACAGTACTGGAAGCAGCCGTCGTTGTCTTCAGAGTTGACGATGACCGGTGTTGACGATGCTGATGGTGATGATGTGGCTGTGTCGGGAGCGGAGTATGTGGCGATGGCGTTGATGTGTCCGTTGCAGCATGCGTCTAGGATTGAGGAATTGGAACCGCCAACGGGGACGGCGCATGAGGGGAGTGTTGTGGGTGGTTGTGGAACGGATGTGAAAGGTTGGCAAGACATCGTTGCGTTGATAGCCGGTTTTTATCACGTTTGTTTCTTGGAACGTGCTGTAGATGAAGCGATGGTGCAGTCGTGACTCGGATTGACGTTGGTAGTAGACACGACTTGCGCGCTGTTCGTAATACTCTCGCAATGAGTAGATGAGAAAATCTGAAAATGGATAGAACAACTCCGTCGCTATGCTGAGACTTGACTGAAGGAAAGAAGCAAGTGAATTCGCGAATGAAACACTGAGTTGTTCACGGAACACTCTCAAAAGAAAAGAATTGAATGGAATCGACCGAAGGAAGGAAATGTGTTTGAGGCTGAAGAATACAGTGTCATCATCGCAAAGGACAGAGCCTCATATGTACATCGCCGTTTTCTAAGAATATCTCGAGTGGATAGGCGGATGGGTAAGCGGGTAGTCGACGGCGCGAGACCTAGTGTTAGGCGCCGACCCACCGGCTGCGCGACGCGTTGGTTGGCCCGCAACGTCTCGACTTACGCGCTAGAACCACAGGCAGATCCGAAACGACACATTCGGTCGTGTTTGAAACCTTCTTATGCTGGTTTTGGATAGTCGGTGTGCTTTGTTTTGTCCACTAGTTGTGTTAATTTGCTGAGTACTCAAATGTCACGTGCGAAGGATCCAACCATACAATTCCGTTGCCGCTGCGCCAAGAAAATGGATAGCTAGAAGACGAGCAAGCTCATTGGTGGCTGGTAAGATGGCTTGCCCTGACACAGTTGCAGTTGTGCAAATCCATTACGAGATAGAGCCCATTAGGTGCAGCAACCCGTTACCTGAGTATGCAAAGTAAGAAAGAGGCAAGCAAGACTTGTTTGCTTGATCGTTCATACCGCAGGTAATGGTGGTGGATCAGACATGTGCATGTACATATTCGACGTATATAGTAGCCAAATCCCCCATATCCGAAACATGAGTCTGACGTGCCACCAACATCTTCTAGGGTATAGGACAGAGTATACCTTGCAGCGTAAGACCAAGTGTTGCAAGTGTCATTAATCCTGACCATTCTCGTCTTCATCTTCATGCGCGGCCGCCCATGGGCTTCTTTTGCGTAGTGATACGCCTCTTCTCTCAAGCACGAACGGTATAGGCGCTAAGCAGATTGCGATCACCATCAGTACTAGGCTTGCATTTCTGGTGCCAACGTTCAAGAACAAGTGTCTCCCGACGAGTGGGAACCCAGCACCAGCAAGATTCCGGATCAAGCCAATGCCCGCGAGTGCTGATGCTGAGTACGTTTTGTATGCGTCTTCGGTGTAAGTAAGGGTCATGAGGACTAGATCGAGTGGTCAGCGCCGTATAGTTGATATTAAACGCCCAGGCAACTTACTCAGGGTATAGAATGACCATCCCCAGAACGCGCTAGCAAGCACTGCAAAGAAAGGATGTATGTTCGGCGTTGCGGTGAGTGCGAATGCCAAAAGAGAAACGGGCAACACGATAGCTGCCAGCTTCGCGTGGTGCACTCGCGCCTCAGGAACGTCACGATGGCCAGCCTGGGTGACTTTTCGTTGGTAGTATCGTTCTTGGAAGATATTGGTGATCAAACCGAACGTGATACCCACAACGATACCTAAGAAGGAGACACCCACGCCGATCGTATCGAAGCCGTATCCATCTGGACCAAAGATCATGTGGAATGCGCCGTTGAAAAGGAAACTCAGACCGTAGAGGAACCCGTTGTAAAGTGCACCAAATTGCACGATAGCTTCGGAACCTAGGAACCGGAATGGGCGTGCGAGTGCTGTACCGAACAACTGCTTTGGTCCTCGCTGTTTCATTTCGTCCGGCACCTCCAGCTCTTCGTCACCGGTTCGCTGACGCAACGTCCTCGCTCGCCTCGAGAGGATTACACTATGCCTAGTCTCTCCAAGACTATAAAGTGAAATGACCATGACGACCCAGAAAGCCAAGCAGATGAAAAACATGATCCGAAATACAGCATGCCATGATCTACCGTTTGCGATAAATGAAAAGAGCACGAAACCAGTAGGACTACCGCCTGTTGCTGCCCAAAGGAACCATGACATAGCTGGGCCGGTATCGTGGTGATGAAAGAGATCCGCAATAGTACCTCCAAAGTTGGAGATTGTCGTGGAGGAAAAGTAGCCCGAGAACAAGCGCAGAACTAAAAATGGCCCGAGTCTTTCTACGTATGTCGTCCCCAAAAGTAGCAAGAGAAATATGCCGTACGACACAATATAGACGGGTCGCCGTCCAAAGTACTCCGAGAGAGGAGCCAAGGTCATAGGCCCAAAAGCCAACCCGAGCACATACATACTTAATCCCAGAACCGCGACGCTCGGCGAGACGCCAATGTCCTTTGCAAAATCGCTCGCGGCAGGGCTAAACCCACTTGCTCCCCAGGAGACACTGAGGTCTATGGGGACAATAGCAGCAACCATCAGCCATTTTCGCGCGCTCGACCAGTTCCGCGGGTCGTCTGGGTCGTTGGGTTCGAATGTGATGACCTTGGTTGCGGAACCCCGCAGTAGAGGCTCCCTCTCCCTCTGAGAAGGGCTCATCATTGCGCAAAGGTCGATATATCTGTGCTTCCTGCTGCTGCAAGGCTTGGTCGTGTGATGGATGCTTCGCGTGTTGTTGTTGGAGGTTACAGCCCGCGGCCTCGTCTAGTCCGATGATGACGTAATCGAAGAAAGGTAGCTAAACACTTTCAAGGTTGTCAGATGTGTCTACGCTACCTGTCTAGGCGCCTAGAGTAGTTCCAACATTTCGAACTCAATACTAATTCCAACATTGTGTAAGTGGGATTAGCCATACAGTGTCCTGCGCTAACTGTGGCGTAGCATGCGGCGCAGCTATCAAAAACATCTGGAACTTGAAAACACCTTGGAAAGCGAGCCTTTGCGCTATAGTAATCGAACCAACCCAAGCATGGTACCATTCACTCGGAGTTGCAAGGAAATTTGGGCGCATGATAGTAAGGCCGTACCGGAAAGAGGCACTTGTTGACATGACTCGCCTTTGATTTGAGCGAGTCATGGGTACCGCCCGTCAACGATCCTTCACGCCCTCATGTGAAGCCACGACCACTCATAGTGGGACAAATAGTAGTGTTTGATTGCGCGAGCACATTTGGAAAAGTTCGAAAGAACATGGGGGCCATTTCGTCTTTCGATAGACCCTGTCCTCGGTCCTTTTCCCACCGAAAGGCCGATTAGCGTCCCTTCCCCATGGCACACTCTCCTCCTTTACCCCGGATTGTGGCCAGGATCAACGAGCTTGGCATCCATTAATTTTCCCGTGTACCTGGATACAAATTGTATAAGAATGGAGAATCAAGTACCTCCGGGGCAAGCAGTGTTTGTTGGCATCCTTCATCTACAACATGCGCTCTACCGTTGCGACCGCAGCAGTGCTTTTGCTGCCTTCGACATCATGGGCTTTCCTGAACGCGAGCCAGAACAACCAGAGCCTGACCATTGCCAATGATCGACTCGTCGCGTCGGTGAGCAAGACAAGAGGACATGTCAATGTCCTTACTCTTGATGGCCAGAACCTCCTCGGATCCGAAAATGGCAACACCGGAGTTGGTCCATACCTCGACTGTTACTGCACCCCGAGCGGTTTCTGGACACCTGGTCGTGGAAGCAATGTCCAGTACCAGCTGTTCAGTGGGAATGATTCTACTGGTACTCCCTATGGTGGTATCAGCATGGGCGAGACCTACGCTCCCACTGGGCAGAGGCTGGAGCAGTACTGGTTCCTGAGAGAGGGAGAAACAGGTCTACACACCTTCAGTCGCGTGGTATACAACAACAAGACCACTCCATTCTTGCGCAACCTGCAAGAGTTTCGCACCCTGTTCAGACCCAACCATGAACCTGCACTCTTCACACATTTTGTTACCAACGAGAAGTTTGCTGCGCCTCGCCCCAATACAGAGGGCCAGGTTACTGTTCAGGACGCCACGTGGTATTTACCCAACAAAGAAAGTCCGTACGTTGAGGGTGTAGGAGACTACTTTACCAAGTACACTTTCCAAGACACATGGCGCGATCACAAGGCCCACGGTATGTACGCCGACGGTACCGGTAGCGCCAACGGCTCAACTTACGGCGCATGGCTCGTACACAACACCATTGAGACCTACTTCAACGGCCCTGTTCACTCCGACCTCGTTGTCGACGGCATCGTGTACAACTACATGGTCTCCAACCACCACGGCCTACAAACACCCAACATCACTGATGGCTTCGACCGTACCTTTGGGCCACAGTACTTCCATTTCAACTCTGGTGGATCGCTCGAGGAGCTTAGACAGGATGCTGAGCAATATGGTCTCCGTCCGGAGTGGAACGCCGAGTTCTACGATTCCATCGCAAAGCACGTACCAAACCTCGTCCCAACGTCCGGTCGTGGTACCTTGAACGCGAAGATCAACCTCCCCGCCGGAGCCAAAAACCCCATTGCCATCCTTACCGAAAGCGGCCACAACTTCCAAGACAATGTCTTCGACACCAAAGCATACCAATATTGGGAAGACATCTCCACAGACGGCAAAGTCACCATTCCTCGCGTGAAAGCAGGAAACTACCGCCTCACCGTCTACGCCGACGGTATCTTTGGCGACTACTACCAAGACGACGTCTCCGTCTCCGCTGGCGAAGAGACCTCCATTGTAGCAACCTGGACCCCCGAGTCGGCTGGCAAAGAACTCTTCCGCATTGGCACCCCCGATAAATCCTCGGGTGAATACCGACACGGCTACGCTCAATCACCCACAAACCCCCTTCTCACGGAAGAATACCGTCTCTACTGGGGTGCCTTTGATTTCGTCGACGAGTTCCCCGAGGGCGTGACGTACAAAGTCGGTCGCGATGATGAGTCCCAGGCACTCAACTACGTCCACTGGGCTGTCTATGGTGGGAAAGCAAACTACGAGCGTCCGGAGCCTGTACCAGATCATCCATACAACTGGACCATTCTGTTCGATGCGCAAGCAAAGGAGTTGAGTAACAAGACTACTGCTACGTTCACCGTGCAGCTCGCTGGTGCGAAGACGGCGGCAGGAAATACGGATGTTTTCAATGCGAGTGAACCGTACTCGAATCTTCCTTTTACTGTTAATGTTAACGGGGAGGATCTTGAGCCGTGGATTATTCCGTAAGTTTGCCCTTCCCACCATTCCCTACCTTGCAACGTACTAATGCAGATGACAGATACAATCAGTCCTCATCCTGCGCCGTCCGCTCCGCAGTCATCTGCTACAACCTCGCCCACAAATTCCTTTTCCCGACGTCGATGCTGAAAGACGGAGAGAACAGTTTGATACTCAGCTTACCGTACAACGGAACCAACTTCGAGAATGCGTTGTTGCCCGAGGCGGTATACGTGCAGTATGATGCGATGAGGTTGGAGGTGAAGTAGATAGACGCAGTAGATGGATGGAAGTAAAATATCATAATTATGATGTAACCTATAAACTTGGATTGAAGACATGACTCCATGGTATGCACCGCTAAATGTACACTTGCCCTCGGACTGATACTAAGCGACCTCCTCGACCATCCTCCCACTAAACGGCTTCTGAGCCCCCTTTTGCATGTCTCCAGCAAAAACACTGCCGACAGGAGCTTGAAGCCACTCATCCGGCACAGCAAGCTGAGTACCCTTTGCATTCTGGATGTAGCGTGCGAAAAGCGGGTTTGCTCGCTCAGGCTCCTGTTCCACCTCCTCTCCATATTCGTTGACCTCGTGCATGGATTTACGGCCACGTTTCGGGGGTTGTTTCTTGAGGAGACGGTTGATGGTATCGAGCTAGAGAAGGAAGTTAGTGGCTGCTTATACAGATGATGTGGAGGGATGAACAAACCTTCTCTTCTTCATTTCTCTTCTCGCTGAGGTTCTTCCGTCGCCTTGCCATCTCTGCCCTTCGCATGGCGTGTTCTTCTGCTGTGAGGTGTTTCTTCTTCTGTGCCTCGTTGGAGAGTGCCAGGAGCGCGCCGTCCCCTTCTTCGTTGATAAGAGCGCGTTGGCGCTTCGTCATCTTGCTCACGTCGGGTGTCTGGTCGTGGCTAAGATCTTCATCGCTGTCCATTTCCTCGTCCATGTCTCCACCAGGTGTGACACCCATGTCGTCGTCTTCCTCGCCCTCGGCATCCTCGTCTTCGCCTTCTGCGTCTTCCTCGTCGAGATCAGAGTCGGGGTCACTGAGGTCATCGTCATCGTCGTCGTCGTTGTCAATGGCCATTTCCTTGGCCTCGACTTTGTCTTGTGCTTTTGTGAGTTTGATCGCGGGCGCTGGCTGAACGGGGATTCCTCTAGTCGCGTTGACGACAATTCGTGGCGCTGGCGCTGGTGTGTCGTCCATGTCGTCGTCTTCGTCTCCCTCGGCGTCCATGTCCTCGTCCTCGTCGCCTTCAGCGTCTACCTCGTTCTCGTCCGAGTCGTCGTCCACGTCCATGGCATCGACCTCGTCAGCGTCGTCCTCGTCTTCCTCCTCATCGTCTTCGCTGTCGATTTCCCGCACCACGCGACTACTCCGAGACGCGCGTTTGCCCGCGACTATGTTATTCCGGTTGACGCCTGCCTTTGGTACAGCCCCACCAGTGGCTTGTCTGAGCTTGTTCGGCGACGATTTGACGGTGAGGTGTATCGACTGGCGCGTCTCTTCGGGTGAGGAGCGCTGTATGACGGCAGCAGCAGGCGACTGGTTCGCAGTTCCGCGGCGTGGGCGAGTCGAGGAGGCGGTAGGAGCGGCACTAGAGGCTGTTAGAGGAGCTGGAGCTGCGCGTGACCGTAGGCGAGGCATAATTGTCGCGGAGTGTAGGGCGTATAAGAGGTAGACAGGCAGAAGCGGGAGCAAGCAGCAGGTAAGAAGGATCGCGACGGCGTCAGATAGCCCGTTCGTACCACGGGCTCAGCGCAGGGATGTGCAAGCGGGTGGCACAAAGGCGGAAGTGGTGGTGGTGAAAAGAGGGCCGTCTGTGGCAGCGATTGCTCTTTGGGGATGCTGTACTCGACGCGCTACCCTTGGCCATGGGTGCAAGTCATTCGCTCGCCTTGTCAGCCACATACCTGGTGCTGTTTCCTTTCGCATCCCATCCATCGCCCTCGGACTCGTCATTTCCGGTGCTTATGCGTCGCATTCGTTTGGCCGCGCGATCTGCCATGGCTATGATTGGCACAAGGATACTGCTTAGTTTACGAGTTAGTTCAATGGGCAGGTGCGACGAATTTACGCGTGTTGGTCTTCGGCCATGTCGCAACCTTGAGATGGAGATTCGCCGGGATCTCCCCCAGGTAACCTGTCCGTGCGCGTTTTGCGCATGTTCGACTTTTGCGCACCCAGCAACACCAAAAATCTCAAAAAGATGAGGCTGTACAGCCACCAACAAAAGCTATTATCACGAGATTTCTTAGAGTTGGGCTCTATATAGTATTGCGATCGATTTGTGCTACTTATATTTAGCTGGTATCTTGGTAGAGCGGCCGGCTTTTGTCGTTCGAGATAAGATAACAGGTGCAGCCACCTTAGCTTGTACATGCGATATATTAACAATACTACGTTTCTAACGCTTCTGCTTCTAAGTAGAGCCTTGTAAGGCCTTGCGCTTACCCTTTTAGGATAATTGTATAGCTTTTTTTGCGGTGTTAATAGCTTTCTGTTGCTCCTTCTCTACTAGCTTTTTAGCCCGCTCCGCCTCCTGCTCTATCTTAAGTCTCTTACGCTCTACCCGCTTCTTATCTTTCTGCTAAAGCTTATATAGCTGAGCTTACTCCCTTTGCTGTTTACTCTTAATTTTTTAGAGTTGTAGCTGCTTAGCTTAGTGTTGTCGTTCTATCTCGTCGAGCTTAGCCTGTTGTACTTTCTTAGGCAACTAAAAAATTGCTCTACTATAGTACTCGTTAGGATTACTAAGCCTAAGCTTATATTTCTTCTTCTAGTGTCTCTTTTTTACTAAAAGCGAGCTCCGTAAGCCCTAAACTTCAGCTCTAAGTATACTATTTTAAGCTAAGATATAGTAGAGACTCCGCTAGATCTTTCTTACTATCTTGCTGCTCGATTTATTAGTGGCCTAGTTAATAAGAGTCTTAATTTTAAGCTAATTGTTACCGCTAAGGTAAGAGCTAGAGCTATCGTCTAAACTATTGTTAGTACGCTAAAATCTTCGTAGTATAACCTTAGCGTTTAGTAGGTAAATACTAGTAGTTTTAAATAACTTTTTAATTGTCTCCTGCTTAAATGTAGTACGCTAGGCCTCCTAAAAAAAGGAGAAGAAGTCTCCTTTTCTTATAGGGCTAGTGTTTTAGTTCTTAAAAAGATATTTTTCGAGCTAGGTAGAGTAAGCTAATCTAAGCGGGCTAAACATCCTAACATTAAGTGGCTAAAGCGTATAGGTAGCATAAGGCGGAAATACAGCTAACAGGATCTTGTAGTTGTTACAATATTTAATAAAATCTATAGTAACATAAGATAAATAGCTATCTAGGAGCAGTAATTAGTACCTAGTAAGAGCATATCGTCTAGTTTCTCTCTTAAACACCTCCTTAAGCTAAGCTAACCTAATATTGTTGTTGCTCCAGCTAGTAGGAGATAAGCTAACAAAGACGGAGTGTTTTTCTAGGTTAATTAAGTCTACCTAGCTTAATTGTAGGTTGCTAGAATTCGATTAAAAGATAATTGCTAGGCTTAAAGCTATTCTATCTAATAAAATACAAGCTAGAACTATTATCTACTCTCGTAAGCTATCTTGTACAGCTGTAGTTACTACTCCTTGCTCGTATAGCTTCTTGTTAAAGACTCTCTTTAAGCAGCTAAGTACTCTAAGTAAGAAGCCCTTCTTATCTGTAAGGGGCTACGCCTAAGTACCGCAAGAGGCTACGCCAAAGAACTTCCCACTTGTCTATCTTTGTATTAGCGTACGGAGGATAAATACCGTACAAGAAGGACACTACTCTTCTTTTCTTTATCCTTCTTCTTCTGTACATAGGAGCAAATGCATACTCGTTAGCAGGCCTCTTTCCGCCCATAACATTAGAAGAAGGATCAACACTTTCTTTTATTTTAACTCTTCCTCCTCGTACGAGACGAGTTGGAATTAAGGACGATACTCTTCCTGCGCGCGTAGCAAGAATCGAGAACGACTCTTCCTTCTCGTACGAGACGAGCTGGAATTGAGAACGGCTGCTTGTTGAGTGTCACAAGTTAGCAAGACCCTACCTGTACGATGCAAGCACGGGTAGACGACGATACGATGAACTGGGAAGAATCAAGCGGAAGTCGGACAGACCTCCCCCAGAGAGAAGCCGAGCTCTTGAAGTAGAGGAACTTCGAGACCACGTACGACGACTACAGAACGACCTGAACCAAGCGACCCAGGAACGACAGTCGTACGCTATGTTAAGCCAGCAACTCCAGAGTCTGACTCAAATTGTTGAGGATCAGAGGAGGACGCTGAGTGTGCCGAGCCTAGGTGGGACCACCCCACCTGCCACGTCAACATCGGGCCGAACCCAAGAGCCCGTACGATACGAGAAACCGCGCCTACCAGACGTAGAGGTCTTTGAGAAGGGTAGTCATGAGGACTACGCCCAATGGAAGACGCGCGTACAAGCGAAGCTCTTTGCCGACCAAAGAGCTTACCCAAGCGAGAGTGACCAAGTCCACTATGTGATCACTCGTACGAAAGGATGGGCATTCACCGCCCTAAGAACGTACGTTACCGCGATTATGGAGGGGAGGTCTAGCCCCTCGCTGCGGAGTCTGTGGCAACAGCTGGATGGGTTCTTCATTGATCCCACGATTAAGGAGAAGGCAATGCAGTTCCTTCGTACGACGAAACAGGGAAAAGGAGAGCTTGTTCCCCACGTGCAATCCTTTGATCTTAAGTTCTTAGAAGCAGGACTCGACACCGCTAGCGACGCACAAAAGATTGATTACCTCAAGAACTCACTAAACAAGAGACTGCTACGCTATCAGGTAGGCTATCAGCCTCCTGCTGGAGAGACGTACGAGCAGTTTGTTCAGAGGATACGTTTTACCTGGGAGAACCTAAAAGCAGTGGATCAGTCTTCTACTGACTACACACCTCGTACGACTTCTCCCCCTCGACCTAGTCAACATAGCGATGCGATGGACTGGACTCCTACTGTGGGAGTTATGAGACCCCGTACGACACGAGAGTTCTGGGGTACAAAGGCTCAAGTCCAAGAAAGAAGGGAGAAAGGAACCTGCCTACGTTGTGGAAGGCCTGGGCATCGTGTTGCCCAGTGTCAAGCTAAGCTAAGAAGATCTACTTCTTATACGGAGGAAGGAGGCAAACAGCCTAAGGTGGCTACTATCTCTACTGTAGCGAATTCCGACTCAGAGGAGTTGGGAAAAGAAGAGCCCTAGCTAAAAGGCGCAAGCTAGGGCAGAATAAGGGTATGGTCCAAGAGACTGTACGACCAAGGAGGGAGATTCTTCGCCAATTAACTGCAACAAAGCCTATGTCTATTGATGTCACAATTAATGGAATCAATCACGCTACCGCTATGGTGGACAACGGATGTTGCACGTATGGGATTGTTACTGAAGAGGTCGTACGGGCGAATAACCTACCGCGCATTAAGATACCACAGATCCTTGTGGAAGGAGTGAACGAGCAAAAGAGTCCTGTGAGTGTGATTACAGAGTTTACACTAGACGTAGGAGGGCTAAAGCAGAAAGCTGCTGCGTACGTTATGCCCTCTGCGTACAACTACGACATGATCTTAGGAAAAACATGGTTAGAACGAGTAGGAGGGGTTATCGATAGCGACAAACAGACCCTCACCTTGTCAAAGCACGGCTTCTCCGTACGAAGCACCGAATCCCAGGAAATGAGGGTTAAATTCTACCCTATCTCCGCGGCGGCCTTCCAATTCCACGTACGACGGAATAGGGGAAGAAAAGAGAAGGTCCAAATCTTTGCAGCAAGCTTGAAGGACATCGAGAAGGCCTTACAACCTAAGGCCCCTCTTACGAAGACAGATATCCTAAAACAATTACCAGACTACCTGCAGTCGTACGCGGATCTGTTCCTTCCAAGAGAGGGTGAAGACCTTCCTCCACTAAGAGGGCCTGACGTTGACCACCGCATCGAGCTTGAACTACAAGATGGGAAGGAGCCCAAGGTGCCGTACGGACCGCTATACAACATGTCAAGAGACGAACTCTTAGTACTAAGGAAGACGCTACATGAGCTCTTAGACAAGGGGTTTATACGAGCTAGCAGCTCTCCCGCCGCTTCACCGGTCCTATTTGTACGAAAACCAGGTGGAGGACTAAGATTCTGTGTTGATTACCGGGCATTGAACGCGATTACTAAGAAGGACCGCTACCCTCTCCCTCTTGTACGAGAGACGCTGAACCAAATCGGACGGGCGAAGTGGTACACAAAGCTGGACGTCACTGCCGCATTTCACAAGATCCGGATCACCGAAGGACAAGAATGGATGACCGCCTTCCGTACACGTTTTGGCTCGTACGAGTGGCTAGTAACACCCTTTGGTCTAGCAAACGCACCAAGCACGTTCCAGCGCTATGTAAATTGGACGCTACGTGAATTCCTCGACGACTTTGTGTCAGCATACCTAGATGACATTATTATCTTTACAGACGGTTCACTCTCTCAGCATCACGCACACGTACGAACAATCCTAGACCGGCTAAAGGAGGCTGGCTTACAGCTAGAGCTAAAGAAATGCGAATTTGATGTCACACGTACGAAGTACCTTGGGTTTATCGTTGAAGTAGGAAAAGGGATCTCTATGGACCCAGAAAAGGTCAAGGCAATCCAGGAATGGCAAGCTCCTACAACAGTGCGTGGCGTACGAGGGTTCCTTGGTTTCGCAAATTTCTATCGGAAGTTCATCCCACACTTCGCTCGACACGCTGAACCTCTTGTGCAACTAACTAAGAAGGACGCGAGGTTTACATGGGGACAGGAGCAAGAGAAGAGTTTCCAGACGCTGAAGGACGCCTTCCTCTCGGAGGAAGTCCTAGTTACCTTTAACCCAGAACGACGTACGATTCTGGAATGCGACTCCTCTGGCCATGCAATAGGCGGCACGCTATCGCAAGAAGACGAGAATGGAGTTCTCCGTACAGTGGCTTACCTGTCAAAGAAATTACTAAGTCACGAAGCGAATTACCCAATACACGACAAGGAACTCCTAGCGGTAATCTACTGCCTGAAAGAATGGGATGCTGAACTGCGAGGCGTACGAGAATTCGAGGTTATCACAGACCACAAGAACTTGGAGTACTTTACTAAGAAGCAGAAGATGACAGAACGACACGTACGCTGGTCCGTGGAACTTTCCCGCTTTGGCAACATGCGTATTCATTACCGCCCCGGAAAAGAGAACGTACGAGCTGATGCGCTATCCCGCCGCGATCAGGACTTGCCACAAGATAACTTAGACGACCGTGTTACTACTAGAGAGTTTGTAATGCTCGCACCCGTACAACAACAAGAAGTCGTAGGAATGTTTCCTGTGCAGCTAGACCAGAAACCATTAATATCGCCAACACTACCCCAGCCCCCGAACGAAGAGGAACTCCTAAGTCGCTATTGGACTACAGCACAAGCAGAAGACGCTATGTACCAAGAAGTGCTACACGCTGTACGGGAAGGGCAACGGTCCTTGTCTACGACGAGAAAGATAGCTGTGTCCCTTAGCGACTGCTTAGTTGACGACGAAGGACGACTACAGTGGAGGAACCGCGTGTGGGTTCCTGAATCCGAGCCCCTCCGTACGGGCATAGTCCAAATCGCCCACTTATCCTTGCAAACAGGTCATCCCGGACGAGAAGAAACCTACAGGATAGTCGCTAGAGAATGGTACTGGCCAAAGATGAGCGACGATATACGACGCTTCGTACGAAACTGCGAGCTCTGTAGGAAGAGCACCCCATGGAGGGACGGAAGACACGGCTACCTACGTCCTCTGCCAGTTCCTAGCCGTACGTGGCAACACCTCACTGTAGACTTCATTACGGGCCTACCGCTATCCCAAGGGAACTCTAACTTGATGGTGGTAAAAGACCGCCTAAGCAAGGGAGTTGTGCTAATACCTATGGCTAAGATAGAGACGCCAGATGTCGCATGGGCCTTCATACGAGAAGTGTACCGTCACCATAGTTTCCCTCTCTCTATTACATCTGACCGCGGCCCTCAGTTCGCGAGTGCCTTATGGGGAGATATCTGTACGCTACTAGGCATTAAGAGAAACCTGTCTACAGCATACCACCCACAGACAGATGGTACAACAGAACGAGCAAATAGCGATATCGAAGTAGTCGTACGGGTATTCTGCAACAACGATCAAGATAATTGGGCAACGCTATGCCCAGTTCTAGAGCTTATGCTAAACTCCCGCACAAACTCAACAACTGGAGTATCTCCCTTCTTCCTGCAGCACGGCTACCACAACACTCCCTTCTCGCAAGCTAAGACATTAGACCGTATGGCAGCGAACGCTACAACGACAATAAGCACCCAGGACAAAGCTAAGGAAATCGTAAGAGTTATTACAAGAGCAGCTGACTGGGCGATCTCCGCAATGTCGTACGCGCAACAAGAACAAGAAAGGCAAGCGAACAAGTCAAGGAAACCAGCCCCTACCTACAAGGTAGGAGACTGGGTGTGGCTCGACCTACGCGACGTACGGACTACAAGAACGAGTAAGAAACTTGACTGGAAATGTGAGAAATTCCAAGTATCGCGCGTACGAGACCCGTACTGGGTAGAGTTAGCAACCCCATGGGCATCAAAGACCTACCACGTCGACAAGCTAAGGCCAGCAGCGGAAGACCCTCTTCCCTCGCAACAAACTAACGACTCCAAACCCGCAGCGGTAGTCGTACGAGACGAAGACGAACAAGAGGAGCACCTTGAATGGCAAGTAGAGACCATCACAGATGAGAGAACACGTCAAGGAGCAAAACAGTACCTAGTGAAATGGGTTGGATTTCAGGAAGCTACTTGGGAACCAGAGAAGAATCTAGTTAATACAGCAGCCCTGCATTCATGGCTAACTCGTACGCAAGCTGTACGGTTGCCTACAGATTCTCGTCGGAGAAGACGGAACCAGCAGTCGCGCCAACTTAGGCGTCAGCATCAACAAACTGCTCCTCATTAGCAGAAGAAGCACGAATGGCACGACCGCCCATACGAGAACGAGAACCGGGAAGAGCTCCTCCGCCGTTGGTAACTCCGTGACGAGGAAGCTGACTCTGCGCACTGTGCTCAGACCAGACGCAGTTAGAGCAAGCACCATTCCATTCCCCTGCAATAGATACGCAGCCAGCGAAAGCGGTAAAGGGCTTATCACCGCGTACGGCCTGAGCGCAGTTGTTAGAGCACGGGGAAGCGTTAAGAGCTCCGCGGGTATGGATAACAAAGGCCTTGAGGTAGGAGTCGCGTCCAGTTAAGATTTGGCGAGCGTGAAGAGTGCTGCGAGCAACAAGAGGAGACCAGTCGGTGTTGCCCGGGCCCCAATGAGCGTCGTACGGCGAGTTTCCTACAGGACGAAGGAAGAACTCGGCGACGCGGCGGATAGGAGGCTAAGAGACGTAAGTAAAAGAACAAGAGCGGCAACGTTAAACAACACGTACGGAGGCCATTGAGAGAACACGGCGAAGCTCGCTAGCAACGTCCCTGTCGAGGATGTACCAGACCTGGTAGTCGTTCATGTTGATAGGACCCGCGACGTTAATGACAGGAACTACAGCACCAGGGTGGGTACGAGTGAGCAGACGATGAGCGACATTCTGAATATCGGCGGCAGCAGTGGCGTACGAGCTGTTAACGTTACCACCAAGGGCGAAAGAGAGGTGGTTGACGCCGCTAGCAGCCCAGGAGCCACGGGCAGGAGGGGGAGCAGGAGTGTTCTTTGGAGGCATTGTGACAAGTTGCTATAAGAGAAGCTGTTGCAATAAGAGAAAAGAATAAGAAAGGGCAGAGCTGTGGTTCTTATATACCTAAGAAGAAGCCCTAGATTCCACCTTTACTACAGGAGCGGTATCAGCGCGGCCAACAATCGTGCGGTGAAGGGCGAATTCACCGCTGACAACCCCACAACTAAGCAAACAAAACGCGGAGTTAGGAATAGGCAACTGTCCGATTACTGGTCTTGTACGATAGGAACTGGATTCACTTAGAACTTAACTAGCTGTACAATCTAGAAGGAGGGAGAGAGGGAGTATTGTAAGGGGCTACGCCTAAGTACCGCAAGAGGCTACGCCAAAGAACTTCCCACTTGTCTATCTTTGTATTAGCGTACGGAGGATAAATACCGTACAAGAAGGACACTACTCTTCTTTTCTTTATCCTTCTTCTTCTGTACATAGGAGCAAATGCATACTCGTTAGCAGGCCTCTTTCCGCCCATAACATTATCTATATTAAAGATATAAGACGGTTGTACCTCGTACTCTACTATTTTTTAATGCAAAAGCTTAAAATATAAGCTATACTTAGCTTTAGAATTAGCCTTGTAGCGATCCTAATCTATAGCTTTCTGCCAGCGTAAGGTAAGCTTATTAGAGTTCCGGCTTATAAAGCGAGTAACCTAGCTTTCTAAAACTTCTCTACTAGCTAAAGTTGAAGCAAAATTTCGAATCATTTAACAGGACGCTAGAGTATGCCTCTTAGTAAGCGTTTTAATGTACTATACGAGCTCTATCTCGCGTTGTAGGTAGAGTTTTTAGTGAGCGATCGCGTGCGGCCGGCTTTGGCCTTAGTGTCTTCGCGTGAGGGTAGAGCGGACTACACCATACTTTTTAGCAATTGCTAGGTACGAGAATGGTGCTCCTGGTTCTCGCGATTCGATTTCTTCAATCGCTTTCTCGATCGGGTCCATATTGGTGGAGTTGTGACGCGTTTAGTATTGGTGGTTGAGTTGGTGGGGTGCGCAAAAGTCGAACATGCGCAAAACGCGCACGGACAGGTTATCTCAAAGAGACTAGCGTGTATCCCTCCCAAACACATGTGCGCGCACCAACAATCGTCTCTCGCCTCAACAGCATCAATTCAGGAACAATGTGTGTAGTCTATCTTGGTCTATCGCGATTGACGATTAATCAATTCGTTATACGAGTCACGCTATCATAGACAGCCACCTAGATAGACAATCCTGACCACCGCTCAACCCCATACAGCCTTGATAGTCTCCTCAAGACCCTCCTCGGGCACACCCAGCTTCTCATTCCACACACCCGACGATGAGAAGTCGCCTAGCTCATGCTCCTTGGCAAATGTGGCGCCTTGGATCAAGTACGCGATACCGCTATAGTCTCCCGCCTGGAGCTTGGCACGCCCTTGCTCGATGTGCTCCTTTGCGTTGGCCTTGTTGACCGTCCACTTGGCGCCAGTCACTTTCTCGGCGATGGCCAAGACCTCACTCTGCGTTGTCTGGAACCCACTAACGTAGACGTATTGGTTCTTGGTCAAGTCTGCGTGCTCAAGTGCCTTGACGGTTGTAAGACCAATCTGGTGGAGGTTGGTGGCTGAGAAGACGGCGTCACCATCATCGAAAATGGTAGCCGTCTTGGAAGAGCCATCGAAGCCAAGGAAGCCGACCTTGAGACCCCACTCGAAGAAGGGACCGGTGATGATGCTGGTCCAGCTGATCTCCTTCTCCTTGCTCTTGAGGTAGTTGACCGTACCAAACTTGGCCTCAAAGACGGGCACGATGCCGCGAGAGTACGCTTGTCAGGTGTGTTGCTGCCGTACTCTGAGGGCAGGAAGCGCTTCACTCCCGCTGCAATAGCAGCATCGATCAACTTGTTTTGGTCGCCCAGTGCTGTACCGCCGACGAGTGAGACGACGGCATCTTGGCCCTGAAATGCCTCCCTCAAGCTGTCGTAGGAATCGTAGTCTGCGCGGACAACTTTGACACCCGAGGGGAAAGTAGACTTGGAACCCTGACGGGAAAGGACGGTTGTGCTGAAAGAGGACTCCTTGAGGAAAGCATCCAAGATGGAGGGACCGAGGTTGCCGCCCGCCTAGTATTGTCAGTTAACATACACACAAGCAGTTGAAAGAAAGCATACTCCGATGATGATGACGTTCTCGATGGACATGATGTTGAAGTGTTGGTGTTGATGCGTGAGTGGATTCGATGTGTTTTCTGACCCCAGAGTGTAAAGTAAGTTGGAAAAGTAGATATCGCTGAGTTTGTGATTGATTCCAATGATGAAGACAACCTTTTGTATATGTCGGAACGAAGACGTGATCATGCATGATTATGATACAGGTATAGGGCCCCGCATCCTCAATTCGTCACTTTCTATGCTGCTTTCAAACCTGCGCTCTACAACCGCTTTGCTCTAATAATGCACGCGCAGACTAATGGCGTACCAGAAGCTTGTTTGTGATAAAACATCCTTGCTTGTGATACTAATATTGGTCGGTACGCAGGGAGTCGGGGGGACTTGACTCCTGCCACACATGGCTCCCCAGAACCCTCTCTGAACAGTAGGCGCAGCCCACTCCGAAGCCCTGTCGCTAGACAGTGGTACCGTAGCTACACAAGAGCTATCATGCCAATGAAACAGGTTGGAGGGAGGACAAGGATGATGTTGGGTTTGCTTAGCATATCGCGCGGAAACCCACCGGCGCGCCAAGACGCTAGTCGTATTCAGTGACCCAAGTCGTCCATCTTAGGATTTCGCATCTTCGCATCACCTTTGTCACGTCACGAAGAGGTAGAACAGGTATACATCAAGACTACTTACATTATAGTCTCAAAATCTCTCAAATTTGGCTATATACAGCATTCATAGCCTAAGAACTCAGAGTGACCGCGAGGTCAGTCTTCGTCATCCAGACTCATTCGGTTCTCAATGAGACCCCATCGCTCCAGCTGTGAGCAGCTCCAGGGGGTCTTCTGCGTTCCAAGCGCAGATTTCCCACTCCGTACGATTTCGCCCGAACCATTGGTCGTATACTCAGGGAGTCACCTCAATGGTCCGTTGCGACGCGTTTAGTCGTCTAATGTACTCTCTGACCTTCATCAACGCGTCCTTAGTACCCCTTGGACAAACCTTGCTCAGGGATGCGATCATATACATGCCTGGGTATCTCGTGTTCAGTCACGTTCCTTTTCTTTTCTTTACTCCTGCTGCATAGTTTATCCCACAGACATTACAATCGCAATAGATACCACAGCTTTTGATATGGAAATCACCACCTGGCTAGCAATACGCTCGAGATTTGGCCATGAAAGTTCCTTGATCAAAATGCCTATCTAAGATACAGGATTGGTCACGAGCGCCAAATTCTCGACCAATTATGCCCTACCAACACCGCGAAGAAGATACACGCGAGAAGGCGCATGAAGAAGCGGAGAAAGTATTCGTTTTGTTTGCGAAAGCGTACATCTTCGCGGAGGAGATCATCGATATCAAATACAACAACTGAGTAATAAGAAGACCTTGTTCGCAACCGTAACAAGTCTGGCTGGAGTATGGGCCCAGAGCGTGTCGGCATTGTCTACGAAGGCACTCCCGTAACATCTCTACTTCAACGCTTCTTTGTTGCAAACGTTGCGTACAAGGCTCATGTTGATTCAGTGCAAGGGATTGGCTGGTTTCAATTCATTGAGCGCTACCCGAGAGAGACTTTGGACGATGCAATGAAGGCTATAGTGAGTGTACGCAAGATAGACTGGAATAGTAGCTCTTTCGTAGAAGAGCACCTCGAGGAAGAGTAGTTCCGGAAGTTTCTCGTTGAGAGACCATTTGAGAAGCTGGAGTAACAAGAGTCTAGGGTTCGATGGCTTTTGATCAGGACGTAGTAGACCACTGCCATTAATTCAGCAAAACAAAACTTAGTTTCAACGTTATCTTCTGCTCAACCCTCTCAATCATCTTCTAGTACTCACTAGGCAAAACACCCCATAGATCATAAAACCTTCTCTTCACCTCATCGCACAGCACATCATTCGCCTGGTTGATCTCCGCCATCCTTTTGGTGGCTTCCTTCTTGTCAGGCTCAGTACAGCGATCAGGATGCCATATCAGACTCAAAGCGCGATGCGCTTTCTTGATCTCAGCTGTCTCGGCATTTCGGGTAACACCGAGTACGGTGTAGAGATCTATGGTTGGCTTGATGCCTTCTGGCTGTGGTGGGATAGGAGGGCAAGATGATGATGGTCGGGCGTGGTAGTATGAAGAAGGTTTTCCGTCACGGGAGAAGTCAGTGCCCGAATTAAACGTCGAATAGAATGTATGGCGGGGTGGTGGTGGTCGGATGTAGGAGTCGGAAGGACGAGCACCGGGGCGGAAGGAGTGAGAAGAGCTGGCAGTATGCGAATGAGGAAACGTGTAGTATCTAAAGTCGTCGGATAATGGGAGATATGAGGGACAAGTTGAGTCTGAAGCGTAAGACCCATAGGCTGAACGTGGCTGGCGGTCTTCCAAGGTGTAACAAAACTCATCGAATGAATGAGTACGAGGACCGTAGGTAGACTGGCAAGGCGGATCGAATCTACCATGGCTGTGAGCGTATCCATAACTCTCGCCTCGCGGCCCTGGGGCGTTATTCTGGTAGTCGTAGGGAAAAGGAATGTACTCTGGAGCGCGACGACCTGGTCCACTCCAATCCTTCTCATGCTGCTTCCGCAGGTCCGCAAAGAAGCTAGGAAGACTGTCCCTCATATCGGAGAAGTCACCAAGCACGCCATGTGTACTTCTATCCCTTGAGTCTCCTAAACTTCCAGTAGACCTAAGCAAGTCATCATCATACGAAGACTGAGTCGAGGCATATTTGGAACGAGATTTGCTGACTTGATATAGTTGTTCTAGATACCCTGTAGTAGCCAAAGACTTATCTGCATTGAGGATTCGCATGATGTATGCGAGGCTGCGTTTGGAAGCTTCGTCAATGGTGTAGCCTTCATTGCGGCAGCGGATATAGTAGGTTTCTCGGAGCTCTTCTTCTTCTGCGGGTATGGCCATGGCGGTTGCGTAAGCAATCAGTCCCTGGAAAAGAAAGTCGTACTGGGTAATTTAAGCTACAAGCCGGGAGATTCCTAGTTAATGTGTGAAAATCTAACAGCTCGGAACAGTCTGACCTGTTATGTAGCCTGCAGCGCATTGTGGGATTGATGCTACTTCACACAACGACATGTTCGTAGATAGTTGAATACTCATTGTAATCACACTTGACTTGGCTCGATTCGCAAATCAAGTACAGAGACCTGGTGCTCAATATCTATCAGCTTTGATATCGTGCTTTGGTGGTAGTATCGTTGTTCTACATGCATTGTATACACACATCGTACAAGCCCCAACCTCTTTCACATGGGCACAGGCGTCAAATGCCCATCCTTGTCATATTTCGCCTTGAAGAACGTATAACTCAACGTAACAGTCTCAATGCCCCTCATACTGGGATCCTTTGTAAACTCCGGATCGATGTAGAAGAAAACCGGCATATCCACTGTTTCTCCGGCGTTTAGTCTCTGTTCCTCGAAGCAGAAACATTGAATCTTGCTAAAGTATGGGGCGACCTGTCCAGGTGTGACGGAATAGGTGGCTACGCCAATGATATCTTCTGGCGACTTGTTGGTCGCAGTGTAGAAAGCAAGGGCGGTTTCCCCGGGAAGGACGCGGACTTCTCGTTGCTGGGGGACAAACTTCCAGGGTAAGACGTCGGATACAGACCCGTTGAATGTTATTCGGATGCGTGGGTGGTGTTCTACGGGCTTGAGACGTTCGGAAGGATCGACGGATTGGTCGCCGCCGTGCGCTGCGGACTTTATGGGCTGGCCTCCCCAGCCAGTCTCCTGGCAGATCTAAACAATGGATTAGATTGAGGGTTTGCAGACGAATAAGGGTCCAAAGCCGTACCATCTTGTAAAAGGGGACTGAACCATAACTCAAAGCTGTAAAGCCTATTATTACACTGAAGACATAGTTCCTGCACAATTGTCAGCGGTTGCGCCCCTCCTAACACAGATTTGCGCATACATGACTGTCCGATTCTTGATCTTATATTGCGCATGCATCTGGTCCATCCGCGGCACCATGCCATGCTGCCGTGCAGGATTTGTGGTATTCAACCATCTTCGTGCGGTAAAAGCCGCATTGCGGGCGCGCGGTGTCCGTGCGAGCGAACGGGAGCATGCTAAGCAAGTCCAGGAGCCCAGCGACCGTGACGATAATTGGCGGAACGGCGATGCGGCAGACATGTTGTGTTGTAAAAGTCAATGTCCCAATGGAGGAAACCTCGGTGGAGTGATGAGCAATGAACCCTAAAGTTCGCCGCGGGATTTAGCCCGGTTGGGAACGCGTCTTGGAGCGCAAAAGTCACGGCCTGAACGCGAACGTCATCTTCGATACTTCCAGCGCAAACATCTCTACTGCACGCACTCCTCCTCTCCTCTCGGATTATACAGCGGACATCTCCAGCTATCAAGACTACGATGGCAGAAGTTCTCTGCGGCGTCTGCAACGCAGAGCCCAAGAAATACAAGTGCCCAACTTGCGCGCTCCCATAGTGCGACACTGTGTAATCTCTCATATTATCTGGAATGCTGACCATGTATAGTTGCTCATTGCATTGCTTCAAATCGCATAAAACAACACATTCCGAAACTACAGAAACCGCCCCAGACCCAACAAAGCCGACTCTCCCCCAACCACCACCACCCGCCCCAATACCACGCTACCTGAAGAAGCGCACCGACTTCTCCGTCTTAGCCACAAACCCGAAATTCCAAACCCTACTCAAGACACATCCGATATTGCTGGCCTCCCTCCAGCGCGTCTACGCCAAGACTATAAAACCAGATCCTGAAGATGAGAGGCGTCGGCGCATGCTCGAACGGAACGCTTTCCGAGGACGGGGTTCGCGGGGAAGAGGTAGAAGGGGGCGAGGTGGTTGGAACAGACCGGACGAGAGAGAAGAGAAGTGGACGCAGAAGAAGGGAGACAAGGATGCGATGGCCGAGTTGAAAGGGATAAGAGACGGACAGGGAAAGGAGGGAGAGAAGGACGCCATGGCCGAGTTTGTTGGTTTAGTCGAAGAGCTCTTTGGGCAGCATGGGAATGATTCGATGGAAGAGGTATGATGGGTGGGCTACACCACCAGGCTCTCGCGACATTACACGGACGAAGCAGGCCACACCAACAGCCAAGGTGTATGAAGCACGCTAGCGAAGTCCGGCTTCGATGACAAGCTGAATGCTAGGTACAATCTCCCTACAACTCAAAACCTGAATGGAACCTAGTATCGATACGTTGGTTTCTAGAACTAGAAGTCTCTTCAACAAAAGAGCCCTTCTACACTCGTCGCCAGCTAGCACGTATACCTGATCCCCAATTCAACCCTCGGCACGCCCTCAAACTCCTCAGGGACCACATACGAAATGTTGTAGAACAAGTGGTTCCTCAGCGCCCTACCATACGTCACGTTTTGCTTCACCAAACCTTCGGCTTCAACCTCAATCTCCACACACGGCAAATCCTCAAACCCTGTTATCTGTCTTCCCGTCCCCAACGTCCAACTTGGCGGCATGTTTGACAGCGCAAACGTAAAGATGTCGCTTCTCTCTTGTGTCCAGTTGGGGTAGCTAATGGAAAGATGGTTCGGCGAGGCGACAGCGTGGATCGAAGACGCGGACGGGTAGAGGGAGAAGAAGGTGTTAAGCGGATAAGGCTTATGCTTCTTGTCCCCCGCCCAATGAACAATAGCAGGAACAAATTGATCCCCTCTGTTCTCCTCCTCGTGCAGTTGCTGCCCACCAATCATCAACTCCTTGCTGATCCAACTCGTCGCAATCCTCGCCTCTCCGCCATCAAGGTCGTCGTAGACTGTTCGATTCAGCCACCTTGGCTCCCCCGTAAAGTCCCTTGTCGTAAATTCCTCTTCTATACCCTCGGGTAGCAGCGGTTTCACACCGTCAAGAACAAGCGCAATAGCCGCCCCCTGCGCAACATCAAACAACAAATCACTCTCCATCTTCTTCGGCTGCGCCGTCCTCTCCCGCCCCCAAAGCCCCCAAAGAACCAACGACAAGACTGAAGAATGCTGCGTGATATCCCTCGTATAAGCCCTATCATACGGGCCCACGACATTGCCCAAATACCCATTATAATGCTCGGCCAAATCACCCATCATCCTAGGCAAAATATAGCGAGCAGCAGCCGTCATACTGGAGTTGCTACCACCGTATTTTATATGTGCTCCCAAGGCCCAGACATCGATTCCGTAGTATGTCGGCGCATTATACTCGCTCACTGTCTCCGCACCCTCTCTTTGGAACAGCGCTAATATCTTCTTCCCTTGGTCTTCCGCAAAGGCAGTAAACGTGCTATTTTGCCGCCGCATACCAATGTACTCACAGAGTAGAGCGCGCATCATAGCTGGGTTTGTATATCCAATCGTCAGATTATCGTCTTCGGTAGGGAAAGACCCGTTTCGACGCATACTACCCACAGCAGCGATTTCGAGGCTGTCTTCGATGGAGGTGACCGTGGGTTCGGAGAGGAGCTGCGGGAATTCAGAGAGGAGCTGGATGAGTTGGGTGCCGATGAAGTCGCGCCAGTTGGGGTCGTATGTCGTGTATATCTCTGGTGGATACAACGCAGAATCTGGAGTTGGGTCGGGCTGATCGGGAGATAGTTTGTATGTTCCGTACCATGGGGCGTCGAAATCGTTTGTCATTTGACACGCCAGTCTATAAATCGCATTGTTAGCCTCCCTTTTTTTTGCTCGTCTTCTCCCTACGCACATTTCTACTTCACGTACATATTCCTGATAGAGGCTTCTGCGTGCTTTACATCGTCTCCCTGGTTCCTATGTAGCAGCCCAGCTACATACCAAGCTGTGAAGCGAACAGACCATGGTCCTTTATCGGAGTACTGGATAAGATTGTAGGATGCATCGTAGCGGTTATCTTGAATGTGCATGGACCAGTCAAAGAGATCTTGAGCGTCTGGGTTGCGGTTGTTAGTGGGAAATGTCCAATTGTCGAGTATGAGGGTTTGGTTGGACGTACTTGGAGATAGCGCAGTGTTACCAGGCTTTGTTGTTGCTGCAGCGCCTACCTGCGCTACGAAGCATGCTGCCACGAAGCTGGCTGCCTTCATCTTGATTGCTAGACGATCTAAACGCATACATGAGATCCATCATAACATGTGTTTAAATACTCCCTTGGCAAAATGCACGTCTACACGGATAATTGTACCCGCAAGCAAGTGCCTCCGCATCATGAGCGGCGATCTACCCCAGACTTCAAGTGTTCGGCGCAGTGCCCACCGAAGTGTAACTTTGTATGTTCTAGTGAAGCTTGGAAGGATCCTAATGACGCAACCGGGAGAACATCCCGGATATATTCCCATAGATGACCAGACCTCCGAGACTAGACTTCAACTTCTGAGAACGGGATTGATCCATGAGGGAGAACGCGTATCGCGGTTAGGAATGTGGTATCATGGATCCAATAGTAGATTACATAGAAGATAGGCCCACCTCTTCTGCCACAACCCCGCTTTGATCATGATGGAAGGCTTATACCGTCTCAATATACCTTCTGACTTCCCAGTCGGTCACGGCTTCATCCCAGAGCCTAATCTCATGTTGCCTGGTGCCACCAAAGTGGTCTACAAATTGGTCACCGAAAACCTCTCTTGCAACACTCTCTTTCCTCATAAATCGATCAGTTGCTTCCTTCAAGCTCTTCGCCAGTCGTTCACCCTTGTCTGCTTCCCCACCAACGTCTTCGCCCTTACCCAGGGGCGGTATGCTAATTTCCATCTTCTTCTCGATGCCCCGCCAGCCGAGGGCTAGAATTGCAGCGAGAACATAGTGTGGGCTTGTGTCTGCACCTGGTACACGGACTTCGAAGCGTGTTGCCTTGCCAGAGGAGGTAGGCGGAGAGATGAGGCGGATGGAAGCAGCACGGTGCTCGAGACCCCACGATACGGTGACGGGTGCCCAGAAGTTCTCTACTAAGCGTTTGTAACTGTTGACATTCGGTGCTAGGATGGGCATGATATCCGGGAGACCATCGATCAATCCTGCTAGGAAATGACGGCCCAGGTCTGAAAGATAGCGAAGGTCCGAGTATGGCGCATTCTTGTCCTCTTCACGTCGGTAGAAGAGATTCTTGCCCTCTTTGTCCACCATGGAGACGTGCATGTGTCCACTGTTTCCCGGGAGGCCCTCGCGCGGTTTGGCCATGAAGCATGGTGTTATGCCGAACTTGGATCCGAGAGACTTGACGACAAGCTTGAACAGTGAGGCTTTGTCTGCCATTGCCTGGATTTCTCCGAATTCGAGAGCCTATGCGACGTCAGTCCACTGTGGCGGTGTCTACTAGTCTCATGTGCCTACCGCTTCAAAGACACCTGGTCCGGACTCTGTATGCCATCCCTCGATTCCACAGCCAAACTGGGCGCATGTATTGAAGATGCCATAGAAGTACTCTTGGTTGTGGACCGGTCGCGTGATGCTGTATCCGAACATGCCCTCGGTAAGACTTGGGAGCGAGTTGACCGGGTTGTCGCGCAAAAAGGCGGCAGTGCTCGAGGTGTTCTTTTCTGAGCCATCGTGGCCTTGGGGAGCGCGGAATTGGTAGAACTCGTACTCGGCTGCACAGTCACACATCAGCTTCATTGACGACGCGCAGCACCCGCTCTTGTTCTGGCGTTGGACTCACCCCCGGCCATGGCACCATATCCACTCTCCTTCAACTTGTCCACGACACGTTTGAGCAGGCTTCTCGGGCATGCGCTGAGAGTCTCTTTGGTGTCTGGTTCGTGGAAACTGATGAGGAAGAAGGGCACGTTGTTCTCCCACGGTATCCTCCTGAACGAGGTCAGGTCTGGTATGGCGAGCAAGTCGCGGTACCCGTTCTCCTTGTTCGAGATGGCCAGTTCCTTGAAGTATGTCTGGTCGTGCATGTCCCAGCCGAAGATGACGCTGCAGAAACCGAAGCCCTCGTTGGCTATGCTGAGGAACTTGTTCTTGGCCATGAGCTTGCCGCGCAGCACGCCCTCGACATCGATGCCAGCGACTTTGACTGCGATGTCGTTTTTGAGCAGTTCGGGCAGTTGTTCGGCCGTCAACGTGGCGGCATCGAATTGGGCGGCCATGGTGGTGGATGCAGGGGACACGGGCTGTGTGCAGGCTGGTGAAGCTCACTCACTACTACAGGCGAACAAGTGTCGTGCAGAGAAGGAAACAAACATTGTGGCGCAATCAGCTTTGGGGCCATGGAGGTTAAGTGGGCCAATGAGGGCCTATCGGGCTGCGGGCTGCGACAGATGCATCCAACGACATCATAGCCTGCTCCCTGCATGCGCGTGATGTTGCATAGTCACACGTGCCTTGTCTCCCTTGCACGACAACCTCTCTACAACTCCCCAAGCGACCAAAACACATCCCTATGCGACAACCGTGATGAGGCGCCGGCAGGGAACAGACAAGAAAGTACACACGTCATCCATCATGGCGGGGCAGCGTCCGCCCTACGCAGTCTTCACCAGCAATGGGCGTTTGGAGCATCTGTGCCTGTGCCGGCCGTGTACGACAGCTGTTGAAGCCAGGCTGCTATCGTGTATCTGCCCACCGCTCCTTTGCCAGTTGCCCAAACATGACAGCTGCCAACGCGATAGCCCTTATCATGGTCCATCAATGCAACAGGCCGATTTCGGGGCCCTTGATTGCCTGGATGACTACCTTGGCTGTCCGAGACTACCCGTCCATCATCATCTTCCTCCCGTCGCACTCTCGAGCCCGACATGCGCCTCATACGCCAGCTCGCACTGACAAGTCCGATTCCTAGGTAAGTGTGGAGACCGGTTGTGCTGTCTGCGCCTTTGGCAAACCTTCCCCATTTCACAGGGCGGCGTGCTGTTCTCATGACGCTTTCTCTAGTAGATATTAGTCATGTGCCACAGCTTCCACAAAACTTTGCCTCGCGCTCGGTATCCATTGACCCCCTTACAGCACCTTTACTACACCTCTACCAGCACAATAACCAGACCAAACATTCAACATGGGTCGTCTTCAAGGCAAGAACTGCATCATCACTGGAGGCGCTGGGTAAGCACCGATCCCGCACGTACCACGACACATTTCCTATTGCCATTTCACTTCGCCGACATCGATCACTTTGGCCATGTTCCTTCCTTGGACGGCTTCAACGCCATCATCCTTTCTTCTTTGGTGCGGGAACCGGCAACATGCACAAAATTTTGCTGTGGCACACAACTACCTACTAACGATACTTAGTGGCATCGGTCTCGAGACCGCCATCCTCTTTGCTCGGGAAGGCGCCAATGTCCTTCTCTCCGACATCTCCGGTCCGGCTCTGGAAAAAGCAGCGGCCAAGCTGAAGGAGATAGTGCCAGAGGCCAAAAAGGTCGAGACTAAGATTACCGATGTTTCCAAGGAGGCCGATGTACAGGCCATGGTTGAGCACGTGGATCCATGGGGTGGTCTCGATGTCCTGTTTAACAACGCAGGCATTATGCACGCCAACGACGATGATGCTGTCAACACACCCGAGAAGATCTGGGACCTGACACAAGCCATCAACGTCAAAGGTGTATGGTTCGGCTGCAAGCACGCAATCAACAGCTTCAGGAAGAATGGCAAGAAGAAGACGAGTGTCATCAACACGGCAAGTGTTGTCGCATTGGTGGGTAGCGCTACACCACAGCTTGCCTACACAGCCAGCAAAGGTGCCGTGCTAGCCATGACACGGGAGTTGGCCATGGTCCACGCGCGTGAGGGCTTCAGGTTCAATGCGTTATGCCCAGCACCACTCAAGTACGCTCACTACTGTGCAACATGCTACTCATGCAATGCTAACGGCAACAGCACGCCACTTCTGCAAGACTGGCTTGGTGATGACCAAGCTAAGCGTCACCGTCGTGAAGTTCACTTCCCCACTGGCCGCTTCGGTGAGGCTATCGAGCAGGCCCAGGGTGTTCTCTTCCTCGCTAGCGATGAGAGCAGCTTCGTCAACGGTACCGACTTTGTCATCGACGGTGGTATGACCAGGTGTTACACCACACCTGATGGCCCACCAACTGAGGCGCCCAAGAACAACGCACGATAAGCGTGGTTTCAAAGGTTTGATTTATCGATGGGAGAGAGAGAGAGAGAGAGAGAGAGAGAGAGAGAGAGAGCCGAGCTCTACAGACGACGGACGGAATCCACGGGGAATGCAATGGTATATGATATCAAATACATATGATGAATAACACTAGTGAAGCACATGCTCTTGCTGCTAAACATTTCGTGATGTACTGCAGAAAGCGCGGTTGATAGGGAGAACAGCAACAGAATAGCAGCTTTCCGCATCTGAATGGAGTCAAAGCCGCGACTCATGCATCTGTCACAGAAGCTTGTGGATGACTATGCACCGAGCAAGAGTGCGCTGAGTGGCTATGGGACTCGTTCCACTACAATCAACACTTCTTCCAAGTTGCCCAAAAGCGTAAGAAGGAAGAAGTGTCCCATTCGCTCGGGCATGTCTGACCGGATCTCGTTGAGGGGACGTGGAAATGACATGTGTTGGTGATTCGCTCGGTCAAGTTTGGCCTCGACGCTTGCAGTAGGAAACCAGGGTCCAGATGACCACGCGTCTTAGCGTTGGATCGATGGCCTTTCAAGGGTCCAGAGCCAGGATGCGACTTTCTTGGACACGCGAGATCTGGCCGCCAACATGGACCGCATCACCGCACGCGCTGACAACGACTTTAGTCTTGCCTTGTACGGCACGCTCTGGGTAGCTGCGCTTTCTTTCATCTGGCTTACTTGTCGCGCGGATCCCGAGGAGCCTGTTCAGTATGTTATCGAGACGCCTGAGCAAGCCAAGAAAGGGTGGAAGGGTCAGGTACTTGAGAAGCCTCAATTGAAGGCATGTATGCATTCTGGATTGCTTCGAGAATGGCAATTGACGTGCAATAGGTCTCAGGTTCTTCTCTGATCCAGTGCTATGCTCCCGCGACCGGTGAAGCCCTCGGGCGCATCAACCCCTCTACGGCCGACGGTATCGACCGCGCAATCTCCAAAGCCAAAGCAGCACAGGTACAATGGGCTCAGACAAGCTTCCTCAAGCGTCGCAAGGTGCTGCGCACTATGCTCAAGTTCATCCTCGAGAACCAAGAGGAAATTGCGAGGGTGGCATGTCTGGACTCTGGCAAGACCATGGTGGACGCGGCCCTGGGCGAGATACTGGTGACGGTAGAGAAGCTCAGGTGGACAATCAAGCATGGCGAGAGAAGCTTGAAGTCTGAGCGGAGAGACACAAACTTCCTCATGATGTACAAGTGGAGCGAGGTCGTATACGAGCCGCTGGGTGTTGTTGCGGCTTGCGTGAGCTGGAAGTGAGCACCATCAATCGTCGCTGCATTTGATGATTACGTCTAACACTCTTCTTACAGCTACCCCTTCCACAACCTTATAAGCCCCGTAATCGCCTCCATCTTCGCCGGCAATGCCATCATCGTCAAAGGCTCCGAGGCGACTGCCTGGTCCTCGTCCTACTTCGCCTCGATTGCTACTCGTGCTCTCGAAGCATGCGGCCACTCGCCCGACATCGTCCAGTCTGTCGTTTGTTGGCCAGACGTTGCCGACCACCTCACGTCGCACCCGTCCATATCACACATAACTTTCATCGGATCGCGACCGGTAGCGCACCATGTCTGCGCTTCAGCGGCAAAGGCATTGACACCAGTTTGCGTAGAGCTGGGCGGCAAAGATCCAGCGATAGTGCTGGATGACCTATCTAACAGCGACTTCAAGCGCGTAGCCAGTATCCTTATGCGTGGTACCTTCCAGTCTGCAGGTCAGAACTGCATCGGCATCGAGCGCGTCATCGCCCTACCCAAAGTCTACGACCGCTTCATCGAGTATCTTACACCCAAGATCCGCGCGCTGTGCCCAGGATCTATACTCAACAGCGCCTCAGACACACCCATCGACATCGGCGCATCCATATCCGATGCAGGTTACTCCAAGCTCGAAGGCCTCATCCAAGATGCCATCAACAACGGTGCCCGCCTCCTCGCGGGTGGAAAACGCTACAACCACCCCGACTACCCCCAAGGCCACTACTTCACCCCTACCTTCATCGCCGACGTGACCCCCTCCATGGCCATTGCCCAAACCGAACTCTTCGCCCCCGTCTTCCTCCTTATGCGCGCCGAATCCGTTGCAGACGCCATCTCCATCGCCAACAGCACCACCTACGCTCTCGGCTCCTCGGTCTTTGGCACCTCGGTCCGGGACCTTGAACTCGTTGTCCGCTCCCTGCAAGCTGGCATGGTTGCTGTCAATGACTTTGCTGTGTACTACATGGTTCAGATGCCGTTTGGTGGGACAAAGGGGAGTGGCTATGGAAGGTTTGCAGGGAAAGAGGGTTTGAGGAGTCTTTGTAATCAGAAGAGTGTTACGAGGGATCGGTGGGCTTGGGCGGGGGTTAAGACGGGGATTCCTCCGCCTATGGATATTCCGCTTAGGGGGGAGGGGGCGGGGGAACGGGCGTGGAAGATGGCAGAGGGGATTGTTTGGTTGGGATATGGGGATTTGAGGGGCAAGGTTAGGGGGTTGAGAGGAGTATTGGGTTTGTAGTGATAATAGGCAGAGGTTATACTATACGGTATATGCATGTTATACGGCCCACAATCCAACGTAATCGTTGTTTAGATTGGGGTTGAGTGCCTATATCCTCCTGCAGTGCTCAAACGCAAATTCAAGGGCTTAAATAGAGACCAACTCGTCGCCGTTCATCCTGACCATTACTCACGTGATGATCTGTGCATCTTTCGAAAACATTTTCGTACTTGTTTGTGGGTTATCTTTAGGGAACCCTGAATAGTGATGTCGCGAAGATGCTTGGCTAGTCCAGGCACTCGTTGAGCGGTCCGGAAATATTGTCGAATTTGCGTGCTGTCGCCTCCATACTGTCTCAAGGATTCATACAAGACTAGTACTGCTAGCTCATTGATTTGTTTGTTGACAAACGTAAGTTGATAAAGAGTACCCTGTGGTACGTTTCTGAAAATGTTTGACAAGAGCTCTGATGATAGGGACTGAAGGGGTGAGGCGCTCTGTTTTGGATTTTGACTTTCCATGATCACCGTTTATGAGGTATAGAAGAGCAACTGGTAGAGCTTAGGTGATTGTTATGCGACTTTGTCTTTCAGGTGTGCCGGTCGAAGGATTCACCTAAACCGATTCTTACACTTGAGACGCGATTGGCCGTGCATGGGTGGCGCAACCATGGTTCTGAAGGTATCAAGACAATTCCGTGGATTTTACAACGTTATCCATGGTTTGCCGCACAGTGACCTGTGACTTCTCTTGTAATGAATGAACCATGGAGAGGTATGGAAAGCTTCCCAGTGATTGCTCTGAGCACTAAATTCAGGCATTCAAGTTGCGAATGAGGGGTGTGAACTACAACGTGGCGTTGATTCACTCAGTACCCGTAACAAAAGTAGTGTCTGAGTGTCGGTCATCTTCCGAAGCAGTTTTCGACAATGACGTTGTATGAGTGATTCTCCTTTTAGCCTTGTTGGGTTGTTTCGTTGCGCCTACCGGAAACCGCTTCTTGCCGCCGCAGATGAGGCAAGCAACAACGAGAACATCTGCCCAGGGCTTCTTGCCACCTTTGCTCGGGTTTTCGACGGTCTGAATAGCAGTACGTCCAGGGATGAGAACGGTATTGCAGCTTTTGCACATGGAGCGCTTCAAGTCGACAGCGAGCCGTAG
Organism: Alternaria brassicicola; assembly: GCA_002796735.1. Classification (NCBI taxonomy): domain Eukaryota; kingdom Fungi; phylum Ascomycota; class Dothideomycetes; order Pleosporales; family Pleosporaceae; genus Alternaria; species Alternaria brassicicola. Next base: position 376,265 of record PHFN01000029.1, read on the forward strand.
CTGACCTTTTCGCGATACTTGCTGGAGATCAGATCCAAGCTCCAGTGCGAGCGGCGAATGTCGCTTAATCTCGAGCGCATCGTAAGAAGCACCTTCTTTTTCTTGTGCGACATCAATCGCAAGCTCGTCTTGGGTGGCCGTTTGCAGAGTCAGGTACGTGGCTGCTTGGTAGAGAAAAGAAGAGCGAGCGTGCAGGTGCTTGTTCGGTATTCCCTTCGATTTTGGTGCTTTGACCTTGCTCATGGTGTCTTTTTGTACTGTCGTTTGGTTCTTTTGTTGCGTGGGGTTGTTGCTCCACCGGTGAACAACGGGCGATGTCGATTTCGATCGGGGTGCTGCTCGCAAACATGGTTTGTGATCCAGCGACGTCCGTTTGTGGACTAGCGTGCTGCCCAGCAAGGCGCCCCGAGCTTTTTACCTCGACATCAGCGACCAGCGACCGCTCTTGTCCACCGCTCACCACGAACCTCCACCGCCTCAGCAATCTCGTCGAATTCGCGTGACTGTGAAATCGCGAATCCCTTGCTGGTCTCTTTCCCCTGTGGTCTTTAGTATAATACCGCGCTTCGGCACCCTCGCGACTCCACTTTGTTTTGCAGCCTTGCTCGCGACACGCGCAACCACCAACTCTACACGACACAAGCACTCTTACTCCAACACATAACTCATCATGTCTCACGAGGAAGATCTCATCGACTACTCGGACGAGGAGATCCAGACGACTGATGCGCCCGCCAACGGCAGCGCAGCTGCGAACAAAGGCGGCCTCACCGCCGGTGACGCTGCAGGCGACAAGAAGGGCAGCTATGTCGGCATCCACTCAACCGGTTTCCGCGACTTCTTGCTCAAGGACGAGCTCGTACGAGCAATTACGGACTGTGGCTTCGAACATCCTTCCGAGGGTTAGTCTAATCATTCCCCTCAGCCTTATCCACCTACAAGCGTCTGTCCATCTACGAAACGAGCACTATCTATAATGCGGCCTGGTCTGTCTATATACGAGCAAAGTGGCGAGGGACCCAGTGCCTTCCGCTACCTACGAGCGTCGACGCGCAATGCATCATCGCATGCGCAGCGGTAAATGCATCGAGAAGCCTAGTGGTGCCCATTGGCCTACTTTCGTGGTCCCGAAGGACTGGTTTCGGAGGAGGATTGCATGTTGCGGGTGTACAGAAGGAAGCACACCTTGAGCATATGAGGAGGATAGACAGACTGGCACGCGCGCTAGATGGAAAACCTCGGCTACTCAAGATGGACGGACGCTTCGCTTTCCACGCTTCGTTTCGACCGCTTTGAAGACCATTCTGACATAACGTGTGCCCTACAGTCCAGCAAGTTACCATCCCTCAGGCCATCCTAGGAAACGATGTCCTTTGCCAGGCCAAGTCCGGTCTCGGAAAGACCGCCGTCTTCGTTCTCGCCACCCTCCAACAGATGGACGAGAAACCCGAGCCAGGCGTTGCAACCATCCTGGTCATGTGCCATACCCGCGAGTTGGCCTACCAGATCCGCAATGAGTACAACCGCTTCGCCAAGTTCTTGCCTGACGTCAAGGTCGGTGTCTTCTACGGAGGAACTCCCGTTCAGAAGGACATCGAGCTCCTCGGCAACAAGGACACTCACCCCCACATCATTGTCGGTACCCCCGGTCGTATCAACGCCCTTGTCCGCGACAGGCATCTCCGCCTTGCCAACCTGAAGCACTTTGTCCTCGACGAGTGCGACAAGATGTTGGACCAGCCTGGTCAGTATGGATCCTCTGTTCCGACCGACTTTCGCTAACACTCCACAGACATGCGCAACGACGTCCAGGCCATCTTCCGTGCTACTCCTCAGCACAAGCAGGTCATGATGTTTTCAGCCACCCTCAACAAGGAGGTCCGCGTTGTTTGCAAGAAGTTCATGCAGAACCCGCTCGAGATTTACGTCGACGATGAGAAGAAGTTGACTCTTCACGGTCTCCAGCAATACTACATGAAGCTTGACGAGAAGGAGAAGAACCGCAAGCTCAACGACCTTCTTGACAGCTTGGAGTTCAACCAGGTCATCATCTTCGTCCGTTCCACTCTGCGCTGCTCCGAGCTCGACAAGCTTCTCCGCGAGTGCAACTTCCCCAGCACTGCTGTCCACTCTGGTATCAGCCAAGAAGAGCGGTATGCACTTGACCGTTTCCCTCGCTAGTTCAATGCTAACTCGTATATAGTATCAAGCGCTACAAGGAGTTCAAGGAGTTCCAGACCCGTATCTGTGTCTCCACTGACATTTTCGGTCGTGGTATCGATGTCGAGCGTATCAACGTCGCCATCAACTACGACATGCCCGACAAAGCTGATGCCTACCTTCACCGTGTCGGTCGTGCCGGTCGTTTCGGAACCAAGGGTCTCTCCATCTCGTTTGTGAGCAGCCCCGACGATGAAGCTGTCCTCAAGTTGATTGAGGAGCGCTTCCAGGTCGAGCTCCCTGAGTTCCCCGAAGACGGTGTCAACTCTGCCACCTACATGGACAATTAAAGGTCGCTCCGAGGAAGTGATGGAAGGGGTGCAGGAAAGGTTTTCTTTTGGACAAAAAAAAGTCGCCATTGAACTTTGACAGGTGTCGTTACTCGGAGCAGAACCGCTTTGCAACGATCATGAAAGCAACGGCGCAGGTGGTTCTTGGCTTTGAAGTCTGTTCTGTATTTTGATCCTCAGAGGCAGTAGAGAAGGTATTGTCTCGCTGGGAGGACACGAAGAAATTGATATGCAATCTCCCGTCCATTGTAAGCTCTGCTGAACAAGTGTGACCCTAGTTACACCACCTTGGTTGCTACCTTTTTGATGATAGCCGCATAGTTTGCTTACATGTTCTTCTCACAGAGGACCATGCGACCTTGTGCTCCATTACTGATGACGTGATCTCCACGGACATGTGTGTTTCAGCCTTTCTTTGTACATGTCGGTGTGTTTTGTCTTTTGCTTTTGCACGCAGTCTTTTGGTTGGACGCCCTGTTCTTGGGCGCAGGCAATTGAAAAAAAAAGCAAAATGGTGGATATCTCGTTTCAAGCGTTGTTGCGGACGGGAGAAGTAACGGGAAAAAGGCTACAATGGTTCATAGCGCTTGCCATCTAAACATAGCCATGTCGCGCTTACTTTTGTTCAACAAGACTACGTTCGTGGCAAAGCGATCGGACCTATTGTGTTGACATCAAGGTATTGCATGTGTTTGGAGTTGGGGAAAAAAGTCCAAGTCGGGGAGGAGTGTTTGCCTGTTTCTCCCCAAAGATGGAGGATAGGAACGGGCGGCTTGGATAGTCCTTTGCTAAAGGCTATGGCAGGCAGGATGCCATGGTCCGTAGACAACAATGTGTAGGGAACAGACCCTTGCTTTGTTTATTCTATACGTTCGCTACCAAGTCGCATCTTGAATCTTTGGCGAGCAACTACACGAGCAGACAAAACAAGGGTTCGAGTAGTACTTTCGGAACGCTATAGCGCTTGGTGTTAAAGTGGTATCGACGTGAACCAGCGGTCTGGTATCTACAGACTTGTTTTTTTATTATGGCATATGTTGTACGAATGTCGAGATGGTGCCAACTCGTCAATGCGTCTTTTTTAAGAAGATGGTGTGTTTGGAACTCAGGGAGGTAATACACTTGCGCGTCCTTGCTACACTGGATGTTTGTAAATGCCCTGAGTATTGTAAGTAGAGTTTTCTACTCCTATCGTGTTCATGACCAATAATGTTAAGCTGCGCATCAAATAGACATTGACTCAGGTTACAAACTTTTTCGTTCGAAAGCATCCGACCAGGAGCCAGTACCTATTCGACATCTTGCCAGGAAATTCGTCCCCCTTGGTGTATACTAGATCTGTCTATACCGCGGGTGTCGTATAGCTTACCCACTCCGTATATAAGCACAGTAAATGGTAAAGAGGTAGGTGCCGTTGAGTCGGCGACGAAAAGTTGGCAGGATGCCTGCGAGCTCTACAGGCTGAAGGGTCTCATAGGCAAGAGCTGTGGCAAGGGCTCATCTCGTTTCTGCGTGTCCTGTTTGAGCATGGGCGGCGTCTCCGTACCTGCATGTGACCTGTCAACAAGATTGGATAGACGTTGGAACATGGTTGCGGAGCATAGAGCACGGCTGCGTAAAGTCCCGAGCAAGCGATCAAGGCCGCGGACCCCTTTAGCACAAGGCGATTGGTGAGTTGTCCTCTACAGAACATAGCCAGCATAAGGAGATCATTGGTATTCCTTTAGCCGGCAGCAAGAAGTTGGCAAGGTTGGTAAGCGGTGTATGCGGGAAACAAAGGCTTAAAGAGGGGCATGCTGCGTATCGCGACCACAGTCCGTAAGGTCGGGCCCAACATTAGGCGAAGATCACCGCGCTGCTATTTCGATATTTCTGTTGCGGAAATTCATGTTGTGAAGATCGACGGCGGCGACCTAGTCCCTTGTTCGGCAGCCGCGTACATTGCCGGGCCGCAGTGGCGCCACATGTCAGGAACAAGACCGGAGTGACTTGCTTGGCGGGGCGGCGCTCAGGAGCACGAGCGAGAGTCTCGGAAGCGGTTAGCGAAGTCGAAATGAGACATGGGTAACGAAGTGTCGGAGGGCTGAAGCCACGGATATTTGTGATTCGATAAGAGGCAACGGAATGCAGAGTCATGTTTCAATAATGCAGTGACGACCTCAAGATGTGCACAGAGTCAGTTGGTGGAGACGTGACGAGCCTTTGTCGCCTGTGTGCAGATGAAGTTCCAGGAGGAGAGCACAACGATGCGCGAAGAAGTCGAAGAAGAAGCGGTTCTACTGTGAGATTTGGGCAAAGGTCCTTACCGAAAGCGGTTTCCCCACCGGATATGGCAAGATTTTGCGTTATGGGACAGGGCTGGGCCATCGCAATTCTCATTTGCCATGCGCATTCCATCGCATTCATGTGGCGTCTCGATTGTTGTGTTAGCGCGTGCGTGATTGCTGTGGAGGCAATTGAAACACAACAAGTCAGGCCCGTACCCTGTGTATACGCCGCGTACTATCGGACGCAGCGGCCGTTGGACCGACGCGATTTCTTACGTCTGCGATATTCTGTTAGTCGTCCCAAGGAAACTTTCGACAGCGGGAAGATACGAATACGAGATGCCCTGCTCCAGGCGCCAGGGATGATGCAAAAGGCGCGATTGCTTGACTTGGCTAAGCCGACAAGCTTTCCAGTTATTACGGACGAAATGGAACAATCAACCCCCCGCCTGCCGATTCCGGCTGTCAGAGTCTACGGTGTCGCGTTGCAGCTTTTAGCAAATATCCAATACTGTGCAGAGGCAGTGTGGGAGCAGCTATTTTGCACTGAACAGACGGGGTCTGGAGAGAGTGTGGGCTAGCGTTGTAGTAATGCGTGACGGCAGTAGAAGGAGTGCGGCTACTAGGCAAGTGAGTGCAGCTGAATGTGGTGAGGAAGTCGCGTGCAGTCATGCCAGAGGTGAGCACAGTGAGAAGAAGGAGCGGTCGCGTCTGAAGCGAGATCTCGATTGCAGGGGGTCGAGAGTCGACGGCGCAAGGGCAATGGTTTCACTTGCAGACGAACTTGCACAGTGGGAGGCAGATGAGTTGCAGGTGTGTCGGTTACAGATGATAGCCGACTGAAGCAGTGATGATTTTTGAACGTGATTCGCGCATATCTTGGCGAGATGTCCTATCCAGGAGCAAGACGCGGATCTGCTGCATGGAGCGATATCACAGGCTGATGAGCGCGATTGATGCAGCTGGTGGCGTGGTGGAATGTGGCAACAGCGAAAGTTGATATTGGTATGCAGATTGATGGGTTGCTTGACCTGCAACACGGCGACGGCTGTGTTGCTCATGTCGTGTTGGCACACGTATCCGACACCATGTCGGCCGCTCCAGCTATGGTCTGATTTTGTAAGCTCAACAGCGGCTCGGGTGCGGGAAGCAGGTCGAGCCGTGCATTTTGCAGTCGGTGGACTAGTCGTTGGTACTTGAGAGTAGTGGCTCCGGGTGGAACTGCCGCTGGCTCGCGGTGAAGGCTCGTTGCAAAGACCGACTCCCTCCAAAGCTACTCATCCGACCCACTGGCTATGATTCTGCGTACGGACTAGACTCGTAGGAGCAAGCAGGCGGGCGTAATCAAGTTCCAAAAGGACCTAACGGCCCAGGTGGAAATTAAGACATGGCTCTCTATCTGGGCGGGGCTGATGGCAGCCCCTTTTGGAGGATTTTCAGGCTGCCCGTTGAGCAATCAACCAAGGATAGGAATTGACCGCGGTCGCACGGTCCTCAGTTCGACGGTGGAAGAGGCCCAGACGTAGCGAACGTCGACGTCAGACGCGTGGAGCTGCCGTGACGTTTGGTTTGATTGGTGCTAGGACGGTTGGGGCTTGGCGCTGACGGTGGTGAATTGCCAACCAGACGTGCCCATGTGTGGTTGAGGCTGCGTCGTGTGCATGTCAAGGGCTACTAGATAAAACTAGCCATGGCCGGCGCATTCTCGACGCAACGCGCGAGGTGCAGCAGGTTTTCGTAATAGGCGAGGCCTTCAGATCGTCGAGTGCATGTGGGCAAAGCGCATCTCCATGGGCTGGCCGGGATGATGCCGCGCAAGCATCAATCTGCCAGGGCTGGCAGTGCGGACCGTCGCCTTGCAGAGTTATCTCACCAACGCGACAAGAGGCAATCGACGGGTGCTGTCGTGCTGTCCCCGATGCTAAACTTGTACGTCCAACCATCCATGGTACAAGTTGAAGGGGGGGTGATCTGCCGTCGCAGCATCACAGCATACGCGCACGCCACGACGCAGCGCATGTGCCTTTTTATGAAGCAAAAAACAATGACGACGGGCACGGCCCCGCCCATAATAAATCAGCGATGAATTTGGCGTCGACAGCGATAAGTGCAGGGCCCGGTGCCCAAAGCATTCTAGTGGGCACCAGGCAGGCAGTCAGCGGGATATCAGCGACCTTGTCTACTACCCTCGAAGCCTCTACCATCCCCCCCTCCCCCAAAAACATCTCCTCCCTCTGCTCTGCATTGCATCTTTGCTGCCTGCGTCCGCTCGCTTTGTCAGAGATTCTGCCGTGGAACCCGCGTCCAGCTGTGCGCTCCTTCTCACGCCAACCCGACTGCAGTAGTCGTGGTAGCTTCCCTCACCCTCGGCCGCCTGCGCTCGTCACGACCTAGTTCCTCTTCGTCTTGCCTTGTCCCGTCCTGCCTCTTCACCTGCGCCTCTCACTTAATGTTCTGTTCCGAGTCGCCCCAGTGATTCATCTCTCCAGGCCTCCGCACACTCGTTTCCCCTACTATCTTAATCGATAATTCCCTGCCGCTGTCCGTTGTTGCACACCAATTGCGCTACATCGAAGCGCGCCCCCAAACGCCAACTTTTTGGCTCTTCACCTTCACCCTTACCTCCGACGCCGCTGCTCTCGCTCACTCTCCCCGACCACCCACCCAAAACGATTCCGACATGGCTCCAGCAGTCCCCCGACTACGCATTCTGTCAGGTGCGTCATATCCCTGCGGGCGGGCGTCGCACTGCAGCCGGGGGCTTCCATCGCCCTCGTCCTCGCACACGCTCTGCTTGTACCATCTACGCGGCCCTACGCCCTCGTCTGCTCTTGCCTTTTGGGCTGTTGGCCGCGTCATCGCCGCGACTGAACCATTGCTGACTGTCTACAGTGGGCGGTAATGCCGTCTCGGCCTTCTTATCATGGCGACTGCAAGCGACAAATGCCTGCGACGTCACTCTCGTATGGAAGTCGGGATACGAGAGCGTCGCCCAGTACGGGATATCATTCAAGTGGGCCCTCTAGCCAATCTACGTGTCCCGAATGTCCTCTAACAAGTCATAGGTCCGCACTTTACGGCAACGAGCGGTTCAAGCCTCATGCTGGTACGCTGACCGCGCCCCTCTTACCCCCAGATGACAGCTGACACCCCTCGCAGTCGTCCGCACCCCCGAAGATGCCGCCCATTCTTCCAAGCAGCCTTTTGACTACGTCCTCCTCTGCGTAAAAGCCCTGCCCGATGTATACGATATCGCCAACATCATCGAGTCGGTCGTCTCTCCTCAGCATACGTGCATCCTTATGAACACTACACACAGCCTTGGCGTTGAATCATATCTCGAGCAGCGTTTCCCCACAAACGTAGTGCTTTCATTGGTATCTGGAGCAGAAATTTCGCAGCTCGGAGCTAGCGAATTCGAACACAAAGGCGCGACCGACATCTGGGTTGGTCCTGCCAACAAAAATGCCAACATTCCGGCGCAGATCCAGTCAGACATGGCCGAGGCCCTGGCCATGACGTTGAGCTCTGGACAGGTCGACTGCAAGGTCTCGTCCAATATACGGCAACAGCAGTACGAGCGAATGATAGGGTAGGGCATCTATACCATGGTCGTACCTCAGCAACTAACGTGACACAGTCCAATCGCTTTCCACCCTGCCAGTGTTGTATTCGAAACACCCAACCACGCTGAGTTGATGGAGAAGGTCGGCGTACGGGCCCTCGTCACCGGAGTGCTTGATGAGATGATCGCGCTCGCAAAAGCTTCCGACTGCACATTTCCTGCCGACTTCCGGGAAACAACACTTCAAGAGTTTGCCCGTCCACAAGAGAACAACAGCACAATGTGGATGGACTTTGAGGCGAAGCGACCTATGGAAATCGAGACATATCTTGGATCCCCTTTGAAGCTCGCCCAAGAAGCCGGTGTTGCAGTGCCTAGGATTGAGACACTGTATGCCACACTTCATCACCTCAACATCGTCAACCGAACTCGTCCGGCTGCTCCAGCCGCCGCCACACAATCTCAGAATGGCATGCAACCACCTCCCAGACAATCTTCAGCGCCAACGCCTCGTGGACCCCCTGTTCAAGGGCCAATGATGAACGGCAATGGTCCCATGAAGGGCGGCCCTCGCCCGGGAAGCCGTGCTCCTTCCGTCAACGGAGGTCCCCCAATGATGCGTCGTGGTCCACCCCCCGGTCCCAACGGCTATCCCCCAAGGATGAATGGAGCTCCTAATGGCCAACGACGTCCGTCGTTCGAGGACAATGGTAACTTGGAAGAGTTTTCGCATCTGATGCTCTACGACGATATGGTTCCAGACGGTGCCGTAAACGGTGGTCCATATGAGAGCGCCGGAAACTCTTCTAACAACCTGTCACTTCGCGAAAGGGAACTGATGCTGAGACAGAGAGAACTGCAGATCAGAGAACAGGAGATTAACATGCGGGGTGGTCCTGGTGGTCCAATGGGTCGCGGTGGCCCTGGCCCTATGGGACCTCCGATGGGGCCCATGGGTCGTGGTCGGGGACGACCTCCGCCACCCCCATCAATGGGCGGTTACGATGACGATGACGACGATGGCGATGACTACTTTGATCCCATGGGAGGTCGCGGAGGCCCGATGATCGATCCCGACAACTTTGACATGATGAGCGTAACTTCACGTCGCAACCGCTCAGCACCCAGTGCTAAGCAAATTCGTAACAACCCTGAGAACGCAGTCTTCGCTCCTGGACCGAACAGAGGAGGACGGAACCCATTCTCGCGTACAGGAATGAACAAGAACCGGAGTAGTGCCCGGTTGATGGCAGACGTTCCTGGTCTCCACGACTCGATCATGAACAACCCCCTCATGGGCTACTCATCCGATCGCTACGGACACGTCGATCGCGGCGCTATGGGCGCGCAATCCAGGACCAACTCACTGACATCAGCTCGTTTGGATGAGCTTTCAGGTGGCGGAGGCTACGGTGCTTATCCTACACCCAACAGCCGTCGTATGAGCCAGTCACCTGGCAACCCTCTCAGCCCGGGCCCGCGACCCATGGGCCGACCATCGCCGCCAAACGGTTTTAATGGCATGCCTCCGAATGGCATGGCCCCGAATGGCATGCCTCCAAATGGAATGACTCCCAATAGGCGGCCGTCGCCTCCTGGTATGAGACAGCCTGTACCACGACACCCTCCTGGCCAAGGAAACGCGGTGGCGCCACAACAGGTTGAACAGCACGCTGGGGTGAGCAATCTCTACCCGCCCAAGTCTCGTCCCCAAGTTCGCAGTCTGACTGGAAGCGCTTCAAATAGTTCCGCTAGCGCAAAAGCTGTAGATTCGATGGAAAACTCTGCACACAGCAGCCAAAGCAGCCTTGGACCCCGGCCTCCGGTCGCGGTTCAGCAAGAGGGATAATGTTCGACTCAGATTTGGCGGCCAATGGTTTTGAATGTTGGTATCTTGCATGGACACTGTTTCAACTTGGCGACATTGGCGAAATCATCTACTGGTTCTCGATCGACACATCCTCACCCTTTTAAAAAAAGACGGCCAGCGAAGCGGGCTAGACGTCGCTTTCATCACCTTCTTCCACAAATACGTATACGCACTGAATCATCACCATCGGACGGACTACAATGCCCAAGGAAGTCTGGGAGGCTTCATGGACAGGCAGTGGCTCGCTCAGATGGTGGATGTCTAATGACGAATAGAATTGGGCCGGGAAGGAACACATTTTGACGTACACAAAACCGGCCCCATACGACTGGAGCCGTTGCTTTCGGGTTTTCTCTTTTGTCTAAATCGTACATACTTGTAGAACGCTCTTACGGCGGTGGCGGCGACAGCAGCAGCCTCTCCTTTTCCCCTTCACACACACAGACTGTGGCAGCCCGCTAATCATGTTTTCCTTGTCTGCATGGGTTCTACGCTCAGTGGAGGTTGGGTTATTTCCCCCTTACCACCTGCTTGCTATACTACGGAGTTTTCGATACATGCATATGGATTTTATTAGCTTGTTCTTTGTTGTCCATTCATTTCTTTCTTTGTTTGCCCCAGGGGCTTAGCCTATTCCCCAGGTGCTGTGTATCACTACTATCGCTACAGAAACGGCAGCAAGTGTCATGTTGGTGGCTGGATGGAGAAGCATCTCGGAGTTTGAGCGTATATAGGCCGACAAGGCACAAAAGCAAGCAAGACGTTCCTTTGTCCAGAAGACACGCATGGTACTGGCAAGATATTCAAGAACGTGATGAAAGCAACAGAATGCCGTCTACTCCAGGTTCGTAGAATCTGCGAAGATGGAAATGTGCCGTCGCGCCAGCTCAGCCGCCTACGCAAATCGCGGTAAGCTTGTGGGCACGTGCTCGAACTCGTCACTTCACGATGCCGACGGCTAGACGACTGCTCGTTCCAATCGCTAGCGCAACCTGCCGTGTGAAGACGTACCGAAAGAAAGGCCATGTTCTCGTTCCGCCTTTAAAAACCAATTGCGCATTCCTAACGTGATCCTGCCTCGTATCCCAACGCAGTGGCGTGCAGGTGATGGTGGTTCATGCATGGTGATTGCATGCTCAAGCTTGCCTACCCCTCGTTCTCCGTCATAGCTGGACAGCGCGGGGCAGTATGAGCATCAGCTCGCTGTCACGCTCCAAGAAAGCCACACGCCCGCTCCAGAGCCCGACACCGAGCGCGCGTCCAGATCGGCCAGGACCTACAAGAAGTCCTTTTGCGACCCACACGGTAGTCACCATTCTCGTCCTGCTACTAGCGCTGGGTACCGGTTTCTTCGCACCCCACCTCCCACACGCCGTCTTACGCACTGTTACCAACAAACAGGCTCCGTCCTTCACTCTCCGAAACCCGATTGTTCTACAGGAACCCGCTGTCTGTCCGAAACCCGAACCGCAGGTCGAATTCATCGGTACTTTCAACACCCAGCACAAGCGCAGCATGACACTTGCAGACCAGGCGAAGCGCGTCGCCGCTGAGTTTGACTTTGACGACAATGCCGTCAACAAGGCCGTCAAGGAATTTATTCGGGAGATGGGTACGCATCTGGATACACAATGGGCAATTGGTCGCTGACGACGCGTAGACGAGGGTCTGGAGAAGACAGGCACCGAGATGAGCCAGATCCCGACCTACGTCACTGCCGTTCCCAATGGTACGGAAAAGGTGTGGCTTCTATTCGCGCTGCTATCTGCCAAAATCTAACTCTTGTGCAGGGTCTCTACATGGCCGTCGACTTGGGCGGCACCAACTTCCGCGTCTGCTCCATCGAGCTTCACGGCAACACCACCTTCTCACTCACCCAGAGCAAGGTAGCTATTCCGCGCGAGCTTATGGTCGCAAAGACATCCAAAGAGCTCTTCTCCTTCCTCGCCAAACAGATCGAAGCCTTCCTGAAACTGCACCACGAAGACCACTACGCCGGCACACTCCGGCGCAGAGAGGGAAAGGAAGACGAACCACAAGATGAGGAGATCTTCAACCTGGGGTTTACCTTCTCGTTCCCGGTTCAACAGATAGGAATCAACAAGGGTATGCTGATGCGCTGGACAAAAGGCTTTGACATTCAGGATGCGGTCGGTAAGGACGTATGTGCTCTGCTCCAGCAGGAGATTGATGAGCTCCATCTCCCCGTCAAGGTGGCTGCTTTGGTGAATGACACTGTCGGAACTCTCATGGCACGCTCGTACACATCGCCCGGGAAGACTGGCACATTACTTGGTGCCATCTTCGGAACCGGCACCAACGGAGCCTACGTTGAGAAGTTGGACAAGGTCACGAAGCTCACAAAGGACAAGAATGGTGGCGTATATGACAAGTCAACTGGAGAGATGATTGTCAACACTGAGTGGGGCAGCTTCGACAACTCGCTCCGCACGCTGCCTAACAGCCCATATGATGTTCAGCTCGACAAGGACTCTGTTAACCCTGGAATCCAAATGTTCGAGAAGCGTGTGTCAGGCATGTTCTTGGGAGAGCTTCTACGTCTTGCTCTGCTCAAGCTGATCAAGGACCCTGCTGTTCCTCTTTTCACTGATGACAACTCGTCCTCAAACGACGTCCACAGCACCACACAGATCCACGACAGCAGCCCGATTTGGAAGCAGTGGGGGCTTGACACAAGCTTCCTCAGTGTATGCGCTGGCGACAACAGCCCTGGTTTCCGCATGCTGCGACAGACGCTCGACAAGGACTATGACATTTCCGCCGTCAGCGCCGAGGATGCAGAGGCAGTTCGCGAAATCGCTGGAGCAATCGGTCGTCGCGCAGCCCGTCTTGCTGCTGTCGCCATTGCCGGTACCATTATTAACACAGGTCGTCTGGACAAGTCCTCGGGTTCTGCCACCACCGAACAGAAATCTGGCATCGAGCCCGCACGCGGAGACGTTGATGTCAGTGAAGGCGACGAGATTGACATTGGTGTCGATGGCTCGCTGGTAGAGTTTTATCCTAACTTTGAGGAGTACATTCGTGAGGCGCTACGTGCGATACCCGAGATTGGTACAAAGGGCGAGAAGAGGGTCAGGATTGGTATTGCAAAGGATGGATCTGGTGTTGGTGCCGCGCTCATTGCGCTTGTCGCTGGAAAGGTTGGCGCGCCGCAGTAAGTGAGGTTGCTTGAGACATCTCCAATGGGATAATTTGAATGTGGGACATGTAGCACATGAGTGCTCTTTTGTGTAAATGAATCTTGGGACATGAAATGATACATTTTTAGATACATACAAACTTTTCGTTTGATGGATGCGCTACTTCATGTTGTGGCTGGATAGTGTGATGTTTCTACAGCCTTTACCCATTTGATTTGCGTGATTCCATTGCTCGAAGAAATCGATGACGCATGATCCGATGCGTGCTGGGGGTCCGCGCATCGGACAAACCACTAAAAGCATGACTCCACCGCCCCCACCGACACCCTTTGTGTCAATTCTCCCTTTAGCAAAGGATTTTACTGATGCCACGAGGCTGCCAAGATGAATTTAGTACTTATTATTTAGCATTACTCGCAAAATGCTCATCAACCACATCACAGCCCGGCTGGCACAGTAAGAACTCACCATTCCTACTACCACAACATAACAGTTGACTAACGGGCATGTTCAGATTGGTTAGCGCGTGAGACTTTTAATCTCAAGGCTCAGGGTTCGAGTCCCTGGTCGGGCGACATTGTTTTTTGCCAACCTGTGATACGTTTGTATACATATCTGCTGCTGAGGTGCAGCAGAAAACGTATTGTAAATGTTATTAATTTTACTAAGAAGGGTTGGATGAAGACTTGATCCTAGTGGCAGCGGGGAAACTTTATTCACGCATCGTGGTGATAATGTCAGCATTCTCCACAAGGTTTTTCCATTATGAGCAATTTATTTACTTTTTGCTGTGACGTCGAAAGCTAATGGGAGTCATATCAACGGTCTCTAAACAATATTCATTGTTCGTTAGCCTACAAGCCGAAGCTCCAGTAGATTGTACTGCCTATCATGGTCAAGCACGCGACGCTTGATCACGCCTTTAAGTTGATTCGCAGTCTTCTTACTCTGAGCCGATAGATTATCGCAAGTTGAGTTGAACCTCTGTATGCCTTTCAACCCAATAGCGGACAGGGATTGCGCACGACGACGTTGCCATTCCTCGTTATCGTCTTGTTGCCAAGTTCGCAGCTGATGGCACGGCAAAAAGTCTGTGAACTTGGTATTGGAGCGAGGGAGAGATGGGCCAACGTCGGACTTTGAACCTGGAGGCGCGTGATCTTGGGTAACAGCTTCGTCTCTCGTTTTCTGGATTGTATCTCGCGCAGATTCTGGGAGTGGCTTGCGACTGATGCGGAATATCTTCGCGCCTGGTGATGGTTCGAAACGGAACTGGTTGTCTATGGGAGAAGGTGGCTTTGGGGCTATGCGCTTGTAGCCAACCTCTAATGCATAAAGGTTTTCCTTGGTCAGCTTGACGCTGTCGAATCGCTCGGTGAAACGAGCCTTCCTTGACACTTTCCTAGGTACTGGAGGTATAGTGGCATGGACAGTACGAAAAGATTGCTCCGTAATGGAAGATTCACCCTCCCAGTTGTCTGGCTTGTCTGATACTTCTCCCATCGACCTGTCTATATCTGAAAAGCTGCCTGATAGAATGTCTGAGGTCCCGCGCAAGTTCGCCATCGGACCGTGGAAATTGGGCGTCTATATGAACGGAAAGGTGCCCTTGTGGTGGAGATTGTTTCTTTACCCCGGTTGAAAGAAAGCTCGCAGTTGAGACTGTGCAGTTGCGTGAAGTGACGAAAGTACGGTCGAGGTCGGTTCTGAAAGAAGTTCATGGTAATATACGGGACTTTACGAGCCAAGTGATTTCACTGCTTGACAATGTGTTGTGGCAGCAGCCAACAGTCATTGCATGAACTAGTTTACGGTCCGTGTTCTAAGGCATGTAGTTCTCCTACGTTCCATGTGTCTCTCGAATTAGAAGTGCATACCATGATGAATTGCGGACCGGATGTCACCCCGGCTACCTTTCGGGGGCGTGTCCTTACGTGACGGGTTGTTGGATTAAAGGACAGCCCATCTGTTGGGTTACAAGTGATTGAGGCCCCTTGAGAAGACATTGTCGTTGCACCAAAAAAATTGAAGAGTTCTTGTATGCGGATGGTGGTGCAGAGTGCGGTCAGGCGTTGACGTGTGGAATGCCAAGCTAGCCCACCACTTTACGCGTCGCCGGAACGCGTCTGGCTTTCACGCTCCACCGATTTCCGCAACTTCACAAACACGTCCGCAACAAACTTGCACAATGGCGCTACTAGTAGACAAACATCGACCGCGCAACCTTGAAGCGCTCAGCTATCACCCCGAGCTTTCAGATCGTCTCCGAGCCCTCGTAAGGACGCCATTTGAATCGTCTAATAGGCAAAGCGCGACTAACGCAACATTGTGTAGGCACAAAGCGGCGACTTCCCGCATCTCCTTGTGTACGGTCCTTCTGGCGCAGGAAAAAAAACACGCATCGTCGCAACGCTCAAAGAGCTCTACGGACCCGGTGTCGAAAAGATCAAGATCGATGCACGCGTCTTCCAAACCACCACAAACCGCAAACTCGAATTCAACATTGTCGCATCCGTATATCACCTTGAAATCACACCATCAGATGTCGGAAACTACGACAGAGTGGTCGTACAAGACCTTTTGAAAGAAGTTGCGCAAACACAACAGGTCGACTTAGGCGCAAAGCAGCGCTTCAAGGTTGTGGTGATCAATGAGGCAGACCACTTGACAAGGGATGCGCAAGCAGCACTGAGACGAACTATGGAGAAATACAGTCCCAACTTACGATTGATTCTACTGGCGAACTCTACGAGCAACATCATTGCGCCTATCAGGAGTAGAACACTACTTGTGAGAGTTGCAGCACCAACAGAGACGGAGATCTGCAGTGTTCTAAGCAAAGTGGGCAAGAAAGAGGGATGGAAGGATGTTGAGAGTCTGAACCAAAAGATAGCGAAGGACAGCGGGCGTAATCTGAGAAAAGCGCTGTTGATGTTTGAAGCAGTACACGCTCAGAAGTATGTTTTTAAGACTCAGACGCCTCACAAATGCTGACACACCACCAGCGAGAAAATCACAGATCAGACACATATTCCACCGCCTGACTGGGAAGCGCTCATCCAGCAAATCGCCCGCCAAATCGTTGAAGAGCGATCTCCGCAACGCCTGCTACAGGTCCGCGCCTCTCTTTACGACCTGCTCTCGCATTGCATCGACTCTACAACCATCATCAAAACGCTTACCTGGAAACTAATACCCTTGACGGAGGACGCACTGAAGCCTGAGGTCATCAAGTGGGCGGCATTCTACGAGCATAGGTGTAAGATGGGCGCCAAGCAGATCTTCCATCTTGAGGCTTTTGTCGCAAAGTACATGAGGTTGTACGAGAGGTATGTGCTGCACTTTCAGAGAACCGCTCATGGGGCTAAAAATCATCACAGCTACGCTATGGGTATCGATTTTGATTCAGCATAAACGCTGATTCGCATGTTTGGTTTGATTGTAGGGTAAAAGTAGTTAATGTGTCATCGTACCAGGGTGTTATGGCGCTGCAGAGCGCGCCTCGCGTTCGGCGTTTGGTGGTTACGTCATAGCATGGAGCTTTCCCCATACCTCGAGTTTCTGAGCTTCAATACCACTACAATCTTACCTAATCTAAGCACTCTCATACATTTTCCATATCCTAAACTCTTCATACACACAGAGCTAGTTGGATCCGCGTACTTGCAAACATGTCAGACAAGCTTATGGACACCGAGCCCGGCGGCGAGCGCCAGAACCAGTACGAAGGCGTCCACACCTTTGTCGAGCCCCACGCCAAGCAGGCTGGTCAATTGGGCGGTATGGCTTCTTTCTTCATATCCACCTTTGTCGTGCAATTGCTAATCATAAATTCCTACAGATCTCTCAGAAGGCACATCAGTGCACACCAAGGCCTCCGACCCCGGCGCGCCGAATACCCAAGGCATCACACCCGCAGATAAGATCCGTTACGGACAAAGTATTCAAGAAGGTGGTATGGGTGGTAAGACGACAAGTTCGATGGGTGAGGCAAAGACTGAAGGTACATCCAACCACAAGTGGTCATGGCAGTTGCATCGCGGGCTAACAACCAGCAGGTGGATTCGGCGGTACTAAAGCGTTGAACGAGGACGATGAGAGTGCGGCCAAGCAGAGGAGAGAGCAGGGATACGGTGGAAGCAAGGATATGGACCGGACTATTGGTGCATAATAGCACAAAACTAGGCGTTACGAAACAAGGGTGACACGGAATGGATACAAACCAACGCTAATTGCTTGGTTGATAGGATAACCCTAAACAGGGGCTTGGGCATATATACTACGATACATTGATGATACAACTTGGGCATCCCGTCTAAGAATGCCCATCTTGTCATGTGTCCCAAACGCCATCGCTATGCAGCCGAACCTCTACTTTATTCGTACAAAATGCGTGAAGAAACGAGGAGGGATATCTGAGCATAGATCGAAACCAGATCAGAGAAACACAAAAGCCTTCCACAAAAGCAACTGAAGTCCGCCTCAACGTCTCGTAGCGTCATCAGCCCTCTGCTCGACCTTGGCCAACTTCCTTGCCAATGCCCTCTCTCTTTCCATGACACTGGCTAGAGTGTCGCCCCTTTTCGTTATACCTCCCAAATCTGGTGCTCCTGTCGGCATCGTACTACCCATATCCCCTCGACTAACCCCGTTCCTACTGCCACCGCCCCACGCGCCAAGGCCCCATGTATTGCCTGGAGCTACTGTTGGCCTAGTCGGCTCCCTGCTGACGAGCGCACCGGGTCCATGACCATACATGCTGACCCGTTGTACCTTACGAAGCCTTGACAGTCCGTACACAGCGACGAAGAAACCGAAGACTGAACACCAGGCGCTTATACCGAAGAAACCAAGATCGGATTCTTCGATGAAGTTTTTCAGGTTCATACCGTATAGAGCGGCGACGAAGGTTCCCGCAGTAATCGCGAGGGTAAGGATAGAGAACTTGAGGTCAAGGAGCATGAGGGAGTTACGATTGGCGTCAAGAATGGCTTTAACACTGTAAAAACTTAGTATGATAGGAGATAATTTCAGAAGGATAGAGCACATACATCTCCTCAGTGTTCCTGATGCTCGACACCAAGTTCTCGGCAGCTTGTACAATTTCGTCGGCGACCTTGTGATAGGATTCGAGGAGCATTTCGACTTCGGTATGATCGTCGTCTTCGCGTGTCTTGCCCTCCGCCTTCTCTGTCAAGTACATGGCGCTAAGATCGTCGTCGGCTTCCAGCAATTCCTCCAGTGCGTTCCTGACTAATCGTGCCTTTTGTTCGAAACTGCCCAGCTTCTTGCTGTAGATGAGTAGGTACCGTAGCTTATCCCTATCGATGTCTTCTTCAAGCTCTCTCAGAACTCGCACCACTGGTTCACTAACGCCTTCGAATTCCTTTTCCAAACTCAGTGTTACACTTATGAGGACAGCTTCGAGTGCTCGGAATTCGTAGGCGAGGGTGCCGTTGATCGTGGATTCTTTCTGACGGAGTTTGAGGTCGAGATCGTACATGAAGACGGACTGCGACTTCGAATCGGTGGTACCGTATGCATCAAAGACAAGGACGCGGTTGTGCTTTAGGAGGACACGAAGGTTGAGGAGGTTTATCAGGATTGCGGACGGTCGCACGAGAATATGCGGGAGGAGCGAGGAATCGATTTTGCGAAGGTCGCGAGGAAGCAGACCGTACTACTCTCAGCTATCAGTTATTTAGTCTAGGTAGACCCGTTGTCGTACGTACTTTAGCAATCAGCTCACTCTTTTTGAACTCCCCACTAACGAGTGTGACATTGCCATGTTCGTCAAGTTCCGTACAACGCATTTTGAGCTCGTTCGTAGGTCGCATTATACGTCCTAGGCTACTTCCGAACCCTGTAGCGCCTGATGATGTTTCATCTGGTGGTGGTTGTGGTGCTTGCAGTTGGGCCATTCTTCGTATCTTTGCTGAATTGAAGATGTTCCACGCCTTGTTCGAGGGTGTTGTAGAGAAGCTTCGATGGCCCTGAGGATCGACATCTCTTACTGGGAGGGCCGTAGTCTGCGGTGCAACAAGTGAAGTCTCGAAGACTGATCGCGAGATCTTCGCGTTCAGGAAACATTGCGAAGTTGCGAATGTCCGAGTTTCAGTGCGCACTGCTCTCTTCCAGCCATGTAGGCTAGCCCTGCATGCTGCGTCCCCCAGATGCCTTTGAGTCTTGATATTTGCCGCATACCTGCGTCGTTGCGGGGCTACCTGGGCGCATTGCGCCAACGGCCGCTCGAATGCATTGGTGACTTGAGCTCTCAGGAAGCTCAGGGCCGACGGTGACGGGGCGACGACTCCATGAAGCAAAGTAGGCTTCATAACTTTCCATACGTAGGGTTCCGTATACGGCAGCGATCCATACGGTCGTTTGTGAAGTCGTTCGAAATATCGTTCCAACCCTCGCCTGCACGTCATTAGCATTCCGCGATCTTGGAAAATCGTTTTGCGCTAGTGACGTCACGTGCAGCCGGGTCCACCTGTGGAATGCCTCCTGGAGAGGCATCAAACATACTATTCTGAACATACAGCCTGCCCTCTGCGTTTGGTGAATCTATATGGATGGCATGTCTCAACCGATCTATAACGCTCTGATCCGAACTCATCACATCACTTCCCGCAAAAAGGTTGCAAAGCTCAAAGCTGCAGCATCGAATTGTCACATCTACGCTCTGCTACGCTATGGCGGTTGTCCAGGCGTTATGTACTGCCAAGGCTCTGAGACAGGTGTAAGGGAGTGGGTGGCAAATGTCCAGAGGCTACGTTACAAGGACTTTCAACTAGTCAAGAAGCCTGCGGGAAGGGAAACCGAAGGGAAAGAGATGGGAGATGGTGTCATTTATGGAAAACTAGAAGAAGTGGAGAGCGTAAAAGATTTTGGGGCTAGCATGCAGAAGATAGGTGTTTGGAGCTGGTGGAGGAAGGGCATGGGATACGTTGGTGACGGCTCAAGCTTATGATTGCCAAAGCATACTCCATTGCAGGGGTTGTGAGTACGTATCTATAGTACAATCGGACATTCAAGTGAACGCATAGTTACAATAAACTTCCTGTTGAACAGTATAGTACAATCGAGGCAGTAGTGTAGTCAACCTAGTCACTCCCATGATAACCCTCGATCCTTGTATCTCTATTTGGGTTGACACAGCCAAATAGGCGCGGATTTGGGAGCTTCTGTCAGCTTTTACATAATGAGCTCTGTGTAATCGGTTTCATGCTTGCAACCAAAACATTTCGTCTTGCAGTGCTTTTTGAAGGTGCCGTGCAATACTGCTCTGATAAAGGAGTGGTGAAGTGCAGCCCAATCATATCTCTTGGAATTACTAGGTGTAGTATTCTGCTGAAGATGCCCTGCTTTCAAATTCAATAGCTAGGGGTTGCGGTGCACGGGTTTACGACCTTTAGTATTGGTTACAGTTTCATTTCACGTAGCACCTTACTTCTAGGACCGTGAGAGAAGAACAAACAGAGGTACAAAACGCACGCGAAGAATACCAAGATATAGTAGAGTGTGCAAAATTGTGTCGACGATAGGCAGAAGGCCCCATGGCTGCTGCATGTTTGTTTCGCTTAGGGGCGAAGGACTCCGGAAAGCCACCATATGTGCCTCTGAGACTGTTGCCATTATGAACTGCAAGGCTTTTGACCAGGAACTCATCACAGGGGTTCCAGTTGCAACATGGAATGGAACGATAGGATCAATAATTATGTTACGCTACTGTGTTATCAACTATAAACAAACCCCTCTTCCTTCTAGTACTCCTTCGCCAACTTGCTCCTGGCACGGAGCAAATGTCCATACTTGAACATAACAAACGGAATCAAACTCAAGACGGTACCAAACATCGCAAGAATGAGACCTGCATACTGACTACCGACGTTATGAAAGAACGCGCTGGCGAAAAGGGGCGTTACGGCACCAAGCGTGTTCCTCATCAATCCTTGCCCAGCGATAGCTGAAGAAGAGGTCTCGCCGTAACAGTCGGCAGTGTAGGAGTATGTGCTCTCGAATACGAAGAAGATACCGAATGCGATGGGTGCAAGACCGATGACGGGGCCAACCCAGCTCAAGTATCCGTATTGCGTAAAGGAGTAGATGAAGAGACCAACGGGAAGCCAGACAGCGCCGAACATGGCACCGTAGAGACGGTGTTCCGGAACGATTCGGACGTTGGGATCTTCCTGGAGTTGGTTGTACTTGCGCATCTGGAGGTGGTGGGCAGCCCAACCGAGGAAAGTACCGATGGCGAGGGAAATGTAGGGTAGGCCGCTGACACCTTCGGACCAGCCACGCTTCTCGGTGAAAGTGATTGGAATGACCGAAAGGAACAAGAATACGACGGCCCAGCAGAAGGCAATCCAGAGACCGAAAGCGAACACGACGGGTTCCGTAACAAGCATGCGGATGGCCTTTACGGATGAAGCCTTCAGCATAGACTTGACATCGGGAGTGTAGATATCGTCCTCTGCGACGTAACGATCGTCACCAGTCGCCTTTTGCAGCTGCTTGGCTCGCTTGTGTAGCTTAGCACCGCCACGAGTCTCGGGGAAGGCGACGAATATAAGAATTAAGAGAGGGATGTTGGCAAGGCCTTGGATACCCTCAACCCATCGCCATCCGAGCGATTGGTCGATGAAGCCGGCATAAATGGGTGCAGCGACAGTACCGAAGATGGCAACGAAAGCGAACATAGCCATCGGGCGACCACGTTTGTGAGGCTCGTACATGTCGTCGAAAGTGCCACCGACAAGAATGGTACCGACACAGCCGAAGAGACCGAGGAGTAGACGAAGGCCGATGATAGTAGAGATGTTCTGTGCGAGCGCGAGACCGATGAAAATGAGCGAGAAGCAGAGGAAAGCACTTGCGTATACGATCTTGCGGCCAACAAGCTCACAGAAGGGAGCCAGTACCATGGGTGCGATGGCACAAGATATGTTGAAGGTGAACAGCCCGAGTTGACCATAGATTGTGTCAACGCCAAACTCCTCACACATCCTGTTAATTCCCGAACTGTATGCTGTTGTCGCAAGACCGATGAAAAGCGTCATCAGGTTCAACATCGTAGTGATACTGCGTTTGTACCAAGGGTTCCAGTTGAATGGGTTCTCTTTATCGCCAGTGGCGAAGCTGAGTACGATGTACTCCCTGCCCTCGTGGTTGACCATCTCGGTCAGCGTAAGAGGCATATCGCAGTCGACCCTTTTGATCTCTCCACAACCGGGATCGATGTCCTCAACATCGTCGGTGATATGCTTGCCGCCCACAATTCTTCCGACCATGAGCTCACCCTTCTCGTTGCGCATTATCTCCGAATTCATTGAAGCGATTTCTTCTTTTCCATCGGTTGCATTTTCTAGTTTGCTGTTCACTCTCGAGAGCATTGCGGGTGTTGTAGGGCCCGTATTGGCTGCGGTATTAGCTACAGTGTGTGCCGCAGTTGTACCGGCGATTGTGGCGGCAATGGAAGCATTGCGAGGGGTGGTAATCGAGCCATTTCGAGGCGTAACAGGAGCACTACGAGCTACTCTGTATGATGAGTTCGCTCTTGATGCTGCCAGAGATGGAGGTCTCGAAGATTTGTGATTAAAGGATGGACCGTAGTACCCAGACATGTTGGTCAATGTTTAAAGTGGGGGCGTGTCGTTAAGGAAGTAAAGAAATGGACGCGAACTGACGACCTCAATTAAGGACATGTATGGTATTAAGGAGCCAAAGGTAGATATGTATCGCCTGCTTATCCACACCGGCGAGGTACCGGCATCATTGGCCACTAGGGGCGATGTGGGATGGCATTCGCCCTGTTCATGGCCTGACCGTAGATACCCGACAGGCTGACACGTGAATTCTGAGCCGTCGTAAGGGGCTGTCCATGTGTTTTCACATTCGACGTCATGGTGTCTATGCATAATTTCTCAGTAGTTTCGCTCGATGTCATCAGGCTGTGTGATCCGACGAGAAAAATCTGTTATCTCTAACGTGTACGGACGCTATGCGCTCTAGCGTTCTAAGATGATGAGAAGAGTTTGGTGTTGAGGCTCTGCGGAACTCCACTTAGTGGGCGGTACGGCCGGCAGGATCGCGGCATGACGTCGTATGTGGATAGACTTAAGCCAAAATTTGCATGTTTTTGAGCAAGCTTAGATCGAGGGCTAATCCTCGGCGGCCGCGCGTGTCCGAGCACACGTGCAACGGGGTCCAGTGGTCTGATCTAAGTGTTCCTCGTTTGTGACTTCAATCCCATCGATGATCGTCGGATCGCTGCCTCCACTATATGCCTCACTATCCCACGCAATAGTAATGCTTGGTGGGCTCGATTACTCTGCATAATGTCAAACATATAGGACCGTTGCACACTACAGACGTATCGTCTACTCGAAGCTGTTTCACCGTTGAGATGATTTCGGCTTCTGGAACGACCAGCCATACCACGTGGTATATACCTTGTTCCGTGTTTAGCATACCCCTTAGCAAGTGCAACGGAATTTGACGATTACGACGGGAATACGTGAGATTAGTCGAAGCGACGATAGAAACATGGCTTGTCGACTTTTCAGATCACATAGAAGTGAGTAGTGGTAGGTTTGCATCAGCGCGGGCCTGACGTCCACAAGTCGAGTGGTCACTCACGGTCTGCTGAGCACGAGTGGCGATACAAGGTATCGTGGTTCGATTACTTTGGTTGCGTGACGGTGCTCTCCGACAACGACCATCACCGTTGTTGCAAGAGTCGGGATGATGACACTAACGTAGGTCTTTTTTAGTCGAGATGGGATCCATGCCTACCACGGCGTTACTGTTGTATACTCCAGGAATGCAATGGACCTATAGGACTAGTGACGCAACTAAGACCAATGAACGCGATGCGAGACAACAGGACAAGCCGTTCGGCTCTCACCAGATCACCAGTGCGTTCGTCACAGCTTTGCCGCAGGGCGAGAACAACGACAATATTTGTTTTGTCATGATGATGCCATTGCTTTGTGTGAATTCCTGATAAACCCATGATCGTTATGAGACCGGCATCCGAATGCTGCAATGAGCCCTTTTATCGGATCATGACTGCCGATGCAGAGAAAACGCTCGAAGAACTCCACCCCAGTGCCCAATGTTCCCTTAAACCTCAGCAATCTCTCGGAGACGACGGATCGTTGACCTTGTGGCGGCGGCAGCGGGAGTTCTGTGGGTAGCGGTTAGCACTGTTCTGTTCTGTTCTGTACAGACATAGCGAGTCTTTCGGCGATGGCGTATGGGTGCGACAACGTGCGGGGGTCTTACGAGACGGTGTAGGCTCCTCCAGCGGTGGTCTTGCGGCAGGATCGGCAGTTCCAGATACCGACGGCCTCACGCTTGACAGAGTTCTTTCCGCAGAATTGGCAGACGTAGCGGGCGTGCTGTGTGATCTATCGCGAATGTGAGCGACTTGTTACGCTGAGGCTGTACTGGGGTTGTCTGCGTGTGCGCACCTCCATCTTCTTGACCTGCTTACGGAGCGAGGCACCGTAACGGGTACCGTACTTTCCGGTGATGCCGACCTTCTTTGTGCCTGCAACCGCAATCAATAATTATCCACATCCAAGGGCTAAGGGGGTCGTACGCTTCGTCATTTTGGCGGTTGTATGAGTTGACGATGTAGATGGGTCGAGGTGTCGGATTCGTCGTGACTTTGCGTGGGTTGCGCGAAAATGCTAAGCGAGCCCTAGCGTGATATCGGCGCCGGAATAACTACCTCCGGGCAGGCAAGCACGAGAGCATATCATTCCATTTGTTTCTCGAAGCCATGCATATTGCATTCACCAGTCTTTAATCAAGTCGCTGTCAGCGTTTTGGCAACATGTTCCTGAAATAGGTGTGGCCTCCGTCGCTGCTGAACATCGGAGTCTGCTGTTTCCGCTGATTTACCCACATCACCACTGCAAGGGAGAGGAGCAATATTCAGTCCTGCACGAAGAAATGTCGAAATGTCACATTTGGCGGCTAAGAAATAGCTCTTACAGAGGCCGCCTGACGCGCGGTGTACAAGTTCTCCAAAACTAAAGACTTTCGGCAGTCATAGTTCCGCATTACCCACCTCGGGCAACACGGCGCCTCATCTACTCATTGCAAACACAGGAGTCACTGAAAGACGCGGCGCAGATGCGCAAAATGCCCCAAGGCGGATCCTTTTGGCAGAAGCGCCCGGCTGCCTGGCTCCCGAATCAAGATGAAACCGACACAGCTGACAGGCACATCCAGGCGCCAACAGGCCGCTAAAGACAGCAGTTCCGCGATCCTGTGCGCTTATCGTCTGGAGATCAATCGATGTTCAATGCTGAGCTCTGTTTTGACCTACGTCTGCCAGGGGCAACGGCCTTGATAGAGTTTGGGGCGCAACGGGCAGTTTGGGGCGGTGTATGCGACGTGGAGGCCGGTCTTGGACTTCACCTGGGCAGAGTATGCGAAAAAAGTCGAGGATGTATATATCCTGCGGCTACAACGTGTTCGGAGATAGTTGTATTATCGAACCGTGTCTGAGCCCAATTCTTTCCGTCTAGCATCAATCCTCGTTTATTTCCTAATCCGCACACCATGGTTATCCGTTGCCTCAGAGATGCAACATTCATTACTGCGCTCATTGCATGCACCGCTGCGCAAGACGGGACTATCGTACCTGATGATCTTCAGTCCGGCTTCCGTCCAGACGGCGACAAAGTACAGGTCTCATTTACAGGCGACGCAGTCAATGGCTTCAAGGATACAACATTATTTGAGAAAGACAGTTAGTTCCTCATTTCGATACAGGACTTGGAATCTTACATCTATTCAGTGGTAGCAGAGGAACCTACATTTGCCCTTGGTGACAGCAGTGGCATCTCTCCTAGCATATTATACACGATCATCATGGTTGACACGACATGTCCAAAATCCCGGAAGCTTCATTACGCCCGCGCGAACTTCAAGAACAACTTCGATATCACCAACATCAACACCAGCTCCCCTGCTATTCTTGACTACATCGCTCCTGGCTCTGTCGGTGAGAAGGGTAATAACCGGTGCTATAGTTTCTTGATGTATACGAACCCCGGTAGGAAAGAAATCACAGACCTGCAATTGCCGGGAGATAACGAGACCTTCGACATCACGAAATTTCAGGATGAAAATGGATTGGGAGACGCTATGGCTGGGGTTGGTATGGTTGTGAAGCTTGGGGGTGAGGCGGACTGTGCGGGCGACAATGCAGAGGCGTTGCCTAGCAGTCTGCAGACGCCGAGACCGACCAGAAGTACAGGAGTAGTAGTATCGGGGACTATTAGCCCCGAAAACGCGACAGCGAGTGCCACGCCCACAGAAGACACGAAATCGCCTGGAAACGCAGACTCGCTTTCTCCAGCTGGCACTCCCACCCCTGAGCCAACATCATCCAGTGGTCGCGCCAACTCGGTCATCTCGTCGCTCAGCAACTTCCCATCTTCAGTAGCAGGATCATCGAATACTGTGTCAACAATTGGTCTATCTAGTGCGGATAGGACGGGTTCCTTAACAGCAGCTACTACTGCGCCAGAGCAGACGGCGAATGCTGCACCGGAAACATTATGCTGCCAACGCTGGGGCGTGGCTTCCTTGTTGGCCATTGTCAGTCTCATGTCTTGGTAGATGGGAGTTGAGCACACAGCGGTGGAAAGAAGATGGCTTTTAGTGTCCTTCCAGCAATCGTTTCCATGATTTTCTTGTCACAAATTTACACCAGTACCACAACAAGCTCCTTGGCCTGCTTGCTAAGATCTAATATGCTCACGATATTCTTGCAAGCTACATCTTATATTGGCCTCACTGTCTGTCATCAAGTGTAGGTGAACAGCCATCTACAGTACAACATATCCTTCTACTACTCCTTGACAGCCTCGGCAAAAGTCTTGTCCAGCGATCCATTCTTCTTGATCAATTCTCCAACAACGAATGGTACACAGTCTTCCGGACCATAGTACTTCAGATCAAACTTGTCCCATTCACCTGCATCCCTCAAGAATTCTGGCGTATGCCTCTGAAGTTCGCATCCACCCAGGAAAAACGGCCAGCCCAGAATGGTATACACGAATTGCATGAACCTGGCTGCCACTCTGCCTTCGGTCCTCCAAGGATTGACCACGTGCTCGCAGACCACCATTCGACCGCCAGGCTTGAGAAGGTTGTAGAGTCCCTTTATGGTTTGCTCGGGATGTGGAACACCACAAAGCACGCGAGTGCAGCAAATCTCATCGAATACACCATCTGACGCCAATCCGCCTTTGCTACTGACATCCAAAATACCAGTCTTATGCAATGCTGGTATTAGACTCTCAGGCTCCGCACCACAAAGCATAGCATGAAACTTGCTGCCGAGCCCCCTTTTCTCTGCGTTCTTTACAAGTCCCGGATGCAAGTCCTCAGCTGGCTCAGCCCCATATATAGCAGTGATAAGATCCGGGTTGAATCGTGAAAGGACTTCCCCAGATCCGGGACCGACATCGAGGATTACACCTTTGCATTGGCTCAACAGAGAGAAGGTGGGGCCTGGCATCTCAGCAGACATTGCTTTGCCATTTTTCTTCCAAAGGCGGGCGAAGGCCTTGAAACGGAGCTTGGTGAGATTAAAGAGGGCAAGAGGGCGCCAGTCATAGAACACGACTTCAAAGGCTGCCATGAAGAAATCTAAGGAGTAATCAGTATGACCACCCTAGAGGATAGCCATGATACGACTCACTGTATGCTGCAATGGAAAGCAGTATCGACGGGCGGAGAAGCGTCGGGATGTGTTCGCCCAGCCATTGTGCCGCTGTCATGATGTCCTTCCTGCCTTTATATCTCAAGTGACGGTGAGGAACAGGTCCGCAAGTCGGAATAGCGAAGGGAAATTCAAGGACGGATGTAGAGGAAAGGAAAGAGAAACGAGGACCCAAAAAGAAACTGGGTCAATCGGGCTTTGATAGAACGCTCCGGAACATTGTGTTAGTCACACAGGATGTAGCAACCAATGACATGATAGTTCACTTGTTGAGTTGGTATCACCCCATAAGAATAAACTGGACAGCTTTTAGCGCGCCCTCTCTGTTTCCAACCCTTAGAACAGCACAACAATATATATGAATATATATCGTTGTAGGCGGAGATCGGTTCTTACTACGTCTACTGCGTACTACTATTTTCTTCATATTTTCTTGTATGTTGTGGTAGATTGCAGCGTAGAAGGAGATTTGTTATGTCCGGCCCATATCCAGTTTATTCTCGGGGTGGGATGATACGAGCAGGGACCTCTGTGACGTCAACGCGCTAGTAGCAGAGACAGCCGAGGTGTGGGCCATCAGAATGCGCATCGTAGGCGTGAAGCTTGCAACCATCGGCACCCCGATATATTTGCACGCACGCTCACAATGGCAGAAGGAAAGAGCAGGCAGTTTGCGCTGATCACTGGGTAAGCATTGGTGCCTGCCGTGGCAGTAGCAGGCGGAGCATCTCCTTAGCTTTGACTGACGCGAACAGATGTACGCCTGGCGGCATTGGACACTATCTCGCATTAGAGTTCGCTGAAAGAGGCAAGGAACTCACCCACTCACCTTGGCTCTGATCGGTTGCTGATTGGCATGTAGGCTTCCAAGTTCTGGGAACTGTCCGCGATCCGTCCAAGTACACCTCTCCGCATCCTAACATCACCTATCTGCCCCTCGAACTCCCACACAAAGAATCGATACGTGAACTACACAAGCGCGTCACCACAATCACCAGAGGCAAGCTCGACGTATTATACAACAATGCCGGACGTAACTACGTCATCCCAGCGTTGGACTACGACGAAGATGAGCTCCAGGAGCTCTTCCAAGTGAACGTTTTTTCTGTCATGGAGATGTGCAGGACCTTTGCTCCACTTGTGGTTGAAGCAAAGGGCACCATCGTACAGACGGGGTCATTAGCCGGCATCATGCCTTATGTTTGGGGTGCGCCATACAACGCTGCCAAAGCCGCACTGCACGCCTACTCGGACACACTACGAGTCGAACTCGCCCCTCTCGGCGTACGCGTGATCAACATTGTGACGGGCGGCGTCAAATCGAACATTGCACGAACACACCGAACTTTGCCACCGGGCTCATATATGCAGCCGCTTGCTGCCGAGTACGAGCGAAGATTGGTACACAGCCAAGAGTTGGGCATGGACACGAAGCAGTACGCAAGCAGTTGCGTGAGGCAGGTGCTCGCTGGCGATGGCGTGTTCTCGAAGACAAGATGGATTTGGGAGGGAAAGATGAGCTGGATCGTGTGGTTCGCGTGGACGTATTTACCGTCTGCGGTGCTTGACTATTACTTCACGACAACATTCAATCTAAATAAGCTAAGAGGGGCTGCAGGGCCGGACAAGAAGAGCCAATGAGGAAAGACATTGGCCCTAAGCGGTTGCATCAAAACCAAAGCAATTAAAAACAACCATCTGACAACACTATGCGCTAAGAACGAGCAGGGCGTAAATGTAACCAGACTTACATCTTTCTCTCTAACGTCTCTTCAAAGCTGAGCTTCTTACCTCCTGCAGAGAACTATCAGGATTCGAGTACGATCACCACACTCGTGATGAAAACATGCCTCCAAGCTGCTTAGCAGAGATTATGCCTAGTCTTGAGCAACAGCAAGACTCGCTGCGCGTTCAACGTCTTGATCCA
Source organism: Alternaria brassicicola (assembly GCA_002796735.1). Lineage (NCBI taxonomy): Eukaryota > Fungi > Ascomycota > Dothideomycetes > Pleosporales > Pleosporaceae > Alternaria > Alternaria brassicicola. Next base: position 406,323 of record PHFN01000029.1, read on the forward strand.
CACGACGACGACTCGAGGGACAAAGACGATATGACCTACACACGCATTGACGGTTTTCACAAACTGTATGCATTACAGGGACTGTCTACACCTTTCCGGGCACTGTTTGGAAGACCCCAATCAAGATATACTGGCAAAGGAAGCTGGAAGTATCCTCAGCTGCAAGATGTGCTTCCATCCAAGCTACAAGAGTTATCGTTACACATAAAAATCCCACGCCTTCTTTCCAATAAACCACAACGCAAATCATGACGTCGTGACTTGAAACCCGCAGTACAACTCACTAACGGGATCCCGTTCCGACAAAAACATCTCCGCGAGCAAAAACCGTCGCAGCCTAACCCTACGACGTGATGAGCTACAACTCCCTTGGGTACATTAGACTTGTACTTCCATCCGTGGTCCAGCATCGCCGATAGAAAGCGCATCACATGTGACATGCGCGTTCTACATGCCTTCCATGCAGCCCACTATCGCCACCAATTGCAGCCACCCAATATGTATAAATTGTATATTGACCCAAATAGCGCGGATTTGGCGGGCGAGGTATCTATATCAGCCGGTTGTTATTGCACGTGAGCAAAACTTGACTCGGCGATCGGTCGGACGGCGAGATGAAGTATGTACGAGGCGGGTGCTGTAAGAATATGTGGTATGTGGGGCCAAGAGTATTGAGTGGGTGGTAGATGGTAGATCGCACGTGGACGATGGATGCGGGAGATATTGGTGAGACCATGGATCCAAGGCGGGAATCGCTGTCCAGTCATCTGTTTGGGGTGAATGACTTGTGTCACCATCTCAAACCTGCCAAAGCAAAGTATGGGATTGCGCTTTGTTTCGCATATGCTTGAAGAATGTTCACAGTTTGCAGTGGCCGTAGCTTGCAAGTCTGATATCAAGGTTGGTGTGAATTATGCCTAATGTTTTGGTTGGTTGTCATACGCATGAGTAATAGAGAAAAAACGCGCCTCCTTCTACCCAAGCACTTCTACGATGAGACGAAATGACATCTAAAACTCCATATGTAAATGCGTGATACCGGTATGCTCCCCCAGAGATTTTATACCTCATATCCGGGTATCTAACCCACTCATCTACCTCTCTTATCATACGTTTTCTAAAAGTCCCAAAGCGTACCAAAAGCGTGCATACCCTCCTTAGCACACCCCTGCATCATCTCATCATTGCCCTGACTGTTGCTCGTGATGAAGATGACTTCCGCACCGAATCTCTTCCACGTATCTCTCAGCAACTCCATTGTATCTGGGCGTCCGCCTCTCTTCTTGCTGTCCCATAGAATCATGCGCTCGGGCTCAATGTGCTTGTGGATGAGACCTGTCACTGTAGGACCGAAAGTGCGCTCTTGATCGGAGCCGATCCAGATGAGGAACCAGTTAGGTGATTGAATGCAGGTCGAGAGTGCGGCGCCGATGCCGGTTCCGGTGCAGATGCGGATACCACGCTTGAACATCGCGGAGGCATGACCCACGCCAGCTACACTTGCGTTAGTAGCTGCAACTATGACAGGAGTTGAGGGAAAGACATACCGAACTTGAGCTCTCGCGTCCATACAGTCCTGGGTGGGTTGGCGACAAGGTTCTTGGTAAAGTCTCCTTGAACACCACAGATCATGTAATGATGGGTGGCGTTGCGTCCCTCGCTTATGATACCAAAGGCGTGGTACTCCATGATGGACGTGCGACTGATTCGTCCTAGGAGACCTTGTTGCATGCCGCGCTCAAATTTGAGGACAGCGACCTTGGGTGAGGGGATCTCAACTTCGACTCGTACCTCTCTAAGGGTGACCCATGGGATGAGGACACTGAGATCGGTCAGCAGGAGAGGCTAACTGCAATGTGAGACTGCTTACAATACTGTCATGAAGACAGCGAACCAGAGCTCTTGTGCATTGAGTAGGCTGTGAGCGCTGGTCCTCCACTCGCCGCGCTTGATGTCGTAGGTGTTGCCCATAATCACAAACACCCACGTCATCTGCGATATGTCAGTAAATGTTCCGATAAAAGGCTGCAAAGGAGGTTACGTACTGCGAGGCCTAACCATCCAACAAATCGGTGGTGCTTCTCGAACACGTTATGATAGGTGCTGACCAGGATGTAAGCATGATACCACAAAGCGAGACATCGATCGGAACTACTGACTTGCGAACCCAGGGAAAAGCGCTCAACACCGAGACAATGATGAAGAAGTTGGTGATGATCCCGCTCGCGATCACGGCAGGATGTTGTACGGCGCGGTATCGAATGATATCGACACACTTGTAGATGAGCCAACTAATGTTCCCATGAGTGCTATTTCGATTTCGTCTAAGAAGGCTGACTTACGCAGCACCGGATAATGCGCATCCAGAATGTATGCCTCCAACATGTTGTAGCACAGACGTCGCAGCGAGCTTCACGCATACAGGTGCCCACTGTCATAACTGGTCAGGGAATCTCGAGTGAAGGGCAAACAAGTACATACACTCAGTCCGTATATGGCGATCATATATAAGAAGCGCATCCATAGTTCATTCCTCATCAGGATAGCGCAGAGGAGGTTGCCCAGTACCAAAGCGCCAAGGTGTTCCTCGGCGTATGTGAAGCGACCGCAGGCGGACAAGATGATTCCCGTGAGGTTGAGCAAGGTAACGAACGTAAAGAACTTCCTGTATGTATTGAACCAAAGGTCAAACAAGATCCACCGGCTGATCTTTGGCTTCTGGTGTTTCTCTCCCGCTGGCTTCTTCACCGTGGTATCTAGTTCGGCGGCATCGGTAGGTCTTCGTCCTGATGGCAGAGATAGTGACAGTTCTGGTACACTCGTACATGGTGTTATGCCCTGGTGGATGGGAGAAGCGGGTAGTAATGATGTAACAATGTGTATCGGTCTCTTTTGCTCCATGTACACGAAGCCGGGTGCCGTCAACTCCAACGTGCTATCGGACATGCCTTTTTCCGCATCGTCGAGCGAATCAACGCTGCGGCTGTCAGTAAGTTGGCTGTTTGATGTGGCTGACATGTCGTTGGTGGGCGGTAATTGCACCAGGGTTCAGAGATATAGGCGCGAAAGACGGGAAGGCAGGGGTGATGGACGGGTGACTTCCGCTGAGGTTTGATAAACAAAGCACGAGTGTTCCAGTGAAGAAAGATTGGTAATGAGCACAGGCTAGATTGGGAGCTCACAAGAAGTACTTATTGAGGACACGGCCACGAGGCGCACTGTCGTGTCATCTGTGTCATCTATTCCTGCGACGACACCATCCCACAATTCATTTCTGGAGTATACGGTACCAATGTCCATAAGCATCGAAGGCCGATGGAGCCTGATGATGGCTCATTGTCTCATACCAGCTTCCGCCGGTCCCGTCCAGACAGATCCCAAGCTGAACCAACTAGCAGTCGGCACATCCGCTCCGTGCTCAGCTCGTAAAGGATTCCCCGTGGGGAGAGTAGGAAAACCTGGGACGGCCTGTGTCGGTAGTTTTTGCCCAACGTTGGGTCAGCGAGACATCCCCACAGCCTCGACATTGATCTGGAGACACCTCTCGGCCGGAACGACGTCGTCACAACGCATCTGATATTACGGTCGTACAGACATGTCGGCAGGCCAGGGCCACGCGACTTGATCGGGATATTGCAAGAATATACTACGAGGTCAGTGCGGTGTTTTGGTGGGACGTCTGGAAGTGATTTTTCTAGGAAAAAAGACAGGGATATAGAAAGAAGTAATAATGTAGAAGCGCAATATCATTCGACTGCGTCTGGTTGCATTAGCGAGGACGCGATAACGTCAGACGTGCCGAGGCGTCCACCGCGAAGTCACTCAATCTACCTAGGCTGAATTTCTAGTTCTTCACGTACAAATCGACGTACTCGTCAATGTCCATGTTATCAAGCGACTTGCTGTCTTGTGCCAATGCGACAAGCTTGTCAACATGTTGCGCCGGGTAGTGCGGGCCGAGATGCCTCTTGTACTTGGCGAGGATCTCAGGCTTTGCTTCTTCACGTCGCAAACGGTGGCCAAGAGGAGCCTCAACAACCTCTTCTTCCAGCACGGTTCCATCCTTGAGTGTTACGGTGAGCGCGTTGGAAATGGTGCGCTTCTCAGGGTCGTGGTAGTCCTTTGTGAATTGCGGGTCCTCTACACAGCTAATGCGCTGTCGGAGAGACTCGACGAGTTCCGACGTAGCAGCTTCGCTATCATCTGGATAGTCAGTGGCTTCAAGGCGGTTGAAAACGAACATGGTAGAGACCATGTACTACCATGATGTCAGCGCGAGCAGGCAACTACGGTGGGTGAGACTTACTTGAACGCAGTGATCGCGGTCAGCAAAGTTCTCCATAGGCTTGAACTGCTTATCGATGATACGAATGCAGGCCTCGTGCGTTCGGTTTACGACACCCTCGATGTCTTTGGCGCTCTTGCCCATTGCCGCCAACTTCTTGTTGAGGCGTTGCGCAGCTTCGACAGCGGTCTGCGAGTGGAACTCAGCTGGACCCGATTAGCGTAAGCGGCGAAGGAGTAGCATTCGCTTGAGGGAGTGTCATTACCCGGATACGAGACCTTGAAGAGAACGTTCTCCATGACGTAGCTGCCATAGCCTCTCTGGAACTGGAAGGGCTTGCCGCCAAAGTTGACGTCGTAGAATCCCCATGTAGGAGCAGAAAGAACAGTAGGCAGACCCTGCTCGCCCTTCATGACCTTGAGCACGAGGTTGACAGCTGTCTGGCAAGCATCACCAGCAGCCCACGACTTGCGCGACATGGTGTTGGGCGAGTGCCTGTATGTACGCATCGATTGGCCATCGACAAAGGCTTGCGAGATGGCGTCACGTGTCTGAGCCTCACTGAGGCCCATCATCTTGGATACGACAGCTGTCGAAGCCAGCTTGACCAGAATGACGTGGTCCAGTCCGACCTTGTTGAAGGAATTCTCCAGAGCCATGCAGCCCTGAATCTCGTGGGCCCTGATCATTGCCTCCAGGACGTCTCTGACCTTGAAGATCTTGCCATTGCCGAGATTGCCACCAGCCTTGTTTGTTCGTGTGATCCAGTCGGCAGTTGCGAGGATCGCCCCCAGGTTGTCTGAGGGGTGGCCCCACTCGGCAGCTAGCCAGCAGTCGTTGAAGTCGAGCCATCGGATCATGGCACCAATGTTGAAGGCACCGTTTACGGGGTCCATCTGGTAGCTGGTACCAGGTACTTTGCAGCCATTGGGCACGGTGGTGCCTTCCACAACGGGGCCTAGGATCTTCCTGCATTGCTCGAAGCGCAGCCCCTCAAGACCGCAACCGAGCGTGTCAACGAAGACCCAGCGGGCGGTATCGTACTATGCGAAGCTTAGTTAGCCGCGATACTCGCTGTAAAGGTGAATTGGCCCTACCGCAAGCTCCGAGTCAATGGGGGTGTTGTGGATATAGTTGGCCATGTCCTTGATCTCAGGGTCGTACTCGCGCTTGCTCAACGTCTGCGGCACGGAGCTCTTGAGGGACGCCATGGTGGAGAAGGAAGATGCAGCTGCCGTTCGCGACGTGATTGGATTCGAGGGAGCAGTTCGGAGAGCAATTGGCCTTATAGTTCTCGTTACGACGCTGGACCGTGATCGGAGGTTTCGTGAGGCGGTGCTGCACAGATTGCGACTGAAGGCCGACATGTTGATTAGCGTCAGTCGTGCCGGACGACGTCAATGTAGCTGTAGAGGTAGAGAAAAAGGGACAGTCGTACTTGGCGCTTTTGAAGGAACTGTTGGCTTTTGAGGAAGTTCTGGGCAAACGATGAACATGGCTCGGCTCGCAGAATTCGGGAGGATGGATAGCCCGTCGTCAACCGAGGCAGTACATATCCGCCCGCCGCGCAGAGTGCCTTGCACCAACGGCAAAGCAGACCTCACAATGGATTCTCGTCATTGTATGTGTCTTTGACGTCTACTACTATGGATTCATGGCTGCTATCGCGACGTCCACCTTGAGCACGACGAATACCTGCCCGCATCTCCATCACCTTGCTACCCCGCACCATCCCGCGGCAGGTACGGTACGCTTCGGCTACGGTTGCTAGGGCCCGCTTGCACATGCCTGCTGGCATCTACATAAGATGTCAGCCCCTCCTCTAAACAATTCCTACAGACTTATGATTTGCGACACACGAATCGTAGCCCTCAGATTCCAGGTAGTCTATTACATTGTAGTTTTTCATGTTGCAAGTATGAATCCAGTACATGTTCCGACCAACTACCAAAACACTTGGAGCTGTCGAGTCAGATTCTCGATCATCAGGCTAATGTCAAGCGTTTTGAGATATCAGGGTATGAAAGATAGAAGCGGGTGACGAAGACGATCCTTTTTGAGAACGAAGAATATACTTTATCATTCTTAATATCAACTATCGGTATTCCGCTGACTAGCCAAGGGGCTCCCCTCTTCAAGTTGTCTCTGCTGCTCCTGCCACAGTGCATCACACCGGTACATGTTCTGGCAACTCCTTTTCTGGGTTTTACATCGCATAGCTGGTATATCCGCGTCTGAAGAGCGTCTCGATCGACTCGGCATGTCAGGTTGAGGCTGCTTTGAACAAATTCAGAATCTGTCCGTTTACCAGTCATCCTTGTCGGACTCGTCGTCTGTTCAAAAAGTTAGCATACTGCCAATTCGCAAAAGAAAAAGGAGCGAAAAAAAAGCTGCTTTAATCTGCACTTACCACTGTGACTAACTTTAGACTTCCTTGCCGCAAGAGCGCTGGCCAATGCTCCAGCCAGGCCAGCCTCTCCAGGTGTCGCTGCGCCACTAGCACCGCCAGAAGCTCCTCCAGCGGGTTCCGTACCAGGAACTGCTGCTGCGCTGCGATCCTTCTTCTCCGAATCCGAGACCTTCTTCAATCTTGCTCCTCCACGAATATCTGCTAACAAGCCATCTCGTCCTGGCGCCGGTTTAGGTAGAGGTGCGCCACCGCCCGGTGGTGGGGGAGGTCCAGGTGGAGGTGGTGCGACAGCACTTCGCGAAGGCATGGGCGGCGGTGGCGGAGGTACAGAGCCAGGAGGCATTGGCGGCGGTGGTGGAGCGCCTGTGTTTGGCATAGGAGGCGGAGGCGGCGGTGCGCCGCTGTTGGGCATCGGTGGAGGAGGGGGAATCGACCGGTTCGGCATAGGCGGTGGGGGTGGAGGTATGGGTGCTACATTGCTTGTTGGAGGTAGAGGTGGTGGAACTGGTGCCGCGCCTGAAGGTGGAGCTGGTGTAGGTCGGGACGAAGACGGTGGTAGCGGAGGCGGTGGTGGTATGTTGTGAATAGGGGGTGGTGTTGGCGCTGCCGATGTTTTCGGGGGGAGTGGAGGAGGCGCGGATGGAGTGTCTCTCGCTGGAGGGGGTGGTGACACTGGCCCGCGACTTGGAGGCGGTGGTGGAGGGCCTGAGGGTACGCGGTTCCCGGTGAAGGGTGGTGGGACGCCAAATTTGCCTCCCGCTTCGTCGGGCGTGGGTGTCTTCGTCGGGCGTGGCGGCGGTGCAGGCCCTGGATTGGCGGCGTTGGACGATGCTGGCGCTCTGTTTGGTGGTGGTGCAGGAGGCAGGTTCGCAAACTTGCCTGCTTCCGCAATGGGCGGAGGCGCTCTGAAGACTGGTTTGGATGGTCCTGGAGGTGAAGCTTGCCGCGGTGGTGATGGCGGCGGCGCAGGGCTTCCCGAAGAATTGCGATTGATGGCTGCGTCTGTCCTTGTTCTTCGCGCTGGCGGAGGTGCCGGTGGAGGTCCTCGCCTCGAACCACCCGTGTTCTGGGGACTGAGAGACGCGGCTGTGGGCGGCGCACTCGGTGGGGGAGGGGGAGGCGCCCTGGATTTGCGCTGGTTGTTCTCATCCTTGAGCTTCTCCTCCGTCTTCCTCTGCTCAATGTACAGCTTGATGAAATCGGCGTTTTCTTCGATCTGGTCCTCGGTAATGCCCATGGCCAACAACTCCTTCAAGAGCGGCTGCCATGATGGGTCTGTCGTGTCGATGGCGGAGTTGCGGGCACTTGTCGCGTTGGAGTGGGTGCTTTGCACAGGCGATGCAAGGCTGGTGGGTGGAATGATGGATGCGGGCGGCGGGCCAGAGGCGGAAGAATGGCGGTGTCCGAAGAGGCCTCCCAGCAGGCCGTGGCCATGGCCACCACCAGTCTTGCCATTTGCGGCAGGCGCGCTGCTTCCGGCGGATGCGCTGAACGGTTTGTTCTTTGTGTTCTTGTGGGCGTTCTTTTCGCGGTCGTCGAGCTTCTTCTTGAACGTCTTCGCTTCCTTCTCGTCGGCAAAAGACAGGCCTGCTAGACAGTCCTCGAGCTCAAAGGTGTGGAAGAAGACGCGGTCCTGGTTGTAGGAGAAGGTGTCGTAGATCTCCTGGTCCCAAATAACACCGCGACTTTGGGGCTGCATCCGTCAGTCGTGCGTTTGGGCCTAGAGCGTGGCTGGCACCTACCGATATGTCCACCATCTTGAGCCAGAACGTGTTGCCAACCAAGTCGTTGGCCAGCACGACGGCGCCCTGCAAGCCCGTGTACGTCCATCGGCGCGGGTCGGGGTAGGCAATGTACAACTTGGCGACGGCGACGGTATGGATCTTGTTCGCTGACTTGGGCACGGTGCGCTTCACCGTCTGCTTGTCCTCGTCGGAGAGAATCGACGGCATGGCGACGTGTTGCGCGGACTCGAGCTAGGAATGGTTGTGGTTCGGGGGGATGCTCGAGTTGTTCAGCCCTTGGGCTTGGGCTTGGGCGTGGCTGGTGGGGCGTGCTCCTCACTCCACTATTAGGCAGCACATGGGAACAGTCGCAATCGCAGTCGCAATCACTTGGTCAGCCAGTCGAGGCTGCGTGTCGAGGGTGGATGCTCGTGTGCTGCGCCGAGATGGCCACCGTGTTGGTAGCAAGCATGGCAGTGCTTGTCAAGGCGAGACGTCACCTCACTTGCGGCTAACGTCCCGACTGGGCGCACAACGGAGAAGCCTATCCCTATCCAACGCTTCACCCACTTTGCCCACACAACTATCCAAATCCTGGATTCCAGATCTTGCTCCCATACCATCCAATGTTGATCAAGACTTACCGAGACTGCACTTTTTGCCTGCGTCGCGGCCTGTTCACGCGACAAGCGCGGACGTAAGTACGGAGTCATGAACTAAACTCTGCAGTTCACCAACTGTTCAAGTGGTTTGTAGATAGCTGGATGTGTTCAAGCACGCGCGGCGTGACTACATCCAGCCGTAAAAGCCAATCAAGTAAGTGTAACCTTACTTCCACCATGTAAGATGCCTGCCATCACTGGCCATTCAGTATCCATACCTCCTGGATGCTATGCTCGCTCTGGCTGGATCTCATCTTGCTATTCAAGTCAAGAACCCAAAACCAGTCTCGTACTGCAACACCGACAAAGAACAATCGTTGGGCTCGAGGACTCCTTCTCTAGATGGCCTCCAACTGCCGAGGAATCTCACATCATGCTTGCCACAGCTTACCTGCTGTGTTTCCAGTCCAGCTACATGGAGAACGGCTTTCTGGAGCATTTCCTGTCTCTACGAGGATGTTCGTTCCTTTCTCAGCTCATCTTAGGCGAAGGCCTTCGTGGTCCTTTTTCCGACCAAAAAGGCTTAGGCATGATACGTATGGACACAGCATTTTGCAATTTTCCAATGGTGGACCAGGAACTTTTACACGAGGCTCTGTTGTCGATAAAGGGCTTCTCTAGCCTGATGACTCGAACCTGTGCGCATCCCATTGAGAAGGCCATTGTCGGACAGCTCATCGAAACACTTCAATGTTTGCTGGTCTCAGAAGTGGAGAATCCAGGATCAAGGGAGGCGTCTCATTCACCCCCTGAATATCATGAGGGAAATGACACAACCGCCATACCAGGTACATATGCAGTACCGGGATTTACCAAAGCACGCACGCTGCCACAAATGACTTCGAGACCCAATTCACCTTCCGATCTATACGCCTTCGCGAATCCGATTCTACCAGGAGATCTCGGCAAGGTCTTCGACAAAGTCGACTGGGAAAAACTCACAACCGCTCCACCAGGCGCTCCATACCCCCTCCAGTCCTTTATAGCCGTTATGTCTATCCTCACTATCTTCTCTACCTGGCCGCATGACGCGCTCATCCACGTATTTGACCCCACGAATCCACTCGGTAACGTCGTCATGGCACGCTTCTGCGCCATACGTTTCGCACTCTCGCCGCTGTCGGCGCCCAGGAAATGCATTGACAACCCCTACGAGGGCGACTACTCAATGGTCCGCCAGAACCATAGCAGCCATAGATGATGATGAGAGCGGAGATTACGCAATTACTGGCCATCGGAGCATCACGGCCTGGGAGCTCGATAACTATTCTCCATAGTCGGCACTCTCACTTTCTTTGACCACGGCTAATGAATACTTGCTCTCTACTTTCCCTACGCAAAACGAAAAATCCTAGCGACCACCGGAAACATACCACCCAAAACGTTACCCATTGTACAATATCTTTTGAGGTCTGTGCTCGTGCTTATGGCGAGGGTTATCATTCGCCTTTTCCTGTCACCGTCAAAATGTTCTTGGACTTTGTCCACAATTTGCCTACGATCCTGTCGCACAAAAGCCCTACGTCTCCTCAAACTCACCAGCAGGGTCTGCTATAAGAGACAAGTTCGTATCTGGCAGCTGTTCAGTGAATGAGGAATGGGAGGTCGACAACCGTGCTGCTGTTGCGTGGAGTTGAACGTGTCAATGTTGCTACCCGTGATGGTGTTTTGCCTCGACTCACCAAACCTTGCAAGTCACACGTGTCAGGGACCGTCTGCAATGTACGACCAGGGTCAACGGTTAGCATGCAAGGTCTACTTAGAAGTACTTGACCAGGAGGAAAGGTTCGTATGATCCTTGGGACCAAAAGTGCGAACGTGGTGCTGCGAGGCAGGCTGCAGGTGCCTGGTTCATAGAGAATGGAAATTCACGCAGGTAAACTCCGTACACGACATGTTGTATCGTGTACCGCAAAGGTATTCGGACTCGGAAAGCGTTCCGATGTGACGATGACATGGGTGCAGGAACCAAAGTATGTTGCTACGGTGAAAGTAGGAGGATTCTCTGCCGCAGGGGAAAAGACTCAATAGTAATTGGACACACACATCCGCAACAGCAATAGTGATTCAGCACGGAAGTCGAGATACGCAAAGATAGTGTGTTGCCACGCCTTGAAGGGGATGAGCATACATTGCGACTGAACAGGAGATCTGGTAGTGCAGCGACGATCCAACAATAACGTACAACAGCCAGTTCGCAGCAAGACGTGACGATCCAAAAGAAGCTATTCAAAGTGACACAAACGATGCGAGAAGGGTACCGCAACCGAAGCAAACAGAAACTTGGGCAAAAGGAGACCTGGGTATTCCCAAAAGCAAGAGTTCCAGCAAAATCAAACCAAAACGCCAATTAGCCGCGAGGCTTTCCATTTTCTCAGGTATCCCCCAGTGTTTTCCGTGCCGCGAGGCTCTCCCGTCTTAGTAGGTATAGTACGTGTGTCCGTGGGGACAAGCTATGTCTGTTCGTGATGGTAAAGGAGTGTACGTGGGTCGGTCTGTGTAAGAGATGTGGTAGTACTGTGCCGATCCAGTGTACTGGAATGCGTTCATATCCGGCGATCCAAACGGTCGACGCGCGACTTGAATCCTTTGACAATCTCTCCAATGCGACGGACTTTGTCGAATTCTACTTGCAGTTCGTCGATTTCGCGTAAGATGGCACGGAAGCGGGCGATTTCAGCATCGGCCATTTGCATGGCGTTGCCTGCGCGGTCGTACTGCACTTGGGTTGCTGTTTGTGTCTGCTGAGTGAGCTGGCCATTGTCAGTACTACGCCATGCTGAATCGAGACTACCGAGAGGCATGAAAGTACACACTCACATACTGCCAGCGCTGCTGGATGGAGTACATCAGACGGTCAAAGTGGGCGCTGAGCGCCTGCAAACTAGAAGGATCCAGGAGGAGCCGGCCTTGGCTGGAGGCGTGAGAGGCAGCACGCGACGAATTGGAGCCTTGCTGTGAGGCGGCGATTTGTTGCTGGAGATATCTGCTCTCGCTCGAGTTGAGGCCCAGTTCAGACACTGGGATGGCGGACATGTGCACATAATTATCTTAAGAACATGGTCGATCGGGAAGTCTGCGCCCTGGCTTCCGTGTGTGCGACGGCTGGACAGGATTTGGGCGTAGCGATTGTTGTTGGTTAGCCACAAATGCTGGGAAACGTTACCACAGGCCTGCGTGGAGGAGGAAGGGGAAATATGCAAGCTGATGTTGTTTGAGATGGGAAGGGCGGGTGAGATACGCCAAGCGACCATTCCAGCTGCCCGAAAGCATCTCACCAAAAAAGCAATGGCCTGTGAACGCCCATGTTATCCCACACCCTCATCTCCTCTTAGCCGGCTGCAGCCCTATGTACTGCCGTCTTCATGCATCCATATGCAGCCGCCGTCCGGTGTCGCGGTCGCTGCACACGTCTCTATCCGCGACGCAGCGCGTATCGCCATGAGCGAGCAAGCGGCCAGCAAGCCCATCACCCCTCCGCCCGCCGACTGCGACATGATGTTAAACCACGACTGTTTGTTTTTGCGCCCGTACGACCATGGCGCTGTGCCGCCCTGAACGTTCGCATTACCATGTAGAGCGCGGGATAGTGTCTCCGCACGCACACCCTCCCCACAATCAGCGACAAGGATGCATCGATTGTGCCGCGAGGTTCATGGATGAATGACAATCCCACCAGCTCGCATGCGGAGGGCTAGGTGTACTCCTGGTCGACCGTGGGCGAACCAGATGCAGAAGGTGACAATGGCATGAGAGCGTGACGAGCATGTGCCGCTGAACGAGTACACCAAGTATCAAGCCTCAATCTCTACACCATTGGTGGTCTGGCACGCGGTACCTCTCCATGGCGTGGTCTTGCCGAGGCAGAAACTGCATGACGAGTTTCACAGGGGGCAAGCACGCCGAGGAAAGCCTGCATAATATCTCGTCAAGGTTTGTATTATACTGGAGGAGCTTCTCCGGAAACACACTTCCAATATTGGTATTGAAGTTTACTTCTTTATTAAGATTAGGCTGGTTGATCCATGCCTCCAGCCAAGCAACTGAGAAGCGGTCGATATTGACATCGTCGATCATCATATAGGTACACGAATATGAAAAATAAATAAAAGAGAGGGGGTATATACACCAGGCCATCCGACGCTATGCACAAATGATGAGAAAGAAAGGTACTACCCACGCCTTACAAGGCATAGTTCTCGGCGTGGAGGAAAATCTCATCCCGCCCACTGTCACTCCACACACTCCTCTGCATTTGCGCAATCGTCTCACTCACACTAATGCGCATGGTGGGTGGCCCGCAAACGAACACACACGTTCTGCGTCCAAAGTTCTTGCTCAACCCTTTGAGCAAATAGGGTATATCCGGGCGTCCATATTCAGTACTCCAGCCATCCTTCTTCTTGACAGCCGCAGGCAGGAACGCAAAACGCATTAGGTTCTTCTGGAACTCAGTGGGTGTCGATGGGAAACCAAAGTCGAAGCCTTGCGCGCCTTCAGTGGGATTGTGGATTATGTCTGGATTTATGGCGGTGGAGCCTGAGGAGACAGCTTGATTAATGTCCAGGGAGAGGTTGCGCTCTTGACGTCGGGCAGCAAGGCCACGTGGCGCAGGCGCTATCAGATCGGGGTTTGAGCTGTGTGCTGATTCGGCAGAGTTTCGTACACTGTTGTAGCTTGAGTGTGGTGGCGCTAGGTGACCCCTATTGAAGGGGACCATATGCGCCTGTGGAAGTGCCGTAATGCTATCTTCGTTCTCGCGACGCAGCTCAGACTCCTTCTCAGCATCTCCCTGCGCCTCTTCGCGGATGAGAGCAGAGTGGCGCTTTGAGGAGATACCCGAAAGGCGGTTGTCGGCAATGTTCTGGAAAGCATCGTTGACCTTGTCGTGAAAGTACAGCGACACTGGACGGGTGGGTGTTTTTGCGCTGACAAGTCTACCGCCTGGGTTTCGCTTCGCAGCGGTGATGTAGAATTGACATTCTACAGTTTCGGGTGGCGCGTTCTCACGGCAGATGCGCAATTCTTCCTTGAACCACTCCATGGTTTCGGGACGCTTGAGCGCCCAAATCACATGGATCTTGCGCGTGACGGCTTTGCCATCGCGCATCTTTTTGATAAGCGAGAGCAACTGCGAGATAATGGCAGTGATGCCACTACCTCCCGCAATGAGCACAACGTCATCGAAGGCTTCAATGCGCCGTTGCATGCCTCCATATGGACCATCGACAAAGGCACGATAGGTGTGCCATGGGCCATGGTCGAGAGCGTTCTGGAGAACCTTTTTTGTGAAACCACCAAACGGCCGGAAGACGAGAACCATGTCCCGGTAGCCCTCACCGTACTCAGAAGGAAAGTCTTCACTACACAACGAAGCGATGGTGAAGGGGTGATTTTCGAATACTGAGATGCCAGGCATGCGAAGATAGACATACTGTCCAGGTCTCCACCGCATCCGGGTTGGGATAGTGATCTTGATGGCGTTCTCTGGCATGAGTGTTACGGCGGCCTCATCGCCAATAAGCCATGATAGTTGCCCTGGACGAGTCCAATTCAGATAAAACAGCCGCATGAAGTAGGAGAGGAGCCAGATGCCCAAAGTCGATAGCAGATAGTGCCATGATGTTAGGTAGTTGTTGCAATGCCAAAACATCATTCCAAGGAAGACGATGGCAACAGGCACGTGAAGCGCCACGAATAATTCATACATTCGGTGGCGTAGGGGCGCGATTGAGTGTGTGCAAAGGAAGCACAATGGCACGAGTGCTGCAATACCTGAAGACTGTCAGTGCATGGTCTAAACCTTGGTCAGAATGGTCATACCAGTGCCGTAGATGTACATTCCGCTCTGTTGCTGAAGCAGCTGCTTGAACGCCTGCTGTGCACCCTCTTCCCAGACCGGGGTGATATAGAAGGGAACGGTGTGCAAGATGCTCAACACGAGGCAAATGTACGCCGCCCATCTGTGCAGCACGTTCAATCGCTCGTGGCTGATACCCGTCACCATTGAGATGAAGTTTGCTTTAGTTGCAAGCGCCACGATCCATGGCATCAGTGCCACAGCCATCATACCCGAGCGAACTGCCAAAGGAGGCGAGCCATAAGCGATGCTATCCCAGAACAGCGGTTGCGGAAGGGTACAGTAAAGGACTCCCAGGAGCAGTGCTAGGAGCACTATTGAAACAACAGCCAAGGAAGGGAACACGATTGGCCTCCATCCCTTCTTGACTCTGATCTGTGGAATTGGCCGGTAGAAGATGAAGCGGAAGAACGCCACCATGTTGTTGATCAGCCCGACAGAAGAAACGCTGGATTGTTGTTTTGGCGCACTGGGTAGCGGGCCTTCGCGTGGAAAGAACTTCATGGTGGACTTGTCAGTATCAAGTACCGACATCTCGTAATCTGTGTCGGGAGAGGATGTCGTTGAGGACTGTAATACCTCTTCTTGGTGTAGTGCTGTCCGGATCTTATCCGTGAATAGATGATAGTATCGCATCAGGGCTGCGACGACAAGCAGAGGTATGCAAAAGTAGACATATGCAAGCGCATATTTGCCGCTTTCGTTCCATGGATCAACGGTGTTGGCCTCTATCAATCCGGCCGGGCTTGTGTTGTTGAGAGGTATGTTCACACGTCGTAATAGTACTGAGACCGATTCGATAATGTCTCGCTCGGCGTGCGACATTACCACGCCCAACTGCTCCATGGCCACACCAGTCCGCTCCACGAGAGCTTCCCGAAGAACCGGCATCCTCGAGTCGTCGAGTTTGTTTTCGCAACAATTGGCGTGGTGATCGTGAAACACTTCTGTCAACAGAAGCCGGAATACGGCAGAAATGCGTCCGAGGCCAATGGATTTTGATTTGGGGTAGCAGAGGCTTAATGAACATCCGGGGCCCCGTTCCTACATGTGTACCAAGACGGGGGATTGACTGTGACAATGCGCGTGGAGGTGCAGCAAAAACTCGATCCGGAGATGTGGTCGTACTGTGGCGCAGATGTAACGAGGATCTACCCACCGCTTATGCAAAACACGATACGGCAAGGAAGTTTGGTATGGATGCTGGTAGACGGCGCAAGAACAAACAAAAAAGTGTGCAACCGCTGAATGCTTATGTTCAGATACCGTGCGCGAGCAGCAGCCCGGTTCCTTAAGTTCCATGCGCAAGTGGAGTGCGGGTGACTCGCAAGGGTAAGAACCGTCGTATCGTGGCAGCAAATGGAAAATGATATTCAACCGCTCACCAGAGCCCACGCTATTGGGCCAAGATGTGATGACAAGTCGAACCGGAGGCCCCAAAAGAGAAATGACGAACCCAAAGCGTGGTCACATTCGTGGGCTGCAGCGATACACATGTTAGATTATCGGAGGGCTCGCTACTATTGCCGCACTGTGCATCCTGCAGGATCAGCACTGTGACTGGCAAGTGGCGGTCCGTCGAGGAAGCGGACCGGCCTTGGTCATCCCCTTCGAGCGGGAGGCGCTCTCGGTTGCAGCGGACATCGCCATTCGATCTCTAGCCGTTTCTTACATGCTCTCCATCTTGAGATAGCCCTGGGGTTGTAGCACCGCATAATCATTCCAATCCTCCTTCTTACCGGCCTTCCATCTGATGTCAGACAGTTCGTCATCTGGGACCAGAGCACAATCTGCTCATCGACCTAGTGCCACAGCGTGTTAGCAGAGATACGAAGACACATCTCGCAGCCGTATCACAGACTCCAGGGTTCCTGCCCATCAGTAGCTCAGGTCCATCTGGTGGACCAAAGTGGGCTGGGTGGCCTTTCGTTCGCATGACCGTGAATTGAGCGAATTGGAGCATTGAAGCCCTAATACCCTGAGACCCTTGCCGGATAGACGGACAGCCATGCATGGGAAAAAGCAAGATTGTGGAGCGGAGTGCATTGGTGTTGCGAAGCTTTGACTGGTCGTCGATCGAGGTTCTAAGCGCTGACCATCCGAAAGAAGCCTAGCTTGGAGTCAAGCTTTCGAGGGCCCGCCGGAGATCCTACGCTCCTCGCTCGTTGGTTGGAACAATTCATCCGACACTTCACACCATGCATTGGACTACATCATGTACGAGCGTTGAAGCTCGGTAAATCGCTTGAAAGGCTGATGGAAAAGAGTCGGTCAAGGGTCTAATCGCACAGTCTGGGTCGGTCCACCCTTCTTCCCGTCCCATTTCTAGGCAAAAGTGGACCCTCTCTACCACGAAGTCTACTACGGCTCGGTTTTGATCTTGGATTCGCCAAACAAGCACGACGCAGTCACAGTCCGGCAGGTCTAGCGCAATCATCCTGGGAAAAGAGACGATTGCCGTGACACAGTCATACCCTCAAACTCGGATTTTTCATCCTGCGTGACCCTCACATCGCACAATGCGACCTAAGACCAGACCAGTCATATGTCTCTGTATACAAACATACAAACACATGTTCCAGCACCTCGCAATCGTTAGGCGCCCAAAGACCGCCCTAGAGGCCGCCCCGCACGTCAACGTACATGGGCCATGCGTAACCGCCAGCCCTACGACCCTCAATTTGCTCCATGCGATCAGATTAGTGTGAGTATCGATAACCCAAAGTGCCGGATCTTCAGGCACGTTCACTGTGCAGACTGTTTACGCGCTCAACTACGTGCAGTGGGGGTTTGTGGCTGCAACTCTAATCGGACGTGCTAAGTTGCCACAATGTAGTCAGCCCAACGTGTTGGATAGTGTGCACGTCGAGCGCTTGGATGATACCTTGGGCGTCTGGATGGGCCTGTTGGCGTTTCCAGCGTCTTCGAGAAGCGTGGTGACGTAAATCTTGCTAGGAACACATTGCTTTGCAGCAGACAGCGTAGGTTCGGCGGACCGAGCGCGCGTATCCTCAATGCGGTACAGTGATCCCTTCTCGAAGCGCTCAACGAGCATGATATCAGATGTTTACTATGTGCAAGCCTACTGAACGATCCATGTCCGATGGAATTGCGCTCAAAGTCTTATATGAATACGTACCGAAGCGTGCTATAACTTCCAAGTATACCGGCTTTAAACACCTTTGATTGTTTCATCGGTGGAAGAAGAATCATCGTACTCCATCCCGAATTTGAACTTGCACCTTGCGCGCACGTCTGATTCGCTTGAGCGCGGCAATTTATTCTATCTTACCTGCAGGACATGTTTCGAAACTTCCGCCCTATCACAAGGCTGCCCCGGAGCGAGCGAACGCGGTGTGACGGCGCTCCATGCATACTCATATATTCCCAGTTGCTCGGGTTCCTCTCTCGCTGTTCAGTAGCTACTTGTCGACCCGTACGGGATTGCGACTTTCGATCGACGCTGCTGTGCTAGGTCAAGGCTAATATTACAAGCACGGTGGTCTAACTCTGGACATGCTTCGCTCTTACTCCATGCTTGTCATCACATCCAACCATAATTCTGAGTGTTAGTCAGGAAAGTTGGATTTGGAAACTCCATGGCAGCGGCATAAGATGGGCACGATAAGCACGAGCATGTGGGAAGGTGAGGCGTAGAATGTACGCATATTCGCACAATCAGATTGTGAGATGATGCCATCTTATTTGAAGTAGGTGAAATGTTGTTTTGCTGATTGTTTGCAAAGCATTGGCTAAGTCCTGCATGAGGATATACACTTGGCGCATCAGGTTGTACTCATGGCACAACTACCCTTTCATGTGTAAATGGGGGATTCCAAAGCTCCAGACAGTATGCAGCAAAACAAAAAATAGCAAGGCTTGGAAACGGTATAGATAATATAAGAATCATTTTGAAAAGCTACTACTATCATAGCATGGGCTTGAACCCTCCCCTCGACTCTGCCATTCAGCACATCTATATCTCCGCATGAGTCGCAATACCCCACTTCTGCAACAAGTTGTGCCTATGCCAGTAGCTCCTGTACTTTTTACCCCAGAAAAAGAATACAGGAGTCGTGATGATCATTACTCCGGCAACACCTGCAAAGGTGTAGAACACAACAGCAGGCCCATCGTTAGTCGCCCAATCATTCACAAAGTATGAGAAGCCATAAAACAAGAAGTTCTTGAACACCATGTTCATGATGAAGACTTCAGAGCTGATGTCGCGGAAGGAATCCAAGACATAAGATGATGCGGATATTGCGGCTACGACGATACCAAACAGGTCCATGCCATGGAAGAACGCTGTAAGATAGTATGATTCGCCTTGCTCGGCGAGGTAACCGAATAAGCATAGGCCTATGACGGTTGTTACGGATGGAATCATAGCGAGTAAGCGGTATTCCGGCTCATAGACCCCATTGTTCTTCTTCGCGCACCATTTGATGAGAGGGTCGAGTGTCGCGCCAATGAGGATCGATCCGAGAAGACCGCCCAGAAAAGGTCCCAAGGAGAGGTAACCGACACCAGCTGCGCTAAGCAGGTATGGAGGGAACATGAAGATCTGAGCCATGACATAGGATTGCGCGACAAAGAAAGCGGTGAGCCCTCCGGTCACTATGACCATCCATAGTACAGCCATGTTTGCGCAAACGGCAAAGGGGGCGATGACGAGTTGCAACAAGTTATCGTCTGAGTAGGTCCCGGTGAAGATGGCGAGTTCCTGGACAAAAGTCTTCCTTGGGCGCATGGCAGGCGGTGAGCTGGTCGCCGTCTCGATCCTCATCATATCGTCGCTTCCGGCCTTCTCGTCGTCACCGGCATGACGTTTCTCAACCGCTGCGAGATCTGCAAGGTTGTCGTTGGATAGCTCGTCGATATCGTATCGATGATCACGGATGTAGTTGGTTTCCGGGACGAAGAAGAAGAGGAGGATAACTTCGAGAGCCACGAAAGGGATGAGGATGTGGAACAGATAACGCCATCCGAGATTTGTTGCGATAGGCCCGACGATGATGGCAGAGAAGTTTGACGCGGCGCCCAATATGAACTGAATGAGTGTCATGAATCCACCGCGCTGGTGAACGAAGAAGAGATCACCAATCATTGCGACTACGAGTGACTCGAAAGCGGAGCTATGAAACGTTAGCACATCTCATCGCGAGGATGAGTTTATACGTACACAGAGCCTCCTTGAATGATACGTCCAGCTAAAAGGCCCTCGTAGCTATCCGCAGCACTGGCAACTATAGTTCCAAGCAGGCCAAAGAGCGATGCAATCAAAAGCTGAGGACGCTTTCCATACTTCCTAGACAACGCACTGACTATAGGTCCGACACCTCCAGTCACCAACAGCATATATCCTGAGATGACCGTGATGTCTCCGACACTTCTCCCATAGTCTGCTGCGATGAGTACCAGTGCGGGTGACAGAAGGGGAGATAGCACGGCAGCGTAGAGTACGGAACCGTATGCGACGATAATCATGATGACCATCTTCTTGGTATATGACCAATTTAATGGATCATTGGGGTCTTCGGAGCTGCGCCGCGTTAGCGATGTCGTACGCAATGCATACTCGATACGCTCCTCTCTGGGAAGACATACGGTTGCGGTATCAAGATAACGTCTGCATCTTTGCCAGTGCCACGCTTCAGGCTCGCCGACGCTACTCCAGGAACGGTGAGAGGATTTTGCTCCTCGCTGAGGACGACGGTTGCGGGCACATGAGCAAGGTGCTTATCCTCGATGATACCGAGAAACCCCATAGTAACGTTTGTACCCTCACAGTGCTAAAGAAAATTTCCGAGGATGACGATGGAGCCAAAAGCAATGTTGGGAATTCCACGAATGGTTCCAGAATACAGGCGTCAACAGCGTGGGACAGCGCGCGTTATGAATGATCGGCATCCCCAAGTTTCGTTGACCTCTGCCGCTACCAATGACCAGGGGTAGCGTGCGCCTCCTGGGGGTTCAGTATCCAAGATGTGGTCTCTGCGACCCCCGCACAACTCCCATTCATCTGAAGCCCCACAGGGGGTCGGCAATCCATGGGTTTTTGTGCGCCAATGTTGGAGAATTCCTTGTCGATAAATGCACGTCTGGGCTCGGTACGGAAGAGCTTGCAGCTTATTTCATGTACCAGGGATGCAGGGCCAAAACAGCGGATATCCATGCATCGCAAATGTGTTTAGCCTGATTACATGGCCAGACAGAAGAATTGGATGCCATCAAAGCGAGCATTTGGGCGCCAGGAAGACGCGCAGCTTTAGCAAAGGTGCACACTCGACTGACAAGTTTGGCCATGGCGTCCTGCGAGGACGGGAGGCAGCCACCAATTTTGCGGAGAGAGCGCTAGCTACCCCGCAGAGCCCCACAGCTGACACTTAGCGCGTGAATTGGCTAGCCGTGCATGCTCGTATCAGCGCCACGAGATTTGGCAGTCGTGGTCTCTTCTCCAACTCTTCGCTCCAGTCACCAAGGCATCGTAGTCCTCACATTCGGGAAATCGACTTCGACTTCCGCTGTCTCCCGTGGGGCAGATGGCCACACTTCGTGATCGCGACTCTCGAAAGCCGTGGCGTTGTCCCCACCGACGCTAAACAGCATGCCACTGACCATTCATGTGCGGCACCACATGGACATGGCTAACCAAGCCAGGGCTGAGCTTGCGCAATCTATCCACGACCTTCACCACCCGCTACGATCGCTTCTTTCGAGAACCAAAGCGCTGCCATCACAACATTCACAAAGGATGGCCAGTGCACATATCCTCATGCGCTATTTGCGGCGATCATGATTTCTACGCATCCTTGTGTTATAATCCGCATTGGAGTCTCGAGCATGACTTCGCATACAAGCAGTTTGCAGATCGGCTGCAGTGTACCTCTATCTGGTCTGAGCGCAAGGTGAGCACGAGAACACTTTGCACTCTTGGTCTTACTGCGACCCCTAGTTCTCTTCTTGTATCGAGAACCGCATCTTTATTCCCTGAATGCTTTGTGAAGTTCCAACGCCTGTGTCAATTCTTCTTAGAGGAAATAGCCTATTCATTTGGCGTCAGCTAGCGAGCACTTTTTGATGCGCTTACTACCGAACCTCTCTATCATGAACTCATCGAAAGGACGCCTATCGTGAGATCTCGAACCACGGAATAAGAACACAGAGGATACACGCCTCTTCCTCGCTTGTACAAACTACTCGAGTGCATGTTCGACACAACTGGCTTAACCACGCAAGCGGTTCATCTCTATCTGTATCACCATCGCAAAGCCTTGCAATTGGATACTGCCTTTGCTTGCTCATGGGTTACAAGCTACAAAGATGATTAGTTTGACCATAACAAACCGTTCACAGCTTTCCCTTGCAACACCCTCATGCGTCTAGAATTATTCTGTCTCACATTCCCATTCAACTGGGCAATCTACAATCTGGCTTCTCGGCTTCTTCATCTGCACGAGAGTAATTCAACAGATATGCGAACGAAAAATATGTGGCATGGATTTTTCGGTACGTCTACTTTTCTTCGCTGCCTTTTAGGGTCAAAGGTTGCGATGTCACTCTTGTGAGCCGGTTCACCAACACACCAAAACCGATTGTAAAGTTCTAGGTCCACAAAGTAGAAGTAATAAATGATCAGGGTATTGCGTATCCAGGAAGTGAGTCGCAGAACATCCCAAAGGTGTTCAGAGTTGCATATTGGCGAAAGAGAAGGAGCGCTTGCACAGCAGGCATTTACTATGTTTCCACTAGACCTGTACGGACGGCCGATACTACTGGGGAGCTTTACTGGTTGGACCGCTGTGGATGGTATACGAGAGAAGTAGCGGAGATTGTCTGCTGATGATTGGAAGGGCAGGCCTATTTTGTACCCATTATTGTTACTGAGAGTCTCATTAGACACGCTGTCGTTCATTCTACTTTCGAGAGAAGTGTCGTGCATGCGAATTGGGTACTACGCATCATGACGCTTTTCCTGGCAAGGTTTCGGAATATCAAATGGTGCCACTAACCAACGCTTCGATGTTTGAAATCGAGTTTGCTGCTACCCCTGGGCTGCGAGACCCTCCTCGGTCACCATACGAGGAAGGCTGTATTCTCTCATTTGTATCTAAGTCGCTCTTGATTCACTGGGCGCGAGCATGCTCATGCTCATATATCAGCCCAACCATCTGAGCTATTCCACTCTCAACTCGAAAATCTTTGAAACTTCTAGCGATCCGCTTCAGGTCGCGATTGACAAAAGAAGACAGGCTGATGTATTACCTAGAGGTTTCGGGTACAAGAGACTGCGGTAAATAGTGAAGCATTTTTGAGATGAAGGCGAGGCGCGGAAGCTTCCAGTAGCCCACGTGATATCGTGACTGCGAACAGTCCGTGGCAGTCGCGCGCCTTCTGGCAGTATTTGACCCCGCAAACAAAGCCTGGTCAGCTAACTCACCTCACTTGCAACAAAACAGGCGGCTTCTAGGTGCTGTCTCATCGGCCATGACGCACCGAGGCGGCACTAAGCCATCATATCACTGCGCGCTCTGCGAGCAATCCTTCGCCAGCAAAGCCAATCTCCACCAACACACTGCGAACCACGTTGACATCGGCAGCAAGAAGCTCGTATGTGGCGCCTGTGGGTGGGATTTCGACGATTCTCACGCGCTGGAGCTTCATCAGATCCAGAATAGTCACGGTACTCCACAGCCAGCTCCCCTCAAACCGCCAAACGAGAGCCCGAAGGCCCTCGCAGAGAAATCGGAGATGGTAGTCACTTGTGATCGGTGTGCAAAGGCCTTTACGACCCAAAAACAGTTCAGCAGTCACCGCAGCAATATGGCCTCTGATTGCGCCGATTGGAGGCACACTCCCCCGAAGCACTCCACCGCATCTCCTGTAGTTATCCCGGGTTATCTTGACATTGACAAACCCGAAGACGAACCAACTATCAATCCCACCTACGACGACTTCTCCGCATCATCATCAGAAGCCCGTACCGTCGACAGCGATATCGGAGTCAAATGCCACGACTGCAAGCGTATGTTCCACTCGATGAGTCACTACAACAACCACATGCTAGGTTGCACGCCTATCCCGTCGGCCAAGAAGACCTGCGAGGTGCTTCAGGCTAACGTATCAGGTAGTAGCATACCGGTAATCGCAAACCACATGAGAATCGGCCCACAACAACCCCAGGCTCCTACAGCAGCACCCGCACCTCGCGCACAGCCTTCCTCATCCACCTTGTTTGCCCCAACTAATGAGTTGGCTACCTTCATCTGCAACGTAAACGGTTGTAGTCGGACTTTCAGGTCAGAAGCTGGCCTCAGACAACACAAGATCGATGTCCACGGTGTTGGTGGCCAAGCACTGAATCTAACTGGTCGAGATTCATGGATGCTCAGCAACCGGGCACGAGACCAGATGAGGCAAGAGGGACAGTTACAGCAGCCTTCCGTATCGCCTCACGGTCGCGGTGGTCAGCGAGGTCGTCCTGTTCCACGTGCGTCATCATCTGCACCTTGTGGAACTCCTTCCGCTCCTCGCATGGCACCTCCTCAACGACAGGTCGCTCCTTTCGCACGCCCTATACCTTCACAATCACACATGTCACCCCAGCAGCCATTTACAACGCCCACCAGTATGGACATGGGCGGCGTCGCCGAGTTGGATCAAGCCAAACAAGTACAAGCGAAGATCCTGCGGCTTCTGATCCAATCCGATATCTTCATCCAGCACACCGGCAAGATGAACGTCTGCGGGATCGGCTGGACTCGTATTGGCGTCGCAAGGCAGTATGATGTGGTCGCCATGTTCGATACCATGTGCCATCTCCCGAAGACCCTGCAGGGCGAATACGTACCGGCCCCAAAGACCTTCAAGGACGACTACAACGCTGAGTATCCATCCGGCGACTTTGAGCCCTCTCCTGTCCGAAACCCAGCAAAGCCTGGTCTGGGTGCTATCGCCCTCTCATGCAGCAAAGTTGTGCTTGAAGGTGGCCGTCAAGAGATTGTCAAAATCGCAGCTGTCGACCTGATTACCTGCCGCATCTTCATGAACCACCTCGTCTGCACAGATCCACACGCGGAAGTCTCAGACTGGCGCTCGACGGTCACCGGCTTGTTCAGCTGGAGGGATATGGAAGCAGCTCGGAAAGCTGGATATAAGATCTTCAAGGGTTGGGCGGCAGCACGGAACGCACTACACAAATTCATCGACAAGGAGACTATCGTTATTGGCCACAATCTGCGTTCGGATCTAGACTCACTGCGCATGATTCATGGACGTGCTGTTGACATCGCCAAGATCGTCGAGAAGGCTGCTCAGGGACCGCTTAGTAAGGCGCAGCTAGCATTGGACAATCTGTGTCACAGCTATCTCACCATTGGTCTTAAGAGCGACCCAGAGTATGGCCGGGATAGTCTCATGAACGCCTTCGCGGTACGTGAGTTTGGCCTTTGGGCAGTCAAGAACAAGGAGAAGCTCGCTTTGGTTGCTAAACAGAAGAGTCGGGACTACCAGATGGTCATACCGCGAGGTTCTGTTGCATTAGCTTGATGAGATGTATGGACTTGAGGAAAGACAAATAGGATTACGACAACGAATGCGACGAACTAAACCCACATACCTGCTGATTGATGTGAATCATGACCTGTGATCTAGCTCTTCTTCTTCTTCTGCTCCTCCTCCTCCTCCTTCTCCACAACATCCACCACAAACGCACCACCCAGCAATATCGCCGGCTCCTCCAGAGTATGATGTTCATAACTCAGCGTTCCCACGCCACCCGCCTCGAGAATCAAACTAGGATTTTCTTCCAACTTCTTGCCCACCCACCTCGCCGCAAAAGCCCTCAGGATATGTCCATGCGCCACAATCAATACATCATTCGGTTTCCCATCCTTGCCGAATCTGCCCTTGTGATACTTCTCCCTCAATTCATGTATCAGCTTGTCCAGCCTCTCGGTAACATCTTCCGGACTTTCGCCGTCTTCGCATCCATCTTTCCAGATATCCCAGTCTGAACCTAACCCACGCTTCTCGCGGTCTTGCTTGATCTCAGATGTGATGCGGCCCTCGTAGGCGCCGTAGTCCCATTCCCGGACTGCTTCTGTTACTTCGATTGTGGCGTGCGTACGAATGTCTGGTGTGTGGGACTTGGAGGGGTCGTGCCAGGGGTAGCGTTCTTTGCAGCCTAGGTTAAGCAGTTCGAGAGTGCGTTGGGCGCGGGTGCGGGGAGAGACGTAGCTGTTCGAATTGAAGTTAGTGATTCGCACCTTTGATAGTTGTCCAACGAGGCCCAAGCGGGTATTCGGGACGTACATATGTGCGAGGTTACTTGGTACAATCAATCTGTCGTCGCCTACGAGCGCTTTGCCTGTGGCCTTTACACGCTTCTCGCCGTTTTCAGTAAGCGGAATGTCGGAGACTCCTGTGTGACGTCCGTTGAGCGACCATTCGGTTTCGCCGTGGCGGATTATGAAGACTCGTGGGTCGGGCATGGTGTCTGTCGCGAGGCTTGCTGTCGCGGTGCTTGTGTGTGAGAGATTGACACGACGCGAAAGAATTGGGTCAATTGAGATTTCGGCGACGATGCGCGTGCAGAAGAGAAGACCAAAGAACTTGTGAAGATGGCGAAATACAGGAAACCGGTGAGATGATGTATGCACCCATGATGAAGTGCGCGGCATCCAACGGAACTCAGTCCGTATGTATGACGTCCGTCTGGGAAATTGTTTAGCATGGTGGGGCGTGCCAGGGACATGCTGAAGCTACCCCACTATGTCCGCTTCGCACGCCTTGTCATGCTTCGACGCGCATAGTAGGCCTTGGCCAGCACCTTAGTCAGGCGACACGGGTGAAAGATTAGATTTGTGGAACCGTGGGCGCCATCATTGAGGCAAGTAAAAGACGAGCGTCAAGTGTCCGAACTAGGACTCGACGTAGAAATGGGATTGAGACCAGTCTGGAGATGCCTGGGCACACGTGGACGCGAAGATATATGCGTAACTTCTCCATCTGGGCATGTACCGAATGCAGTTCAAACCTCTTCCTCCACAAAGCTGTTTTCTTCAAGGCTGTCGTCGTCTGCTACACAATGAGAGTACCATTCTATCAAGGATTAGCTTCATGGAAAAGGAAGTAGGTTGTAGCGGTCGCCACATACCGTTTTGAACCACCCTCGATACATGTCATAATGTACGTCTGGTGCGGTTCGAGGGCCTCATTGTTGTTCGCCGGCGTCTGTTGATTAGCCAGCATAAGATACTTGAACCGACGTCGAGATACGTACTGCGAGGCACACTATCGACAGGCTTGTCGCCAGAAGCGCAAATGTGATGAGCTGCATGGTGATCCAACAGATAGATGATGAGCCTTTAGTGAATAGAAATGCTGATCCAGCTGTAGGATTCAGGATCGTGGAGCATCGAAGGCGTTTTATGGGCACAAGCCATTGCTGCTGGTATGCGGAAGCCAACACCAGGCCCAGGCCCAATAACTGCTTCATGGCTACAGCTCTAGATACTCGTGGCTCCATTGTGAACAGCAGTTTAGCTGGGGCCAAGGTAAAACATGAGACCATCCCAATCTGCTCCTGCGTTCGCCTATATTGTGGCTAGCGAGTTTGTGTGCCATGGTGACTGTACAAGCAATGTCGAGCCTGGCGAAAATTTGTAGTCAGTCAGAGATGGCAAGGCACCCAGGACAACAAATGTGGTGCAAGCGGACGATATGAAAGACAGTTTCATCTGGGGATGCGACCATATTTGTATTGTGTATTGCAGACTGCTTCTCAAACAAGGCTGCCCACGATGCGCTGCTACAACCATTTTTCCATCTACATTTGTTTCGGCCACGCGCTGAAGCTCGGCTGCGTTCCGAGAGGCTTCGCGACTGGTCTTGATGGTATTCTTGTCCATGGCGACGCTGATAGACGGGGATGTGTTTTGGCCGCAAATTGATACCCAGTCGACCCTTGTACGACCACCAGACCCGCATGTCATTAAGCTGACCATGAGTTGTGAGACTTTCCAAACCTTGAGAGCTTAGATTGTTCGATACAAGCAGTGAGACTGGTAGCCGGCAATACGTTACGGGAAGTCCGAGCGACGTGGGGGGATGATGGCAGCATACTACCGCAATCCGGGAGCGGGCGCATGGGAGGCGAAGAGGTGATGCATTACCTACTGGGCCAGACCAGGGACATACAACTGCTCAATACCCGTCTAGGCGGATAAGATCAGCAGTGCGCTTGCACGCACATGGGTGAGGATGGACAATGGTTGGTGTCTGGGGCAAAAGGATAATGTCCAGATCATTCACCGTCTGCTCCATTTTGTTGCCGTATGCCATTTCCCAGAAGGTCTCCAACGCCAATCCACTTCCTCACAAGGAACGCACCCTGGGGCCTCAGCTTCCTGTAGTATCCCTCTTCCCTCTCCAGTATTTCGAAGTTTCGCTTCTTGTACCAATCCATGCCTTCCTCGTTGGCCTCCCACACGTGCGCCGTGACACAGCGCACAATGTGGAGTTCGACGGCTTTCTTCACTACAGCCTGTAGCAGATGCATGGCAATGCCGTGGGAGCGGTAGGGAGCCAGGACGCCAATGGTGGAAATGTAGAGTTGCGAAGAAGGTAGTATGCGACATCGGATGGCACCTACGAGGTTTGGTTTCTCTGTAGGCGATGCCGAGTTAGTATTCGCGGGCGAAGAGTGCCATACTGCTACGAGCGTGATGCCGTGGTGTGGTTCCGTCATAGTCTCCTGGTAGAAAACCTCGGGATAGGATATAGGCAAAGTGAGCGTATTCAGACGTTTGAACGCCGGTAACAAGTCTTGGGTGAGGGGCACGAGTTGGACGTTCGGCGGTAGAGGACGTAGGGCGAAGAGCTGCGGTATAGCTGGCTGCTGGGTTGAGAGGGAAATGGGTGAAGGTATGCGTGAGATGGCAGGCGTGACTGCTCGAGACGGACGAGGGCTTTTCTTGGACCGCGGTCTCGATGGGGCTTGGAGGAAGTCATCGGGTATGTCATTCCAGTTGTCCATTGCTGAGGGCGTAGGCGTCGTATTGGAGGCAACGCGCGTGGGCGCGGAAACTGACTTTGGGGGAGGCGGTGGTCGATTCGTCCTTGGGGATACAATAGGAGGAGCATTTGGGGTTTGTCCAGCTTTGTTATCCTGACTTGGCTTCTTCAGCCAGTTGTTCAATGAAGACTGCATGGCGGGACGAGAAGAGTCGACGGCGTTGTTGTCATGTAGGCGTAGGTCGCGGGCCGGAAGAATAATGGTCGATCGATGTAGCTCCGAGAGCAACGAGTCGCTCGAGTTCTATCCTCGGGATAGTTTGTTAACTGTCAAGCAATGTGGGTTACATGCGACAAACACAAACATGAGGGGATACGTTCTGGTGCTTCCTGACGCGCCTTCGGATCGCTTGCAGGGGTGCATCCTAGCGTGCTTTCGGCGGCCAAGCCGTCAGCTCCGACTTCTTGCAGGAACAGCATCATCGCCCGAGAAATCACCAGTGCCACTACCGCAACCATGGGCGCCGAGAACTCGAAACCCTCGTCAGAGGTCAAGCAGCATGTCTTCTCCTCGTATGTCGCGGCCTCCACCATCAATGGCTTCAGCACCCCGAGAGAGATGCAGCGAGCAAGTGACGTCGTGTACTGATGATTTGCGCGCAGAGATCACCCCTACAGCTTCTCCAATGAACTTGTCGGATCGCTGCAAAAAAACACTTTCGTAGGTTTCCTATCCAACATGAGCGAATTGCGGCCAACACAGTGTAGACAGACTCGGCGCGATCAAGACAGCAAGAACTCCAGTACCAGGAGCGCCTAACGGCCGAGCTCGAGAAGCTGCGCGAGCAAGAAACCCAGAACTTCTCCAAGTTCAGCGAAACCCTCTCCGGAGAGATGCACCAATCCCACGAGCCCTCCTTGGTCGAGAAGATCCAAGATGCAACATCCAGCAGCGCAACTCTCGCCGACAAGCAACGACAAAAGGATATGAGCAGGGACAGTGTCACCAAGGAGATCGAGCAGTTGAAGGCCAAATTGGAGCAGAGGAAGAAGCTGGAACAGGCCGATGCCGACGTTACCAAGGCGAAGGAGGCTGTTGTCTCGTGTCTGAGGACGCACGACCGACGACCGCTGGATTGCTGGAAAGAGGTCGAGACCTTCAAGCAGGAGGTCGGAAGGCTGGAGAAGGAGTTTGTACAAAAGACGATTCGATGAGTCATGCCTGTACAGATAGGTTTGGCAGATTATTATCCTCCAAGTGCTATTCATCCTAGTTGCCTTCGTCTCACTGTGCTGGGCGACTTTCTGTTCTCCCCTTCTTCCTCCAACTTATTCAATCCCAGATGGACCATCTTCTCACACGCCGTTCCTTTGTTAACAATAACCTTTGCTCTACTTCACTGCCACTGTCTGTTTTCACCTTCACTTAGGCCTTGGCTGACTACGCACAAAACATACTCGCGCGAGTCACGCTCACCTACAGTAATGCCACCTATAGCAAAGACACCTCATATTCAGCCCTCTCTTATCTTTAGTGCCTGGCAAACTCACCTTCACTGTGAGACTGCCAGCTAAGTGCCTTGGCATCTTTGATAGTCTAAACATTACAGTGCCTACTTCGGATTCCATTGCTACACACGACGCACCAACCTTTGGTCGTGGACCTGAGCAACGCTTTGCCCGCACTCTTCTTGTCCGCCCTGGCTACAGGATCACTCGCAAACAGCAATCGCCCTTTAGCTGTCATCGCAATTGCCCAGTAGTTGTTCGGCGCAAGAGACAAAGACCAACGAAGTCGCTGAGATTCGCGTGGTGCGTCGCTCCTTGCATTTTCATCTTCACTTTCTTGTTACTAACGTTTAACAACAGCACTTACCGTAGTTATAATGTCGGCATACCGTCCTTACAGTGTACCTGATGAGGACAACGAGAGCTGGAATGATGACGACAGTGATATCGAGCTCATCGACTATGGTACGTTGCCACCCACCTTTGCGATTTGGTTCCGTTGATTAACACTTCAGCTTCAGGCTCTGAATCCGACTGTGAGATAGTCGCGATCCATTCCCGTGAAGCGTCCGCTGCTTCATCAAGTACTACCTCAAATAACGGACAAGCCCAAGCGCACAACCCTCCGTCCAACGATACTATTGCTCTGCCGGATATCGCAATCCAACAGTACAAACTGAACACTGGCATTGTTATAAAACCTGGCGATACAGTAGAGCTGAAGGATCAATCAATGCAAGAACAGGAGGCTATGCACAGTGGCGATTTCCTTCGCATCAAAATTATCATTATGAACATGCAGACAGACCAAGTCCGTCTCCGAGGCTATCGACTGCGTCGAACTAAGTATCTTGGACAGCTATTTGACTGTAAGTGTGATTGGCAGAAGCTTAAGAACATGTACTAACCTTTGCACAGGGAGATTGAACGAGCTTGCGATGGTGCTGCGTCTTGACGAAAATGACAGCCGTTTGCCTCTTGTCGCTGGTATGGAAGATGTTGATACTAGAGAGGTCAAAGGGGTGCGCGAATGTGCACTTACTAACAAGCCGTACCCGTTTATGAGCTTTCGAAAGGATGGCCTTGCTGCATACCCTAAGTCCATGAACAACAACGAGATCAAGCGACAGATGTTCCACGGAGGTAGGCTCACTTGCCGTGTGGTCCACATACTCTACACCAGCGGCGTCAGGAACAAGCCATACGGTGGCGTTGTTCGTCACCTATACAGCCAAGAGGCAGATACAATTAAGCCGTTAGGCCACACGTTAGATCCCGGTATCTCTCGCACAACATCAATTCCCGTAGATGTGGGCGGAGAGCTATCAGCAAGCAAGCGCTACCGGTATGCCCGCGACAACTCTCCCGACTTTGAGATCCTCGAAAACAGTTCGACAAAGCGGAAGACTAAACATCTGCTAAATCAGGGTCGTCTGGTCTTTGGTGACGTATTCTGCGGAGCTGGAGGTGCATCTCAAGGTGCTGCCCAGGCGGGATACGATGTTCAATGGGGTCTCGACATGGATGAGCGCGCACTAAAGGCATATAGCCTGAACCACCCTAGCGCGTATGCATTGAAGATGGACGCCCATGACTTCCCGCCAAAAGGTATTAGCAAACAAAGCTGGAAAGTTGATGTCCTTCATCTCTCTCCCCCCTGTTGTTATTGGAGTCCTGCGCAGTAAGAAACCCTGTCTGCGATAATCCTAGCTACTAACATCTTTTAGTACCATTAACGGTCGTAATGACCAAGCCAACTACGAGGCCATTTACACTGTTGGACCTATCCTAAAGAAAGTGAAACCCCGTGTCGCGACGATTGAGCAGACGTTTGGCCTCGCTACTCACAAGGAACACAAGGGCAATTTCCTGATGTTGCTACGCGATATTGATAGAGCTGGCTATGACGTACGCTACAAGATACAGGACTTGAGCCACTACGGTCTTGTGCAGAGGCGGAAGCGTTTGCTAATTAGTGCTGCGAGGTTCGCTATCCAATTACTTACCTACGCTGTGCATACTAACAGACTTTAGACGCGGTACGCCCTTGCCTCCCTTTCCAAGGCCCACGCATGGCACCCTAGGAAGCGGTCTTAAGCCTTTCGTGCACCTAGATGAAGCTCTCACGCATATTACTCGCCAGGGTAGACGTGCTATAAACCAGAACGACCCTTACCACCAGCCAAAGCTTTACTCTGAGCCCAAGCCCGCCTACGACCCGCGTACGTTTCTCAAGGGATGTATCACTACTAGTGGTACACCTGCAGTCCATCCGTCAGGTACACGCGCATTCACTCCTCGGGAACTTTCACTATTCCAGAGTTTCCCATATATATACCATTTTACAGGAACCAAGCGCGAGGCGACGAAGCAGATTGGCAATGCCTTTCCTCCCGTGATGGCACAGGCCATGTATCAGACCATAGCTAAGACTCTCAAAGCCTTTGATGACGGCCTTATTGGGGCAGAAGATGATCTTTCAGATCTAGACGCTCTGCTGGAACAGAGGGATGAGAGCCGGTCGCAACAGCGACACAGGACTGAGAGCGTCTTTCCATCCATGAGCTTCGTTGATGGTGTGCTTAACGGCACCAACAACTCCGCCGATAGGAGCACAGCCTCAGGCAGCAGGGGCAAGAGGCGACGCCGCGAACCTAGTATTCCAGATCCAGACGACGGAGTTATCTACGTCCCTAGCGACAGCGAATGAAGGGTTGAGATTGCATCTAGAGAAGAAAGGAAGCCTCACTGGGAAGAATACACCCATGCCCTAACTTACCAAAGAGCGAAATATCCTCTCTCTTTATATTCGGAGAACGCGCTCGATTGTTTGAGCGGAAGGATGCAACTGAAACTTCATGTCCCGCGAATTTTATCCAGGTGGATATTGTGAAGAGACGCGTAGCCCTATGTCAGCGCTATCCGTTTCACACTCGCGTTACGAGAACAAGTCCGTGAACAACCTCCGGACAGAAGCGGCCTTATGCTTTGCCTTATCTAGTCACGTAGCAGAGCCGGATCCGACGTAGAATAATACAACATGCATCTACTTTCTTCCTTGTGTCTGTGCGTGACAATACATGTTACCTAAGATGTTTCGCTTTGGGGTTTGCTGTCTATAGGGCATGTGAGCATACTCGACTACAACCACGCGTCTCTCTAACTCTATGGCGACATGGCACACTATGAACGGACGTACAGTAGGATTATGTCTTGTGTTCGTAGAGGGTCTTTGCGGCGGACTTGAGCATGTAGGTATAGTTGTCCAAGAATACTAATCATTGCACCGCTCTACAGCGAAAGAGCGTGTAGCAGCCGATCAACCACATGACTCCCAACTTCCTATTGCAGGTGCCTAATCACCGTTCATTTCCAAAAGCTTAATCCCAACCCCCCGCCGCTAAAACCCAGGTTTTACACCCTGTCACGGTATCATCCTTTGCATACATGATTTCTCAAGAGAGCCAAAATCCGTGTAGAATCCGCGTAATGGCGCATACGCCTAGAACACCGACGTCCGCCCGCCTTGTGGTAAATATCGTACCATTTTGACCTCATAACGCTGAGGGTCTGGGAGCCGAAAAGTAAGTAAATTTTGAGTCGACAACTCTTGCCCCTTCCGCACAGCTGGGCTGACCGGCATCTTGCAGAAACGGCACACAAGCATTACCCATGCTGACTTCCCATAATCTTACATCCGGAAAAGGGATCCGATACCTTGCATCCGTCCACAAACAGATCTATTCTTCATTCATACCCACCGAGCAACATCATCTTTTCACATGCACATGATGAGGCGAAAAGAAAAGGAAAAAATAGAGCAGCGAATTAGAAGAGTTCGGCATGCCTTCCACATACAGATCGGACTCAGCATAGATGGCTGTCCGTCGGCGAAGTTGATAGATTTAGATTGCAAGAGATGCACGAAAATGCATGAGGAGCAATTTTCTCGGTTTTCATTTCCTTGAAGACGCCTCAAGATCGGACCGTTTGTGATTGTAAGCGCCCGCTCCGTCGCGAGAGCATGTGGGTTATGCAAGTTGAGAGTGCGGAGTTATATCCGGTTACACACCGCTGCCTTTGTATGGATCAAAGCGTTTTCTCTGAGGTTCGGTTTGCAGGAAACAGGGTCTGGTGTGCTACCCGGGTGTCTCGGAAGGTGTCGTTGGAATGGGCTGTGGGGTGTGAGGCGGAGCAGTAAGACTGCGCACAGAGGGGTTATCAACCATGTGCAGGATGCGTGGGAAGGATGTTCAGGATCCGGTTGTATAGTTTGGAGCGAACGCAAAGACAGCAGACCATGACACGAGGGTCCATCTTGGCTGGCTTACCACATGTCAGATTTGCTCCCATGGTTCATCGTATTCGGTTCTTTGTTCGACGCGGGATGTAGCGGCGATGGAGAGGGCCGGCAGGCGCGATCCGATGAGTAGCGGTAAAGGGAGACAGATCAAGACCCAAAGCCAGGTCAGACGACGTCTCGACAGTGCATGACATTGCACGAGTAAGGCAGAACGCCCTTTCCGGTTCAACGGAACTAGAGATTGTGTGGGACCGACCTGAGAGACTCCCTCGTTTATCATTCGCGTGGAAGTGTTCTTCCCGGCCCTCTAGTGCTGATCCTGCTAGCGTGCCATGTGCGTTCCCGTTCTCCTTCTCGTATCTTACATGCCGTGGCTTCGTAGTGCTGCCGAGTGTTTGAGCCTTGCACGGCGTGGCTGGTGCATAGCGCGCCAACGGATCGCTTCTGAGGTGTTGGCTCAGGAGCTAGAAGTACTGCCACGGCGGAAAATACCCGTAGTTGACACATTGGGCTGTAATCCAGGACTTGAGGCTGTTTTGGAGCATCTACAAGGGGTGGAGTCAACGTGGACAAACGGCGCTGTTTTTCGGGGTGTCGGAGTCTTCGGCCGACACGTCTTGAGGAGAGACAGAGAGAGAAAGAGAGATAGAGAGAGCAGGAACAATTAGAGTCTGCCCGACTAAGTAAAATCGCCCGGCTTCCCAGTCTTTCCTACGCCACAGAAACATGCCGATGGGGCAACAAGCCGGAAAAAAAAACAAAAAAATAGTAAATTTACATGTACTTTGAGAACTCCACTTTACACAGTGCCGTACTCTTGTTGTGTGGATCCCATCAACGCCCTTCATGAGACTTGTATCAAACGTGTATCGCTCACAGGCTCTGCCGTGCCCGCCCGTGGAAGCACTCTAGAACAAAACTTGGAAACCTAGCGCAGCCGACATGCGAGACTACGCTCTTGGGTTATCTGTTCTGAATCGGACAAACCTTTTCAATGTTTCTAGAAACGCGCCATAGACGCGCTACCGGGCTTTCTCCCTGACATGTCGGGGCGGTCGCATATGCCATACACCTAGCCAGCCGCTCGACATGCCCTCCGGAGCCTTGCCGAACCACCTGAGCACCTAGCATAGTTTCGTCACCTTTCTACACCGGTACATTGGGCGCAAGGATGTCTGCAGCCAAACGCCTCAGTGCTTCCACATGATCCCTGCGAACATCGATAATCTGCACGTCAATCGCGTCTTTAGACGGCAGAGCTACGAGTATTTGGAAGCGTGCATCGTGAGCGCACGGACGCTTTTCCTTGGTAAGGGTCCGCTAAGACTTTTGCTAGTGAAGGGGTTCCTGGCTATATGGCTTCCTAGAATGCTAGGTGGAGCGAGTCAAGTGTAACGAATTCATGGGCTTGCGACGGATGACGATTGTGAACGGGGTCACTTGATGCTATGGAACGAGAATAAAGACCAGGGGTCTGCGCACTGCTGTGGCTGTTGAAAGCTATTGAAAGCTGACCTTATAATCGTTTCTCACCAAGTCATCTCACAATTTATAGGGCTGGTCTTGCGAAAGGGGAGTTGAACCTCATTTCACGACACGACGTTCAGCCCATATCCTCTCAGCAACCAATCAGCCGAGTCAACTCGCTATAAGTCGACGAATAAACCCAATTGATTGAGAAGCCAATTATTCATCATGGCGAAGACAACACGTTCACCCTTCCTCGATATCCTCCCCCCAGAACTCCGTCTACATATCTACACACATCTTCTCGTTGCCCCCTCATCCATCAAAGGTCTCGTTGCCCGTCAAGGCGCCAAGTACGATCTCCATACCGCCATTCTCCGCACCAACAAGCAAATCCACCACGAAGCCCGCTCCGTATTTTTCGGCAAAAACACCTTCTACGTCACCTCCATACCGCCAAGCTCATCCAGCAGTAACCCCAACCAGCATGTCGTGGGGGAAGTAGTAGTAGAAGAAGAAGAAGAAGAGGAGGAAGAAGGCTCAGGAGCCTTTGAACCCCCACTCCAGCTCACCGACCTCCCCCTAGTCCGCCATCTTGAAGTCGATCTCCTCTACTACCCCAACTCCATGACAACAACACTAGACTCTCGCGACGGAGTCTGGAAACCCGTCTCTATCGGTGCCGGACGTTACACAACCAGCTTATCCTACCTACTTAGCACCGTCTGGCCGAGCCTGCTCAGCCTTACCCTCTGCGCAGACACACGCCGCTACATTGACTGCACCAGCAGCCAGAACTCGCATCGTGTGAGCACCAAGTCCGAAGCGGACATTGAGCGATTGCAAGTCCAGAAACTTCTCACTGGCTTCTACGTGGCGGATAGCAACTCCCTTTTCAAGAAAGCGATGAAGGATCTGCGCGTCAGGGATGTTGGCCTGCATTTCGATTTCCCGGAAAGCTACTTCGATTTCGTGGTCGATAGGAAGAGGCTTTGCGGACAGAGCTTGGTGGAGTTGGCAGGCCAGGTATTGGCGGCTAGGAGCGAGATTAGGTTCAAGGCTGCGATGCAGGACGCAGGTGTCGGGAATGAGGTTGCAGAAGAGGGGACGGTTAATTTGATTCCGTTTCCGTGCTGAGCATGTGCTGGTGAGGGTTTGAGAGAAGATAAGAGGATGGAAAAATGTTGTTCGTATAGAAGCGTTGGGCATGATACCATGAGTTGAGAACACGACGAGCATTAAAAGGGCGTTAATACATGCTTTGGGTTTAAAGTTCGATGTCCAGGGAAGTGCATTGGAGTGTTGGAAAGCATCGTATTTACATTTCTCTACAAGTATTCTTTCAAATAACGAGTAACCTGCGTACACAAAGGAGACTCCAAAATCGAAGCGCTGCCCTCTCGTTGCATAAATACCAGAATTAATCCATACCGCATTCTTCGTTATTGTCGTAAATCGTAAGATGTCATCTCGTACCGATACATGTATGCTGAAAAAGCAGTTAAGAGGAAAGATAGATGGAATGCAAAGGACAAGCAGGCAAAGGGGGAAATATAATAATACACGCGTAGGGATTCCTACATTGAACCGCCCTACTGACCGCGACTCTAATAATCCCTTCTTCGGTGTCGCCTCGTCTTGACAGGGCTACCATCACCCTCAGAGTCGCTGCTGAAGTAGTCGTAATCATCGTGACCATAGTCGTATCCATGGTCTGGACGGCGGTCGCGGTCGCGCCTATCGTCCCTCCGCGCGTCGCGATCGTCGTGACCGCGAGACTTGGAGCGGAAGCGGTCAATCACACTACGGCTTCTAGCCCGTAGGCCGGGACCTTTGCTGCGCTCGCGCTCATGCGTGCGAGTCCGGGATCGGGAGCGAGAGCGGGACGTAGAGCGGCGATCGCTTCGGCTCCTGTTGGTTGGGTTAGAACTGGAACTCGTCGGGTATGTGGGCAGTATCTACCTTGAGCGTGTCGCGATCTGCCTGGCACCCAACGCACCTGCAGCTGCTCCTGCAAGGGTAGTCAGCCTACTTTTACCCAACGACCTGCCCGCAAATCCTCCCGCCAACGCACCTCCCACCGATGCCGCCAAACTCTTTTCGCGCAGATCCATGCTATCGAATCTATCACGCACTTTAGTCATGCGCGAATCATCTCGACGGTGGTCTTTGCTAGAGCGGGACTGGTGGGATTGAGAGTCAACGGACCTAGCCCTGTGTCGATGTTCACGACGCGGCTTGGTACTCTCACGTCGAGAGCGAGGTTGAGATTCGTTGTATGCAATCATTGGCTGTTCAGCCGATGGGGGTATGTAGGTCGGGTAAGCTGCGCTGGGCCCAGGCGCGAAAGTAGGCTGAGAATTGGAACGCTGACGATTGAAGGGCGGCGGAGATGGTTGGTGGTAGCGAGCGCCAGTCGTAGGGAAGTCGGTGTGGTGATAGGGGTTCATAGGAGAATTCGATCCAACGGGCGGAGGCGGAATGGGCGCGTCTACCGCGGGTGATGGCGCGTAACCAGGACCAGGAGTATATCTAGAACTTCTAGGAGCATCGCGCTGGCCATAGTCTTGAGTGACACCACGTGGCTCTGCAGCTGCTGGCTTCGGAGTGTTAGTGAGTGGGCGCTGAAGCAAGGCCGCGAGAGGCGGCTCGTAAGACGGAGTGAAAGCAGCAGAAACGGGAGAACCGCGAGAAAGCGTGCGAAGCAAATGAGGTTGAAAGGAAAACGGGCTGGACGAAGTCGACGTTGTCCGGCTTCTCAACATAGGCGGACAGCTGTTCGCCGGTGTTGGATGCTCGGGCATTGTCGCAAGTGTCGCGCGTCGAAAAGATGAGAGATTATTTACCTGAGGAGAGTAGCCGTAGGCCGGAGTGGCCGATGGGCGATGATTCTGCACGGGGCTAGGAGCATACTCCTGCGGATTATACGGCTTATACTCGGACGTGGGCGGAGGAGGGAAGTAGGGCTGTCCCTGCTGTTGCTGAGCCATGTCTCTTGGATCGCTGTGCTGTCCGTCCAAGTCGCTGCTATGCCTCCCGTGCCTTCCCCGACTCTGACTTCTACTGGCAGTCGCTCCAGTACTCTTTGCACGTCGTCGCTCTCGTTTTCGTCGCTCTCGTTCGCGCTCGTAATCGGTATCGTCGGTGTAGTAGTCCGAGTATTCAGTCGGCGGACTGCGCTCTTGTCGTGGGCTGCGCTTACTAGATCTCTCTTCACTGCGGTGTCGTTCTCTTGCCTGTCTGTCGCTGCGATCTTTGCGGTTCTTCTTGATTTCCCTCTGTTCTGCTGCCGTGAAGTAGCCTCCGGGGATCTTTTCGAAGAACTTGTCGGGAATCTGCTCTGCGCCGTAGCTGATGGCCTTGAAGGCCAGAGCTGCCATCTTTCAATGAGGCGGCGAAATCCGGATGTCGAGGTGACGTAGGGCTGTCTTGCGAGCAGCGTTATGATTGGAGCGCAATCGACCGGTCCCAGCGAATCGACGAGGGAGCCTTGTTAGGGTGATAGTGTGCAGATAGGCTGGGTGGCAATGGAGCGAACGGCGCAGCGGGGGTTATAGTGTGTAAGCAAGATAGAGTGTACCTGGAGATGGGTGAGGTGTGTTGTCAGAGGACTTCTTCTGGAGAAAAAGCGTGGGGAAGTAGGCGCTGGATAAGATGCGCCGCGGCAGGTGAGTTTTGACGTACGGCGGCAAGAAGCAATTAGATTCGTCCAATTCGGCAGGTGCGTTTAAAAGACGACAATGTAGCTGATTCGACGCATAGTGCGACTCCGTGGTAGCCGCCTTGTCTGCATCGCGAAAATGACGTCACGGGTCATCGACGTGGCTCGTGCGCTGCTGCCATTGGAGTCGCAGCCGGGTGGGGATCAGCATCGTCGTGATGAACTAGTGCTACCATCCAAAAAGCATCTGCATCAACGGTCATCATCCACTCATCCATGTCCGACGCGAACACGGTAGGAACGCCTCTTTTGATTCATCGACGCAGTCTCTCAATACAGCCTGAGGCGACGCAACTGTCGCCCACTGTGCTCCAATCAGAGGTCATGTTCAATGGCATGCGACGCACGGTTGCCATTCCATATATGCTCCGCATGTGAGTCTACAAAGTTCTGGCTGGCAACGGGACCAAGCCTCTTCGGAGCACGCATTCCTCGTACCGCTTGCCTGAAACCGGGTCGCAACGCGATTCAACGCAGGGTACCTACGAGGCAATACCCGGGCGTCGCGGGCGCGGGGCCTATCGTGACATTGTTGTGCGTTGGCAAGGCTCGTCAGCTTCGTGGCCGCAACCACTCAGACGCTTGGGGCCATGTGCGATGACGCCATGTTCGAGCTTCTGTGCTCACCGCCATCATGACACGGGTCACAAAGCACGACTTTCTTTGTGCATTCGTATGACTTTCTTTGAGGAATGTGATTAGAAGCTGGGTGCCCAAGTGCGTAGGCATGGACCGGGTATCTTGTATATCCAACTAATCAGATACGGTGCTAACAGCGAAGAGAACGGCATCAACATCATCCAACCGTCATGAGCAGCTTTACACCACTTGGTCAGCAGCTACTGGTGCAGGGCTGCGTATTTCTCCAGCCGGTCTACCCGTGCTATCTGGGATCTCGACCATATCCTCAACCATTCCGAGGAATCTTTGTCTGTATTCATCGCTCGTGGTAGTGATGCTCATGGGGCCATGATCTTTTCCAAATTTCAGCGTATTGAAGAGCTTAACCAGTCCCGTCATCGTGTGCGCCTGGAGAGCGTCTTTAGACCAAAAGAAGTCGAGAACAATGGCTCGGTAAACCCACTTGCCGTCACGCGACACGACACCTGTGCGCCATGTAGATCCTCGACCGGGCGGCGGCGGCACATCACCCGAATTCAGGTCGGCAGGATAGCGGACGAGGAACAACGAATAATCGACTGCATTGTTGGCTTGTAGGATCTTCGAGTCCCGAGATAATTGTGCAATGAGCTCCTCCTTTTGATCGATAGTCACTCGAACCTTGTCCTCAAACTCATCAATGAGTCGCTCCTTGACACTTTCAGGTGCCAGTCGTCCATTAGCTACATCGCGTTCGGGGTAGAAGTAGTCGTTCGGCTTCAGGTCATATGTCTCCCAACGTTTTTGCTGGTCCTTGCTGCAACTCGACTTCCCGTAGAGGATATTCTCCATTATGATATGATGGCTCGGTGCGGCACCCAATGCAGCACCAATGGTGGCGGTAGGGCAATAGAGAAGATCTGTTATGCGGACCAGGAGCGAGTCTTCATTGAGCTCCATGTGCTCAACATAGGGCTCGAGAAGACGATCGCGGAAGAAGGATTGCTCGAACTGTCGTGGTAGTGACTTGATCAGGTACTTGGAATTAGGTGTTGTAAAGAACGTCTGCTGCGAGTTAGCTAGTTGATCTCGGGTATCATATTGAGCACGTACTGATCCAGAGTAGCCCAGGTCCCCTATGGGAATCAGGTCGGTCCGTTTGCTCTTACTAGGGCTCCGAAAGCTCTCA
The DNA here is from genome assembly GCA_002796735.1 of Alternaria brassicicola. Classification (NCBI taxonomy): domain Eukaryota; kingdom Fungi; phylum Ascomycota; class Dothideomycetes; order Pleosporales; family Pleosporaceae; genus Alternaria; species Alternaria brassicicola. Next base: position 448,072 of record PHFN01000029.1, read on the forward strand.
GTATATCCTTCTTCTTCAATCTCCCAGGTCTCATTTCTCAGCTTCTTGAACAGAGACGCGCGATAACGAGCTAGAGTGAGACTGAAAAGGGCGAAAAAGGCATAGATGCGCGCAAATAGGCCCAGGTGCGCGCTCTCATCTTTCCGGGGCGAGTCAGATCTGAAGATGGCGCGTAGGATAGACGCGCTGATGAGGCGGTCTCGGCGTCCCATTTTGAACTTTCGGGGCAACGCAGTTGCTCGTTGGAGTACAAAGGAGATCTGCATTGTGAACGCGTGAAGTTGCTACATTATCGCGAACCGTTGGTCATCAGCCTGACGTCACCGCGCTAACGATAGACGTTCATGCCCAGACGTGTTACCTGCTCGGGCATGTCTTCACCCGTGCACCAAACTTCATCAACGCGGACGTTTAGCATCTCACACGAAGAATCGGATTTCCCGCCATGTGGGTAAGCCATCTGGATGATCGGCGAGATCTGACCGGGCGGCTGGTGGGCTTCTCGCTCGCTGCAGCTAAGAGTTAGTATACAGGACAGCCGCCACAACGATGCCACAAGTTATTCTTATGCTTCCGAAATCACTTTTGCTGGTACGCTCTGAAATTTCTAATTTGAACAAGGGAAACTCGACGCGTACTATATGTAACATGTAGTTGCAGTCGGTACACTCGACAAGACTGAGTTTGCATCTTTGGACCGTTATATTGCAACCTTGCTAGAAGCACTACGAGAAGGAGATCATCCTTGTACCAAACTTTCCAATTATCCTGATACGCAACAGGGCGTCACTAGTCGTACCTCGGCATATCCCTGTGTTTGGCCTGCAACGGTCGGGGAAGCTGCTGGCAACGATCGTGGTGTGTCGACTTTGAACAATATCAACGAGTCTAGATCTTACGCTTGTTCGCGATACAAACTCCGCTCAATGCCTTCCATCTCGGCCGTGTCGTTTACTTGGCATCATGAATGCATCTCGGAACCAGAGTCTCGACCGTGGACTCAGATAATTTTGGACGAGTGAATTATATATTACTCCTCGGAGTTGCGAGCCCACGGATCTCCCGCTCGGTACGTCTTCCGCCGTTTCACCCTCCTTCCGTAAGCAATCACACTTAGTGTGCCGCTACAGCGCTACAACAGCAAAAGGTGGTCTGGTGGGCTTTGGGTTATTGCGATCACAAGATAGGAGTTGAATTGGAATTCAGCGTTGGATTTGAAGACTTGCGGTCAAGCCTTGGTCGCTGTGTAATAGTTACACTAAGCTAACGACTGTGTAGCCCCAGTTGAGAAGGATTCATCGTAGGCTTTAACATGGTACAACCCGACCATGTATGCATCTAGGCATACTCATCTAACAGACTAGACCTTTAGGCTCAGGTAGTTCTTGCTCCGGCAGTCAGTTTGACGGCTAGAATCCCACCTCATTTCGCCTCTGCAGTCTGCTTCACAGTTTGAAAGTTCGCCCAGACGCTTCTGCATGCCCTTTTAGAGGTTTCCAACATCTCCGTTGGCAAACTAATGGACAAAGTCTGCGTATCACAGCTGCGGGGCCTCGTCTCCTATGAGTATTGCCCTGCTCGGAAGACTACACCCCACATATAAAGCGCGAGGCTCTTCCTTTGGTCTGACAGCATACTCGCACCACCCTAAATCTATAGCATCCTCTGTCACACCGGACCAATAGCAGGCATATTGGTGTGTTTACAGTACCGGTCTTTCATCTTTTTGCCCCTCTGTTCCATTCATCGCATTCACCCCACAATCCATACAATGGCAAGCGCAGACGTTCAGCAACCACCTACACAGGAAGCCGCACCCGCGCTACCTGACTACCTGACAAACCCTGATGCTGTCCTGGGAGACAAAGATGCCAAGTGGCGATACGGCAGAGCACCCGATTACTCAAAAACAAGAAAGGTGTTTGCAGAGAGTAAGTTACTGCCTACGGTAGCGAAGCTTCATGCCAGACGTAGTGCAGGTTACTAAACGTGCACAGCAAAGCAAATGACGCACAAAGCCGGATCTCTTCCGGAGCTCGTACAAAACCTCGTCAAGAACTGGGAAGTCGAAGCGTCCTTCAAGCCCAGCATTGATGATTGGCGTACCATTGATCAGGAGAACTACTCATTTGCCATCAATGGTGGTAAGCCTGAGGGTGCAGAGGCCATGCTCAAGGTCGGCACATACAATGCTATCATTGCGCCGAACGAATACTACTCGCCCGACTACTCCGACTTTGCCTCATCACACAAGACTTTTAAGCGCATGATGCCTACGTTTGCATGGGAGGTACTAGAAGTGTACAGCGGCCCACCAACAGTCAGCTTTCGCTGGCGACACTGGGGCCAAATGAAGAACGATTATGTTGGCTTCAACAACAAGGGCGAGAAGGTTACAGCCAAAGCACATGGAGGTTCCATTGACATTCAGGGTGCTACTGTCGCCACAGTCAACGAGAAGGTACAGCTCCAGGCTGTTCGCACTTGGTTTGACCCCATGGACATGTTTAGGCAAATTGCACCGGACGGCGTAGTGAAGAAGGAAGAGAAGGCCAAGAACATGTCACCAGCAGAAGCTCTGGACGAAGCTCAAGCTGGTGTCAAGGCGCCTGAAGAGCAGGAGCTGCCCGACGAATTCATTCAGACTCAAGAGGAAGTCGAGCAGACCATTGCCGCTCTGGATAAGATGACGACCGAAGAAGAGGTGTCAGGCTTGCAGAGCCTACCGGCTGATCACCCTGAAATAGCAACGTCTCCCAACACTGAGGCTGGTTGTCCTTTTATGCCTGGAGGTTTCCGCTGAGATACAAGCCAGTATGGAGCTAACGCGACAGGGTATTTATAGCCGTTTCAATCCATAGAGTTGAGTGCATGATTAATGGGCGTAGGGAATGCTAAGAGAATTCATATTTAGGCCTTATTGGCAGAGTTGGTATTGGCACAGTTGGTTTATCCTTCCCGTTTTGCACCTTCTTTACGTCAGTCTTCGTCTTTGTGCACTGGAGTAGAAGCCGCTCGACTCCATCTGTCCCAGTGGTGAAAATCGCATTGGAATACCACCTGCCAATCGACCGCTTCTCTTGTCGCTTCCGCGACTATTGATCATGATGGTGGTCGCATTAGCGGTGGTTGTTGTATTCTTGAGCTTGGTCCTGGCATGCGATGGCGTCTTCAATAGAAACTCGTCGCCTTTTCCCTCGACGTGATAGATTAGAAGTGTCGCCACGCAGCTGCTTAGACAACACAAGGGCAATGGGAAGAGTAGGTCCGCTCGGCTCGTTGAAGCACCAATGGAGATTGGAGACACGGCGCTTGAGAAGACAGGCAAAGGCAGAGTACAGGGAGGTGAGAGAATGGGAAGGGAAAGCCGCTTAAACCGACCGACTCGGAGATGGCTAAGCTGTGAGAACAGAAAGGACGACTCAAGCAGGCGTGCACAGAGGAAGGAGGGGGGGGGGGAAGCGACTATCGGAGAGTACAAGACGAGAAAGAACAAGCAGTCAAGTGCAGGCGCAAGTAAAGGTACATGGCCGCTGATTGATTTGTTAACCTCCTCTATGAGCATAGCCTGCATGAACGCATCCGTCATCCCATCGAGAGGATGCATTCGCTTACTCCGGTATTTCAGTCCCGGTGTGTGTGTGTGTGTGTGAAGATTTGGATAGCTGATATTGGACCACAGCCTTTGCCGGCCATGGTTGCCTGCCCAACCAACTTGGGCTGGCGTGATTTTAGGATGACCTACTGTAGGCAACAGTGACTCATACCTTTTCTACTTGATCATCAACACGACATGTGGTCATGGTTTGATGCTAGCACAGGGCTACGCGCCAGGCTACTTGACGCGACTGGTGAAGACACGGTGTCAGGTGCCTTACAGCTTCTACGAGAAACCTTGCAAGTTGGTCACACAGGACTGCGCAAATTCGATCCGTCGAGTGAGACGCTGTGTTGCATGTGTGCCACGCTAGAAGGCATGTCTCTTCTGCCTGGGACGGAGATGGGTGAAGTCGCTCTCGTTGGTGTGTCGAGGTGACTCAGCCCGCACACCAAGGCCTCGTCTTGCCGGACCAACTTGGCATGCGATTTGGTGCGAAGCAGAGGGGGGAGGGGGGCAAAACGGATGAGTCGTCGGCAGTCGGTCGCTTGGCACTTCTGGAAGGGGCGACGACGAACAAGCAGCTGCAAACTCTGCTGAGAGCGTGCGGCGTGGGAGGCGTGAACCATGGCCATCGCTTGCTCTGCTGGAGAGATTGGAAGAGTGGCCGGTCGGCTGCAGAGAGCCGAGGGCCATGCGCCAGGTGCACGCATTTGGAATCGCTTTGGGGAAGAGGTCCGGCGTCATCAGCCACTGCGGTGTGCCATGGTGGAGCAGTCCATGGCACGGCACCAGCAAAGGCGGCGATGTGTTGGCAGCAGTCCATTGCTGCTTTGCGCCGTCTGCGTCATCACCATGGGCCTGTGTGCCATGAGCAATTGCAGTGAGGCATTTACGGCCATGTTTGCATCACGACATGCGCAATGGCATGAGCTGCAAATGAAGGCGTCGCTTGCTGAGCAGCTGAGATTACGAGCGTCGCCGCGGCCGTCGAGGGGATCGGCCGCAAATATAGCTAGGAAAAGCATGGTGAAGCAGCAAAATGGCCTTTGTCGGGATGGCGTCGATGGCGCATCCAATGACACATGGGGCAATGTCAAGACGCGTCCTTGGCTCCCAGACGGTCGGTCCCTTCATCTCAACATAGCTGAACGGGGTCGTGAGGGGGTGGGTGTGCGCGTGTGTGTGTGTGTGTAGCAGACAGTCTGGGACTCTGGCGCTACCATGGCACGGAGCGTTGGATAGCAAACGCGCCTACTATTAGTGTCGAGGAAAAGGAGACGCCGTGTGTCGCAGCAGCTGGTCGCGTCGCAATCAGCGTGAACAGCCTCGTTGCGCGCGCAGGGAACGGGCGGGTTACAGAGGGCGATTTGCCGCTGCTGCGCCAGGCATGGCGACAGGCCGTGTTGGCATGCCTGTCGCCTGGGAGCCATGCGTGGTGCTGGAGCGTCTCGTCTCACTGCGGTTCAGACGGTTGTAGCAACGTCTTTGTTCTCACAAGCAGTGCATGGGCAACACAGTGCAGTGGGGAGGGCGTGGCGACATCGCTGCCCAAGCGACTGCAGCTGCAAATCAAGCACTGCCAGTCCGCCTGCGATGGCAAATAAGAGTCAAAAAATAAAAAGCGCGTGCGATGAGTCTTCCAAGGTTGGGTTGTGTGGCAAACAGGCAAGCTGGCCATAGCGCCCGGATGCGATGACTGGACTGGGGGCGCTGTAGGTTACGGGGTTTCCTATTAGTATCGCCAGCGCCGCCCAGCCCGTCCACCCTCATCCAGACAGCAGCAATGGACTTCACGAACATCTACAGCGCCCCCTGCGGCCTAATCTAGGACGCCAACCGCTTCCCGTGTTGTTCTGTTCTCTGTCGCCTACCCAACCACCTACCCAAACTGCAAACCGTTCCATCTTTTGTCCAGGTAGCAGCCGAACGCATCGACCTTGGTCGCCGCCACCCTGCCGCCTACCGCATAGACTCATCTCGCGCCTCCAGTCCTGCCCGAGACGAGAGAGAGCCTGTCCTTTTATACCTCCTTCTCCCGTACCTGCGTTGCGACCAGCGCCCCTCTGTCCGCGCCTTCCCACCTCTACCGACTCCCCGACCGACTCCCCGACCGCCACTTCCTCACACGTCAGACCTACACCTCCCAACTGCAAACTGCCCTTGTGTACACCAGTATTCTATAATAGTAAACCAACAAACACCCCACCACGCTCCCACCACCAACACACCAAATCGCTCAGCTTGGTGATCCTTGCCCAAAAGGCAGTCACCGCCCTCCAACACTTCCCGCATCGCCATCCATCCACACAATGTGCCATTCGGCCAACACTACTCCAGTCACTCGTCCCTCAGAATTCACCACTATTTCCAGAAACAAGGCCTTCGTCCGAGGCCTCGCTTGCTAAGACCCCTCCCCGCATTTCCTCCGACATCCAGTTCTTGCGACAGCGCCCGCTGTTCAATAGCTGCAATATCAGAGTGCTTCGCGGACGGTCTCCCACAACGGTCTTGTTTCGGTGATTCTGCAGTTGGCAGTGACTGGAGCCCGCTCTAGTCCGCACCTGGCAGCTTTTCGACCACTTGACACTGCTCGAATCCTACTTCCACCTGCGACTCGTCAAACCCTCCGACCTCCTACGTATACGACTCCGCCTTGGAAAACTACACTCTTCCAGGACACAACGACGACATCAGCGTCTCGAAATATACGTCAGAGGTCACAGGCTTGCCCTCTACGGTTTGTCCCATCGGTTAAGTTCTCGGTCACCCCACGACCACCCGATCACGCCTTGCGCCACCTCTCCAGGTCTACCTAACGGTCAGCACTTCGAGACGTAACGACAAAGCCTAGTCACCCATCTCCGCTCACTTCTTATTGTCTCCCTTTTCTTACCAGGCCCCGTCCTGTATACCCCTCCTTGAACATGAGTCTCGCTATTCCCCTCCCTAGCCACGGCTACATGGCCGAGACCCACCCCTATGCCGCCCCTCTTTCTTCTTCCGCCTCCTCTTCTACCTCGTCAGTATTCTCAGACGCTGCGTCACAAGCGTCCAGCACAAGCTCTACATCGTCTCACTCAAACTGGGACTCGGAAGAATGGAGCCGCAACCAGGTTGCACCGCCGACTGCTGTCGACCCTGCAAGCTTGTCAGCTTTCCATCCCATGAGCCGAGTTAGCACATATCCTCAGTATCAGTCTGCGGCATACCGGGAGCCTGCACAGGAAAGGTTACCTTCTCTGCGCACCGAGCTTTTGGCACCACTGGAGCAGCGACAGAATCCTCGTCGGTCCTCGGCAACTGTCAACCAAAAGGCTCCACCCCAATTGGTACGACAGGCCGACCGAAAGGTCAACTTTGTCGATTGCCTTGTCGGTTAGTACACGCTTTACCCCGGACCATGGTTACCCCCCATCGCTGATTCATCCTTTTTCAAGATTCTGCCACTCAGATGGTCGAGGCTATCTGGCAACTTTCCGAGCCCAAGAGCCGCTGTGAGAATGCTTCTGGACGCGGAGTACTTCCTCTCCGCATGTTCATCCAGGAGACACTTCGTCGCTCTCGCACGAGCTACTCTACGCTGCAAGTTGCCTTGTACTATTTGATCCTGATCAAGCCTCATCTGCCCAAGCACGACTTCACCATGTCTCAACCTGAAGATGCATCTCTTCGTGCGCTGCAGTGTGGTCGTCGCATGTTCCTCGCTGCGCTTGTTCTCGCGTCAAAGTACCTGCAGGACCGCAACTACTCGGCTCGCGCATGGAGTAAGATATCGGGCCTCAAGGTTTGTGAGATCAACACCAACGAGATGGCTTTCCTCGAGGCTGTCAACTGGAAACTCCATATTGTTGACTCGGTGTGGGAGAAGTGGCAAGAGGTTGTTTTGAGGCATACTCCTACACTCCCACCACCATCGCCTGGCGCTCCCATTCCCAACACCTGGAAAGACGTCATCCCCATGTTGACGCCTGAGTTGGATATCGTTCAGGTGACTCGCAAGGCACCCAACACGCCCGTGCGTCCTCTTGCGAGACCACAACTGAACCCATCGCCCTACCGCACTCCGTCGCTTGATGGCTATGGATCTCAGGAGAGCACACCAACTCCATCTCGCTACCAAGTGCCTCGCTTCTTGGAGCCGAAACCCGATCTTCCTCACACTCCATCACTACCGTCTCTGGCTCGCTTGGGTCCTTTGCCGACACCATCTTTGACGCCGCAATCCATAACCAGTAACACTCCTGCAGCGAGTGCCATGGCCTTTGGATCGTCGCGACGCCCATCGATGTGCTCGGCAATGCAACAGGCACAGTGCTCGTCACTGGCACGCACTTGTGTTGACCAGTTTAACCCAAGCACCAGGAACGGACTGGAAGCATACCACTTCCCAAGCCGACGACCCTCCTTGGCTCCATCCAACTCATCTCTGTCATCTTCTCCAGAGTCAATGGTTTCGGACAACTCACGCACTTCTCGTGCTTCCTCAATCTCGTCGGTCTCGTCTGCAGGCTGGGCGCCAACCCAAAATCAAGCCAACTTGGCTCGATTGGCGACCTGCCGCAGCGCGAGACTGCCGTACCCAGTGTTGAGCAAGTGCAAGGAGCAGTATGAGTATGCTCCAAGTGAGCCCATGTCCTCACCCGATCTCGACAGCTTCCACATTGATGATTCGGATTCTTCGCCGGGCAAGGTCAAGAGCCCTGCGTTTGTCGCTCCTGCGAGCCGCAAGCGTGGAAGGTCCTCGGTCGACCTCCAGCAGAACGTGCGCCACTTGCTTCACAGCACTCGCTCCGCATTCGACCTTCGTGGTCAGAAGCCTGTGCTTCCTGATAGATCAGTGTCGCACTCATTCGCCTTCTCATCGCGCAGTGAACCCAAAGGGCTGCAGTCCCCCAAGAACACTGTTCCGTACTGCTCGCGTCTTCCTATCCAGAAAGACTTTGGCAAGAAAAGGTCGTGCTGCAGTACCCAGGTTGCACAAGCCTTCCGCCCACAAGGCCCTGGCATGTGGGCCGGCATCCTCTAAATATGACGATGTCGTCTACACAAGGTTGAAAGCCCAAACAAGGCTAAAGAACAAAGAAAGAGGAGAAAGTATCAACGCATTTATTCACTGTTCTTATTTTACACACCCACACACTCTACACACCCGTGTATATTTCCCTTGTCCACCTCCGAATCAGCCATGTGTGTATTCTCCTTTTGGGCGTCTCACAGATCTCATTTGCTACTTCAGCTCCGGTATTACCTATTTGGATTACTTTTGGCGTTTCAACTTCACTACCAACTTGGCGTTATGTCTATTCACGGAAAGCTCGATCTGGAGCGAAAGGTGGGGGAAATACCCTGATTGCAGTCGGATGCATTAGCATGGGTTCAACGGGATACGGCGTAGTTTGTGTTCGCACGCACATGCGCCCCTTTGGTTGGGTTGGATGTACGTTTACGCTGCGGTGTGGTAAGGCTTATATCCAGTGAGTAGTAAGCAGATGGTTGATGATTCCAAAACCTCGCTTGCTTTGTGTATACGTGGCGGTGATGTCACTCTTCCCCCCAAATCTTCCTTGTATCATTAACATGCACCTTCTCCCCCTCCCCAACCCTCCCCATTGCCCTAGCGACCGTAACGCTCTCTCTCAACGCCCTTCCCACGATCCCCCTAACTCCACCTTCCTCCAAAATCATCACCCCCGCAATCGTACATCCCTCAGGACTCGTCCCCATGTCTCTCAGTTCCCCCGGCTGTATCCCACTCTGAAGCATCTCTGCACTCCCCTTCATACTCTGGTAGATTTGTTCTTGAGCAATCTTCCGAGGCAGACCTATGGCAACAGCAGCATCGACGAGGCTGTCGACTATGATGGCCCAGAACGCGGGTGTGGAGCCGCTGACGGCTGTGGTAGCGGGCATGAGGCTTGGTGGGATCGGGAGAGGCTTGCCGATCTGAGAGAATATGGCTGTTGCCATTTCGGAAAAGCGAGGCGGGAAGTTTGGGGAAGGGTGGTCTTCGATGGCGGTCAAGGATTGCGAGACGAGTGCTGCTACGTTGGGAAGGGTACGAAGGACCCATGGTCTCGGCAGAAGGGGGGAACCTGTCTTGCCATCATATTGGTCTGTTTCAGCGCCGACGAGCGACTCTAGGGCGGAGCGTGACCAGCCTGCAACGATGCTTATCAAGAGTTTTCCTTGTAATACCTCTTTGATGCCGTCCTCTTTCAATGTCGTTTCGACTTGGGAGGGGTCGACGCCAAGGATTACGACGTCTGCGTCTTTGATGGCGGTTACGTTGTGGCCTCTCAAGACGTTGACATTCTTGTGTTGGGAGAAGGCATCTGAGAGCCGTTTGACTGAAGGTACGCTATGGACACAAGCGATGAATTGGGTGATGCCGCATAGAGAGTCGGGAGGGGCGTTGACGAGACTTTGTAGGATGGATGTACCAAGATTGCCTGTCAAAGACTAAAGTTTAGGGGCTCTCTTCAAGGCTTCTTGCCATTCTGGATGCGAGTGTCTTACCACATCCTAGCATACAGAGAGTTGGATCTGGCATGGTTCCAAGGCTGTTTGCGAGCGACTTCGGTGTCTGCTTCTTGGGAAAAGGGGTTTTGTTGCAACGGAACCCAGCAATCACCTCTCTTGCGACAAGAACACGTGTACAGGAGAATTTAGAACCACCAGGCTTTGCGTAGATGTCTCAACCTTACTTTTACGCGTTGAACTTGATGGATATGTGTGGTGGTTCTCGGGAAGGGAGACCGGCCCCCGCTTTTCTTTACGCGACTATCCGCGGGGAAAGCGATTACGGAGACCCACCTGTGCGCTTACTCCCTTTTGCACTCAAACGCGATCACGACGAAACCACCACCACCAACTCGCCGATAGTAGCCGCTAGATACACAAGGGGAAAGCTGTTATGCCTGAGTGTTAGAAGGACGACACCCCAAGCACAACTGGTGGGAGATGCGCCTCTTACGACGGTGCATTGATCAAAACAGTCTACTTCATCCGGCTCCATTACCATCCACTGCAACCTCATCGTCCTACTCTAGTCACGCCCAGAAGAACCTCCTTCTAATCTCCCTCTTCAGCGCTGCAAACTCATCCTTGGTCCTCAACACAGCATCGCGATTCTCCACTGCTCTCCGAAGCAAATATCCCACGCACTCGCCCATACTACCACAAGTCGTACACTTGAACACCTCCGGCGCTTTACCGCCCTCTCCTTTCTCAGCCAACAAGGAAAAGCTGACCTCATCCGACATGCCGTGTAGTTGTCCGTACGCGACAGGCACGGTAGGCAGGCCAGCTTCCAAACGCTGGCGGTGGAGTCTATGGGCTGACAGTACGCTTTCGCGATTGTGAGATGCGAGGAAAAGGTGTACAGAGGGAAACGGCCGTGATGGAGATCTGGAAGCGCCAAATTCACCAATCTGCTGGCGAAGTGCACCTTGTGCTATGGTGTTGTAGGCATTGTCCGTATCTGCTTTGGTGTCATGGATCGAGGAACGATGGTCGGTCAGAATGTATGCACCTCTCACGAGTTTGAGGCCAAGCGTGAAGCCGTCTCTTTCCGCTTCAGCCATGTGGTGCGCAAGTACGTCTGGGGTGTCTTTGAGGTAAGCTTGGTAGGTGTTGTAGATGACGGCTTTGCCATTGCGATTGAACTTTCGCATTAGCTCGAGGCTTGTACGAGCTATACCTTTTTGCCAATGCTGAGACTCTGCGTCGACAATAATTTGGACATTGCGCGCTTTGCACTTTGTTGCAATTTCGTCTAGAGCGTCGAGCATTTGTTGGGGCGGCAGTTCGCCTTTGCTGAATGCTGCTGAGACTGCCGGGCCGCCTCCTGTTGTTCTACAACCATGTTAGGAACAAAACCTCTTCTTCTTTGGAGTTTTTTTCTCCTTATCGTCACACCTACTTCAAAGCTAAGATATCTCCCTTTGAGATGAGATCGAGGGTCCTCAACGTGCCTGCTCTCCACGCCTCGATATCTGTATCGTGTGCGACAACAGCCTTCTCATCAACAAACTTGCCCGAGGCATCATGGTTTGCAGATTCGTTCTTGTGATGGAATACCATTTCCTTTGCATATGTTAATATCACCCCTTTGAACCCTAGGTCTTTCAGCTGCTTTACACAGGCTCGCGTCTCTTGTTCGGTTTCACCCGCGCAAAACTGATTGTATAGCGTTCTCTTCAACACAGCTTTCAACACGGGGTTCCGGTCCACATTGAAGAGGAAGCTTCGATTTGTTTTGGCGAAGAACGAGAGGAGACGGAGTGATGGTATCAAGAGGAGCTTGTTAGATGATACCGTGGCGATGAAGAATGAGCGCAGCAACATGTGCGTTGGCATCGCTGATAGCGGATATTGCGCAAGCGATTGGTTTGGCGTCTGTGTAGTTTGTGTTTTGATCCGGGCAAGTGCGGTTGTAGAGCTGAGCCGGATCTCGAATGTATTGAAGCCATTGACGAGGCCTTTTCTACTGGCTACGCAACGCAGCGTTGACCTAGTTAGCCATTTCTGGAGCATCATGGCTTCGATGTGCAATGACGAAACGAGAGAGAGAGAGAGAGGGAGTCGAGCAAAGACGGAAGGGTGCTACAAGATACTCATCTGAAGATAAGTGTAGGGCATCTCTTTAATCCCGGCTCTTCACTACATACCCCTATCTCATTCTATCCATGTATCATCTAGTGCACGACCCCGCTCGATATCTCGAACGTGGGGCTTCGTTGTGCCCGTTGACCGGACGTGCAGCCGGACCGCGTGGGAAATCCTGATACGGTTGGTACTACTACTAGCAGAATGCAAGAGGCGAAGTGATAAGCATTCCAAGGCCAATGGTAAGAACCCGCGAACGCGAGATCCTTCTGCAAGTTGGCTAATGCGGGGTTGATTGATGATGCGGCTTGGATCGGGTTATGCGGATGACGATATCGGCCTTATAGCGGACCTGATCTATACGCATGGTACTCTTGAACAGTGGGTGTGATTGGAAGGTCACTGACGGCTTGTTCAAGATAGTATACGCAGTACAGGTCATGTAGTATCGCAAGGCCTCAACATCCGAGTGTGTTTCTGTCAGGTTGGTCTGCGTGTCGAGATCACCAAGAAGTTTCTCAAACATGGTATTAGGAAAAACGCGTTTAGATTACTTCCTTTACGAATACTGCAAATTCTATCTCAACTAGGGAGAGTTACTACCTCATACCTTTTCAGGGAAGCAACCCTCGGCCCAGTATTCATCACCATGCCAACTCCAAAAGCCGGAATGATCGTGGCACGTCTTATCGCCATCATGAATAATACGACCCTTTCCATTATATGTATTCGCTCTGTGTTTTCGCCTTCTGGGTTGGTGTAGAGATCCAAGCCCAGCACATGTACATGCGTTGCCACCACCTGGAAGAGAACTGGCTCAAAGATTTGTGTTGCCGCCTTTTAAGCCGGAGGATCTGAAATGAGAGTATTTGTTACTGATACAGTCGAACTTAGCATTGGTGGTAGATTGATAGATCCGAATATGATAATGGCATCGCGGAAGAGGAAGGCTGAGGCGACGGTTGACAAAGACTCAGTTGCTCGTGCTAGGGGAGTAGACTGTATCGGAGGAGGCATTGATCTCGTCGTTTCTGCAATATTGATGAAGCCCACTTGCTCTCGGAATCCGCCACATGTTTGGATGTACGACCAGGGAGCAGGCATCCAAATCGTTCGCGCTTCGTTTGAGTATCAGTGTCAGAATTTTTCGGCAACCTTTCGCCTGTGTCTTCCAGCATCGTTTTCGAAGGATTAATTGACAGATTGGCAGCAGACGTGAAGGGTATTACCCAGGGTAACCCGCACGAGGACCTTGCGGCCTCCAGGGGTCCAGTAATCCACCGCCGGTCGTTTGAAAAAGTTAAGGCTGTCATGGACGAAAGCAAACAAGATTCTTCGCTCAAGCTCCCCATCGACGGTACCTATGATGACTCCAAAGGCTTTTACATCAAGCCAACCGTCTACCTCGCAGACCAGACCGCAAGTAGTACAAACGATGAGGCTGGCTCTTCAAATTCCATGTTTCGCTTCGTTCTTTCACGTCGAATCAAAGAAGAGTTCTTTTCTGTTGTCGATTACTGGTGTCCTTCGAACAATTGATTTACGTGTCGTTGAAATCAGACACTGCAACACGTGTTTGCGGGCGGAGGCCACCCACTGTCCAGAATCATCGTTTTGCTCGGCATTTCCGGATTACGAAGATGGGTAAAGATGCGCAAGCTCACTTTGCAGGACAAGCTCTTGGTGTAAAGAATCCAAGCAGATTCAGTGAATGCTCAGTCGTGCAGTGATGCTGTGACGCATCCGCTTTGATGGCGTCTATCCAGCCTCATGACGCCGATAGACAAGTAGTGACTAAGCAGACCCACTTTGCATCTCCACGTCTCGATCAGAACTGCCCAGGCGCCAGTACCTAGGTAACTTCCAAACCTGATGCTCTTTTCATCATGGTGTCGAGGTCTCCCGAACGACTGACAGCCGCTTGTTCAATCTGATCATCTGGGCAGATACGTGACTACGCATCAAGCGCCGAGAGACCTTGGGATCCAGCCAGGCGACTGCGTGCTTCGACCGCCATCTCGAGAGGACCGTTTCGTCATGTGCATCTGAGCATACTGGTCCACGTTGGTACATTGAGAGCCAACGTTTCCTTCTACCAGTTACCACGGAGCTATTATCAGCATCTGTGCTAGCTACAAAGTCTCCGAGTAGGGGAGTACAAACTTCTTTGGACCATGTATAGAAGCTTCGTCGAAGGCAGACGCGTCTCGTCGCACTTGCCTCTGTGATGAGATGCTCTTCTCCTCCGTTTTGTAGGAATCGCAATACATGCATTAGTACTCATGTCCTACGTTTGGAGCATGAGAGATTAGTCGGCTAGTTTGGGTGTGCCTCGCAAGTAATAGACAGAGGATGAGGCGCACCGGGAAAGAAGCACAGGCCGCCTAGACCCTGGACACGCCTGTCATGACGGCGCAGCTGCCAGTCGAGGTCCGCCATCTTTACCAACCCTCAACTCGAGTCTGCTGTCGTTGTTTTCGTCTCGGGGGCCAATTTCTAGCAGTCGCCATGCCGATTGACCACTGTACCCGATGAGCTGCTTACGAACCCCCAGCCCGCACCGCTCAGCCTTGCTACCATGTCCGCGTCGAACATCCGGGTATTCGTGCAATGGAAGGACTCTACTGTGTTCGCCGGTGAAGATATAGAATGCACAATTACATTCAAGAATGTAGCACCGCCTGAAGGACGCGATCGCTCCCCACTTCGGAGGCAGAATGGCTCCGCGACGGGCGGGGAGCGACAGCGCAAACTACCGCCGGTTCACTCATCGACAAGACCGTCCGTATCCCGCAATTCGTCCTTTGCCTCTCAGCTACCGCCCTCCCATCTTCGTGAACACCGCCCTGCGCTATCATTACACACGCCCTCAACCGCTGGGGGACGCCGGTCGCCTGTTCCGCCGAACGTCATACATGGGAACACCACGGGAACGCCGAAACATGGAAGATCCGTGTCCATTGTGTCTCTGGGGACAGACGCTGGAACCGAAGTCAGCCATGAGAGGGGCATACCAATTAGACGTCCAGCAAGAGGGCATGGAAGATCTGCAAGTCTGCAGGTCGTGCCCGGCAGGCCAAACTCGTATCCAAGTACGAAGGACACCCGCCACATACGTCTCTGGCTGACATGGTAGCAGTTGCCTCACCAGGCCATCGATCAGCCACACATCCCTCTCCACTATCCGGCGAGGCGTCGTCTCCGACAGTCCGCAACCCTAACGAGTTTGCCTTTCCTGCGCGTCAGAACAGGAGACGGCCTGGTGTTACGACCACACCGAGTACTCCAGCCTTTCCAACTACAGGGCGGAAACCTTCCAACTCCTTCTCATCAAACTTCAAGTTTCCTGCCGCACCTCCGCCCGAGGATGCTTCACAGCCGCAGCCTAGTTGCAGCCCTACAAAGCAATCGATACATGTACGGCGCAACTCCCCGCAACCGCCATATGACCATCTGCGCATATCAGGGAGCTCTAATCTCGAGGTGCTTTCGCCGGTTGCACGGATAATATCTGGATCGAGCTTGAATGACACCCCGCGTAGCAGCGGAGAGTTCTACTCGATGAGCAACAATTCCAACGAGACACTGGCTTCAGAATACGCAACCCATCCGTCAGCGCGTCTGCTACACCGTCCAATGCATCCGCGACGACTATCGCATCTGGCACCGCCTAATAGACAAGCTCTTCCAGAGTCAATAATGATGGGCTATGCCCAGATAATGGGTTCCTTCACGCTGGATGCGTCTTTGATCAACCAAGCACCTTTCGAAGAGGTAAAGAGGAAGGGAGTAGTAGGCGGTCAAGGTGGAGGTGGCGTCGTAGGAGTAGAGAAGACAAAGCGCGAAAGTGGGCTCTTTGGCGCGCTAGGCTGGGGCAACATAGGAGAGTCGCTGGGTGGACTACTGGGCGCATCAGAACCCTCTAGTATCCGGGAGATGAGAGGCGTTGCCAGCTCCAAGACCGTTCCGCTTATCACTACACCTCAGTCCATTCTGTTCGTCGATTTGAAGCTCGCGCCTGGGGAGAGCCGCAGTTACACGTACAGCTTTACCATACCCCGAGGTCTCCCACCCTCGCACAAGGGGCGGTCGATGAAGGTAGCATACAATCTCATCATTGGCACGCAACGCGCGGGCTCGACCAAAGAACAGCAAGTGAAGCATGTGGACATTCCGTTCCGGGTTTTTGGCAGCGTGAACAGTATGTTTGGCCCAAGTATACAGGTATTGACATGCTAACTTTGTCCAGGCCGTGGCGAGATTCTCGGACATGATCTCATGTCTCCGTACATATTATTGCGCGATCAAGCTCGCACGACCAGTATAGACCCATACTCAGGTGCGAAGCTTTCTCCGACCAAGAAGAGCACTTCCTCGGGCAAGGCGGAAGAAAACACTTTCAGCGACTTCCTGCAATATGTGAACAACCTTCTAGATCGACCTAGACATAGCTCTAGCATGGGCTTGCTTTCACCTACGGGTACGACACCTGGGCGGTCATCGATGGCTGAAGAACCTCAGACGATGAAGGAGGCTATCGACACCGCCATTTTGCGCAGTAATTTGACGGGTGCTGCGAACCAGAGCGCCAACCGCTTTGAGATCGCTCGCAGCGGCCGTCGGGTCGCGGTCATCATGTTGGCGCGGCCTTCCTACCGATTAGGCGAGACGATGACCGCAGTAATCGATTTCACAGACTCGCGCATTCCCTGTTACTCCATACAGATCTCACTCGAAACCTCCGAGAAGGTCGATCCGGCGATAGCGCTTCGCTCGAATGCTTCCATATATCGTGTCACGAAGAAAGTGCACGCATCCTTCTCAGAAAACGCGCTGTTTGCGCAAAAGCTTGCTTTCTCGCCCACGATACCACCCAATGCGACGCCAGAATTTATTACTAGCGGAGTCAGTCTAGAGTGGAAGCTCAGAATCGAGTTCATCACTCCACGACTAATGCATGAGGATGGGGAGGAGACGACCAGGGACGAATTGTTGGAAGAGATATCTAATGACGACCGGGGCATCATATTAGCAGCAGCACAACGACTACCTGCAGAGAGTTTTGAGGTGCAGGTACCAATACGGGTATATGGGGCTGTAAGCGGAGCGCCCGAAGCACCTGATGAACAAGGGCTTCCGGTGTGAAGTTGGCCATATGGATGGCAGCCATTATTATCAGCTCAACACTGGAATGCGACGCAGCAACGGCGGATTGTCACGCTGCTTTTCCATCCCTTACTGCCTTGGTTTCTACAAACCCGTTGACGTCTCTCGAGGCCGATGTCACCTTCTGTACATGACTAGGGGTGTTTTGTAGAGTATCTGGGGGGAATCAGGAATGTTGGAGAGTCCCTTTGAAGTAGACCAGCTCATTGCTGGAGCAGACACAAACCTCATGGCATAGAGTCCACGGCCCACAGTAATATCATCGACCCGTAACCATTTGCAATCCTCCATTGTGTCGTTCGGTATAGCTGAGACCCCATGAGCAGAACCACAGACCCTTCCGCACAGCACACCACCATTTAAACTTATAGTTAGATGACGTTTCCACGTACTACCCATCACTGTCCAGGCTTCGGAAAGAACTCGGCTCATGTTCATGTCATGTATTCATCATGTTGACAAAGTATATGTAGATGTAATCGCAGTTTATGGCCAAGAAAGCCTTCTTCACAATCCGTGTCTCGGAAGTGTCATACTTCCCCCCTTTACTGTGCTGGTCGCTCACATTCCATCATGTTTTGCCCTCGTCGTAATGCGCTTACAATCCACCGGGTCCTGCAGCCGAGTGCGCACTGGCACCGGCGCCAGGGCCCATGGTTGCGTGTGTTGCGTCGCGGTGGGCGGCTTCACGCGCCTCCCGCTCCTTGGTCTCTTGGGCGATTTGGTCTTCGGTCTTCTTGTTGCCTCGGGCGATGAGCTTCTCGAGGAGGCCGCCCTTCTTTGGCGTGTCGTGCTTGTCCGAGTCTTCGAATTCTTTCAGGTAGGCAACGCGCTCTTGAGGGGGCATCGAGGCGAGTTCAGAGTCGATCGAGTCACGGTTCTCTGTTAGGGTGTGTTAGTCGTTGGGTCGAGCGAGGCTGAAGAATGGGGTGGCGCGCTATTGGACCAAGGCTTTTCGCGACGGGCATGCGTGTATTCGCTTTGATTGATGGACGCGACGCCTGGTACCGCATCCAGGATTATGACTTACCTTCAATGGTGCCGACATGGCCGGTGCTGGTGGTGACATCGTTGTCGGCCTTGTTCTTGCTGCCAATGTGAAGCTTCTCCTTGATCTTGTCCATTGTCGATCGTTTGTTCTAGGTCTTTGGTTTAGGGTGTCTGGGGTGTAGGTCTGTATTGTTGACGTAGAGGAATATCGAGGCACAAGTTAGGTGTTTGGTGTGTTGTCTAGGTTGGAGGAAGCGCGCGCGGGGATGAGGGGTGATAGCTTCAGCCATGCGTGTCACCTACGTCATAGCTTCAACATAGTCCATCTACCAGCTGCCCTGTTGGAGGTGGACCTAGGCAAGCGCGCTCCACGCATCCGTTTCCAAGTTATGCATACAACGCCTTTTTGTGGCCCGCAATGGCAATGTGCCATCCCGCTCAGGCCTGGCTTACATACAGTTTCTGCTTCAGCCTCCCGGGTGGAGTGCCTGTGGGAGCAGCACGAAAGCGCTTCGCATGATAACATCACACACGTACGCGTCCGGCCGCCACACACCCACACCCACACACACAACAGTCATCGTGGTTCCCATCTCCACTTTTCCATAGGAAGCTCGTGATGAAAGCGGGCCACAGCTTCTTTGACTTGGTGCCGCAACCCTTGCCACAGGCATGCGCAATCCATCAGCCCTATGAGCCGACCACCCGGGTATCTCTTGGCAGGTGCTCTGCCTCGTGGGAACCAGCATGGCCGTCCCGGGCGTCTTGTAAAACGCATCAGGGCTCTCTTCCTTGACCACCCCGACTCCAAGCAAGACATGGTTTCGCGGAGTGATTCCAAATATCGTGATTCGCGCGTATAACGTCATCGATGACTGAGTGGTACCCACCCCGATTCTGTC
The DNA here is from genome assembly GCA_002796735.1 of Alternaria brassicicola. Classification (NCBI taxonomy): domain Eukaryota; kingdom Fungi; phylum Ascomycota; class Dothideomycetes; order Pleosporales; family Pleosporaceae; genus Alternaria; species Alternaria brassicicola. The sequence continues at coordinate 467,338 of PHFN01000029.1, forward strand.
GATTATCTCCAGGCTCTACTGAACAATCTTCACCTATCCCTCGCACTCCCGTCGCATGTCTCCTAGCTCTTTTCTGAGTCTGTACTGTTATTCACTTCTGCTGAGCCACATACACTCGGAACATCTACCATTTTCGCTGCAAGTCTCGTGCCTGAGCCTTTTGGGAAATCTTAACCAATAGTTTCGCATTCGTGTTGCAGGCTCATTGATCCTGCCCATTCCCCATACATGTGTGGTATCTCTAGAAATATGCCAGGTCCAAACGCCTTAGCGGGGCTACCGCCCAAAGTCAAACTGCTCATCCATATTTGTCGTGGGGAAACTGCGGTGAAATTGGCGATACACCAGAGCGTAGTGTAAGCTCGCCAGTCGCGTGTCCGTCGTCACTGGGCACGCCGCTCACGCTGTGGCTTGCGCTGCTCTCTGCATCCATCTCGTGTTGGAAACGCGGATGCGGCGGTACTTCTTGCCATCTAGGTGTCACTGGCATTATCGAGTCACCATGAAGCTCTTGTGGTTCATTTGCCATATCGATGACTGTCTTCTGATCTTGTGGATACGCATGGCCGGGGAATTGGTCGTTGACAGGGGAGGCGAGCTCAGTCAATGGCATGCCGTGAAGTTCCTGTGGGCCTAGGGCTTTGTGGGGTAGGCTGCCCGTAAGAATATTAGATCCGGAATCGATTTCCGATATATGTTTGCTTGCGAGTTCGTAGCGCTGTTCCTTTTGCTGCTTGCCGCGATGTTTCCGAAAGAAAAACACAGAGAGTACAACCAGGATGAGGGCAGCAATCACGCCTATGACGACCCCAGCGATGGCACCGGCGCCAAGACCTGGAGACGAACGTGAAGCTTGTGTGGGACCGGAGTCGCTCGGTGATTTGATCGTAATGACGCTTGACGCGGGCAAAGGATTAGGAAACACTGCCTGCGCAACTGTGAAGTTTGCCCGTTCGTAGTCTACTATGAGGTACGCTTCCTGCAGCAATGTCCTACCAAGTACGTATTGTGTATCGTTCGCGGCGCGGCGGATCGGGAAGTAATTCGTTGCGTTTGTAAAGTACGGATACGAGGCTTGGAGATCGAAGGCGGCATACGGTAGCTCTATGTTGGTGTAGTTGGTGGTTGTATCTTGAAGCGAGTTGACAAGCTTGAACGTAAGAGTCGGATTTCTTGCGATGAGCTCTTCATGAATCGTGTCGTTGACGAGGTACAAGTCAGTTTGAGCATCGTAGCTCAACCCAAAGGCAGACTCGAATTCTGCACAAACGTCTGCGGGCAACCACAAGTGCGGGACAGTAGAATCGATGACAGAGAAGTGGGCTCCGGAGGTCAGAGAGTAGGTGCCCTGCAGCGTGTTCGTAGCCATGATCGAGTCCACTCCGACAGTCAGGAGCCGGGAGGGATCTTGTGAGAAGGTGAACGACAAGTGGTTCGCACTGGGCTCGAATCGCGTCGCATCGTAGCCCCCTAGTATCAGACTACCAAATACAGACTTCAATCTGTATCTCGCCCCCGCTGTATACGCATACGCAAAACTAGGAATCTTTTTGCCCTCGCGCAGTAGGTAGAGAAAAGACTCGACAGGCTGGCTCCCACTGTTGAAACTGGACTTTGCCTGACCTAGACCAAGCATTCCCAAGTAGTAGTCCGGATCTGCAACGGCAGCAACGACCTGGCGCGTCAGCGATGCAGAGGAGCTGCTGTCCGCAGCTGCACCTAGTGTGACAGTATCCAGGCCAAACAGTCCTCTCCCTGTGTAATTGAGTGCGTCCTCCAAATCCACATCGTATTGTCCTATCGCTGACCATGTTGTCGACGCGTCGACCTGGAAGCCGGTACTTTGCGCGCTTTGGAAAACCTCTATTCCTCGGAGCTGCGGGCAATCCGCCGGATCGACTCCCTCCAAACATCCTTCTTGGGCAATGACGTATGTGAGGCCTCCCTTTGTGCTCGGCAGCACACGAAAGTCTTGTCCCGGTGTTCCAACGCTTATCTTGAAGGTACTCCAGCTCCCATCCGCACCGTCAAACTTATCCGAAGGAGGCACGACATACGGCTCCGGAGCCTCGGTAGCTCGTGCTGCGAGGCGCATTGTGTAGCAAGCGAATGCTAGTGGAGGAAAGCCAATATCCCTACATGGACCTGGAAGCGATCGATTGTCGGCTTAGATGGTCTCAAGCAGGCAACACATGGCGCAGTTGTCTATCGGAGGATCTTGGCAGTCCGGGTGGTGGCAGCTCTGAGACTGGGAGTGCGGACCCAGGGCCATCGGAAGACCTATAGTCCAGAGCGGTTCATGGGCGTTTTGTTCCAAGAACCCACAACAACACTCGCGGGCGCTGCATGACGATCGCCCATGGCCTAGTCATTAGGCCGACATGGCTGTGCAGCATGATTCGATGACAGCAGCATTGAAGGCATGGCTAGTCTCCAAGGTTCGTCGAGCTGAATACGAGGTATCATGGGAAAGGCGCATCCGATGGCAATGCTAAGGGGTAGCGTGCTGTTTAGTCATGCTTCCCACCAATGACAGGCCTTGGGGACGAATCCCCCGCTGATTCCATCAGCCTTCTTTTGACACCATGCCGGCCCAAGCGGCCACACCTCAACGCCTTCGTCAGGCTACTTGATGTGCTCTTTTGATAGCATTCGAGGCATGTAAGCATTCAGTGGTGCCCACTCAGCCACTTTGGTTGGATCGGCTAGACACGCAGATCTTCTTCTATCCAGAGCTATTACCCGAACAGACTCGATTTATGCTTGCCGAGAGCCTTTAGACCTAGCCTAGCAATCTCTGCACTTAGCCCTAAAGGGCAGACCCAGTAGTTCGTTGCTCCAGCCTAAAGGAACTTGATTCGAGGTCCGATCGGTCTTTCCGGGAAACATGTTCTAAATAATGTATACCGGTCCTTGCATGGGATGCTATTCGCCGCGCCATCCTAGACAGCCACAAGTGTTCTCAAGAACATTGCAGAACATGTCAGCACGAAGCTTGCTTCTAAGCGGATGTACATGCTATGTCCAGTTGATCAGCACGGCAGGCTGTGGTTCCAAGATACCCTGGCAGTCATACGCGTCAACGGTATGTGCCTCGTGTTTCCGCTAAGCGTAGCTACCACTAGGGCTGTGCATGGATCGCAACCTGATCATGCGTGCTAATAGCCTTCATCGAATGATTCCAACCTGAACTGTTTGGGGGTGAATCTCGCTATTTTCGCTCCAACAGTATTCTGTTGCATACGCGACGTCTTGCTTGACCTTTACACTGTCACTCGCTTGGTGTATAAGGATCTTAGCAAGATGTGGAGACTTGCCAGTCTACTGGGGCCTGCGCTCGTTGCGGCGGGCTCAGATAGCAACATCTACAACGGGAAAGGTACGTCATCTTTGTCAAGCAAATTTCAGGTGGCTAACGATTCACAGATGGTATATAGCAGCGTCTGTCTTGAGACCAATGGAATTGACGTTTTTAGGCAACGACACATCAGTGATGGCGCTATCCAGCAGCACTGTATTACCCAGTTCCACTGCTTTACACGCGTCTTCAGCTATTGCCCCGGTGGCCATTCCAGGTCCAGTTTATGATAGGGGTTCTTCTTTGCTCGCACCACCGGATGCAACCTCGTCATTTTATCATCAAGTTCCTCCACATTTGCCTGCCTCACCTTTGGCTCCAATATATACAAATCGCAGCAGTATTAGCTCTGTACCAGTGACACCGACGGTTGTCACATATACTACCTCTGGTAGTCCACCACTATTTCCAAACATCACATCAGTTCATGCCAACTCCTCAATACCCACCGGAGTGTGCACAGGCTGCATCATCGCAGGATATGGTCCCGTAACCACATCCTACGAAGCTGAAGAGTTCTACAACCCATGGACCAGCACAGTCGTAACCGAGACCATCGTTACCGAGTATTCCACTTATATGTACAACAACACGGTCGAAACTGTGGTCACAGAGCAGCGGACTTTCAACCAGACAAAGACCCTTACCGGAACTGACGGCCGATTGATCACCCGTACGACACCAACATTTACGGTACAGCCGACCCCAGGAGTGATCGTGCACCTTGACGCAGGTCCAACTTACATCATCTACAATCGGCTTTCTGGTGCACTAGATGACTACCATGAGGTATACTCGCCCGAGGACGATGTAACGCAGGGGTATTGTTCGCCAACAGTCACACCCTTAACAAGCTGGCAACCCGCAAGCACAGCAACCAAATCATGGAGTTACTTTATCGAAACTCATACCGGAGAACTCACTGAGACTGTGGCCTCAAATCAACCCGTTGCACTCCCTTCCAAACTAATCGAGTATCTTAAGGGAGACCCAGATATTCAATCACAATTCCGCGGGTCAGATATCGCTACGTGTAGCTTCAGCAGACCGCCCGAGTCGTTCTTACGCCCTAGACCTACGGGTATCAATGCACCGGCTGCGCCGCCTCTATCACCATTTCCTATCTTCATGTCACCTTTAACAGGCACATATCTCGCGACCAGCTACGAATCCACGTCAGTTCACGTCACGGTACGAGGTTGTCTAAGGTGTCAAGATACAGAGACAAAGGATGTTGCAGACCCTACGATGTCAAACAAGATGGCGAATCCTACTCCCGTAAACGATCCCGATCCCCATCAGCATAACAACAACGCCCCATCGCCCAGCCAACCTGACAGGCCGGCCGACAACACGGCTAAACCGACCCAAGGTGATGGAAAGACTTTACCAAGTATCCCGGACATTGTGAATACATTCATCCACGATAACCCTTCCATCTGGACACACGGAAATCCAGAAGCGACTGCGACTAGAAGTGTAACAATTGGTGGAGTTGTATTCCCAATCAACATCCCTAAACCAACGCAGGCCGAGCCTGATAGCCAGAACGGAGATCACTTTAACCTAGTTCCTCTGGTTATCGTAATTGGGTCCGAAGTGTTGACACAGGGACAAACGAAGACTATCAACGGCGTGCCTGTTGTAGTGCCTACAGACGGTGGTGGAACACGAATCGTTGTAGATGGAAATACGGTTCCTTTCAACTCGGCAATGACCCAAGGACTACCCCTACTCATGGTGGGTGGAGGTACTGTCACCGCAAATTCACGAGGAGAGTATGTTCTTGGATCGGAGACGTTGAAGCCAGGAGGTCCCCCGATCACTATCAATGGAAACACAGTCAGCATGGCACCGAACGGCATGGCCATCGTAAATGGTGCTACGCAGACGATCGCAAACGTTGCGGCGCCTACCAGGGCCCCCACTATTACGATGGGCGGTCAAACCATCCCAGCGACTGTTGTGGGGGGCTCGGCAGTCTTTGTGGTAGCACCTGGTCAGACGCTTAGTGCAGGAAGCACGCTCATCGTTGACGGCACGACCTACAGTATGCCTGCAGAAGGACAAGGTTCAACAATCGTTGTGGACGGACAGACATCGGTGTTGGGGGCTGGACAATCTATTGTCACTCTTGATGGGGGGAGATCTGTTACTGCGCAAGTCGTCAGTGGCACGACAGCCTATGTCATCGCTCTGGACCAAACCCTCACCCCAGGTGGCGTCCTTACTATTTCTGGAACTACATACTCCATGCCCACGAGCGCATCCGGCACCGCCATTGTCATCAACGGCGTTACATCGACTCTGTCCGCTGGTGATGGCGTGACGGCTGCTCCAGCACTAACCATCAATGGCGTGACGTACACACATACCGTACGAGACAGAACAACGGAATACGTTCTGAACGACGGAACAACTCTTGCACCTGGTTCATCAATAGAAATTGACGGAACAACATACTCTTTACATTCACAAGGAACCGCCCTAATCATCAACGGGCAAACCAGCACCATGCCCAAGCTTCCGAAGAGCAACAGCGCCAGCACGACGCGTTCAGCTTCATCTTCTACAACGAGAAGTCGCGATGCTGGAGATTTGATCGCAAGCGGAATTGGAGAGACTAGTAAGGCCGTTGGGGTCTCTACACATGTCGGTGGTTTCGACAAGTGGATTGAGAGTCTGGTTATTGGTGCAGCGGGATGGCTTACCTTGCTACTCTGAGGGATGTAGCTGCGGCGTCCAAGGTTTGTTAGGATATTTACAACTTGATGCATGTAACGTGGCGTTCGATATATGGGTGGGAATTGCAATACATAACGACTTGGGAATATGGAACGGGAATACACTGGGAAGGCTATACTTGGGACAGGATTTGGACAAGACTTTAGCATGGTGTTATAATGCGTAGTGGTTCTGATCTATGTACCTGGTAATAAATTAACTTGAAAGTGACACCTGCAAGATTGTCTTGCAGTATGATGATCCACACAGCGCATGAAGCTAGCCTGTATGATGACCCAGAACCTGCTTGCCCATCCAATATATCCCTAGATAGCGTGCTCGTATATGACTTGTACGTGTCATGTTAGACGTTGACATGCGTCCACGTCTTGCCAACCAAGTCGCAACTGCCTCCAGCCTACTTCCCACCCTTCTTGAAAGTCTCCCAAGCCTCAATCAGTCCTTGCCGCGTCTCAACCTGCTTCGCCCACTGCACATCTTCGATATCAACAACAGCACACTCACTGTCATCATATGCCTCTCCCGAAAACATAACTCGAAGGTTCATCCAAGCCGGAATGACCTTGGTGTCTTTGACCTTCGTCTTCCGGAATAGCTCCTTGGCCATGTCAACCTGCAGACGCTGAACATAGCTCTCCCACTTCTCCTCAACGCCCGCCCGTGCCCAAGTCTTTCCAAAGCCTTTGCTGGTGGATTCCATCTCCAGCACAAGAGTAAGTGACAAAAGACCGCGGTAGTGGTTCTTCATGATATTACATCCACCACTTAGCAACCAATGCAGATCGTAGAAAGATCGAATCTTGATGTTGAGGTTGGTGACCAGGCGCTGACATCCGGTAGGAAACAGCCTCACACTGAAGTCAGGTGGAGGACAGAGTTCGTTCGTGGGCCTGACAACCTCAAATACATTCTTGCCGTACAAGACAGCTTTGGCCTCGGCGAAGATGTCCTTGTTAGCGCAGAGGATGTTGATGTTTGTACGGTCAACGAGGGAGAAGCACGTCTTGTGACCGTCAACGTGGAAGTGGACAAGAGCGTAGGCGATACCGGGGAGGAACTCGCGGCGTTCTGCGTAGAGAAAGGCTTTCTTCTCGGCATGAAAGGTGGTGTGCTTTTGACGAACACATATCATGCCCGGGACAACAAGGAGGTGAAAGTATACGGTGTTCCGGATGGATATGGGAAGGTCCATGAACCGGAAGGGCTCAGTGATAGCGGCGGGTGTATCAATGGCGAGAGCTAGAGAGGCGAAAGGGTCGTGCTTCTCGAGGGCTGTGGGCTTGTTCGTGAATGAGCCTGCCAATGATGGAGACGGTGGAACGCTGTTGCTTGCGGACGAAGTACTCTCACCGTCATTGCCGTACTCACAGATCTCGATGTCGAAGGTTTCCTCGGACTCTTCGAAGAAAGCATCAAGTGACTCCTCTTCGTTGACACTACTCGCGCGTCCTGCCTTGCTGTTGAAGCTGGCATGGATATCTTCAATATTGCTGAAGCGTACGCGTTTCTCCACGCCGCCAGTGGAAGGTGGTGTGAGGGGATATGGGCACGGGGGTGTTTGCTGTCGCTCAAATGGAGTCTCCATGCTGGTTATGGTTCTTTGCATAAGGAAATTGAGAGGATTGGTAGGTAGTAGAGGAGTAAGGTAGATCAGAGGCTGGTATATATATATATGCCGAAAGGACGATATGTGAAGATGAGGGAAGGCTGCTGCTAAACTTGAAACGGAGTATCTCCACACTCACGGTGACGCAGGGTTTGAGATAAACGGCCATGGTGAGGTGAAGGAGGGGGTGAAAGTGCACTTGATCATGAGCTTTGCCTGTTGTTCATCCCGCTTCTTTGGCTGTGGGCGCTTTCCACCACGACGTCATACCAGAAACAATTGTTACGATGGAGGATGCCACTATCTATGTAGTTGCTTTCGGCTCTGTCAAACTTTGAATTTTTGCTTGAGATTGAGACGTCAGCCATGTTGACTATTCCAGGAACTTTTGGAGTTGCGTGATATGGCCCCTGAACAGGCAAACACTCGTTTAATGAACGAGTGTATCGGTCTCATAGTGTAGATGGGCACTATCATAGATGCGTGATGGAGTTTGGTAGTTGTCAAGAACCCGCGACCCAATCGGTGCTAGTCTAACCAGTGCCGAGCCGGGCTCAGAAACCTCATCGCAGCATCCTCAACTGCACCCGCGCTCCGAAAGCTGCCCCATCCCGCAATCCATCTCCTCTCTACCCACCATGTCTGCAGCTCGTGCCTTCAGCACCGCTTTCCGGGCCGGTGCGCCCCGCGCCCCAATGGCTGCCCGCTACGCTGCCACGCGAAGCTACGCTGCCGCCGCCGCCCCAACTGGCTCTGCCAACAAGCCCCCGGTTGCCCTCTTCGGCGTTGACGGAACCTACGCGAGTGCTCTGGTACGCTTTCCACGACTTCAATTGGCATATTAGCGATGATGGGGGGATGAAATGCGGGCCAATGGCTGGGGAAGAGCTTTGGCTAACAATTGTGGCAGTACACCGCGGCCGCGAAGACCAACGCCCTCGACCCCACCGCAAAGTCTCTCCAGGCTCTCCAGGGTGTTTTCCAGAAGGACGCCAAGCTCTCCCAGATCCTCCACGCTCCCTCGCTCTCCGTCTCCGACAAGCAGCAGATTGTCCAAGAGCTCCATAAGCACATTGGCGGCGCCGACAAGGAGGGCATTGTCAAGAACTTCCTCAGCACACTTGCCGAGAACAACCGATTGGGCGTACTACAGGGTGTTGTAGAGAAGTTCGGTGTTCTCATGGGTGCGCACCGTGGTGAAGTTGAGCTTACCGTTACCAGCGCTGCGGTACGTTAATACCTGGGATGGGTTGAAGCGACGGGGAGGAAAGAAAACTGCCAGGACGACAACTGACAAAATACAGCCCCTCGACAACAAGACCATCCAACGCCTCGAGACCGCCATCAAGAGCTCGCAATACGTCCAGAACGGCCAGACCCTGAAGGTCGTCCCCAAGGTCAACCCCGAGATCCGCGGTGGACTCATCGTCGAGATCGCCGACCGCACCATTGACAAGTCTGTCGCCTCGAAGATGGCCAAGATGAACAAGCTCCTCAAGGATACTTTGTAAATATAGAGCGAGAGCGTATGGCGATGGATGTGAGGGGTAGGCATGTGTATTCTAGATGAGTCTTGGAAAAGAGCAATTTACTACCGTCTACCACCTCGGCGACGCGCCACAAACGGCCGATGACTTGAGTCTTAGATCTGTTAAGAATCATATCGGAACAGCTAATGGATTACAGAAGAAGATGAACTACTATCGTATTACTATCCATACAACTTTGCAGCAGCACAGGCAACCCGCCGGTACACCTGGATTGTAGCTTGTGCCCACACAGACCGCACAAGTACCTAGATCGTCCGCCAGTTAGACAGGCGTTCCGGAAGCCGTCAGAGTTGTTGACATAGGTGTCGACGATGCCGGCAGTCGTTGCGTATTGATGTCTACCGAAGGGTTGTATGGCTTGGGAACCAGCCATTCGTCACTTGCTCCCGGCATTCCAGGATTGTACACGAGTGGGAAATTATAGGCGTATTCGACGCATGTCGGTCCCAGGTTGTTTGAGGTAAGGGAACGCGATATGCGCGCAAGCCTTTTCTTCGCCAGGAAGAGTTCGTACTTTTCCACCAGCCATTCAAGGTGGATTCTGGTCTCCACCAGTTTGAAGGTGTCCGGAGATGTCGATGGAGACTCATAATTCAGCCCAGTCTATGATAACGTTGGTGGGTTTCACAAGATTCGAGCGAGAAAACAATGTTTATGAGGAATCTTTCATGATATAGTTGGGGCCATGAGCTACTTACAATATGCAGAGGGAACTTGATGAGGGAGAAGGGTGTCCTTGCAACCTCGCAGATATCAAGGTTCTTCGGGAAGGGCCATTCCGTCTCGATGGAGGCTGACATCAAGGTAGTTGAAGTAACGGTTGTTGATGGTGAATGCGTGGTCTGAAACCTTGTCCTGCAGTGAAGAGAAAGCATGGAGGGTGTTTATATACGATATGTGCAGCTCATGTTTATGTCGGTCCCGTCAAACTATGGTTCTATGGAAGCCGCAACTATGGTTCATCTTCATCGCGAACACACGCACAGAATGAAGTGGGACTTTGGATGCCCGAACAATGGTTCAACACCACACACACACACACACACACACACACACACACACACACACACACACACATACACATGTGCACGACACATTATTGTCTCTCGCAAAGCAGTGACGCGCCTCACCGTCACGTCGTCGAGTACATGCAAGATTCACGTTTGGGGAGAATCCTCTGGTATGGAGATGGGAGTTATATGACTCAAGCGTAACTAACAGCCAAACTCCAACCGTGGCCTCTTGCTACAAAAGCACCGGCAGCATCATACCAAAGCCTCGCTTATACGTGAACGCAAATCACGAAAATGCTTCAAGGAATTCGACATGAGCTTGTACGGGGCACTCGGGGATGATCTCATGGCTCAAAGTCGACCTCAACTCAAGACCGTTGATGTGGTATTGCGGTATACCGGCCTTGTCCTCCTGCTGTTGCTCAACGCCATAGTCGAGCGTAGAGGTCGTCACACTGGGTCTTCTCGCCCGAGGTGCAATCCGACATTGGTTCGAGGAGGATACCAGGACCTCGTATGGGGGTAGTCTCATCCATCCTCCCATGGCGTAGTAGTAGGGCCTGTGGTATAGTTTTGTAGAGAATTGCTGTGAGGATATGCATCTGGCAGGAAATATTGGAGGATTATTTGTTAACAGGAGCAAAAGGTTGCCGGTTCCAAAACCGTGGTTAGAATTGCTGCTATGAGATCACAATTGCTCACATACCCCAGCCCTCCAAACGAATACTGGGAGAGTTTTTTCCCCCCCAAGGGTGGACCCCGAGGCTGGGAGTGATATGACAACCATGATTCGAAAAGTACAGAACCAAGGCGTTGATGACATATGTTATCTCGAACATCACTGCAACTTGCAGTAATTCCTGCCATGGTCTACTTGCCAGCGACAGAGACTCACCTCAACGGCCATGCCCAGGAATCCAGCGATGCATATACCTCCAGAATCGCTCACACTCGTCGCGCCCAGACTGAATTCTCTATCCTCTTTCGGTACGTTGTCGGTAATCTCTGCGAAAGTGCTGACATAGACCAAACCGCCTAATAAGCCTTCCCAGAAGATGATGACGCATACAATGTAGTAGCTCGGGATGAAGTTGAACATGGCGTGCAGCGCGAGAAGAATGAGATTGGCGACTTGAAGAAATGACGGAATGTAGAGGTGATGTATGCGTATGAAGGGTGTAGAGGAGCGCGAAATGAAGACACCGACCTGGTAGATGGCGTTGTACGTGCTGTAGAAGGAGCGGTACTCGTCGAAAGGAGAGGATTCGAGAGGAAATAGCAAGGTGGGTGCGACGCCTTGATTGATGGTGTACTCGGCAATGTAAACGAGGAGAAGAGGCAGCATGCTGTAACCGGTCAGCCTGGGATATGTCAAGTGTGGATCATGTACTTGCTATGGAAAGAACAGTCCTCGTGCGCGATTGAGGTTCGCTCGGAAGCTACTCAGAGCACTGTTAGCACCCTTGTTACTGACGGAGGTGAAGCTGCGCCCTGAAGCCGAGTGCATGGAGGAAGACAGCAGGTCGTCTTGCTCGTGCGCCTGGGCAACATCCTCTTCTTCGTCATCCCCTTGGCTATCGATGGGCTCGTAGCCACCGTGTTTCTGGGCGCCAGCACGCAGTGGGCCGAGCGGGAGGATAACGAAGAAAGTCAACACCATGATGAGCGGCAAGAAGGAAAAGACGAGGAGACTGGTACGAGGGGTGATGCCGAGCGTGTTGGTCGCAATGGCGTACGCTCCAGCACCGATCAGACCGGCACCTCCAGTGCCTGAGCCCCACGACGCCAGGGCGAAGTGGCCGTAGTAATGTGTCAGGCCAAGGAAGCTCAGCTCACCACCTCCACTGCTCAGACTGGCAAGCATCACGCCACACATCTTGATGGCGATGGTCGCAGAGTCGTGCAGCGGAGGGGTGAGGGCGATGATGAGCATGCCGCAGGCTGAGAGGGCGACGAATGCGAGGACACGGACAGCGTAGGGTATCTTGTGGATGAAGTATGGGGCGCATAGTTTGGTCAGGAACGAAGGGATGACATCGGCGAGGAGCACGGCGCCTTTGGGAACATTCGGGCCAACGAGGTCCAGGGCAGCGGAGAGGATGATTACGTAGAGGACGTTGTTGATGAGGCCTGGGGGGTGTTAGTCGAGTCGGACGCAGGATGAGCCAAAGACGGGTTGCCGTGGTGTGTTGGTACCCCTCGTGAGGGGTTTGGGTGCATGCCTACCAAACAACCAAAAGGCGGCGCATACGCGTGCATCGGCGCCGTGGAAGACGGCCTTGCAGCGCGCACGATAGACGGCCCAGGAGGAAGCGGGTGAGCCGGGCATGGGGAGGAGCGGCATAGGAGGCAGAGGTTGGAGGAGAAGGAGGAGGAGGAGGTGGTGGTGGTGGTGGTGGTGGTTGACATGACGCAGTGTAGAGGGTGAAGGCTGCTGGCACGTGTGCGGAGCCTCAGATGACGAGGAGCAGTTCCCAAGCGTGGTTGGTGTTGATGGATCCTGGCTGCACCGCCGACGTGGATGGCTGCACCCGCCGATCAGGCCTTGGCACCAGGCGGTCAAGGAACGATTCAGGAACGGGCTGCATGGGCGACAAGCGGGCGTCGCATGCTCCGAGTCGCATGCATGTTTGGTTTTTGTGCGCAGAGAGGCAGCAGAGGGGGTTGGTGCGTGGGCTGGTCGAGACTGCCAGGCACTTGTCGCCCAGCTGTTAGCAGCGCGTTGTCTGGTATGCGCATCATCACCGTGGCATTTTTGTCGAGCAAACGTCTTGGGGGGGTGCCTCTCTAGTCGGGCTCTCGCTGCATGCGGGGCTGCGCTATTTCCTACCGGGGGGGTCTTGACGCTTGACGCTGGACGCTTGGTCCCGTTGCGCCCTCTCGTTTCCTCGCATGCTCGACGCTTCTTTCCTTGTGCAATACGGCAGCTCGTTTTGGAGCCGCTGCCCTTGACCAAGACGGCGATATTCCTCGTTACACATCATACCGCTGTATCAGACTACCCGGTTGGTCGCTGCTCGCGACACTTTCCTCCCCACCCATCCTCACCACTCTCCGATGAGCCCACGTCGACTATGGATCGCCCACCACCCTACCAACGTCCGCCAGATCGCCCTATAAACTCCCACTCGCAGACGACGCAAGCATATCCAGGCTACCCACCCACCTCACAACCTCAGCAGCAACCTCGCCACGCTGCCTATACCGTCGACCCGTACGCCATGCCCCGTCGCGATCCATTCTTGCCTTCAGGACCACAACATGCTCGACGCAGTAGTCAAGCACTACCCGCTGGTAACAACGCGCCCCAAGGCCAGGCAGAGGGGCAAGGGCAGGGTGCTTGGTCAAACACAGGTAGGTTTACATGTTTACCTATATCTTCAAGAGCACATGTGCCGCCCAGTGCACGGGGCAGGGACAGAGAGCATCAGTAGCGTAGTCGGGGCTTGTTTGCGCATTTTTGTAGCTCTTACCAGTCACAAAGGTGCTCAAGTCACCCAGGCTGCATTTTGACCTGAATGTCTTGGGCCCGTGGCACAGCTCGCGTGGCTGTCTGCGTGGTGGAGAGAGAGACGAGACAAGAGACAATAGTGCGAGGACGTTGCCTGCATCGACGTGCTGCATGACACGTCAATTGCGAAAGGAAAAAAAAAGCACTTGGCCGCAGTGCTTCCCTACTAGTGTCGCCACACCATCTCCCGAGCCACGACAGCCGAAGCATTTGGGTGGTTGCTTAACGGTGCGCGCATTTGTCGGTGGAGGTGGCATGGGTCTGGCGAAATTCCATGGCGCACTCCGCACATGTGGCTCCTAGCTAATGCACGATCCGCGGGCCTCTAGACCTCTTTCGAAAAGTCGCGACTCAATGTCCGAGCTTGTGCTGATCCGTGACTTTAGCGCGACCGATACTCTACGAGACTCATCACTCTCCGACGAACCCTCCACCGCAAATGACGACCTCCAACAACCCTCCGCCGTCTGCGCCCTACAGCTTCGATGCTGCGCGCACCTCTTCGCTGAACGGCGCCAGCCCCCCTAACCCCTATGGTACAGCCCCGCTTCCAAAAGCAATGGTGCAAGCTTTGGCCCAAACTAACTCTCCTCCAGGCCCGTCTCACGAACCTCCACCTCCACCTCCACCATCTTTTGTGCGACCGCAAATGCCTCCCCCATCGTCTCCCACGCAGCAGCATCTCCATGCATCTCAGTCGCAGCGTCCACAATACACCTCCAACTTTGGCGCCAGCAGAGAGCTTCCTGGCTTAGGGCAGGCCTTGCGACCGGGAAGCAGCATGTCCATCTCATCTCTTATCGGTAGTGGGGGTGACACAGGTGCCCTCAACCAGACAACCCAATCACAGCCGTCACCTCCCGCCAACGCTCCATCTGTCAATGGCCACAGCATGCAGCCACCTTCGCCTCGACGTGCTTTGCCAGCTGGCTCACGATCAGATTTCCCCCCGTTTCGCCGCCAGCCCACTCCAGAGCGCAGCATGTACGGTAGCACGACCTCACGCCCATCAGAGGGACACGCCTTTCCCGCTGGCTCACCCAGGCAGTCCTACAGCAACCAAGGCTCACCTGATCTGGGCCGCCAGTCGCTTCCGCCAAATGCACAATCCTACAAACCCATCAACTTCCCTGGCCATCGTCCGTATGCGCAAGACGCAGGACGGCAACCCTCTTCTGGGAACGTCCCATCCCGACCGAACAGCCAGCCCATGGGCCCCCAAGGAAACAATCAACAGGACGGGAGGTCCATGTACGACGGCTTTGCAGGTCGGCGCAGTGCTTTTGGACCGCCTGAGGAGCGCCGACGTACGCTGGGCGAGTCGCATCATCCAAGGCCCAACGCTGCCGAGCTCTTAGCAGGTACAAATCACAGCGCCTCTGAGAGAGATCGGCCAGTGACTGTGCACCCTGTATCGCAATCTGCCTTCAGTCCGCCTCAAGCGCAGCGCAACCTCT
Organism: Alternaria brassicicola; assembly: GCA_002796735.1. Lineage (NCBI taxonomy): Eukaryota > Fungi > Ascomycota > Dothideomycetes > Pleosporales > Pleosporaceae > Alternaria > Alternaria brassicicola. The sequence continues at coordinate 482,578 of PHFN01000029.1, forward strand.
CTGGCTCATCAGAACCTCCGCGCAGTCTTTGGCGGCAATCTGCGCCCACTGCCGCTGCCCGTGAACCTCCCCAGGATAGTCGCGCAGAAGAACCTCCACCAATGCATCGCACTTATGGCCCATACCCTCCACACATGCTAGGTGCTCCTCGTTACGGCGCCCAGAGTTCCGAGGAAATGTTGCGACGCAGTGTAGATCAGCTGGGCCACCGCGTTGTGGAGCAGTACCACGCTCCTCCTACTTCGGATCCTAACTCTGAGCGGCACCGAACCGAACCACTCGCGCGCTCATTGTCTTCCCGATCTCTATACGATCAGCCTCCTAAGATGGGCGAGGCCATGCAGCACTCGAAATCACACATTGGCTTTGGCTTGGAAGCAAGCAGACGAACGGGCAGAGCGTCTCCACTACCACAGGCTGTTCAAGGTGCCCAGGCGCAGCCCTTGTCAATTGGCAAAGATCCTGGTATCAAAAGCGAATTCGGGCGCATGTTCTCCGGTCTTGGCAGCGGGTTAGGAACGTCGACGCCGTCTCGGGGAAGTCCCATGCCACAGAATGGTCAAGGCTCATTTGAATCTGACAACGGTGAGATGATGAGACGAATCGGTTCTCAGCAGGGAAGGAAGCCGCCGAAACGAGTCAAGGATGAGGATGGCATTTTCGACATCGAAAACGCCGATGGCAGAGGAACACCCGGCGCTCGTGGGGCTAAACGGAACAAGCACCACCATCATCAGTGAGTTCGCCCAGTGCTTGTCAAGCTTTGTACTAACAGCATAGTCACCACCACCATCACCACCATCACAACAACAACAACAAGCCTGACGAGGATGCATCAATGCCACCAGCCTCAACTCCGATCAACGGGCGACAAGCGGGTCTACCGCAAGCCGGCCCAGGCCAGTCGGCTCACCACCACCATCACATTGGAGGAAACCCACACCACCATCACCACCACCACCACCACCACGCTCCTCGAGTTGCCCATCAGCCGCCACCGCAACAAATTACGAAGATCCTGACCAAGGTCCACGATGTACAACCTATTCTTGAGGAAGCTGCTAAGCGTCCTCGTAAGCATCTTGGATCGCAACTGTACGAGGCAAAGACAGAGCTGCCAAAACCCAACTCATCGCTAGACGATCAATTCGGATATGCCTCGAAACCCCAGCGTCTGCCTCGTTTCGATGTCAACCCCATCAACTGCACCTTTACCATCAGAGTACCTCGATACTACCTAAAACCAAGACAACGGCAGCATGTCGTATTAGAAAGACATCTTTGGGGCGCGCGCGTGTATCGCGACGATTCGGACCCTATCGCTGCTGCGATCCATTCTGGGTGGATTCGTGGCGAATGGGATGATACCGTCGATGTCGCCATGCTCGATCCGCGTATCACTGCGCCCAATGACCCAAGCGATGCCGCCGACGTCCTCACTAAAGTTCCGGCAGCTCCTGTGACGCCACCGGCCGACATGGATTTGCAGATTGAGATAGTCATCCTGCCACAACTTCAAGAGTACACCGGCTCTGTCGAGTATGGTATCTCGAGTAGGAAGAGCAAAGCTCACGAAGGTCTCAGCTTCATGATCAACAAGATTCGATGGGTTGAAGAAGGTGTTGGTAGCAGAGGACAGGAAAGGACTGCAGCGGCATTGAAGCGACGACTCGATGCCAGCGCGACTCTCCTTGCTTTGCAAAGTGGAATCGACGACGCTCACCGGGTCAACGGCATGGCCAAACTACATGCTTGATATTTCCGGCTGGCTTGATCACAGTCCATGACATATAACGGCCGTGTGGAGATTGATTTGGCAACGCATTCTGTAGCGTAGGATGATTTTAGCATTGCTAGATACCCGCATCTTTACAGCTTTGACCATGGCGTAGGATTGCACATAGCGAAGGCGAAGATTTGGTTTAGCTACATGAAAAAACGATTTAATGAGTTTCGTCGAACCTTTTCAAAAAGAATCAAGTCTTTAATATTCGTAACGGCCAGACCTTTGTGTAGTACGAGTGCTTTCCCAATAGAGGCCGACAGCCACAATGCATCGTTATCATGTTGCCTACACGTGGGGAGAGTAGCGGTAGCCATGTGAGATAGATAACCAATCCCGCGGCGATCACACACTGCAGTACCAAAGCGATAGCGGCCTGGACGTACTCCGGGCTCGCATGTACATGTCTAGTAGGTTCAGTAATCTACCCCGTTTGTGCGGTGTGCATTTAATCCTCCTACCTCCAACACCCAGGTGACAGATCACCAAGTGTACAATACTTTGGCAGTCCACTGCCCCGCCACGACAACAGCTTACGTGACGCCATCATCACAACGCGTACTAATGTCAACAATGGGTCATGCGAGGACGTACTCGATTTCAACCGTAAGTCGTCTTTTTCTTTTTCTTTTTTCCCTTGCCAAAGATGTCCAGGATGCGCCATTGTTTTTGGCCGATTTACGACGACTGGCGTGCGACTACGACTACTACAATGTAAAGAAATTTCCTTGCCATCCATCATGTCTTTCCGGTTTTCGGCGGCTTTAGCAAGACATGGTTCTGGACTGTCCCTAGCCATGTTGCTGGAGCCATTGTCGTCATACCGCAGAAGCACATGGCATCATGGCACACGACGCGGAGAATTCGTAGCAACACGGCGACTGCTTGAAGCTGCCAGATGGCGCCCATGGCTGTAGGCCGAGCACCAAGGCATGCGAATTGGTAGGCGCCAACGACGACGACTGTTGTTCGCACCGTCACGACTGCCGGACAAGTGGACATAATCGACTGCAGCCAGCATCTGCTATCGAATGAGAATCACCCGTTACATCTGCTCCACTGCGCCCGCTAGCCTGGAGCCGCAATCCGAACGCTTTCTTTCTGGCTTGTGAAAAGAAGGACGCCGTACCGAATGCGGGGGAATCATCGTCAATCAATCCCTCTCCTCTCGCTTCTTGACTGCCGAGCCGAACTCACGACTCTGCAACACGACACTTGACGTCCATACACTTATTGCTTCACCTAACAGACGACGCCCAGCCCTGCGACTCCTGTGGCTTCGCTTGACCGCCTAGCATCTGTCCTTGCTGCATCTTTGATCAAAAGCCGCATTCTATCGCTGCGCATCGGAATACCTTCGGCTAGATTTCCGATCTCATAACTTTTGTCAACTTCTTATACCATTCGCGTCGCCCTTACAGGAATCCAGGGAGCTGGACTCGCAACCTACAATGACGGACTCGAATGGAATCTATGCGCCAAACATGCGCGCTGTGCCTGCTGGCGAATTTGTAAGACCAAGCAGAAAGACTAACGGTGCTGGTGTACAGGCCGAAGACACGCGCATATGCGTCGTCATGGTAGGCTTGCCCGCGCGGGGCAAGAGTTTGATTGCACAGAAAGGTAAGCTTCTCCTACACGGTCTCGTGCAACCGCTAACCAAATTGCGATGCAGTGGTTCGCTACCTACATTGGTTATCGATCAAATCGAAGACGTTCAATGTTGGACAGTATCGCCGTACTGCCACCCCTAACCCCTCTGCCGAGTTCTTCGACACCTCCAACCCCGAAGGAGAGCGACTCCGAAAAGCGGCCGCCGAAGCTGCCGTAAACGACATGTGCAAGTGGTTTTCCGAGGGCAGGGGTTTGATCGCGATACTAGACGCCACAAACTCAACCAAGACTCGTCGCAGGTGGATACAGGAACGATGTGCTGCAGAGAACATTGAGACTTTGTTTGTCGAGTCAAAATGTGACGACGAGGAACTTATTATGAGCAACATATTGGAAGTAAAGACGACATCTCCAGACTATGTTGGCCAGGACCCTGAGGAGGCTGCAGCAGACTTCCGCAACCGTATCCGGAACTACGAGAAGGTGTACCAGACAATAGACGAGGACGAGCGCGACCTGACATATGTCAAGCTCATTGACGTGGGCAAGCAAGTCATCATCAACCAGATCCAGGACTATCTCCAGAGTAGAGTCGTCTACTACTTGATGAACCTCCACATCAAGCCGCGCTCGATCTGGTTATCGCGCGTAAGTAAATGCCGCAAAACTACGCTCTGGAAGCTAATTGTGGCAGCACGGTGAATCCGAGTACAACCTTACAGGACAAATCGGCGGAGACGCCAATCTCTCCGAGCGAGGAGACGCCTACGCGCATGCGCTTCCCGGCCTGGTTGCGAAATCGGTCGGCGACGGCCGCAGACTCACCGTCTGGACCTCAACCTTGAAGCGAACGATCCAAACCGCACGATTCCTTACATTCGAAAAGTTGGAATGGAAAGCACTCGACGAACTCGACTCTGGTGTCTGCGACGGTCTTACATACGCTCAGATCGAACAGAAGTTCCCCGAAGACTTCAAGCAACGTGACGAAGACAAATACAACTACCGCTACTTGGGTGGAGAGTCATATCGCGATGTCGTCATTCGCCTCGAGCCCATCATCATGGAGCTGGAGCGCAGCGAGAACATCCTGATTGTCACACATCAGGCCATCCTGAGGTGTATCTACGCATACTTCATGAACGTACCGCAGGAGCAGAGCCCATGGATGGAAGTCCCGCTACACACGTTGATCAAGTTGACGCCCAAGGCATACTCCACACAGGAAGAGAGGCTGAAAGCCGATATACCGGCGGTCAGCACCTGGCGAGGTAAGGGCAGCAAGGCTGAGCATCAGCAGGCAAACGGTGGCACATAGGCCTAACTCCATCCAGCTCCCGGGGAAACTTGCTCGGCGCCGCTTCCCCTGGGAGCGGATGTGGGAAGAATCCTTACGAACTGAGCCAGTGCAGGTCTGGCTCGACACTATAGACGGGCGAAGAAGGTTATCTGGGGTTTGCGTTTCGATCGACTCAAAGTTGATCTCTTGGCGCGTGTGTGTGTGTTAAGCATTTGGCATAGATTGGCATTTCAGCGTTTTGGTCACATCACTAGACGGCAATATCCAAGGTCGACGTCTCAAGGCATAACAGTAGCTACTAGATATCAATGTCATAAGTACATGTCAATATCGAGATGTTCTTTTGGTGATACGTATGCTCTGGCTTTCTAATAAGCTATGGTGCGAGCAGTAGGCGAAGCACTAAGAAACAAGCACATGCTACAGGTCGCGAAAGGCTCAATGGTAGTGTCTTGTTGCTGCCACCTTTCCCATCTAAGCCTTTCCCCGCGGACATTGACCATCGATATCGCGACCCCATAGCTTCCAAGCTCTTTCTCCACCAACATTATCCACCACCCGATCGCACGACCCAAACACCGAGCCTCCCCTATCGAAATCTCCCAGCGATGCAGCAATGGCATGGCCATATTCCTTCAGTCATCTCGAACAGCAACAACAACACTTGACACACGACATGAACAGCCCGTCAATCATACCCGCCGGCGACCACGAACCCATTACGAGCGCTGAAATTGCCGGGGAATACGAATTCAACACTTCAGACCATGGGCCTCAAGCAACTCACATGACGGCAGCGGATCTCCTGCCCCTCCAACAACCCGGCCTAGGTGGTCCCAGCGGCCATGGTGCGGCGCACGTCACCCCACGTGCGTATCGACAATCGCCGCAACAGCGACAAGCAGAGGGGTCAGAAGAAAGTGGCAGTGGCAGTGCCGTAGCCGCCAGCAAATCCATGCTAGCAACGAGGAAGAGTCTACAGGCGCGAGGCAAGAACTACCACCATGGCGCTAGCGGACCGCAGGGGAGGGAGTGGGAGGAGAGGCAGAAGAGGAACGAGGCGGTTAGTATATTGGAGAGCGAGGAGATGCTCATGTGGATTGCGGGCGTGAGAAACGAGGTATGGCTATTTCTTCTCTCTATCCTCTCAATACATCTCTCCGTGTTGAGGAGCTTGCTGACCCGATGGTGCGTGCATGCAGAGTATACCGCAAACGCGCGCGCATTACCGGAATATCGTCCTCGGCCTGGCGCAATGGGACAAGGATGATGTGGTTTGGCGTGATGAGTGGGAGGTGCAAGGCATGGGAGGTGGATCCGCAAAAGGGCAAAGTAGGGCGGGTGAGAGTCCGGCGCGGAGTGACAAGGGCAAGGAGAGGGATATTGCTAAGATGAGGAAGAGGGCTAGTTCTGGACAAGGACTTGGTTGATCGTATCGTGTTTGGTGGAGTTTTGACTTGGTTATGGGGCTCTGGCGTTTATTGAATTCGGAGCAAGGACACGGGATGGGACGGCCAGCGTTATACCCCTTGGGATCATTTGTATCAAGCATTCAGACAAGTTTCGTTGGCAAGACGAACAACATTACAGTTCTGCCTAACCATCTTTCCGTCTTCTTCTTCTCATTTGTTTCGGGTTCATACATAGCATTCGCCAAACGCCGTCGTGTTATGTTGCCAGGCCCAAGCCTTTCCCAGGCCCAAAGCGTGATACTTTCCATCAAGTACGCAGAAAGGAGCAATGACAAACGAGTCCGCGAGTGCCCTCAACCGCATATCTTAACATGATTCGTCCAACCCAACATCTTGTACCTTGCATCACATACCCTCCTCCATGCCCACATTCCTCCACCAAGGTTTCTCCCCCTCGCTACTCGCCTTATCGGCAAACATATCCGCCGCATCGCCCACCTGTCTCCTCTCACTAATCTCCCTGCTGACCTGACCAGAAAGCTTCAATTTCATCGCCTTGCTAGCCAGGAAAGGATTATACTTTCGCGAACCGTTATCTTGCGCCATTCCTCGGGATGACCGGATGAGTTCGCTCGACGTCCATCCGCCCCTCATGACGGGTAATTGCTATTGTAGAGGCTCCGATGACGAGGAGAGGCGGTTGAGGTGGAGGTAGACGTCTGTGCCGTATCTACGCACAGTTGTTAGTGAATGTGCTGTGCTAGGGGTGGTTTCGCTCTCACCCTTCCATGGAAATCAACTTCAAGTCTCCTCCAAAGTAACGCGCGTATAGCCTAGAGATGGGCAGTCCGTAACCAAACCCTGCCATGGGCGCTTTGAAGTCGCTCTTGTTGAAGTCAGGGTCTAGGCTCGGTGTTTGGTCGACGGTTGTATACATGTACGTCCATACCAGCGGAATGGATGATCTAGGAATACCGCCTCCTTCGTCGGATATCTTAATGGTGATATCCTCCTTGCCCTCGGCAACGATGACCTTGGTCACGGGGAACTCTTGTTTGTCTTGTCCGTGTCTTTCCACGACGGCGCGGAGCGAGTTCTTGAGGGTCTCGAAGAGCATGTGCGACAAATGTCCAGGCACGTACATGAAACTGATATCTGGGTTGCATACAAGCTGGACCTTTGGTGCGTCGAAGAGTCCGTAGTGGTCCTCGCAGACGAAGCGCGCATTCTCAATAGCTTCCTGGGCCAGTTCTTGGACATTGGTCTTTGTGCAAATTATGCCGACGTAGTTGGGATCGTTTCGCGAGCGTTGGTCTGTAAGGGCGATGTGCTGGCCGATGAGCATACGAATACCAATACGCGACATGTAGAAACGGTCGAGGAAGGCTTGGATGTTGTGATCGATCTGCATCCTTTGTCTCTTGCGTTTCCACTCGAGGATTCCCTGCGCAACGGTGGTCACGACGCTGTCGTGCCGCCTCTTGATCTTCTCCAATGTGTCTGCGAACTTTGTGTTGTATGCGCCCAGCTCTGGTGGCCATTCTTGGCCGTCGTCTGCCGCAGCGTAGTACCTTCGGCTTGCGCCCTTGACTTCTTTTGTGATGCCGCCGCCGCCGTTTCCGTTCGAAGTGCCGTTACCGTTGCCATTCGTCGTGGGCGCGGATCGATATTGTCCAGTTTTGATGCTGGGGTTCTGAGTCGGCCTGCTCATCAAGTTCTTATCACCACTCTTCTTGGCTGGTTTCAATAGTCGCTCTTTGATCTCGCTCGAGAGGGTTGGTCGGGGTAGTTGGACGAGTTCCTGTGGAATGAGTCAACGCGCTCCCATGAGAATCTCAGCAGTACACACTTCGAACGACTGCGCATACCAGTCGCGCACTCTCTGTATAGACGGCATCTCATTAAGGCCATCTGGAAGTTCATTGAGTTCTTGCACGCGGTGTGCTAACCGTATGGGCAGTTCCTCGGAGAGGAATTGTGACGCGCGGAAGAGGGTTCCTGTAGATGGCTTCTCGCCAAATTGGACCATCTGCCGCAAGGATACACCTGACGAGACATGAGACGAGTGCTGGAAGTGGCCATGCTTCGTACATACCAGTGGCTGGGAAGTTGCTATAGTGCTACCCAAATGTCAGCTAGAACTGCGACTGTGCGGCCGGCTCGCCTACTTTGATGGTATCCATCAGCCTCTCGCTCCGTTTCCACGACATGATGCCAATTGCTAAGGCCGTAACGGCCGTTGTCGGTGCGTCTTGGCCAAGGTGGTGTGGGTGATGGTGGTGTTCACTGTTGAGCTGCCGAAGCCCAGCTCCCGCCCCACTATGACGCTAGTGGGTCGTGATGGTGCAGGCCGAGGTAGCGACGCGTTTGTATGCTCGGAAGCGGCTTGGGCATGAAAAGGATGGAGTGGAAGAGAGACGCATGTGCTCGTGTGCCTTGTGACGCAGATTAGATGCTTCATGTACACGGTGTCTTCCGGCAATGACACCACTGCGGCGAGCACCACCTGCGCATCCCCCACACTTGAACTGCTTTCACGTGGAGAAGATGGGCAAAACGCGCCACCAAACCTCAGGCTTACAGCACTGGCCCCCCACACTCGACGAGACGCATTGTGTCAACGTCTCCATCGTCTTTGCTTCTATTACCCACGTTTGCCTCGCAGACTGGAATGGCTGTCCTTGCCAATGGCACTCGGCAAGTCTCCAAAAGCTCCAGCCACAAGATCCTCGGTTAGCTCTCGGAGAAAGCACCGGTAGAGCGCCTGTTCCCAATTCCTAGCTGCATGTTCCTCAGGTCCGAGCATGCTGGATGCTCGCGTGAGTCGCACCCTTGTGGCTAGTCGTGGGCTACTGTTGTTAGTCTGTACGTTTTGTGGGATTATCGCGCAACGTGTCAGAAAATTTGCCATGTATGCCATTGGCTCGGCGTATCGACGTTGGTAGCGGTGGGACTGATGTTTTCACCATTTCTCCGTCTCTGGAGCCACATGGCATCAAGATGCGCAAAATTCGAGGCATTTGTATCTTATTCACAAGAGCATGGTCGGGTATGTTGTATGATCGGTAGAGGAGATTTGGTATTCCGAAAGTGCCACTAAGTTCCAAACTGGCTCTATGCTGCACCAAAGTCGAAAGACGCCCAGAAATGATACACTTAACATAATCTACATGGAGCAGTGATGCGCCCTAGTGCGCCCACCGCCTCCGTCGTTCGTCTATCATCGATGATGGTACAATCCACACGGATTTTGTGTCCAAAAGGTATTAGAAAAAAGGCTATGGCGTGTCGGGAGGAGGGTTTAAACGTTCGTATGACGAGAGACGCTTATTTGGTCTCCTCAGCGAGGAAGGTGATCAGGTCGTTACGGTCCTTGGGCTTCTTGAGACCACCGAAAGCCATCTTGGTTCCGGGAATGTACTTCTTGGGGTTCTCGAGGTACTCGAACTGTGCTGTGTTAGCGTACAGGTCCACCAGGTATCTTCTTGGGCGGCGTAACGTACAAGCGTGTCGTTGTTCCACTCGATGCCCTTCTGCTTGTTGGCGTCGGTGTATGCGAAACCCTCGACCTGACCGGTCTTGCGGCCGAAGAGACCGTGTAGGTTGGGGCCGATCTTGTTGACCTCACCCGCCTTCAGGGTGTGGCACTGAGCGCAACGAGTCTTGAAAAGGTTGGCACCCTTCTTAGCATCGCCTATGGAAAATGTCAGCCATGTGCCGTGGACAAGTTGCTTTATCCAGCCGAGCAAGCCGCCACCGTCGTCCCTTTGGCGCAAAGCTGCCACCTTGCGCACACCACTTCTTGAGTTGCCAACTATCCAGCCGGTAGGCAGGTAACAGTCTGCTGCTCATGAGACTGGCATCGCGTTGTGCGCGCGGGCTCAATGGCTGGTGGACGCTCGCAGACAAAGTAGAAAACGGCCGATGACGTCCGACGGGTATCAGAAAAACGTACCGTTCTCGAAACCCATCTTGAAGAGGTGAGATTGGTTTTGGTGGAATTAAGTGTTGATGGGGGAGTGAAGTGGTAAGAGGTTGTGTAATCGTGGTCGTAGTTGAGAGTCTGTTTGAGGGAGAAACTGGCCAAGCAGGATTTGAGAGAGTTGTGAGAGTTTTAAGAATCTTACCGTTAGCCGCGATGAAATGACGGGCCCTGACGCGAGCACGGGTCACGGGATCGGCCAATCAGATGACAAGCATAAGTCAGGAGCAGAGGTGCTCGGGTGGAACCGGTCCGGGATGGCAAACAGGAATCGCGATAGAATGGCGGTGCAGACGCCGAATCTGGTCCTTGTTCCTCAGCCAACTTGCCGTTAGTCCTTTCACGCCACGCCGCCCACTGCGACCGCCCAACCCATCATGCTACAAACTCGGCAATCCTGCATCAAGCTTACAAGATGATGCCGTCACCAACCCGGGAAATGCTGCGCTGGTTGCCGCGAGCATTCTTCGTTTCGGCACTCATCGAAGAGCAGTCAGCTTTCTCTGCTGCGGCGGTTGAAGTAGAAGGGTCTGGACTGTTTGGGCGCCCTGCAGGACGCTTCGTCCCTGCTTTGCTTTGGCAGTAAATACGGTATGGGAAGCCTGTACAAGGGTCCGGAAATCGATGCGACATGCTCACTAACCCGCGCACCTCCACGCTTCTGGTCCCCTAACACAACGGGCCAGGGTCATGAATACTATTCTCTGTTATCTGGACAGCAGCACATTACCATTTCAAGCGCCGACCAGGATCGTCATTATTCCGCCCTCGTTACAAGCAGCCTTCTAGTGTCGGTCAGTCACGCTTCATCCCCAGCTGAACGGTTGACATCATCGTTTGCCCCGCCACACCTCGACAGACCGCATGGACCAAATTCCGGGCATTCTATATGCCGATGAGGACTTTACCACATGGCTGATACTCGGCGCCAGCAGAGGTATAGGCTTAGAGTTCGTCAGACAGCTGCTGAATAAGAACGAGCGCATCATCGCTACTGTACGGGAGCCTTGGGCCGGTCATGCCAGTGGTTTGTGGGGACAAGCGGGGAGCGATCATGGCCGATGCCAAATGTACACATGCGACATCTTGTCCGAGCAGAGCATCGAGGTATGCGTGTCTGCTATAGGCCACATTGTCATCTAGGATGAGCACAAACTGATAATGTGCAGAAATTCGTTGCGCAACTGGCAATGATGCCGAACCTAAAGATAGACTATGTCGTACTAAACGCAGGAGTTCTAAGGTACCCAAACGTAAGTCCGACATCGTTGACAGCATGCAAGGGAGCCGCACTAACCGATATAGAGGGCCACTGAGCTGTATGTTCTCCATTACCCAAGCCGTCACGCCTTGCTGGTTCTGGCTAAAGCGTGCATTTCCAATAAACCTCCATTACATTCAGGTACCCAAGTAGCACTGGAGGTTAACATCGGACAGGTCGTTCGACGAGTTCGCTTTCCACCTGCACACCAACACTATCGGACCTATTATCACAGCACAAAAACTACTTCAAACAAACATCCCCATCGGCACCATCGTCTTCATGTCCAGTGATTCGGGCTCTCAAGGTAACTTCCGCGAGATGGAGGATGGTTTCGCTGCATATGCTGCCTCCAAGGCTGCGCTCAACATGGCGGTCAGACACATGGCCGCCGAGCTGAAGAGAAAAGACGACGATACCATCATCCTGTGCATGCACCCAGGAGAAGTCGCAACGGACATGGCGAATGTTCAACTGCCATGGGAAGTCCAGGGCATAATCACGCCCGAGGAGTCGGTCATGAAAATGATCGAAGTGATCAAAAGCAAAGGCATACAGCACAGCGGTACTTTCTGGACGTATGAGAACAAGGTCAGTCTGTCACATTCTTACCACTCGATCGTTCACTGATGTCAGCTCAGCCATATGTTTGGTGACGACTGGAGATATTTATGGTAGTTATGACTCTCATATTTCTGCATACCCTCCGCAAAATCTCCCCTAGGCAGTACCTATACCCATTTACTAGAATGCATATGCATCAATATCTCATTAGCTATGGAATTTTAGTTATATACGATCAACCAAGGACTTTTCTATGCCCGTCACCGTAGTCCAAGTCTAACTTTGTATTCATTCTCCATTATGCAATCTCACCCACCATTCTACGCACTTCACCTGTATCCCAGTCCAACCGCTCAGCACGAGTAGGTAAGTCGTAATTGACCAAGGATCGCACCAGCGTATTCGCCTTCGCCTTCTCCCTCTTCACCCAGCCACTCTCTTGCGCTCGCGTGTTTACCTGCGCAGTATTTTGCTTCTGCCCAGCATGCTCCCTGAGCATGAGCTTGCCGCCCGTGTGCGTCGAGGACTTTGATCGCGAGAGACCCATTCCACCGGCTTCAAGGAATACACTGCCCTCTCGCTTCTGTCGCTTTTGTCGCTTTTGATGATGCAAGTCGCTGTCGATGACAGTAGTGACAGATGAAGTATTTGTACCTGGTGCAGACAAATCCTTAACGTCAGGTGTTAGGGTGGCTTTTGAGCGCCTCCAGAATGAAGGGCAGCCACAGACGCCGTCTTGCTGTTTATTCTTGGGACATTTGCGTTTGGCCATTTTGGTGATGGGCTGGTGTTGATATGTCTCGGGTTATGCGAATTGTGAGTTTGTGAGAGAGCCGTACTGCTGTTACGGTTGGCCGAGGGGAAATGAGGGAAGGGGACACGGAGATGTCAAAGTTATAGGCCACAAAAGGATAGGTAAGTGGTGACTGTTGGCAGTGGAGTGTGTCGCAAGTAAGAGGTACCTTCACCTGCACGCGTCCATCAACGTTCTCAAGACCAAGTACGCAGTGTTCAACATAGACAACGCTTACCAATATGCAAATTATCTACACGAAAAGCTACCACAACCTCCCAATAACACTCGCCGCTATCTTAACCGCGACCAACGTCCCCACGGTCAACACCCCCACTCCAATCCCCAGCGCCTTCAGATTCCTCAACTCATTACTCAAAGACACCTTCTTCCTCTCTCCAATGTTACCCAAATGCGTCAACGTATCATACTGCGGCACATACTTGAAGTCAAAGGACGTTTCCATGCCCGCCAATCCCCACTTCGCCTTCACTATCAACTGCCAGAAAATCTCCTTTGCGCGATCTATCCGTCTACGATCTGCATTGGGGAACAAGCGGTATGTGTAGCAGTAGAAGATGAAGAAAAGACATTGGCCTGCCATGAGGGACCAGTAGTATGCGGAAACGCGCTTCAATCCGAGGCGGTCACAGAGAGCATTGCCGTTTAGCCAGCGCGCACTCGCAGTCAGCATGTCTGCTGAGGAGAAGGTCGGGGGCTCTTCTTTCAGCGCGTAGATGATGTTGTTGGCCATTGTTTTGGACATTTCTGAGGGGTCGACTTCGTGGTAGAGGAGTGATTCCATGATAACTTTTGCCTTTGCTGGGGTGGATAGCCATTCGTCAGGTGTGCCCATCAGGTATCCGATGTAGCGCCATAGGGCTAGGTAATCGTCGATTTCTTGTCTCCGTAAGAAGATGCCTTGGCGGGGGAAGCTGAGGTAGATGAGTGTAGAGGAAAAGGTACCGATCGTGGCTATTTGATCCAGGTCGTTAATCGGTATGCCCCATTCTTCGACGTTGAAGTAACTGGGTCGTTCCTTTGCGAGCTTCATGATGCGTTGCCGGACTGCAGCGTGTAAGAAGCGGACGCGTATCGACGAGGCAAAACCCTCTCCACCTGGTTTGAGTCCATCTAGTGTCCGTGTACATTGGAGGATATGCTGTGTGGTTTCGAAGAGTCTGCCTCTTGCAACCTTTGTGCTAAAGCCTCCAGTGCGTGCTAATGTCTCGACCACTCGCGCAGCGCCCATGCCCCCTAATAGCGACTGGAAAGTGAGACCGGTCAGGGCGGGTCCTCCATAACGGTAGAATACATCTTGTCCTCTTCCGATCTGTTCCCAGTCCACCCAGTCTGGTACAGTGTGTACCTCGCGCCACAGCTCCGCAAGCTTGGGATCAGAGTCGTGATGTTCTTCCAGTAAAGCATATAAATCTCTCTTGGGTACCGGTAATTGCTCTTTCTTCTCTGCTTCGGTACCCGGTACTGATGATAGCGCGGCACGATTGCTATCGTTCCTTGGCAAAGCACCCTTGTGCGGTGGCGAGATAGCGTTCAAACGATCAAGACATTCTTCTGCCAGAACATCATACGAAAACTTCATTGGTTGCATTCGTTCCGGGGTAAGATGTTCAGGCGTCCACTCGAATCGGTAACCCCAACAACTGGCAGCAGTTAGTACATGCCATCAGCAGTCTTCCGCTTCCGGACGTACTCTTTGGTATTGGCTGTCCGCCTCTGGAACGGGTTTGACAAAGCCATAACTGAACAAGAAAGAGCGCAAGAAAGACGCAACACTGCGATACAAGACCCAACACTCAAAGAACGGACAAGGTAGAACTGCTGCACAAATACGGCGAGGATGTTCCGTCATATGATACCGAGGCCCTAGCGCGCAAGGGTGTGAGAGGATCCACATCCATTTTTGCCGCATTCGCCTCGCAATCGAAATCTTGCAAGGACAATGCCACCGAAGCGTCGTTGTCAAGACAGCGTGGAAAGGCACTGACACACGTTCGTTGATGTCACCACTCGCGGTAGACATGTTCGCGTATTAGTGCGGGGCCAATGCTTGCAGCCCTACGTTCGACATAGTGTTACTCGCCCTAGTACTAGGTTAAATCGAGCGCGTTCCAGATACCAAGAAATATTATGATTACATCGTGCAAATATCGTCAACTCATCAACTCCTTAGCCGACGTGCTTCTCAAAACGTGAGCAGCGGAATTCGCTCCACTACCCAGTATGTGTAGTACAGTACCCGGATTCGGTCCGACGGCGTCCCTATCATACTCTTGCTCACAACGGCCAAGCCGAAATCACCAAACAAATAGAGCCCGCAGCTAAGTAGTACCGCCGAAGCAAAGAACCAGAAAGGTTCCTTGAATAGAGAGAACATGTAGAGAATGATATTGATCAAGGTCGCGAGCCCAGCCAACCCAACCCATCCCACCAAAACAATAAAGATTGCAGAGCCCCAGAGAGTTCCTACCCTGCCGTCTTCATCTTGGACTGTGGCCCACGAGTTAGCATGGGTCTATCCAAATACTTTGTCGCAACTTACAAGGGAATTGGTAGAAAGCATATATGGAGAAGAACGACACGACGAGAAGTGGAATCGCCCAAATAGATACCGCGTTAGTCCGGCCGCCAAGCATGCTGTGTACATGGATGATATCCACCAAGACATGAAGTACGATTTGCATCCCCGCAAGTATCATTAGTGGGCGAGAGCCTCGTGTGCGAGCCATGGTAACGCCGGAAAGGATGATTGAGACGAGCGAGGAGACTGTGACTGCTGCGATATTCCAGCGTTCCTCACTCAATTCCATCCACGGAAGCAAAGGCCTTCTTCGGAAGAAGTGACAGAGGATAACGTAAAAGGTCAGGGCATGCGAGACGGCGCCAAGAACCCCGTATGGTATGCCATAAACTTCAATATGCTGCTTGAGATTCTTTGCGTTTGTGACTTCGAGAGCACGGGGCTCGAGTCCTGGTGCGTAGAGGTCAGTCGGGAAAGCTTCTGTCAAGATGACGAGATAGGTTCCGACAAGTGTGATGGTAAAGAACTGGCTAAGTCGTGTAGCCATCTTGGAAATAAGTAACGGCTCGTAATGGATATAAGGTCGTGATAGTTCAAGATAGGGTGATGCAATGTAATCAACAGACGATGAGAGTGGGGTAGGCACATATTTGAAGTGCCATTGTCGCTCTCTTCGATATACCGAGTTCGATCATCGCTGAACCTCCATCCTACAATAGAAAGCCTCTCGCCGAAGGCGCTCCGCAACCTGCACAACGTTCTACATTATTACAGCCCCCAACTACACTAGCCGTGCGCCTTCCGGCTACTAAGAAATCATCCCAACGAACGAAAAACGCCACTCGACTCAGCTGCATTTTTCAGCCTTGTCACTGTTTTCGTTATTCGCCCAGCAACCGCTTGGTATGTTTTCGCGTCCCTTTGCAATTTCGTATGTACATGGGAAGAAGACCGAACAGGTTCTAATTGACGAGAGTTGGTCGCAGGAAGCGAGGTATTGCCTTGGCTTTCAAGGCGCCTAAGCAGTACCACAATGAAGTTGTTGTACTGTCTGCTGGGAGTAAAGAAGGCTAGCAACTGTTTGCGAAAGTAGGTGCTCGACGGTTGTCGGTAACAAGACTGAGTGGTAGAGAAGAGATAGCTTTGCGACTAAAAAAAGGGCATAACTCAAACTGTCAAGGCAATGTGATGCAGAGAAAAGGGACCGAAGATACAAACGAAAAGAAAGGATCGCCGAGACATTCGGATGAGCTCTTACAGCAACTGCTTATAGTGCCAGATAGCAACTTACATATTGCGTTGCACACTTCCCACAGTGAATCGGATCTTAGCTATGAGGGGTGCTGTATCGCAACGGAATGAGGAGACTGCAGGGTGGGCCGTGTCACGGGTGAATGTTTGCATCAAGGAGAGACGAAAGATACCGCCATGAGAGATCGTGGGCGCATTATCGTATTTGCGTGACATTCCATGTTACATTCTCTGGTTGTGGTGTTGGTGAAGAAGTGGATGTAAGTCGCCCGCCTGTGGCAAGAGGTGCAGGTCCGTGCGATACCGTAATCTCATAAACTTGGAGAACAAAGCACCGTTGATACTCAAACATCGACAATTATGAGTTGCCACAACTGCGCTAGAACGACGCTTAGTCTCTTCATCCGATCCTTTGTGAATAGCGAGCAACTCTTCGCTGCTCGACGACCGCTACTACGTCCGCAACAATCGCAGTTTTCGACCGATGCGCGCCGACGACGAAAAGTATCTACCATACCCACATCGAAACCACCAGAAGCGGGACCTGTAATCGAAGCAGAGGATGCGCTTACAGGAGAGGTAGAACGAAGGAATGAGCGCCCGGCATGGGCGGTACAAAAAGAAGCCTTGAGAGAAAAATTGGGAGGCGAAGCATGGAACCCGCGCAAGAAGCTGTCGCCCGACACCGTGGAAGGCATACGGCACCTACACAGCACACAGCCCGACAAATTCACCACGCCCGTCCTTGCGGATCACTTCAAAGTCTCGCCCGAAGCCATTCGCCGCATACTGAAGAGCAAGTGGCGACCTTCTGACGAAGAATACGAGGCGAGGATGGAAAGGTGGGACAAGCGCGGAGAGAGGATATGGTCAAACTTGGTAGAGATGGGAGTCAAGCCGCCTAAAAAATGGAGAGAAATGGGTGTAGGTCGAGCAGAGAACGGGGAGTTACCGAGGTGGAAGTCAGGACGTCGCAACCAAGTGGACGTTAGGGACAGCGTCAACGATAACTTTAAAGACTATGTTCCGGAGGAGGATCTCATCCCGATTGTAGGCAAGTCGGGGAGACCAAAACCAACGACTAGTCGCGTACCGCTGTCGGAGCGTTTATAACTCGGGGCGCACCCGGCAGGTATAAGATGCAATGCAAAGGGTTTGACAAGATCAAAGCTGTCTCCAATCCCTTCATTCAATTTCAATTTTAATGCCGTGAAAAGATTTCCTCGAAATGACCAGCACTCAGTGAATGTAAGCATTCACTTGAATAATCCGTCGTCACGCAAACTAGCCGTGCAATGCAGGTACAGTACAGTATAAAGCAACAAAGGCCTCCACACTCTTGCTATCGACTCGGTGGCAAGCTGTAGCCTCCCTGGACACCATCTACGTGGCGTAATTCCTTTGCCGCAAAGTTTGGCTGGACACATTGCGGGCCCATGCATCGGGTATGTTGTATGCAATGCACAAGATAGACAGGGTGTATGGACTCTCCTCTTTGTCACCAGTGTCGACTTCTATATCTTCCCCATTTCTAACATCCAACGACATTTAAGGAACACTACTTTTCGACAAACAAGCACCTGCTTCATGGTCCAAAGAAGCCATCCTTGCTTTAGTCGTCCTTGGTGATGATCGGGAGCAGTTCTTAGGGTGTACTGGGCGTCTGCATGGATGGAGAGCTTGCTCGTACATTGTTTTAGCTTTGCATTATTCTCTTTCTACCCTTCGCACTGCATGTTCGTGTATTCCATCGCAATAGCGCGAGAACACTAGCTTCGCCAACGTCGCTATCCATCGTTATACATGACATCATACAAAATTCCACGTCCGTCTACTCTGTCATATCCAATACGACCCTGCCCTGCAACTTCCCTGCGTGCATCTCGTGGAAGATGTCTGTAAGCTTATCCATCTTCTCTGTCCTGAAATGGGTCTTGAGGATTCCTCGGCTTGCGAATTCCATTGTTTCGATAGCCTCCTTTCGCGATCCCACCGCTGATCCAACAATCTGCAGCGACTTGGCGACCAGGACACTGGGGTTCGCGCTCTTGATAGGTACAACGTCGCCTTCGGGGATACCAACGCAAACCACGCGACCGCCGAACCGGAGTAGATCGACTGATTGAGTGTAGGCAGCGTTGTTCGCTGTGCATACTACGACGGCGTGTGCGCCGAGACCGTTTGTAAGGGCTTGAACGGCTTCGGCCATGTTCTCTGTGCCGTCTACGGGGATGAAGTGCTCGGCACCGCTTTCCATGATGATGCCCTTCTTGGAAGAATGGTCGATGCCGATTACACGGTGGCCGATTCCTCGAGCACTAAACTGTACCGCCAAGTGACCCAGTCCACCTCCAGCACCCGATATGACGACCCAGGCGCCTGATTCGGCATTTGTCTTACGGAGCGCCGAGTAAACTGTTACGCCGGCACAAAGGAGGGGTGCAGCGGCTGCGGAATCAAGATTGTCGGGGATGGGCGTGACGTAGTTGGCGGGGGAGAGGACGTATTGCTGAAAGGTACCTGGAGTGTAGTATCCCGATACTTTCTTTTCCACACGTCAATTTCAGTTTTCCAACATGGCCACACAGCCGTGATAGCAACAAGCAAAAACTTACACCAGAGAAACACGAAGCATCGATGCCCGCCCGACACGCCTCGCACGTCTCGCAAATCCCCGCCATCCACTTGATTCCCACGCGATCTCCAATCTTGACTGCTGAGTTCTCTGTTCCAGGACCCATCTTTACGATCTTGCCTACGCCCTCGTGGCCCCCTACTTGTCCTGCTTGAGTGGGAAAAGGCAGCGATTTCCAGGAGTTCATCATGACGCCGAGGTCGGAATGACAGACACCAGAGTGCGTGAGGTTGATCAAGACTTCGCCCGCGCCTGGCTGGGGCATTTCCAGGTCGACGACTTTGGTGGAGATGGAACCTGGCGCATCATAGATGGCGGCTTTGTATTTGGAGGGGAGTGACATCTTGGACGCTTGCTATGTTGTTTTGGCGGGTGTATGGCGTATGGATAGGACACGATACGAGGGAGGAGGAGGAGGAGGAGGAAGAAGAGCGATTGGAATGGACGAGTAGAAGATGAACCAAAGAAGCCGTCAAGTACCTCCATACATATACCTTTCCCCGCATCCACGATCCAGTCTCCCTTGGTACTAAGCACACTACCCTTACTCTCCCTTAGCTACCTCATCTCTACCCCATTCACTTATCGAGCCAATAACGCACACCGCGCATTCGGTCCGCGTCTCGTAGTTTGAAACGAAATTCTACGCGTCTACTTACTCCCAAGGTTATTAGGAGACAACAACCGAAGCCGAGGCAACCAAAAACGCGTGATCAAGGCCATGTTTACCCCGCAATTGGGGGTACTACGTCAAAGCGGGACACGCATGTGGGGTCAGCAACCGTGCTGTCTGTAGGTATTCGTCAGGGCGCCATCGGCAAATGGGAACCTTGGAATGCCGTCATGTTTCAGTTCCCTTTGCAGCGACACTACATGTCGGAGGTCATGATTGTCCGGGCTCTCAGAGCGCCGAGCTCCGCTCTTGGCAGGCAGCGGGGATCTGCAGCAGTCGAGATTATATAGTTGTACTGGAGGTGTGCAGCTCAACAGCAGCATCAAGTATCGCTACTGCGAAGTATAAGGAATATGTAAACAAGTATAGGGAGTGATTGAACGCGGTAGTCTGATCCTGGTAAGCTGTTTACTGCAACGACGGTTATAGAACTAGAGTAGGTGTAGTGTCAGTGATACACTGAACGTTGTCGTAGGAGGTACGTCAAGGTGGTGGGCATTTTGAACTCATGCATTGGAAAATGGTATTGGCACATGTAAAAATCATGTGTGCGAAGATTGTGGCCGTGAAAAGTGTTGAACATGAATGGTTGAAACAGCTATAGTACATACTGCCCAGACCCATTCAAAGCACCCATTACTTATCAGCAGCATATGCTGCGTAGCATCTTTCTTTTCTTCCCATGGGAAAAGCGTATCGAAAGTGGTATAGTACAAAATCATTCGCGCATGTAAGCGTCAAGGGCATTAGAAAGAAAAAGAGAACCCCCCATGCCAAAACCCCAATGATGCTTTCCCGTTCCGTGCTAGAAAGGACATGTTGTACGCCGTATATAAGAAGAATTTATGCACCCTGATTAGTTATGAAATGACTGGCGAGAAGCTCGTCAGCACTGGGACGCTTCTCGTGGTCGATGAGGAAGGTCTGCGCCAGGAAGGTTCGGGCATCATCGCCAGCGTTGTCAGGAATGGTAGGACTGGCATCGCCACTGCCACCGATCTTGAAGATGGCTTGCAGTTGAGTGCAGTTGGGATGCGGGTGGCTGCCGGTAAACATCTCTACCACGAGGCAGCCAAGCGACCAGATATCAGCTTTGCGGGTGTAGGCTGTCTGTCGAACGACTTCTGGTGCCATCCAGAAGACTGAGCCCTGAAGGGAGACACGCTGGGCTCCCTTCTTGCCACCGCCTAGTGTAGAGGCTTCAATGCGCTTGGAGATACCGAAATCGGAAATCTTGACAGAGCCTTTGTTGTCGACGAGGATGTTTGCACCCTTGATATCTCGGTGGATAATGTCTCGTGAGTGGAGATAAGAAAGGCCGGTGAGGATCTGGCGTACAAAATTCTGGATCAGAGATTCGCCGAGCGGACCGTAGTTCACCAACATGGTCGCCACGGAACCACCCGGAACGTATTCGAGGAAAATGTTGAGATGACTCTCATCCGAGTTGGAGCCGAGGTACTGCACAATGTTCTTGTGCTTGAGTTCCCGAAGGAGGCCGATCTCGTGTTTCAAGGCTTCGACCATGTTCGTCTTCTTATGATCCATTTGGGAAGCACCGGCTACCGAGGGAAGCTCGACTTGCTTCACGGCCATGAGCTCGCCGGTAACGGCGTGTAGCGCAAGGTAAACGCTTCCGAAAGAACCCTGTCCGATGAGAGCTCCCTTCATGTACTTGACGTTGTCCCAGGAGTCCTGTTCCAGGTACTCTGCCAGTTCGTCGTCTGACTCTTCGCCATCCTCGGCTATGGCTTCGGAAAGGCGTTTGTTGAGTGAATCACCGTTCTCGGTATTGCTACTGCTACTGCCCGTAAGGCTGCTACCGCCGTCGTCAAAGTAGGATTGTAGAGTGGTGTTGCCGTCGGGATCCGTGATAGCAAGAGTATCCGAGCCACTGTCACCACCAAACGAGACGTATGACTTTCGGTTTGGCTCGAGAGGCGATTCCTCGTCCAGAGGCTCCAAGACGGAAGATGCCATGGAGTCACGGTAACCAGATTGGTTGGGGAGACCTAATCGCATGACTGATAGCGGGCGAAGTGGTCGGGCTTGGGCACCTCCCTGGAGCCAAGTGTCGGCAATGGATGGCAGCGGCGGTGCATCCTTCAAACTCGAGGCAACGCTGAAGTTTGATGCCATGGAGAGGCGTGAAGCCGCGCGGCTGAGTCGATGAGAACGACGTATCGACATGCGGACGGTCTTGTCGATCTCGTCTTTTCCGACGTCAGGGAAGTAGGAGGTCAGGTCAGAGGTGATGAGCTCGCTGGGAGGTCGAGCGCCGTAAAACTGCTTAAGTTTTCGGGCACGAGCATGGAAAATGGGCGACCTCGACGCATCGGCAGGTCCTTCGAGATTTTGAGCGGTTGAGTTGATATGACGTTCACGTTCTCGTGCAGACGTTGGCGACAGAGGGTAGCTGACAGCAGCAAGGGATTCGCCCGTCAGCTTCTCGACCTTGATCTGACTGCGGTTGCTCGATGGCACGTAGACGGTGGTGTTTTGCTGGAAGTTTTGTTGCTGGTAGATGCCAGCGGCAGCCTTTAGTTGATCCTCATCAGGCTCTCCAGCATGCACCTTGCGGAGTATCAAGCGACCCCTTTCGTGTCGGTTCGCATCCTTGACGAGTCTGAAAAGCTCAATGTCACTCAAGCGTTCAGATAGTGAGGGGTCCGGCTCTCCGCTGTTGAGGATGTAGAAGCAGTAGTTCTTGACGTGAGCGGTATTGAGGTGGCCCTTGGTCAGCGTCTTGAGCATCACTTCCTCGGCAGTCTTGCAGCCTTCAATGTTGACGACCGAGGTCCGTCCACCGTCATAGATGACACGCACGAGAGCCTTGTCGTGTGGCAGGATGGCGCTGTTTGTAGCGCTGTCCACGCTAGGACTCGCACGAACGTGGTGGGCGAAGCGGGCTGTTTGAGGTGTTTCGGTGGGTGTGGTACGTTGATTCCGAGAGTATTGTGAAGTGATGTTGACGGAGCTGCTGGAAGCGCTGAGGGGATGGGCGCCATAGGTCTTGTTGCCAAGCTCCTTGGGGCTGTTCATCCCTCCTTGACGTTGTGACCGAAGGTTGCGTGTCTCTTGGTCGACCAGAGGAGAGCCAGGGCGCGAGGGAGGCATGGCACCGTATGCGTAGCTGCCGAGGTCCGAGTTCATGATTTGTCTGGACATGCGCTTCTCGGACCGCAAGCTTACAGGGTTCGAGGTGGGTGGGGGAGGATTTGATCGTGCAGAGTGGAGGGGTCGGGGAGAGCCAGAGGATGGTGGAGTGTAGGCAGCATTGTCCAGCGTAGCAAGTGATTGCCTGTTTGATGTTCGTCTCGAGGCCTTTTTGTACTCCTTGTTGCGCAATTGCTTTGCCTGCGAGCCAATGCGGACACGGTCACCGACCTTCTTGATGCCCATGTCTTTCAGGTGGGTCTGGTCCATCTCCATCAAGTTCTCGCCGTTGATGTGGTTATGCTTGAACAAGTCGACGTACTGAGCGCAGTTGATACGCTTCAGCCAGTCACCGACCTTGTCCTCGTCCCAATGTCTGCACGTGTTAGCAGTGCCCAGAAATGTCAAGAGGTAGATGTAGCTAACCTAATGGCGTCGGGGGCATCGTATATTTCGGAGAACTCTGACTCGGTGGGAGAAGCAAACATGGACTGCTCGGCTCGGGTGTTGGATGCATGATTGCGGTAGCTGGAGAGGCTGGCATTGTACTGGGCGGAGGATTGCGATGCACTCCCACTCATGGAGGGTGCGGGATACGGAGACTTTGCGGCAAGCATGGCCATGTCTTGTCCTGGGTGTGTTCCAAGAGAAGTCGCGGGCGGTGAGCCAAGTAGGTCAAGTCGGGCGGTCGGGCGGTCGTGTCGGTCTGTCAGCTCTTCTGCCTCATATACGCATCATGGGAATGCTACGCGTAACAAGATGGTGGGCGAGGCGAAGGTGGGTTCTTGTAAACAGAGGATCTAGTGGACGTGGTACGGGACCAGCTCGGTGCAGTGATACCAAGAGCGTATTCGGGCCGAGGGGTCCGCAACGGCGATGTAGGATGCTAAGAGGTCACTAGATGCGTCGTGGAGGAGCTTGTTGGAGTCACTCAGAAGGGCGGTGTCTGAGGAATGCTGAATGCGGGTGCAAGGCGTCGTGGGATGGGGTGAGGTGGGTTGCAGGCGGACAGCCTTGTCTTTGTGGGATGGAGGGTTTCGGCCTTCTTTATCACAGCGTTCGCGTTGCCCCCCGGGAAGATGGGCACGGAACAGGTGGATGAGATAGGGAAACAAGACACACGGCCTCGAAACAGAGGATGATGCCGTCGTCTTTGCTGGAGCGAGCGCGAGCGTGGAGACACCTTTTGCCATGGCTGAAACACCTAACGTTTAGGCAGGGGCTCGTGCCAGCTGGAGCCAATCAGCGTCGACCGACGGCGGGCGCTCCCTCCAATTACTTGCGCGCGGACACGGCATTGTCTCCATCAGCCGCCGCCGGCAACATTCACATGTCTCGAGAGTGCGAGTAACTTTGCGAGGCTTGATCAGAGACGGGTATTGAGAAGCATGCAAACTTTGTTGTTGATGCGTGTGTGGGTGTGGGTGTGGGTGTGGGTGTATGTGGTGGAGTCGTCATGTGCCTTGGGATTTGACTTGGTTTCGGCCGCCCGGGGACAGCCTCGTCTGCGTGGAATAACTAGCTCCAGGGCCTTTTGCTCAGCCCGTTACAGAGTGCTGAGAAGGCGTACATGGACATGCCAACCACTGGCGCGCCTTCGGGGCTGCCGTGTGTCTTCGCTGCTCTGCGCCTGTTCTCACGCATAATGTCTCACTCCAGCCGCCTCGCCGCTCTGCACATGGCTCGCATTGCGGTAACCGCCCCGATGCGCATAAGCCGGCCATTACGCAGAAAGCGTCCTCATGCCACCAGCACTTCTCTCGCGCCTGTCTCCCATAAGATTGCTGGGAATGAATGGGTTGAACGTCATGCTGCAACCCAGACGCGCAGTGGCCAGCAGCTGGTGGTGCGCGTGTGGTTGAAACAAAACACTGGCAAACGGCGG
Organism: Alternaria brassicicola; assembly: GCA_002796735.1. Classification (NCBI taxonomy): domain Eukaryota; kingdom Fungi; phylum Ascomycota; class Dothideomycetes; order Pleosporales; family Pleosporaceae; genus Alternaria; species Alternaria brassicicola. The sequence continues at coordinate 507,429 of PHFN01000029.1, forward strand.
AACCACGCCGCCTCACTGACAGCCGTCGCTACCACGCTGTCGACATGCGCTAGACAGGACGACTGCGTAGACTACTGAACCAAACAAACATAATCACCGCCTTTGCCCAAATCTCCTGTCCATGTTGCGAGACGGTTGGTAGACGTGATGACGTTCGGCCATTTCCACGCCTGCGTATGACGCAGACAGCAGGTCGCCTACACACCCCAGCCTGCCGCACGTCGATGGCCGCCGCAGGCAGAAGATGGCGCTGCACAGCCAGTCAAACTTCTCTCAAGATACCGTTGTCCTACCTGCTGCTTGTCGCCCTCTTCTTGCTTCGTCTATCTAGGGTATCGCTGCCTTGGAACCCCCCCAAAAGCCCGCAATTCACCCGCCTGAGCCGTGTTTGTGACCACAGCCCTTCTTCCAACGTCTTCTCCCCTCCGCGCCCACCTCTCCATTTTCCCTGTCCTTTCCAGCAACCCGTCACCGTTGCGCCTGCATGAGCTTTCTGCAATAGAAGCAGCACTTATTCGCTGCGCTCCACCAACGCTCGCCTACTCGACAACTCCCACCTAGCAACGTCATATTGCAGGTGCTCCCGAGCGCTTGCCACTGGGCTCCCAGCATGGCCTATGGCGACCAACCCGACTCTCACCACGCGCCCCACGCATCGCCTTTCGACAAACAATACTACCATCGTGGTCGAAGCCCAGACTATGGCACCACACCCAAGTCTCGCACTGGCACTGATGGATCCGACCGTCAGCCTCGTGACACTAGTCCGCCCTGGGACCACCGCAGTTTCGACAGTGGCTCGCAGCCAATTCAACAGCCGCTGAAGAACGCTATCGGACATGCATTCGACAAGTCTGATGCCGCGAGGGTCGTTGACCCGGATCTCATTGCTCAGATTACCGAGCAGGTAAAGAAGTCGGTTTTGGATGAGATCAAATCAAACGGCATGGGTGGTACGACACAGGCACAAACGCAAGCCGTACCCGTCTCTCCACAACACTGGGTTCCGCCCTCGCCAGTGTCAACATCCAACTCGGTCCCACCTCGCGACGTGTATACCCCGCCTTCTCCCGAGCGCGACCCCTTGTATCGCGACCCACTGCTGGATGGGAACAGCGACATTCCTACCCTGCGTCCTGAGCGAAGTGCTCCGGTAGAGCGCGAGCGACCGTCTGCGCGACCAGGCCCTGCACCCAGAATGATGACCGAAGATTATACTCCGATCGAGAAGATGTGGCAGCGACTATTCGAGGCAGACGGCCAACCGCTGCCTCGTCTTGGCCAGCTCTTGCGGGGGTTGGCTCTGCACTTGGTACGTATCCAAGCCTACAGAGACACCATGCGCTAATCGTGGCACAGATTGAAGACTACGAACCAAAGCACAGTCTGGTCATCTCTCCTGCCAAGATGCTCAAATTCTACGAGCAAGTCAAGCTCAAGGATGAGATTTACCCATGGCAAAGTAAGGCTGACTAGCGTCCATCATCTCCTTCTTATGCTAATATAGGCAGCAATCTTTGGAGAAGTCTCTTATTCGGCCCTGTCAAAGATATACCGCGACATGCGATGCCAGCACCATCTCATTCAGGAGCATCCCGCAGAGGCACCTTACATTCCCGCACTTACTCCTGCAGGCTTCCAAGAGTGGATGACTACCATGATCCAGGCCTATCCCGATGCCGAGTACGAGCGACTGGTAAAGGCAATCTTGGACATGCCCATTAGCAACGCAGACGACCGGAAAGAACGCTTTCCGAAAGAACTCCCGCGTAGGATGTTCCCAACTATCGAGAACCTCCATGCGCAGCAGAGATGTGCCGCAGCCTTGTCCTCTGAGGGTGTCGGGCCGTTACGTAGGGCGCCTACCTTTCCACCACCCCCGCTCAAGTCTCAGGGTCCTCCACCGGGGCCCAATCTTGAACGTGAACGCAGCCCGTATTCTGGAAAGCCCGAAGTAAGGCCGTTTGACTTTGAAGACGAGCCCATGTCTCAATCCGTACCCATCGAGCGAGAGCGCAAGCCTTACTCTGCGGCTCCGGGTGGTGGGAAATCGTATACCGACGACATGAGCTCCAGCACTTACTCCGATGGTGTTGCGAATGAGAGGCGTCGACGTGCGCAATCCAATGCCGCCCAAGGGCCATTTGCACCGCCCCCCACTGACGCTCACCATCACCAGCAGCCTCCTCAGCCGCGGCACGGCTCGACCAACGCTCGACCGCGTAGCCCAAGCTTTTTCAACTACGGTACCCAATCTGACCCGGCAATGCGAGATATTCCCAGCAACTACTACGCTTCCAACATGCACAATGTCGCGGATGATTGCCATCGTTACGGCCGGGACTCTGACAACAAGAGGCACAATCGCCAGCGAAGCGGTACTGGTGGCATGAACGCATCTTTCGACTCTCAGAACCGATCGGTATACGATGATGATGAGGATGATTATCCGAGGTCGAGGTGGAACTGAAGAAGATGAAAGGGGGACCAGAGGCTACGAACCCCGTTGCTAGTCGTAAGTCATGTCATTATATGACAGGCTCGCATCGCCCACCAAATCCATGACTTTACGACATATACCCCGAATATCCTGTCCTTGCAACTGTTTCCTTTCTGCTTTTGGTGTATTTGTTTAGTAGAACGGCATGTCGTTTGGTATCCGTACTGGTCTCTGTCACATACCCCATTATGCGTTGCTATACTTTGCTATTGTGATTTTTCTGTCGAAAAGGACGGTTACTGTACAATACTTTCTTATGCCTGTTTGTTGGAATGAATGAAGAGTCCATCTTTCTTATTGACCTCTCATAGTGCCATGACAACAACTTATCATCAAGCATAAAATCAGTGGCCACGCATGGAGATGCTGCTTTTTTTTATTAAAAAAAAAACATTGAACATTATAATACCAGAATGACACACCTACGCATTTCAACGCAATGAACGCACCAACAAAAATCCTGTCCCAACCCACTGTCCTTTTTAGAGCACCCCGTCCCCTACCTTGACGCTCCACTTTTCTCAACACTACCATCACCTTTAGTCAGTCGACCTACCCACCTAGAAATGTCCAAACTCATCTTCTTCACTCTCTGACCATGTGTCTTTGCCAGCCTCATCTCCCCTTCTTTATCAAGATCCGACATGGACTTTAGCTGCTGCTGTTGGCGCCAAAGTGGATGTGAGATTGGGATGGGCGTTTGAGAGGTACTAGCATAGTGTAAGGGGCTGTCGGGACGTGGATTAGCATGCGCTTACAGTGTTTGCTTAGTCTCAACCGTAGAGTGGTGAAAGCGACCTAGGTACCCGCGATGAAACAAGGCGATTCAGGCCCGGATCAATCCCCATCTTTCCGTTGGATGCTCTGCATATTAATGTGCTACTTCGTAGCTTATCTTCCCATTGTTTTCTTCGGCATCTAAGCCTCGGAGCTTTTGCTGATTGTGCAACCAGCGTTCCCTTAGGCCCGTTACGAGATTTGCGCTGCCTTTCCAAAACTCTTCTTTTGACTCCTGTCTGTTCGTCTTCAATTACCAGACTACCCTGCGCCTAATCAGTCGCCGCAGCAGTATCCATGAGTCCAGGCCATGAGTCGACTGAAGAGTACCGCCACGCCACGCCTTGTTGTTCTTTCGTTGGTGCTCTCTCCCCATCGCAACTTTGTGATCATCGTTTGGAAACAATCTTCCATCATGACGAGAGTGGGCGAGATGCGGTAGATGCGCCAGCCACGCTCTCCGGTCTCATCGGAACTGCGATAGCAATGGGACCAGAAGTACCACAGAGTGACTATAAGCACTCACTGATTTGTAGCCAATAAGCATTTTACCGATGCAAAGCTCCGCATAGCATGCAAGCCTTTGGGAACAATGTCCTCCTACCTCCGGACGAAAATGATGGGTGCGTTAGGGAGAGTTGGGGAGACCGATCATGCGGGCCGAAAGTGTGGTCCACGGGTGTCACCGCAACGAAGGCCAGGTCACGTAATCACCCTAGTAAGACTAGGACCGTTGTCTGGAGTGGAACGTCAGCGACGTCATGGTTGGAACTAGAGCAAGCCTTGGAGCGGCGTCAGTGCTGGGATCAGGGGCGATGCAAGCGGTGATGGAATTGAGAATTTTGAAACGGCCCAGGAAAAGATGCACTGTGCCGTGGGGGTCGGGTATTCCTCATATAGTGTGCTTCGACATGGCGCAGTGCGTACAGAGGAGTCTTAGGCGGATGTCGTGAATGGCAATACAATGGCCCCAGATTACCTAGCGCGGCAAATGGCTGAGCAAGCAGTCGCGCCGCAAATAGCACGGCCCCAGCGTCAATCCGACGACTCCACGGGTCCCACAACCACAACAACCTTGGATGTCTCTGATTGCACCCCGAAACTGGCTATGCTTCACAACAGCGAATCCTTGTGATAACGTACGTCTCGCAACAACCGGGCAAGTATGTCTAGCGAGCGTGCGTCACCCAGCCCTCCGAGCGCCCACCCATGCTTTCATGTCCGCCCCTACGGAGTTGGCCTCCATCTCAGCTCAGCTCAGCTTTCGCAGGGCGCTGCATGCATCTTCTGTCCGGAACGCCACGGCCGAGCTAATCATGGGGCTTGCTGGCGTCAAGCAGCACCTTAGGCAAGGGCTATCTTGGCCTCGGACGATATACAGTTCATGCCCTGCGATCATGACCAATTTGTCTATGCAGTCGCGGCTCCGATGAGAGATCCCTTACAAAACTACTCATTCCCAGCGAACTCAAGCGCATCTTCAAGATTAACTACTGCAGCCTACTGCGTCGTTAGCAGAATAGCTAAAGTGGGACAGCTTCCATGCTTACACATTGCTTTGATTGAAACGTCTCACCTGGCGCACGGAAAAGGAGAATGTCAGGGTTACTAAAGAGAAACTCGAAGAAGTCAGCCACCGTCTTGCGGGCAGTTCCAGCGAGCACGGAAGATGGGGCGGCTCTCGACATTCGTCAGCAAGACACAGTAACGCAAGATCGTCTGTCCGCAGATGATGGCAACTCACCATGGTCAACCGGCTCTACCGCACCAAACCCTTCAAGCTCAGCTTCCATCTGGCGTAAGCCATGCAGGAAGAGGAAGCGCAATCCTTCCATAGACGCAGTGACGGGAGCCAATCCTACTGCAGGGAAAACGTCGACATCGAGCCACGCATCGCCCGCAGGCGCGACTGGAACCTACAGACACGGGAAGATTCAATGGCGAAGGAAGGATCGCAGCTCTCTCATTAGCCAAAAGAAGAACCCTTCGAGTGGGGATAAGCACCCGAGCCCAAAACCTAAGATACAAGTCGTAATCCCTTGTGGAAAACCACTTCCCGCTCTTCCATTCTTCGAAACATCCCCAACCGAGCTTGAAAACAACCACGACGTATCGCCTCCATCAGCAAGCCACAATCCTATGCGATATTCTACTGTATCTCCACTCGCGCAGTCTCAAAGGCAGCGCAATGAGAGTACACCAAGATCGGAGCGCCACATTCCAAGGCACCCCGAGAGCAGCTTTGAATCAAGCAGTTCAAATAATGAAGCGCAAGAGAGCAGTGCCTCATCATTGCATAGCAATCGCTCTTCAGAGACCAGCGTAGAGAATGATACTTCTCCGACACAAGAAAAGCCTTTACAGCACTCGGTATATCTTCCAAGTGGCCAGACTATAGTACCCAAAGGAACGTTGCATCCTTCCCCAGGGATCACCACGAATCCAGCCGTCAGCGGAAGCCAGCATCATGCTCCATCGACAGTACCACCTCGAACATACATTCACCGGTGCTATAGTGAGGAGGACTTCGCTTTCCAACCGACTTGTGTCCTACACATTACAAAGCGCAAGCCAAGATTGAGACGAAACTCTCCCAAACGGAGCGGTCCGCGGGAGAATTCAGCCGCGGATGCGGGCATCGTCATCATCGACGACGCGATCTCATTTGCATCTGAAGCACTTCCATCCCCTCCACGTGCATCTAGCCCTACTCTCAGTGAGGCTGAGTGCGACCTGCACGCTCAACTGGCTTCTTCGTTTGGCAGCAATAGCGATCTTCAGACAAATGTTCAAATTCGGACACCCCTTGCAGAAAGCATCCCTTTCCGGCAGGGCGTACATGAACTTCCAGCTCAGGGCGGGAACTTGATTGATACTAAGAGTCATCCCCGAGTAGACTCGGCGGCGATCGTACTACCTGATACACCACCTCCAGCCATCCCTCGAAAATCCAGTAGACGACAATCGGCTGCTAGGAAGACAATTGGAGTCGATCGCCTACCACGGGATCACATTGCTTCGCAGATGATGCAACAGCGCTCCCGATCGAGCACAGCATTGACCATTATGATTCCGCCGTACCAAAGATCAAGTGTGGATCTAGTATTCTCCCCGCCGCCGATTGCGACACACGACGCCAAGCTCATTATCACGCCTGCCGGAGCCGAAAAGGTTATACTTAATATTTTCCGTCACCTGAACCACTTCAACGATCTCTTTGCTGCGGCCTTTGTTAACCAAGGCTTCTATCATGTGTTTAAACGCCATGAACTCGACCTTATCAAATCTACCCTGTGGAAGATGTCACCTCCAGCCTGGGAATTTAGGGAAATTGCCTTTCCTGGACACGACCTTCTACATGCAGAAGACCTAGAGATGACACGACCTGAAGAGGAATATACCCCCACATCATATCTTAGGCTTCAGAAGCGAGACGTCCAAGTCATCCGTACCATCAAGTCGGAGATCTTGGAGAAGTGTCAGTCCTTCGTTCGACCGGAAATATCGGCTGCGCTCATGAGCACATGTCCAGCTGAGTCGGCCAGGGTTGACGATGCCTTGTGGCGCATATGGACGTTTTGTAAGATTTTCGGCTCCGGCAAAGGACGTGAGGAGGACATCGTTGCGCAGATGGACTGGCTAAATGGTGGTGTACTAGTCCACCAGGCGACCTGCACATTCAGCATCATGAGCACGGACTTCATGAGTGATACGTTGATCGGTGTACCGGAATGCTTTGGCCAAGGGAATGAAGAGGGTTTGGCCGCGGAACAACTCTTTGACATGATGGAACTATGGACCTGCCTTTCAGTTCTGCTGCAGAATTTCGAGGGGCGAACTGTCCAGGCTCGACAGGCTGGCATCTACGACAATACCGATATTCGAGGTGGCGATATTGATGGCGAAGAGATGATGCTTGGTTCGTCTACCTATTGAATGTATCATGGAACTTGCTAACCAGACCAGACGAGTGGATCTACCACCTCCTTACCCTCGGCCTTGGCACTGTTCTAAAGCTCACCGGGCCATACCATCTCTCGAATCCTAGAGCCTTCAATATTGCGGCTGAGAACGGATGGGTCAACTGGAAGCCCCCTGTGCTTGACGGTACCCGACAATATTTCCTCAAAGAAGCAGCCCGACGCGTGTACGAAGACAAGATCGCGCATACATACGCCAAGATATCTATCCGCGATGTACAGCGTCAGCAGTCGAAGATTCGTATCCAGAAACACATCAACGAGTTGCAGTATCGTAAGAAAAGTGGTAAACATGGGCCAATGATTCGCATGTCCCAGGAAAGACCCATGTCAGAGTGGGATACTGTGATTAGAAATTTGACACGACCACCTCCGCCGCCGCAAGGCCCAGGGAACGAAATCATTACTCATGTCCCAGCCTTGAGATCAGCTTCTGCAGAGGAAGTGGCAACATCTGTGCCTCTTCCCGCTTCCAAGTCAACGTCTAGCAGAACGTCATCACCACCTCGTCGAATAGTTGCTCAACCGCTGCTTCCAACTCCGCCACCCTCGATAGTCCCTAGTGGCCATGATCGACGCAGCATAATTTCGAGTCTACCATTTATCGGAGAACAACCACCGTCACCGCCATGCCGGACAGTAGCCCAGCCCCTTCTCCCATCCCCTTCAGCATCAACAGTACAGAGCAACCGCGACCTGTACACCATGGGCAGTGTATCAAGCGTGGGCTCTCCACCCCGCCGTATGTTTGCTCAGCCACTTCTACCGACACCCTCCCCTTCGACGGTGCCAAGCAGTCGTGAATGGCATCGCTACAGCACGGGCACATCCATGCCTTCCATTCTCGAAGACCCACTACACTATTCTCTTTCAGAATTGCCCAGCCCACCTCACCCCGCATTCCGACCTCCTGTCACGTCACTACCTTATCGTGAGCGCCACATGAGTCGAGGCAGCCAGTCTTCTGCAAGCTCAAGTTCCAGAAGCGAAGCCCTTCAACAACACGAACAAGAGCACCACATCTATGGATCGCGAAGCCATGAGAACACGGCGGATAAAGCGATATATAGGATTGTGGAAATGGGATTTACAGTCGAACAGGCGAGAGAGGCGCTGAAATTGACAGATCTTGGCAACGGGTTGAGAGTCGATCGGGCAGTGGAGTTTTTGCTCAGTCGACAAACGCGAGCATAGCGAGTGTTTGAAGCTGTAAAATCCTTTGCCCAAGACCAGCACTTTTCTTTTGTAGGGCGTAGTATTCTTTCCGCCTCTTCTTACTATAGCGCGAGATACCCATCCCTTTCGTTCAAGCTTCCTACCATCCATAGCTTATAGTCTGTTCATGCATCTTTTTTCTTTCGCATCCCGTTTCGAAACTATTTGCGACCTTTCCAAGGTACATGCGCCCTTTGACTTGGGTAGCCGTTCATCGACAGGAATGTAACCGGTTGAAGTTGTAGGATCAGTGTGGTAAATTACTAGAAGGAGGGGGGGCGTGCGGACATTACGCGGGACGCCTAAACCACGATATCACATCTTGTACAGCCACTCCTGAATCGCAGAGCCGATAAATAAAATGGGGAACACGGCCCACCAACCCCAACGCTAACGAGGGATCACCTTCCACACAGGGTTGACAGTAGGCAGGACCTGAGTCGTTTTTACCGCTCAAGTCGCTCGTCTTTGTCCCCTCCACCGTGGGTTTCATCCGTTGCGAAGGCACCAAAAGTCACTGTTGCAACGCTCATCACGATGCCCGCCATGTGTTGGCAGTCGCCCATGTCCTTGGCACTTTTTCTCCTCGTCACCTCGCTCCCGTCCAGCATAGCAACCTGCTTCCTCCCCAACGGCACCGAGCACCTCGACTCGGGAACATCGCGCTGTTCGTCGTCGCTGTCCGACCCGCTTTACTATACATGCTGCCAGTCCGCATGGCCCAACCCACCAGGAGGCGACGTCAAGAACGGTCCTACTGCGGATGAATGCCTGCCGAATGGGCTTTGTCAGAACAGAGGCTACAGTAGTGCACAGGGAGGAGAGAAGCCAGAATGGACCCATTTCTACAGAGTCTATTGTGCGAATGAAAACTGGGAAGGGTGTATAGACGTTTGTAGAGATGGGGATCTCGCGGATCAAAGTGCGCAGTTGACGCCTTGCGATGGGACGCCCACGTCGGAGTTTTGGTGCTGTGGAGACAGCAATGAATGTTGTAGTTCTTCGTCTATATCTACCACTGGGTCGTCAAAGTCGAAGAAGATTAGGATTCCAAAGGCACTTGGAGGAGATGCGGAGTCGAGCTCTTCGAGTGCGAAATCGACGCCTACGTCTGCAGGAAATCCATTGGAGCCGACTTTTACGGGCACGGGTTTGGAACCAACGCCAACGTCTGCAGCAGCGTCTGCAGCGACGGACCAGTCGGGGCTAAATAGAGGGGGCGAAACGAACGAGGAGAGCAAGTCGAATACAGGACGCAATGTCGGCCTTGGATTGGGTGTTGGCGGTGGTGTTGGGGCTATCTTGGCTCTGGTAGCGGCTCTGTTATTTCGAAAGAGACGGCGGAATCAAAATAAAAGTGAACCCGAAGACGAGCGTCCGAACAGCATGGAAAGGCAGGACAACGCAAAGGGTGCTGGAAATGTGTACACAGTGGCTGAGATGCAGCATGAAGAACCGGTACGTGCATATACTGATGGGGAATCCAAAGCTGACTTCAATCTAGGTGTACGAGCTCCATGACGGAAGCAGAGGCGACGTAGAACTGGATGGGACGAACAAAGTAGTTGGTACGAGATACGCTTGATAGATGGAAAAACGGGAGATGATTTTGTTGTCGCCATCATTTCGAGGTTAGCCTGTTGCAGGTTTTTGTTCCCATGTCCTTCGTTTCCCGTTTTCTTCGTCATGAGATGGATGCTAGGATTGAGCTCATGGCGATGGCTTTGACAATCCCGAGCCCATATCCACGCATTCCAGCACTAGTGAGAATAGCAGAGGCGCTTCCTGCAGCCTTGGGAATGTGACGTTGACTCAAGGACACATCAAACATGTTCAGCTCGAGACTGGAGGGTGCTTCTAACATCGTGATGCCATGGATAAAGGGCGCCGACGTATACGGTACGCGGTGGAGTTGTAGGCGATAAGATTAGGCGTGCGGAAATGACCGACCCGGTTCCACGTTCTAGAAGCTTGGCATGGACCGGTACAGCGTCATAGGCAACGAGCGGCCCTGGGGACGTGGAACCTTTCTAGTTGTCGCGTAGGCGCAGTGGCGTGATGAGAAGAAGAAGAAGGAGAAGAAGAAAGGTGAATGTCTGGCGTGTTGGTCGCAGCCAGCTGCAGCTACTGACTGGTGCAGATGGGCTGGCCCCATGCAGGGCGGCGCGATACGCTGGACGTCATTGCAGCTGATCGCCCCGACTGATGCGGGACAGGGACCAGCAGCATCCTCCTACCAACCATCGACACCTGCGCACCTGTCAAGCAGGGATATCTGCCATGTTTGACGTGCCTGTGTGCCTGTGTGCTTGTGTGCATGTGTGCAGCCGTGGGTTGCGCCCAGCCTGCTGCGCTTTGTTGATGTCCCCTTATCCCCTTATAATGTCCGACGGCATGCCTCGTCCGCCCTGCCTCGCTGCAGGCCGCCAGGATGCTGCGACGCCTGCACCACGACATGGTTGACGACAAGGCGGCAAAGCTGCTGAGCAAGGGCAGCAAGAGACAGAGAGTGCTCAAGTTCTTCCGCGCCTGGAAGCAAAAGCAATCACAGCGTCACCATGGAGTAGCTGCACCTGTATGTCCATCGCCCCTCCTCTCTACTGTCATCGTCACCACGCCGGCCTGAGCATGAAGAAGCTAACAGAAAACTTCCTCTCAAAGACACTGCCCGAGCAAGATAAGCCTGCCCCACAATCCCCGCCCGAGCAAACACACCATGTAGCGACTCAAGAGCCGCCACGCAGTCCAGTCCAACATGGCAGCATGTCTCCCGTGGAAGAGGGGGAGCAACATCACGTACCAACACCGCCGCAAGCAACCATGGAAGACAAGGTCGAGCCCTTTACTGAGGGTCAGCTCCGTATGCTCTTCGCTGGAGCACCGCAGTTTGGCGTCGCAAAGACAGACGGCCGCTACACACCAACACTCTCCTATCCTTGGAACACTGATACTGCCCCCAAAGAGGCAACCGACACCGTCCCTCTAGCCGAGCCTGCCTTTTCGGCTGCGACCCTACACGAGCATCCGCCCAAGACCCGACAGCTACCCGACGCTCCGAAACAGTACAGTGGATATCAGGTAGACGTGGTGGAAATACCGAGTATGCTCAGTGCTCAGGGTATCGAACCAGGGACCATTGGCTTCTCGCATTTCCTCGAGCTGCCCAAGTCTGACACCCTCGCCAGTGAGTGGGAGCAATCCCAGCCAAGCAAGGACTCGTTCGAGTCGGCCAAGAACAAGGAGGCATTGCAGACGAGTCCAGAGCGCCTGGGCATTCGCCCAGTCGAACTGAGCTTGATATACGACCGCTTGATCGAGTTTCAGGACATGTACGAAGCCTTCCAAGACAGTCCAGAACCCATGACGATCCTGAACAACCAGAGCGCTGGAGACCTCTACGCGAACCTGTTCACCAAGTTCCTTACCCCGCCGGGCTACGACGGCTCTACAGACGACCCCACGGGACTACAGACACAAATCGTTGCTCTACTCAGGGTGTTGGGGCTGAAAGGTGTCTGGTATGACTTTAGTCTCGTCGAATGGAGGATAAGACTTGGTCAACTATTGTGGAGCGAGCCCGCGGTTGCATCCGAGCACGAGCCCCAGCCCATGTGGACGGAGCGCGAGATTCTGCTCCTACAAATCACCTTGGCATGTGAGCTGTTGCTCCGACTGGACGCCTTCACCAATGCTGATGCGACCGACGCCCAGGTTCGGCTTCGGATCGACGCCAAGGACGTACAAGGTTTTCTCAAGATCAAGACGAGAAAGGTGGATTGGGACTTGGTTCTAGCGCGGAGATTTCTCGACAACATTGTCATCATGAGAGGCAGCGGTGCGCCAGTTTCGCCCAAGCCCAAATTGCGCGGCTTGCTTTCACTGCTAGGTCAAGGCGCCCACGCAGAGATGCCACAGTCAGACCTAGTTGTACTTCCACAACACCAATCCCAACAGCTCTCTGGGCTGCTTCACTTTGCAAAGATACTCCAGTGGCCTAGCATTGACGTGGTCTCGACGGATCTGGCTCGGAAGCTGGGAGAGCAGGACAAGACAGAAGAAGCCACACCATCATCACCCAGCGGGAGATTGCCAGACTTGTCCACTCCTTCTGGTATCACAGTGTACGGGACCCCGTTGCAGACACCACTCGCTTCTGGTCATCAGCTGGACAGCTACTTTGGCCATGTCGGGAAGCCTGTCCTGAATCGCAACAACTCTCGTGCCTTGCGCATGCCACTCTCCCCTATTTCGACACTGCCAGAGGATCACGCCAAGTCTAGCTTCAACATTGGAGGGTGGCTCAGTCGATCTTATCTTACTGGTCTTGTTCTTCCCGGAGAGGCCATCTCACATTTTCTCATCTCGACACTACTTGAGAACGACAGCACGGCTATTGCCAACCTGGGAGAATCAGCCAATCTGTATGGCGGGTTTACCTTTGGAGACAGAACGTTCTGGAGCAAAACCTCTGTCGTTGGACGTATCCTGGCTTGTGTCAAAGGCTCTGCAGAGTGCATGGGCTGGATCTCATGTCCAAAGGTACCCGACAATCCTGGCGAGCGTTGGTACTCGATTCACAGCGAACTTCTTCCGCATGAGAACCGCTTGCGAGCAAGAGATGGCTTTGACATAGTCGCCCAAGAGTCAGCGATGGTGCCCGTTGACGCTCTGGCTTCAGCAAGGTCGGAGGATTTTGTGCTCCCTCAAGATCTTGATTCCTCTCCCATTTCTTCCATCGCCTTTTCCCAGTGGGAGTTGGTTCCAATCAACACGGATCTCATCGATGGTGATAGCTTGACGGGGCCACTAACCGAAAGCGACATCCACGCACCATCGATGACCTTTGTCTCCGGCGCAGTGAGCCACACCGTCACTCTGACCTACGACGTTCAATTCGTTACCTCTTTTCCCTGCACCACGGCAGCATCTGCACCTCCCTCAGTGACTCATCGCCCCAGAGTAATGAGACGCTCCGTCACCGGAAACTTATCGCGATCTTCCTCAAAACATAGCGTGACTCTATCACGCCGCAACAGCCATGGCTTTGAGCCACTCCTATCGCATCCTCCGGACGCCGCAGACATCGCACCGAAGCGCATGTACGAGCCGCCTACTGGGTCAGAAGTCGAAGTGCTTGCAAGTGGCAGCAAGCCCATGAACGCGCATCCTCTACACAAGTCATACACTTACAAGATCGTGCCAGCTATTGATGTTCTGGATCCTGACTTTGTACTGCCGTTCGAGCTCTACACGTCTAAATCTACTGAACGCCTGCTTGATCTTTCACGAAGCAACGATAGCGAAACAGAAGAGATGATCAAAAATAGCAAGAAATCTGTGCTCGTACTAGATGCTAGGGCTTCATCAGATCTTGAGCTGCTCGCGCGAGCCTGGTGTGCAGAGAAGGGCGTGCATGCGATTGTTAGTCGAGCAGGAAGAACCTGCTTGGCTTGCTCCATTCGAGAAGCCAGAGGCTTGAGTATTAATATTGTGATCCGAGTATAGAGAGGCGAGATGGTATGATCACATCTGCCGGCACGGGAGCCTTTTGCTGTCTTTCTCAAATTGTTACATTTCCCCCCGTCTGAGGAGGAGCGGGTTAGTTTAGCTACTGGTGATTCCGGCGGGCGCGTATACAAGATACCCAAATCGTGAATGAATACTACTGTTAATTGACATTGAGCACTCCGAGTCGCCACATCCCATGCCTGATTGAGGATTGCGCGGGACAGAAATAGCATCTGCCTACCTTTTGCGCTTGTCGCAACGAGCCACAACGACTACTCCTCAAGCGCATACCTCGGCATTCGAAGTGATCATCATGCAACTGCAGAGGCTGTGTATTTAGTTTTACGCTGTCCATTCAATCGCTTAGGTTGGTGGCGCTCACAGCCACGTGCCGCTAACCGAAAGGGGGGGGGGGTTGTGTGTCCGTGGGTGGCCTCACGCGAAGCGCGTTTGAACTTTGCGGGTCGAAAATTAAATATCATGCATCCCTCTCGTATCGCGGTAAACATACACTCTACGACGTGTCAATTTCGTTAAACTTGCCTCGATCTCGTCGTTCATCAATATACATCGTTGTTCCTTACTTACAGGGTCATCTCTTCTTACATCATCCTACCTGGATTTCTCCTTCAGCACCTACCATCGACCACCAAACTCACCCAAACCCTGAGCCAAGTTTTCCAGATCCAAAATGAACTACGCCCCAGTCAACCCCGCTACAGAAGAGTTCACAGCCGAGCATAATGAACCAAAAGATTGCTGTACACGATGCATCCAAAGGCTCGACTGCACGCTAGCAGGACCCTGGTGCATTGAAGCAGTCATTGCGTGTTTTGCTAGTCTGGGGAACTGTTTGGGCGATGCTTGTAGTAGTTGTTGGAATGGATGTGGGGATTGTTGCAATGATTGCTGTAATGAGTGCTGTAAGATCTGTACTTGATGGAGGGTGGTCAAAAAGGAAAGGGGGCAGAGGAGGGGCCTTTGTGGATTTGCAATATTTCTCCATCCATGAGACTGACCCTGTTGAGACACCCTCTGAATTACGATAGTCCTGAGTGGCTTGCTGCTTGTCTATGGGTCATCGTACAACCAGAGGATGGCAACCAAAGTTTGGGCCTCGCGCACACGAGAAAGAGGAGGGAAATCGGGACGAGAGTTGGACGGTGCCATGAGCACTATGCACCACGGAGCGGATGCGATTACCTTGCACGCATGCCAAACGACAGAAAGCGCTTGCCACTACGACCAGCTAAAATGTACAGCACGTGCATGCTGCCATGCTGATGGCACCGAGGATTGGTGTCTGTCTGCTATACCCTTCCACAGTGACATTTCGCTCAACCTCCACCATAGCACTATCGTTGCAGCACCATCGCTATCATCCACTTACGTCGAGTTTCATCTCTACAATCATTAGAGGTATTCAGAGCACAGCCATGATCTAGAGTTCTGCTAACAAGACGCAGCAACCATTACACTCCAAGCTTAGTCTTAGCCTCCAGTTACGAGAACTATTACTGTTAAGCATTCGCTGGCTGCGTTCGCTTCGTAGCCTTTTCAGCCACAGGTGTACCTACCTATCCACGAAGGCATATACTGTCACACCTACCACACGTCCATCCGCTAGCCCATCATGCCTAGAGTTCCGCGACGAACCAAGATCAATCGCAAAATCCGTCGCACGACGAAGTTAGATCGCAGAATCTGTCCCGCATGCGGAGCGGAAGTGACCAGATGGGATCGTGGTAAAGTCCAACGTTGCTTTGGCTGTCACAAGTGCTTGGTATGGGATTCTGCTAAAAAGGTCCCTGCGTCAAGAGTTCAAGGTCGGCCGACTTTCAGGTACTCCGGCTGTGCTTCGCCGCCTATGAGCACGATAGAGGAGCACAGTGAATCTGGAGATGACTGTTCCTGGCAGAGCTCAGGAAGTAGTCTGATAGACGACGACGCACGCACCCCCGACCACGATTTGCTGCGCTGGTGTATGGCGGTAACGCCTCAGGGAAAGGGCCGTTCCATCGATGGTGATGGTAATGCGGTGACCGCATTTGCCAGGCCAGCGATGAATCATGAAGACGACACCGTCGTCGACGAAGCATTCGTCGACCCTGTACCGGCTCACACTGCCGTATCAACCCCACCCAAAGACGAGCAATCGACGCTGAGCATTCGGGAGATAACCAACAAGAACGATACAGCTCCTCTGTGTACAACCGCTGTTCCTGAGCTGATCTCCGACGCTCCACGTCCAACATCCCCACATCCCACATGTCCTCGCATAACGTCTCCATGCCCATCCTCTCCACGACCAACACCCAAGAAGAAGACATTTAGATTCAGAGAGCGGTTCAGACGCAGGAGAAGCGAAACCACGGAGCCCAGGCCATCTCTGGAAGACGACATCAGCATTCCCGAGGTTGTACCCCGGCAACGCGCCGCCGAGCTTCTCCATACCCTGTTCCTCGCCAGATACACTCGCGGTCGAGGCACATCTACGGAACGTGTCACAGCATCGCCTGCGATAGTACCCCAGGAGCCTCATGACATACTCCAGCAACACGCCGCTAATCTCCACGATGCTCTGGCACGGCTCGAAGCGCTCAAAGTCGACAGTAGCGACGAGGAATCTGCATCCAGTGGCAGGTCGTCCTTTTGGTCCCGGCTCGCTTGTTTCCTGTAGTGCGGAAGACTCTGGATTTCATGGAGGAAGAGGTCGGGAAGAGGGGTGAGGTACGAGAGACTGTCTTAGAGTAGGCGCGAATATGCATCCGTGTGCATGTACGTAGAAGGCCATATTCATGTAGGAAATGCAACTTGTTACATGCATAGAGAGGGGCATTGAGCCTTTAAGAAGCCTAGTGTCCGAGCAAACTTTTCCTCTGGTAGCACAGTGCAGATGGGAATTCTCCCTGCATAATCAGCGGCGAAAGCGTGATACATCATCCCCTTTTCACCATGATATTTTTTTCAAGAATCTTGGTCGTTGAAGTATGTCATAGCCTGCGCTGCGTGTGCCAGGGTTCTGAGTCATTGAGCGGGTACTGGTGATAAGGATGTGGGACAGCACATGGAGTTGGGTGGTAAACTTGATGCACAAAGCCTGTGGGTTTTCAAAGATTCTAACTGCCTAGTTTTAGTACAGGTTGAAGCAAAGAATTGATCGTCACTATGACACGCTGGTGTATGTACTCCGAGTTAGTCCCGTAGTAGATGTACATGCAGCTCTTTCCATACTCCAGTCTTCCCGCATTCGACATGCAGCGTTCCAGCCGCAAGCCTACCCTACGTCTCCATATGCCCATGTTTGTTTCCCACAACTACTTCAGAGCCTTTTCAGCCTTCTGTTCTGCCTTCTCAGCTGTGTGCTTGAGATCCTGCATCTCGCCCTTGGCCTGTCCCTCAGTGCCCTTCAGAGACTGGTTGTAGCTGTAGATACGGCCAACCTGTGTAGCACCCACGCAGAAGACAAGGAAGTTAACACCAGCCAAAGCAATGTTCTTGGGGCGGATGACGAAGCACCATCGCGTCCAGATGGCGCCTGTGCACATGAGAGCGAAGTTTTGGGTGAAGGAGAGGGATTCGGCGGGGCGGGAGAAGTCGGAGGCACCGGCGAGGACCATGCCCCATTTCATGACTGGGGCCCTGTGATCGTGTTAGCATTTGTATAGCTCGAGTATGATCATTTTGGAGGTGTGTGTGTTTGCAGCTGCGGATGCGCTTCGGACAATGGCGGGGAGCTGCAGCGCATTGCATGCGAGAATAAAGGTCATGTCGAGGAAGCGTACCAGAAGTGGACAGTCTTGGGTCCAATAGGGCTGTTCCAGAACTTTGCGAAGCCAGCAGGCTCAGCGCCTGCGGCTGTGTTTGCATGCCGGCGGGCATTTGAGCGTTGGAAGAAGGGTCGGAAGGAGCTGAAGATGCGGGAGCCCGGGCGGAACGACATGATTGCTGTCTTTTTCCTTTACTCGCGAGATTGGCAAACCGAGTACAAGGGTAATTGGGGCGTCCGGAGTGAAGCTGGGTCCGGGGCGGTTGTCGTGTGCGTGCGGTCGCGATGTCGGGCTCAAGCGTTCGTGAATGGATAAATCCGGGACTACGATGGGGTTGCTCTGGTTCGGTCAGGCCGAAAGGGGTAAGGCGTATTCCTGGCAGCTTCCGACGAACATTGAATGTCGTTGCAGCGCGGGTGACGACAGACACGGATTGATAACCCCCACACCACATCGACGGTCCTTACAATGGCGTCCAAAGCATTCGGAAATGGCCTCAAGGAGCTGAGGTTCTTGTTCTGCCAGACTAGCGAGCACAGCGCCGCCACAAGGTATGCGACACCCAAGTGAAGGAGCGCACCACAATGCGCGAGCACTACCGAGAGAAGGGGAAACAAGATAGAATGGACTGGGTTAACTGTATATAAAGGAACTTCCTCACACGAAGCTATCCCGCCATGAAGAAGGCCAACCCATCCATCCCCATCATGATCCGAGAAGCCAGCGGCACCCAGCCCACCGTATATGCGCGATTCGGTACGTCACGTCGCGAAGAAGAAGAAGAAGAAGAAGAAGAAGAAGAAGAAGAAGAAGAAGAAGAAGACGCGTGCGAGCAATGCTAATGATAATCTTTGCTAGACTTCGGAAAGGAGAGGAAGCTGTCACTAAAGGATCTGGACGACAAGTCCATCGAGCAGCAAGTCGCGGACCTCGTACAAAAGGGCGCATGAGTACATACGGAGAAAGAGAATAAGTGAACAAGACAAGAGTCGTAGGTGAAGAAGCAAGGGCATACATGCCGCTCAAGAGAGCGCAGCACAATAGCTCCTGTATAGCCCCAAACGATCATCTTCGAGCAATTCCCTTTTCACCTGAAGTGACAATCCACCATTCACCATCCCCATCCCGTCTTCATACTAGCATATAAACTTCTTAGCCAACTTTGCTGTTTCTATTTCTCTATCCTCGCAATAACTCACATGCCCCTACAACAGTTGAGCCTCTACCACGAAACTTTTCCCACAACAGCCCTGAAGACTGCAAGACTAACAATGTCTTACTCAGCTTTCCCCCAACCAAACCCCGACTACGACGTCGACGCCGCTCTCCTGGACATTCTTGTTCGCACCCACGTGATTATCTCCCGCCACCTCTATAATTTCCAGAGCAGCACTGACATCCTGCCTTGTATAGCACCCCGCTGTCTCGTCCGGCCCTGCTGCTGAGGCGCTTGCGCGCATCGAGAAGCGGTACCAGGACGTCGTCCGGGTGCTGGAGGACCGCAACGCTGCCCTGGTGAAGGAGGCAGAGGCCGCGGCCACCAAGATCGAGCGCCTTGAGACGGAAGTCTGCGCGTTGGAGGGAGATGTGGAGACGCAACTGGCGGTCCTACAGGACATGAAGCGGACAGATTGCGTCTTCGTCCAGACACACATTGTGCCAGAAAAGAAGGTTGTCCTTTGTGTTGGGGAGGAACAGTGGAGCGGAATCTTCAAGGAGGTTTGAAGACGTTGTGGGTCGTGTCGTGCGATCGTCTGCCCCTGCCCTCTTTCCTCTTCCTTTTTTCCTCGTCGTTTGTTAGATGGACTTTCCTCTTCGACAAAAGCCTTTAGACTCAGAATTACATCATGTTCTGTGCCGCACTCGAACATCTTTCTAGCTCTAGTGTCCTAGATTACTGGGCTTGTGTTAGCACAATGTTTCACATTGTTTACTACACGCATACTAGGCATGGTACGTATAAGTTGATCCTATCAACCAATGTATACATACTGACGATCAATAGTAAAGCACCTCGATTGGACTTTATTTTATCCTCCAAAGTACCTCGTAGGCTGGTGTTTTATGACCAATAGCAGAACGACTCACAGGCCGCTTACCACAGCATCTAGCAACATGTCCGCTCTGTCCACCCCTAGGCATCAGCAGTTGGGTTTATCCAACAAGATACTTCGCCGCAATGACTCTGTAGCGTCGATGCCATCCGCATCTACTGCATCCTCCATCGCACCTTCATTCTCGTCTCTCACCCAGGAGAACGACAAGCTAGCTCAGGACAACGCTCGTCTACAAAAGCGTAATGAAGAGCTAATCCAACAGTCTCAGCTCAACCAGAACCTCTTCCAGGAAACTTTCGAAGCGCTCACAGCCAAGGAGAGCGAGATCACTAACCTAGAGGGGATACAAAAGGCGCTCAAGGAGCGTATCCACCGCAGCGACGACGCTAGCAATGAAGCTATGCACACTCTGGGGCTCCAGCTGGAGGATCTGGCGACGCAACTAGAACAGGCACAGGAAACACTTGCTAAGCGTGAAGCCTTGCTGACAAAATTGGAGAGCCAGCAACAGCAACATCAAACCAAGGATGCTAGCAAGCAGCAGCAGCACCATCGCCACCACCAGCAAGAGCTCGACGACTTGAGCGCAGCTCATGTGGCTCAACTTCGGGAGAGGAACAAGACGATTCACTTCCTGCGTGACCGTGAGGGTAAGGCGTATAAACACATCGATAGGCTCAGGGAGAAGTTGGCCGATGCGGAAAAGTTGAGTCAGGATTGGGTAGCGACCATCACGCTTACCAATTCAAAGACCAAGGCTATGGAGGTGAAGCCTCAAGCTGGTATTGGAAAGGAGGCCTAGGTAACCTAGGGCTCCAGCATGACAGGGAAGATTGCTCTCTATAGATTGTTCGCGCATTACTTTACATCTCTCAACATCCGTTACTTGTGTCTTTTCACATTATGCTGATTCACATCTTGATCACGTCAAAGAATGATGCCGTAATCTTGCAACCACTGCGTCGCCTCAGCATTCTCATATCCTTGCCTTTCTTTGTAGGTCCCCGTTCCACTTCGCCGAGACCTTGCTTTGCCAGGCTGCAATATTCGTAGTACGCTCACAGTCACATCCTCGGTAATAGCTCGATACGGCTAGCGATTCAAGCCCCCCGAAAATCAACGTTTGAGGTGAAACGTGAGGCGAAGACGCCACCAATGTGTTGGTCACGTCAGGTGAGAAGGCGTGTGCTGTTGTTGGGAGGATACTTGTTCCGTGGAAAACGCCACCAATAATGCTTCTGATACACACAACGCACGTAATTCGTGTCGCTGTTGAGACTTTTGACTACGGTGGTAGCGTGGCGGACGTGGTTGATGCTTGTTGAGCACTGGTGTCTCGTGGTACATATAGTGGGCTGTCAGGCGCCTGTCTTCGCCGTGTCATAGTCCATCTACGGCCTGAGAAACTCCGGAGAAGAATGTACCTGCATATATGGTAAATGCAGTTATGCACATTCCCGTTGTCTCTGTACTATGTCGGATCGTTACCGAGATGGTGCGCGAGTGCTTGTGGTGCTGCAGGTTGTCCGGAAAGAAAGAGTTGGGTGGATAGATCACGGGTACCTACTGGAGCTTTGTTTCCTCCTCTTATCATCATGAAGAGTTGAACGATGACGCGTGAATCTGACTTGGCAGTGTGACTGGAGGACCTAGCTTGACTCGTTTAAGATGCATAGGACTACACTTGGTGTACGGTTGTTTTGTGTCGATGCACGATCGTGGCTGGATGATCTGACTATCCCGAGACTCTGTCTCCTTTTGCGATAGTGGAATGCGGTATCTGCAGTCCGCCCTTCCGTCATACCCGCAGTCTGGCGCTTGGTCCTTGGGGTAATCAAGCGAGGATACCTGAAGTCATCAAACGTCTGATTGTGCAAGGTATCCCTAGTACGTACCACCATCACTGTAATATGCCGCAGGACTCGACCCTTGCTGCATATGTTTGTTCAACATGATCACGGGGCCATAGTAGCTCTGTTGCTCATGCAGATTCCCGTTGCATATTGGATATCTGCAGCTTACAGCCATTCTTGGGTAGGAAACCGACGTGTCTGATAGCGACTTGGTATACAACGCTTAGATGACACCTTACGATGAATGTGATAAGTCGCATATCCGACGTAGTGAGTAGACTCTGGCTGCCTATGATACGTTTCCGCATCCAATGATCGGTCCTTGGAGCACGGATCGTGCGTTCCGTGGCACCTCAACTCCGTATCACGGTTGGTGGCTCCTGACAGCGAGTACCGCAGTCAGTGGCTGGTTTCTGACAGCCTACACCTGTCTGGCGCCGCCAGTGTAGCGCACAAGAGCGTGTCTTTATTCCAGGCAGTCTACAAGCATGCAAGCTACCTCGAGAGGGGGATCTAGTGTATGTCGCGCTGGCACGTTGAAACTGGGCGCCCAGGTGACGCATGTGTGCTCAAACGATTGCACCATGCTGGTCAGCTCGATGAGTACATTATGAGAGGAAGGAGGAGTCTTTGAGTTCTGTGAACCAACAAAACGATTAACTGTTGCCAATAGAATTAGATAGTATGGCTTTTGTGTAAATGAAGACCGATATAATCGCAGCAATATGCTGAGAAGGGCCGGGTAACTCCAACACCGTGCTCGGCCGTAAGGCATCATGTCTCGAATTGGGCTTTTTTTTTGTGGGTAATATCCCGATGAGCCCTTCGCCAAACGATGAACATGGCCAAGCAGCATTTTCTTGTATCTCGTGACGCAAACACCAGAAAAGGCAGAGCAAAGTACCTGCGACTCAAAACTGCTAACAGAATGCACTCAAATCAGGTGGGAAATTCTGTGGAACATCGGCATGATTCATGGTACAGTGGTACCAAGAATTGCTGACTCGCAGACGCAGAAAAGAAGTTGCTATTTGCGACGCTGCGTGAAGAGATGGTGGATGTGGCAGTCAGTGAGCACAAGCCTGGTTGTTGTTCATCCAAGAAGGATCTCCCATTTCCACTCTTTCATGACACTCAGCCAGTGCAGTCGATCTTTGACTGTGATTACCCTATCTGGGCTTTCCGTATCATTGGGAAACGATGGTTCCCAGTCCGACGTCTCTTGGCAACAGAAGTCACCGCTTCCATCAAAATCACTAGAAAGGGTGTCGTCTTCGTGTTTGAACGGAACGCCTGACGAGTAACTGTGACTGCGCATATCGTTCGTGTGCGATGTACGGGCATCGCGTCGGTTCCAAACCTCTTTCGTAACTTCTAAGCACCTTTCTATGATCCCGAGCTTCATTCTCGAAGACATCAGGCGCCAGCGCTCTGTAACCCATTTACGCTCATCAGGCTCAGTTGCCTCACAGCCAGCGGCCATGAGAGGGTAGATGTGAACAATAATCGAACGAGAGCGCGGGTGTACGGTTGCTAGGTCACATAGTACTCTCTTTGCGAGTACACTCGACGATTCGGATGGGATGTCCGGCACGGCTTGGTGGAGATAGAGTAGTGTCGCATTTTGGTAAGCGACTGCAGTCCTGATTGTGTCGTGTGGACTTGTTGTCTCATCTTCAGGATCTTCGACGAAAGAAGGGGGAGTCCATCCTTCGAGCTGAGACTTCAATTCAACTGCCTCTGATACAATGATGCGTCCATTGCCGTCAGATCTTCGTACTTTTTTTACTAGGTTTGCCACCCGGCCGATAATCGGGAAAAGCGTGTGAGCGCAACCCATCAAAGGATCAAGGGTAGTTTCAGTCCCGCCAGTAGCATATATACTTTCTTGTATAGCGTCTACATCACAAGCCTCGTCATCGTCAGAGGAAGTCAAGCGGGCGAGAACGTCCATATAGATCCAGGTGTTGCATAGGAACTTCAGCCGAGTCCATTCCTCGCCCTGTTTGGGCTGATAGCGATGCTGCGCGAGCGCCTGGTTGATCAATATCTGAGCCCCTTTGATATGGTTCATGCCTGTGCTGATATGTTGATCCCATGATTCGGCAAAAGCCAGTACTAGTGTGGTCGAGATAGCTGCATCAACACGCATATCTTGGAGGCCAGCAGCTAGTGCGTGTACAGCGCTTCGCATGTGATCGATCCCTTGGATACGCAAAGTAGGCATGTCTTTTGACTGGTGGAAAGAAGTCATGGATGCGATCGCATGATAGAGTGCTGGGCAATCCCGTGTAAGAGGCCAGATAAGAGTTCGCCATGGATTTTCCGTAGGCCCATCTTTCACCGAGAGAATACCACACGTATCTCTATCGTAACGTCGTATGATTGATTCGGCTGATGTAAGGGATACTTGTATCTTGGCAGGTATTTTGAAATCGGGAGAATTCGAAGAAGAGCCTGAGGAGTTCGATGGTGAGGGAGATGGTAACGGCGCGACAAGATTTGTACAATGCTCATTACCGTCGCATACGAGTTCTTTAATCTCGTCTTCTTCCAGTGAAGCTGGTGGGGTTAGGCCCGTGGGCTGGTAAAAGGCCTCATGCTGAGCCACATAAGAGGAATACTCCTCTAGTAGTAGGCTAAGATCTGTTCCTGGCTGCAGAAGTTCTAGAAATCGGGGCGACTGGCCGGGCGATGCACTTGATACGGTACTTGTCTTTGTCTGGGCCGTGGTCGTGCTCTCAGCCCCCAGCAAGCTTCGTGACTCGAATGATCCCGGTGCATATGAGTCTACAGGTGATATGGACTGAGCTGGAATGAAGAAGGGCGATTTTGCTGAGACGGCGAAACTATTCTCCGTAGGTACAGATGAGGGCTGGGAAAAGGATGTTTGTATGGGCGGACCCTGCATGAAGGGGTATGAGTGTTGACGCGGCGGGTAGTATGCGCTGTGAGGTGTGCCAGTGAAGGCATAGTGGTGGTCTTGGAAGCCGGGGTGGCCTTGGAAATGTGAGGGCATAGATGTCGGTATTTGAGAACCTGAGCCTGAGCCCGAGCCCGTCAGCTGCATATCGATATAGTTGCAGAAGAACTGACCTTGGCGCGACTTGAGAGATGCTTTGCCCGAGTTGCTTGGCTCTTCGAACGGTCTCCATTTGAAGTCCTTCTTGTATCCACCGCATGTTACTGCGCGCTTGGCGCAGTGCTCGCACGTAGGCTTCTTCTCATCACATTTCAAGCGCTTTGCTTTACAGGTAACACATCCTATGCAAACTTGTGAGTACAATGCTTAGCGGGAAGGCCTCGAAATATGCTTATCGTCTACATGATACGCATCAACAGAGCTTGAGCATACCATTGCGGCTCTTGGACTGCTTCCTCTTGGTGACGCCAGCAGTGTCGGAGGCCTTCTTGGGTGCTGAACGCGGTGCGGGTGCGGTCTTTGCAGCGGGTTTGATGTCGATCGGAGTGGCTTCCGGGGGATTTAGCACAAACGAGGGCGACGGGATGGCGATCGCCTCAGCCATCTGCCGCAAGTGGTGCGAGTGTGGATTCCTTGGGCGAACTCGCTGGCAACCGGTGATTTCACATGCAAAGAAATGGATGGCTAGCTAAGCAAAAACGAGCAGAATCATCGGGGGGTGTGCAGGTAGGCAAGAGGGATGCAGTATCCAAAGTGGAGAAGAAGCTGGGGAAATGGAGATGCACGGCTACTCGTTAGCGTCGTATCTATCGGGTTTGTGGATCACCTGGGCACGCGTGGAGTACCGCTGCAGCATCATCCTTCATCCTGCGCAATCCGATAGTCTTTTGGGGGGGAAGCTCTGTGTCCGATACTGCGTCGCGGTAGCTACTCGAGTCCGGGAACCCGTGCGACGGTAGCAGTTCTGGATAGCCGTTGCTTGGGCATCACGGGGATGTGGTGCAGGCTCCATCGGCGCCATGCCGTGTTTGGAACCCTTGCAGCTTCCGCCTGTCACCCGGCGCTGACCCGCTCCACCAAACGCCTCAGCCTTGTTTCGGGAGCGACGCAAAGCCATTGAAGATTCCGCGGAGCATGAAGTCAGGTACGCACTGTTCGGGGGCCGTGTATAGGTCTACGTTTGCAGTTTTGTATCGGGTCTGCTTGAAGCTGATTTCTTGAGGTTGTGCTAGGCACATGGGATGCGAAAGAGCGCACGACTAAACTTGTCCGTATCCCTACCTTGTTCTTCAGCAGACGTAAGCATGCCGTGTTACTCTTGTGCGACATGTAGCGCACCAGCAGCATTGCGCCACTCCTCATCCTTATCTTGAGCACACCGTCGGACTCTACTAAGCTGGTGGTGAAGGTTCTTCCCCCTCTTTGTCTTCGATCTTGTATGTGACATCATCGATCGTCACCTCCTTCTTGCCTTCCTGTATAGCTTTGATCAGTCCAGGGGTCGTGGCAGCGACAGCAATCCCGGTGGCCGTGCCTCCAGCAACACCGCTGACGAGTGTAGCGCCAGCACCTCCTGCTGCTGCGCTTTGGAGAATCGCAAAGGTACTTCCAGCTGCGACACTGCCGATGCCTGATTGCGCTGCTGCGGCCGCGGATCCAGCTGCAACCCCCGTAGCCGTGAAGCCCACCATATTCAAAACGGCATACGCCGCTCCGATACCGAGAGGAGCGGCAACAACACAGGCGACAATGCCAGCAGTCTCTCCCGGATGCTGTTCAACCCATTGCTTGGTCCTGATCGCTGCCACACTGGTCTGCTTCCCAGCCTCTTGACCAAAGGCATCCATGTGCTTCCATGCCTCTTCCAGAGCTGGCCCAGTCTTCTTCGCGGCGTCTTGTCCAAAGGCATCGAGATGCTTAAAGGTCTCGTGGGCGGCACCGCCGACGTGCTTTCCAACCTCTTGCCCAAAGGCATCCGTGTGCTTCCAGGCTTCTTCGAGAGCAGGTCCCAACTTTGGTGCAATGTCTTTTCCGAATGCGTCGAGATGCTTGAAGGCCTCGTGTGCGGCACCGCCGACGTGCTTACCGGCCTCTTGTCCAAAGCCCTCCAAAGCCCTCCAAGCGTTGTGGAAGAAAGACATGATCGACTATCCGATTGATGCTTGGAGATGTTTGTGAGGTTGTATGTGGCGAGAATGAAGGGATGTCTTTCGAAGAACCGCAAAGCGAGTGTACGAAGGAATTCGTGTGTTATGAGTATTGGGGGCTCACCAGAATCAGCACGGACTCTGCAACACAAAAGAACGGAGCTCTTGCGCAGGCAAGGTGGGGTAAAAGTGAAGGTGAAGGTGGGGGGAGGAGGAAAGCGCTGGGATTGGGACAGCGCTTGCAGCCAGTCACGCGATTGGACCACGACGACGCAACAACATGCAAGCCATATCGATATGCATGGTCCCCTCCACTAACTACAGCCCATAGAGTACAGATAAAACTACATCGTTAAAGTGTATACATGATATCAAGGACGCGCCGAACGATATACAAACGCCGAAACAGTAACGACCCTAGAAACATCAGACGCGTGAGAGACCAACTATTGAAAAGAAAAAAAAGAAATGGGTATCTCCTCGTGTAGTCGTACAACCAACCTCTAACGCAACAATTATGACATGCTTCAGTAATAGCTCAGACCCGAAGCCCTTACCTTCTTCTTTCCCTTCTTCTTCGTCTTAGTGGGTGTAGGACTGACGACATTACTACGACCACCCAACCCCTCCTTTTTCTTCTCTTCACCGGTGCCCGCCATTTTTCTCGCACCGCCCGTCATAAAGTCACTATATGTGCTCTCGGCATACAGGGCAGGAGTTGTCGTTCCACTAGGCAGCCACTCACTGCCCTGTTCCCAAGCGATACCCGCAGCATTTGCGGCACGCACCCCTTCGATGTAAGCCTCCATTCTGCTGCGCTCGTCGTCGTCTTCGAGACCACAGCCGCAGCCGCAAGCGACTACGCATTCCCCATCGCCCATATCGATCTTACTTTCCATGCACTCCGTATGCGCGACGTGTCCACATGAAGGGCAGAGGTGGAAGAGGCCCGAGACACGGATCCAGCAGATACTGCAGCTATATACAGGCTCTGTCTTAGCGGGCTTGGAAGACGATGTGGTGAGGTTGGTGCGCGAGCGGCCGTCGCGCCATGAGGAGCCGGCCGAGACGTTCGATGTGCCCCGCGATAAGCTTGGCCTGCTCGCTCTGCTCGGAGGGGGCTGCAATCTACTTTGACCGGGCGAAGTGCCAAGACCAGCAACGCTCTCCTCTAGCTCCTTTGTCGGAGTCGGGACGGGTATGGAAAGACGAAGATACTGCTCGGCAGGAATAAGTGCGTCAGGATTCGGTACGAAATCTTCTGGTAGGCCGTTGGCAAACGTTCCAGGCTGGAATTCCATCGCTTCTGGGTTGAAGGAGAAGTGGCGTAGTGATGAACCAGGTGAGCGCTTCATTTGCGCCGTGGTGGGAGTTGAAGGCACCAGTGTGGATGAAGCCCGTGACAAATGCCTCGTCGCTTTTTCGTCGCCGTCTTTATCTGCGGATCGCTTGAGTGCGAGAGATACCGAGCCATGTTTTTGGACGGTACAAGGAGCTTCGGTTGGAAAGTACGACACGAGGCCGTTGAATTTCAGCACTTCAGCCCGTACACTGACCAGGCCCCAGCGGCTGAGCATCTCAGCATACTGCTCGCGCCAGGCCCGATGCAGCCAGTCTCTACTTGTATCTAATAGCGGACGACTGAAACATGCTTCATCATCGAATTGGTCTTGATTCTTAAGCGTGACCTTGATAACTCCTTTGGTACTTGTGCCATCTCGAGGTGGGCCAGGCGCGGTGTTCTCTCTTGTGCTCGTTGTGATGTAAGCCCCATCGTCGTCGACTCTCTCGTAGTCGGAATCGGAATCGTCAATGTAGTTGACGTTGACTTGCTCAGACTGTCCGAAGCTCGCTCGCTTGCCGTGTTTGGAGCGTGAGGCTGACATGTTGTTCTGGTCGTGCGAGTCACTACCATAGAATGTGGTTGTTCCCCATGTGACACTATTCGTGGGTGCGGACGTAGAAAGATCATCCATGCGTGACCTCACCGGCGGTGAAGAGGAGATGGCGTTTGCAAATGGACGTGATAATGCAGCAACAGCACTTGCAAAGTTTGCTGTAGAGCTTTTCTTGTGGGCTGTATGACTCTGCTCTGGCGATGTTCCGTATGGTGTGTGATTGGCCGTCTGCGCAGTTCTCGCCGTAGACGCTCTGAACAAGGCAGGTGGAGTGTTACCAGTAGAGTACGGGGTAACGGGATCAGAGCTGACATGATCGCTGCCCCACGGCCCATTTGAACTTCCATGACTTCCATATGTGTCGAGATTCTTGGCTAGTCTTTGCCACGTAAACTCGTTAGCTGGCGTCGCAAAGCGTGATTGCGACGGTGTAGATGGCACAGAGATCGTGGGCTTGAATAAACTCCACGCAGTGTCCACCGAGGAAAAGTAGTCTAAGGAGAAGGCGGGTGCTTCCATAGACATGGGAAGCTGAGATTGCCGCATCTTAGCCATGGCTGAGGTTACACCTTCACGGGCAGCAGGTTCCGCAAAAATACATGACAGCATAGCAAGCATCTGTGTGTCTGCTAGACGTTCAAAGTAGTCAAAGAGCGAAGGTATTAGCCATGTAACAACAATGTGGTGGCCCCATTTCACGCGTGCTTTGAGCTTAGGGTTTGTCACCGTGTCTGCCTCATCAAATTGAAGGTCCAATCCACTGTCCCTGCGTTTGATCCTCACGAGAGCTCTCCGGGCAAGCACGAGAACTTGATCTCTCCGGTACTTTTGAGGTAAAATCTCCAATGGCACTTCGTTGCTCAATATCAGTTTGCAAAGGATCCAGATATCCGCCAGATCGTCATAACCGTACTTCCGAGCTACCTCGGAGTTGTGCTCGCATATCATGGGTCCAGGTCCGAAGATTCGGTATTCCTCCGCTAGCTCACGCTTACTAGGAACCAAATCGTCTGTGACTGAAAAGAGTATAGACACCGTAGACCTAGTCTTGACTGCCTGCTTCCCCATGCCGGTCGAGGACGGTAATGAGTTCCGCGACTGGAATCGGGATGCCGATTTTTGCCAAGCCAGTGGCGGCTGGAAGTTTCCGATGTGTGTGTTTCCAGCATGATCAGAGGCGGACGACGACGATGGCGTGGAGGATGTTTCCCATGAACCAACCGACGATGATGGTGATGATGCGCCGTCAGAGGCTTCAGGACGCCGAGAGGTAAAGCGGCCAAACGAATCAAAGATGTCATTTTTCAGGATACCTTGTCGCAAACTCCTGGTGATCTGGAATCTGAATGCTTCCGAGCCAGTCATTGACTTCGTGGTGGGTATCCTTGCGACTACGAGGGATCCATCTACCGAGAATCTTGCTGTACACTGGATTGGCAGAGGAATATTAGCATTGGTGTGAGAGGATTGCACCATGTCATCAGTGAACTCGCCCTCTTGGTCCTCATCCTCGCTAGAGCTCTCTCCAGGTAATGGTCCAAGGTCTTCTAGTGGGTCATCATCTTCAGCCAGGTCCAGGCTGTCGTCCAGTGCTCGTTCACCCAACGCATACGAGAGTACTGCCTCGAGAGCCTCTCGTTGTTGACCTGCGCAAGTTTCAGCGATGCGGTGCATGTTGTTGATTAGTTCCTCTTGGTTGTCCTTGCTGATCGCGGCGGTCGTTCTCTCGAACTCAATGTCTAGTGGGGTCGGTGCGCTGCCAACAACGGTGCCTGATTGTCGCCTTTCGACGGCCTTGGGGTATGAGACCGGAAACTTGATGGTAAATCGGAGGAACGCAAGCTTCGGCTCATTCGTGGCCGTGTCCCAGTCACCCCAGGGACCGTTAAAGGAGACTTTGATGCGGCGTCCGGGAACATCGATTTCTTCAAAAGCGAGCTTCTTGTACTTGTTGCCTACGTAAGAGATCTCGGCACCAAGGTCGTTCTGCTCTTGGAATGGCTGCTTCTCGGCGCGGTTGTAATGGTTCGGCCGAGCATGATCATCAACATTGTTGTGGCGGTCACCTCCAAACTTGACGCCGTTGATCCACTTCATGTGGTTGACAACGCGAGGGTCATTGCGCCGAATCGGCCGGGCAGTCATGGTCTCTCGAGGAATTGTCTCAGCGTGTATCCGAGGATGCGTTTGACCGTGGTAGCGCGGAGTGCAACTCTCTTCGTTCAGAGAGTAATTCTGTAAAAGAGTTGACAGATTGCCTTTGCGCTGAGCACGAGGGGGACCAAATTCATCCTGCGCGGTAGCAGTTGTGGTGGGTATAGGTCCATCTCGATACGAAACGTACGTAGCACCTTTCCGCGTCGTACTGGGCTTTTCCACGAGTGGCCCGCCTTTGCGGTGACCGACCCATTTCTCTAGATCCTCAGAAGGCAGCTTGTGAAGTACAAGCCGCCTGTCCGTACCCCAAGAAACCAACTGAAAGTCGCGATTGTCGAATCCATCATCGGCAGAGCCACGTGTGCGCCATAGGAATTCGCGTACTTGGGCATCAGGGTCGTGCTGCTGGAAGACATTGACATGACTATTGGTGAAAGTCGAGGCGTCGCTATCGTTGACATGCTTGTATAACCATAGGCAGGAATTACCACGTTGCGGCATAGCGAGGATACCATGCGGGAAGGGCGTGTGTCGTGCTCGCCATACAGGATAGTGAGTGCGAATGACGCGGCGAGGGACAGTAATGTTATCTTTCAAGCCTACATTGTTCCAAAGTTTGATAGTCGCGTCGAGGGAGCAGGTCATGATCTTGTTCGCGTCATTGCGATTCCAGTCTATGCCGTAGATCTTAGTCGTGTGCGCGGTGATGGTAGAAAGAGGATTTGCGCCGTGACGAGTGTCCCAGATATGAAGGTATTTGTCGTGAGCACTTGCAAGGATCTTGTCGTTCTGACGGTTCCACTTTACCTGGGTTGCTCCTGCTGTGTAGTCGGCAAGCTTCAATGGGGCCTGTCTGCTGCGAAGATCGTGTACGAAGACGAAGCTGTCTACGCCACATGTTGCCAGGAGGTCCGGATGATGTGCGGAGAAATTGATGTCTGTTATAGCCCGGTCATGTGCGCGTAGCGTGTACTCGATAGGTGCTTTGTTGTTGTTATAAGGCATGGAGAGATTGTATACAAGCGCAAGCTGGTTTCGCGTCGACGCAATCCACTCGGCGCGTGCTGCAAAAGGGGACCATTGCACGTCTGCGACATCCCATGAAGATTGGTTTGGGATGAAGAGAGGCAGCGACCAAATGTTGTCCAGATCTATGATGCGGAGGCCATTCTTGCTGGCGAGCACCACGTCGCGACCTGCTGGGCTTATGCTCGCGGCGCCAATATCGTCGTCTACTCTGATCTCGACATTATCGTCAAATGTTGGCGACTTGAAAGCCGACGATGGCCCACCCCCTGCAGCCGCCATCTTGGCGTTGGCAGACTTGGCCGGGTTGGGTGAGATGGAGAGAGAGGGTGTGATGGTGTTGATGTTGGTGATAGGCCTGGCCCCTTGGCGCGCCTTCGCACCGTTGGACATGCGACTTACCAGACTAGGCCATGTTTGGCAACGTCGGCAGGATGCCTGACGGATTACGCAACATCAAACCTCGTCATGGGAAGACACGGCCTCACACCTACTTACCCAGAGAAAGAAACCCGCATCCTCCTGCTCGGCCTCCGCGACGATCGCAGAATCTTGCACGTGAACGACATTCTCCGCGACCACTCCTTCGCTACCATCGACGAGTCCTGCCCCACCTTCAGTCATGGCGCTGCCCAAGCGAATCATCAAGGAAACCGAGCGCCTGGTCAACGAGCCGTAAGCATCTCTGTGCTATAAACATACATATGTGGCGTTGCTAATGCAGACACCGGGTACAGAGTGCAAGGCATCAGTGCGACACCCCACGATGACAACCTCCGCTACTTCGATGTCACCATTGACGGCCCCAGCCAGTCCCCTTATGAGGGTATGTTAGCACACATGGCAATCTTCAAATCTTTGCTGACAAACCTCATAGGCGGCGTCTTCAAGCTCGAACTTTTCCTCCCAGACGACTACCCCATGACCCCACCCAAGGTCCGCTTTCTTACCAAGATCTATCATCCAAACATCGACCGTCTGGGCCGCATCTGCCTGGACGTCCTTAAGAGTATGCTAACCTTCATCTTGCACATCAGTGATCCAGCTAATTAGTTCAGGCAACTGGTCGCCCGCGCTCCAAATTCGTACCATTCTACTGTCTATCCAGGCCCTCCTGGGCGCTCCCAACCCGGACGATCCCCTCGCGAACGACGTTGCACAGGCATGGAAGGAGAACCAGGCACAAGCCATCAAAACGGCCCAGGAGTGGACCCAGCAGTACGCAAAGCCATGAGCATCGATACCACCGACATCGCTTTGTACGGCAGACAATATGCGGCTAGCAGGAGCAGGATCATCGTGTTTCCTTCGGAAGAAGGTAGTTTGAAATAGCAGAGGAATAATCTGCCGTGGCCGTTTTCTGGCAACTGGTGGCCCATCTGGCCGGTCTAGTCGCGTCTGCATGTGTATTGGACTGGCCCTTCTGATGTTGCCCATTCCTTTTGTACAATACTCGCCATTTACTGTCCTGCAAGCCTGGCGTTGGATGGACAATCTGGAGAGCATAACCGCCATATATCCCACATCGGCAGGACAGGGATTCTGGTGGCTCTTTTTGCCGGACCCTGGCCAACATGAAGAACATGGAAACGAATAACGATCCCAATACTTCAACCCCTTTGCGCTTGATCATCCGACTAATTGCACACCACACTTTTAGATGCATGTCCATCTACGTGAAATCATGTAGCATGCATCTACTGCGGCCCAGTTAGCAGCATGACGCTGCTTACGTCGTTGCCTCGTATATTTATATAGCTTCGTTCGTGAGCCATATCTGCTTGAGACTAATCGCGTCTGCGTCGTCTCGATCCATCGTGTACGCTATCGTTGGAAGCTTTTTGGTTTAGAGGTGGGGAGCGTCGCCAACGCGACTTGCCCCTTTGTCGCAGCGCAATTCGCCTCACGGCCTACCACTCTGCTACTACATCCGAAGAATACGCTAATCCTCTGCACCATGCTGCTGTCTACAACGCTGGCATCGCGATAGACGTATGCTTGTCTCGGTTTCTCATCTTGTGTCATGTTGTCGTGATCGCTCCAAAGATTGGCGCTAGTAAACCGGCCGACAGACTTCGTTCCCTTCATTCCCTTCTCATCACGCCTGCACCATGATCATTCGAACGAGGCGGTGGCCTCCGGTGTCGTGCACATGTCTGGGGCATCTTCGCACGCCCCGAAGTGGGAAGTTTCAGTCGCGGGAGACCGCGCAAATTTATCCCCACATCACCGCTACTGTCCTTCCCTTCACGAAACACACAACGACCTCAACACCCGCAAAGCCTCTCCGACAGAGCCTCCCCAACCCAATATATATAGGTGTGATCATGCACGATGATGCGTCAACCACTACCAGAGCGCTCCAAGAAGCTCTTCGAAGGGGCACGGAGGTGCCCCCTGCGCACAACGGGTTATACCGTGGATGAGGGGCGCCACGAACACAAAGGCGACGAGTACGACAGCTATGCCGGATGCGTCGACGTATCCAGGCATTTGCGGCGGTCTCTACGGCTGCGATAGCTTCAGAAACCGGCCTCAGCACCGATATATTGGGCGGAGGTCGGCAACAGTCGACAACAGCCTCAGATCGGTACCGCTTTGTATTGTCGTACTTCATCGACCCTCATGCAGATACGCGCTCTGCACGGCATTCAAACAGCTCGCTTTGATGACAACAGAGCTTGCACGTCTATGCCTGGCACCTCCAAAGCCACGGAGAGAGTGATCATCGCTAAACGCATACCGCGCAACGCGTAAAGAACCTTCGGTACATTTGGGAGACTGGATACCGCAACGCGGCCACCCACAGGCCATCCTTTAGTAATATTACTGCTGAGTGACGACGCTAGTTACTCCTCTGTTACTTGGGTCCTTGGATGAATAGTAAAACCTTTGTTCAAACCGACACTTGCGAAGATCTCTCGACCCTACAAGACAATGCCGACGTTTCGCCATCTGCCAGAGTCTCAGCCCATCCTTCGATCCTACTGCATCACGATGCTTCAACACCATGTCATACAGGGCGGATGGAGGATGGAGGACAGCTTCGGCGTCTGCCTGGGTATGACGGATCCAACAACGGCAAATATGTGCTGGAGGAAGAGAAGGGATACCAGTGACGACTCTATGCTATGCACTATCCGCAAAGTCGGCGCACATGAGTAACCCGCGAGGAAAGAGGCACATCTAGGCTCATGAGCCCGCGAGAGGATCAGATTACATCCTCAGACATCAGAAGTCTTGACCGGATGTCGCTGCAGCACAAGTTATTCAGACTTCTGCAACCTTGGCATACATGTCGACGATAGCGACCATCAAGGATCTGGATGTTGCCGCGATATGACGCAACGTTGACACGAGGTTTGTACGAACCTATCGCCAGTGATGCACGTGTTCCATGCAATCGAGGTTGACAGCGAACTCAAAGAGTGAACAGAGAATCGTGTTTGCCGCTTTGGTTTCAGTATGCCGGCAAGGCTACTATTCCCGCGAATCAACGTCAGCTCTTGTCGGATCGAGATGGGAGTTTACAACTGCTCCAAGTTTGGAAGCCCATGCTTTTGAGGAGTTGAGCTGAAGGACGTATACCAGCGCTATGCTGGAGTCATTTTTGCACCTTGACAGCGTTGGGATCTCCGGCCGCTGGACACAACTAGGGCATGTAAAAGTCTTACTTACGGCTTCGCCTTGGTGCAAGTACCGAAAAGGAAGGGTGGCCACTGGCTCTTGCGCGATCTCACAAGGAAAATGCGACAGTGGTGACACCACGGTTGATGCTGATTACATGGCAAACATCGGCAACTCAGTCACACCGATGTGTTCTACATGAGCCCTTGCCTATCTATTGACGAAGGTATCAACCTCATTGTCAATATGGCTCACTGTCGTCATTGAATCACTGTCGAACTCAAGGGCCGATTCCCAAATTTCGGCAAGCATCGTTGATGCAACTCGAGAATGAGCATTTCTCTCGGAGCAAGTAGGACTTGAACATGTCCAAGATGCTCGATTCGTTGGACTGGTCCACTTTGAAAATCAACCTGATTGTCTAGTGTTCTGTGACCAGACAAGTCAATAACGCCGGTGTCCCGTTGCGATATGTTCCAACACCACAGCTACCACCATCTCAACTATGAAGGAACATAGGATGAACATATACTTATCCAAAGCTTCTAGGTAAGGTTTGATGGATTAGCTTCGATCGTTGCCAGTCGCAGTTTAGTCTTTCGACCGAGGATCGGAAACACTCATGCGCCTGCGATTATGACGAAAAAGGAAGCGCTCGTATGCGCATCGTCTTTTACTTGGGGATTTCCGTTCTGGAAGTACAGGCAACTATGAGCCAGCCAATGTCGGTGATATCTGCTGCCGAAGAGTACATTGTGGCGCGTATCAATGCCGTCATTACTGGTAAATAGCCGGTTGTTGAGATGACAAGATGGCGATTCTTGACGATGATAGCCCGCGGCTTGCACTCCTCGTCTTGCCACTATTGGCCTCCAACTACATTTGAGAGACGCTGCCCTGTTTGCACAGCAGACTTCTACTGAAGAAAAGTCTCATCAAATATCGCGGCCTTAGGGTGCGTCAGAGGGAGCACTCTGTATCATGAAGCAGACCGGCTTGGGAAACGCCCTGGTCGTTCAGATGCGGTTACCAATTCGATGGCAGTTGGCGTAACATCAGACAACGCAGACGACTCGAGACCGCATGTCCGGTGAAGACATTCGGTACTCGAGCCAGGTGTTCCGCCATTTGTCCGTAGTCGCAGAAGGCAGTGATAAGATGGTAATATCTTGTCCAGCTTTTTAGCATTATGTCCTCGGCCCCTGGGTAGTCTGCCCTCTTTGTCGGAGAGGTACGGTCCGCCCGTGTTTGCGTCGAAGGTGTTCCTTCAGGTAAGAGAACGGTGCTACGCGAGACGGACAAAAGCTCAACGAAAGGTTACCTATCAACGGTAACCTGTTGAAGAAGGCGAGGAGTTTGTTTATATCTCTTCCCAGTCCTTTGTACCATTGCGCTTGAGGTTGTGAAGGCTTTAGGTCTCAGCACCTGAGGGCGTCCTTTGTCCCTCTCTTTCTTCGGCCAAAGGGTGTTGGTATTGTACCAGTCCTTCTATGTTCAATACTCTCAGCGCCTTTTCTTATCACTCCGGCCATATGATATGTGCCCTTGACAGCGGTGCATACCTTCGGTGGTTGGCCTCTAGCTCCTGCTCACGCTTGGTGCGTGGGCATCACCAGCTCCTGCTGTATCCTAGAAAAGACCCGGTATCGTTCTGCTCCGACACTGACTTGCGCATCGCTGCCGAGGTCTCGAGAGCTAGGATTCGAGATCGATAATACGTTGTGTTGCTTCGTGCCTCCTCGACTCGGTCGAATTGCGTAAGCGCATAGCTGAAGTGCATTGGGCGCAAGGGGCAGGGGCCAAGATGTGCACGTCGAGTGCCTCCTACAACATTATCAGCATCTGCAGCTCTGCATCTCTGTCACATTCATCTGCTCCATATCGCCGGTTGAGGGCAGGCCATTGGGAAAGTGCTCTGAGGCAAAGAGGTAACTGCCTTTCCAGCCTTAGCTGAGGTGGATGTGAATGCCTCTTGTTTCCTTCAGTCTCTGTTCTTGCTTTCTCAAATCACTGCGACAATGGTGGTATTCTTTTATGCTCCTTGGCAGACCTGGAAACCCCCGCGGAGTCTGATATGGCAAATGCGGCCTTGAGGCGGTCCTGGGTCAAGGGCTCCTCGCACAGAGGGCCACGCGCATGCGCTGTGTCTATTGGCAATACTGTCTTGAGGTTTGTAATGGACTCTGTCTTGTTGTTGTTGTGGCCGTGCTCGAGAGGCGCGCAAGGGAGGCCGCCGAAGACCAGGACGGAGGTTTATGGTCGCGAGAATCTCGTTCGAGGGGCTGTCGCCACAAGGAAGGAGCTCTTGGGTATTTCCTAAAGGTTTCCCAAGCCTCTGAAAGTCAGCAAAGCCTTGCGAGAGATCTACTTGCCCCATGGATGCCGGTTGCCTTATAAGATGGTGTTACAAGCCTGCTGTCGCGCCGGATGTCCACAATAGGTGCAGGCTGGATGCTCGATACCTTAGCCGTGTACTCTATCGAGGGCCTGGTCTTCCTTGTTACCTCAGACTCAACCAGTCTGCTCGAGGTAGCCGCCGGCTTGGTGGGTGTCCTGCTACATGTCGTCTATCGCGGACTTCTGGGGCAGCGGCAGCTTTGCAGTCATGTTAAACACCTACGATGCCTCTTCTACTTACAGGAGCTGGATACTAGAGCTTCCACGAGTATTAGTACCCCGCTTGATTGCGCGATGTCGGTGTTGTGGTGGTGGTATTGTCGTCGAGGGAGGGCAATATTGAGTCAAACTTGCGCCAAGGCTCACCACCGAGCCAGATGAGATGCAACACCATTTCAAGCTGCATTGAGGGTACTTAGGGCATGATCCTCCTGGATTAGAGGACCGATCTAGCCCAACGCTGGTGCAGGGTGACTTGGTAGCGGAGATGAGAGAGGTTCAAGCTTGTGGCCGCGGAGATGGACTTGTTTGGGAGAGCAACCACCCCAACGAAGTTGAGCATCAGATGAAGCGCTACGATGCACGCATGACGCTCCTCGTCGCCTCGAATTCCTCAAATTCTGTCGCCGCCCTGTCTAAGCGAAATGCCCACGCTGTCGCCCCTCTATTCGCAGAGTCCAAAATGCGATTGGACTCACCCCTCATCACGTCCCTTCGGTATATATACGCAAAAGTTGGTCTCTATCCCATCAAACAAAGCAGCGGGCCCCATCTCGCTATACAAAAACGGATGGCCTAGTGGTATAGAAGACGTTAGTCGGACCCTCCAAGTAAGTCTAATTGTTTATCATTCGACAAAGAGGCTCGGCACGGTTTGGTTCGATTCATGGGAGTGTCTCCCAGGTAAGTTCATGTTTGTTTCTTTTTGCATATCTTTTTGCTATATACCCAAACACAGGGGTCTGTACACGTCTATGCTCTGGATCTACTCGGCCTTTTGCCTACAGCAGGTCAAAGGCTCCCATTTTAGCTGGTAGAATATCTGGTCTCTATAGGTTTGTTGCTAATTTGTCTCTTTTTGTTACTTTTTTGAGTTTTGCTATCATGCTCTGGCTACAGTATGACGCTATTCCAAACGTCATTCTACTACAGCTGCGCAAACTTTGTAGGTCTCTGGATATATCATCTCTTGCATCTCCTTCGTTTTTACGCATGGCAAGCTTTTCAGGCGCTGAGAGAAGAACTCTTGGCGTTGTGGCAAGCTTAGAAACTTAGCTCGCCGCCGCAGTATACGTTTTGAGCGATACGCCCGTTACTTCTACTATTCCGTGGTAAGTGCAAAGCTGCTGCGCCGCTGAAAGAAGCATAGGAGAGGTATATACGAGGCACTGTGCGTGGAAACATGACCGCATACTGCCATTACCGCAAGTTTTGCTTGCGGTGTGGCCCGCGATACGCAGGGGGTGCCATCTTCTCGAACGCGATCATTACACGTACCACTCCTTTGACTAGAGAACGCTGGAGAGTGACATGAGATTCGCGACTATCAAAACAACAGGCAGCGATGCCACGCATTACACCAGCATCTGGTTTGACTAGACGAGGCTTTGGTACACCTCGAAATATAGTCTTCACACCAGATATGACAAGGTACAAATGATTAGGGGCGCGAAGCATGATGCATCTACACATGCGCGAGAGTCAGTCCCAGTCCTCGGCAAAGTGCGTACAGTTTCAGATGTGTCAACTGTACTTAAAGAAAAAGGTACATCAAACTGATCTGTACATGTGGCGAAGCGTGGTAACGGACTTGGTGGTTTTCGATGGCAATAGACAGCCATGCGCATCATCACCAAGTCACAAAACACCAAACATTCGAGACAGCACCAAAGCACCAAAGCGGAAACAAGGGGTGTATTGCATCGCAAGATTATGATATCAAGTACTTTGGTGCAACCAAATCCCGAGCTCGAGCGCCTTCATCCCGTCTTATGATTTCGCACCATTCCAGCGCTTCGAGCGCGTACGCGAAAAACCTCAATCGTTTACTCTCCTTCCCCACGCGACGTCAGCTCCTCCCCTTCACGGCGAATGATCACCCCATTAGTCGGGCCGATTCACACCCCCGTCATGCAAGCCCCATGCGCCGGACGCGCAAACATCCCAAAACATTGCAAATAGCCATGAGTGGGGAAGGTGGTGAGGAGCGAGATGCAACAGTACCTGGCGCAGAAGCCGCTTACACTCGTAATCTTGTCTCGGCTTAACAAGGAGTTGAGGTTTTCAGGAAAGTGTGTTCTTGTTGTTTAGTCTCATAGCGTGGTGGCGTTGTCGCCATCACATGTCGTATGATGACTAAAATGGTAGGAGGGCGCTTCAAACGCGGCGACTCTTGCGACAGTAGGTTCCAGTGAAGTCGGTTTCAAGGATTGCGTGTTCTGGTGACGAGGATGTGGGTGGTGAGAGATGTGCACATATTTCTGGCATCTATGCGTGGAGCATATTAGTAATTTGCTCCTACTCGTCTTCTTCTATAAACTGTGAGACACGTACCGAGCAAGCTGAATCCGAGCGCGGTCTTGTTTGCATGCGTGCTTGGGCTTCGAGAGCGCGCATTTCGTACGTGTACGTTATGCGAAGGAGGTCGTGAATTGTGAGGTGTGTGGTTGACATAGTTGGGTGCTTGTTGATGGGATGGTATCGCGTGCTTGTCTTGGTTCCAGCAATCTGAACGTCGGCAGGCCTTGGTAGCGAAGGTGAAGTCGAACAAGCAAACTTGGTTATATAATCTCCGTTTGTTCCCTGTTATGCCTGTTTTTCGTGCGTGCTCACAAACACGTATGCTGTGATTGGTCCGGAGATCGTGCTTAGTTACACAAAGTCTAGATGTGGTCAAAGGGGATCTGAGCTTTTTCGAAGATGACAAGGCGTGCAAGGCGCGACTGTATCGACGTATCGAGATGGTTGAATCAGCAGGAAAATATGGCAATAGCAGGATTGGAGAGCTATATATCATGAACCACCCCCCCTCACACCCACACCTCATGCACATGCTGTGCACTACATGGGCAGGTGGCGCTAATCTTCAAACTGGACTAGTTTCAGCGGACAGAGAACGAGATCCGACACCATCAGCCGGCGGGGGTCTATGCACACCGATCCTCGTTAGTTTGTCATTGATGGCCGAGAGCTGCGTATGCTTGCCGGAGAGCAGAGTCGCGATTCGCACTGCTCCTAAAAACGGATGTTGGCTGTTATCTTGCTGCCTAGGAGCATAGGGCGGAAGACGATGCGGGAAGAGATGCGGATTTGATGGTTTTCGCCCGAAACCGCGATGCTTGAAGCCGATGGGGACATGTCCGAGATCAGCGAATAAGCCCTAGAGAGCCAAGGCAGCAATTTCAAAATTGGTTTAAAACTTGAGATGGAGGGGACGGTGGACGTTCGAATACATTGAAGCATCGAGCTTCATTCGCGTCGATGATGGATACGCTACCACTCTGGATGCAACCCGCTCCCGTTGCTTTCACTTTCCCTCCATCTACCTCTGCCGCTAGGCCTCCTTCCCCAACGCAATCAAACGCCCCTGACCATCAACAACAAACACCTTGCCATCGCCAAAAACCGGCCTGCCAAACTTCACAGCACCCTCCACCTTCGGTAGCGCCAGCTCAACCAGTGTCCCATTAACCGGCACCGCTTTGAAAGCCCTCAATCCGGCCTGTACATCTGTTGCCCACACAATACCTGTACCAAGCTGGTGTTTGTTGCTGGTGATTGTCGGAAGGCCCGCGCCACCCCAGTGTCCGTTTGTCCCAGAAGACTTGCCGGCGAAGGTGAAGAGCGACGATGCGTTCTGAGTGAATGCGTACGCCGACAAAGCGGTGTTACCAGGGTTGACGTAGATGTATCCGCCTTGAAGAGGGTAGGATCCGA
Source organism: Alternaria brassicicola (assembly GCA_002796735.1). Lineage (NCBI taxonomy): Eukaryota > Fungi > Ascomycota > Dothideomycetes > Pleosporales > Pleosporaceae > Alternaria > Alternaria brassicicola. Next base: position 549,200 of record PHFN01000029.1, read on the forward strand.
TCGCACCAAAGACCTCGCCTTCCAAATCAATAGTCTGCAAAATACCATCTGTGCCATTTCGCCCTTGCAGATAACCGCCCAAGTTGTCAACTTCCGTCACGTACATCTTCGGATTCGTAGATGTTGCCACGCCAATCCTCTTTCCGTCCTTTGTCCTGAAGACACCAGCATCGAGCACAGCGAGCCCTCCACTTCCAATGTCCTGTCCAGAGTCCGTCTGCCAATCCGACGGGCGGAAGAAATCAACAAGCTGGATACCCGCACCACCCGCTTCATCAAGCGTCACCCGCGCCACCGTTTCCGAAAGAACAGCCAAAGGCTTGTGACCCTCCTTTGGGTTAACATCAAGCGTCGCAGCCGTCGACCCGCCGCCGTTATCAACTGTAAAGAAGACATCTTTGCCATCCGACGAGAGACCCATTCCAGCTTGCCAGATCCCGCCCGCGCCACCGCCATGCCACGCAGTCCAGTCGTCCGTGTACAAACTCGCATTTCCTGCTTGCGTCGTCCAGGTATACGTACTCTGCGTCGCCAAGTTGACAGCGACAACGCTTCCCGTATAGTTGAATGCGTCGCATAGCCCGCCGAACCCCGCGTACAACACATCGCCCAGTAACAGCAACGCCGGTCTCTGCAACACCAGACCACCCAGAAATGTCTTGCGCATATCATTATCAGAGGGTTGGCCATCGATGATCATGGGATACTTGTACAGATCCCGCAATGTATCGAGATATACGCCGTAAAGATAGTACACAGAATTCAAGGGCGGGTAAGCACCACCGGGTTCTCTGTAGTCTTCAATGTAGCTCTTTACGTAGAAGAATGCGATTTCGTTGCCGTCTTCGCGGTAGATGACGGGCGTACCCATGATACCTAGTGTCTTGCTGACGTGCGTCGTGCAAAAGGCATGGTCCATGGGCCATGGTGGAGCGACTTGGCGCTCATTCAGTAGCTGGCCGGTTGCCGCATCAAAGGTTCTGATGCGGTTCTCTGTTGAGGCGGTAAAGACTATCTGGCGGCCGGTTGAAGAGAGGGTATGCACAAGAGGGCGCGCCCAGTGCTGCGTTGGTATCAATAACGGGCAGGAATGGGATCAAGAGAGCAGTGAAAGCTACCTTTTCGTCGGGGTTGAATGATGCATTCCAGAGTTGGGTAAATCGTGGAAGATCTGAAGGACCAATGTTGTGCTCACCGCCTAGATAGGAGGATTGGTAGATGTCGGAGTCCTGGGGTGAGTCGGATGGTGCGCCTGTTCTTTGTGCTGTCGCAAAAATTGCAACTTGCGCTACCAATATGCATAGCGTAATTTTAGGAATTGGTGGACGCATCTTGGCTGTTGACACAAAGGACGATGATGTATCGTACGCCATCTAGGGATGTTGCTGAAGTTATGAATGGAACGTATGCAGGTCTGTTAGCTTGTGGTGAACAGATTACATACAGAGCCATGACCATAGAATCTGGGGTCTTGATCGCTTTCAATATAATCATCATGGCTCGTGGTCGGTATTTGGGTCATGTAGATACCGGGTATTCTCCGCGACCAGGGATGGGTATATCATGTAGATTAATTTGTGGGGCAGAATGTCGAGTACGGCCCAGGGACGTCATGTGGATTAGTACACTGATCCTCTGGAGAGACTTTTTAGGGTGATGCTCGTGTTCATTCTGATGCTAATTGGATATGATAATTGACTGCGGAAATGTCAGCGTAGGCCCCGGGGTTTGAATAGCATCACTTTACCTTTTTTTTCGCCACTTTTACAGGTACCACGGACAAGTTAACAAACGACCGCGATATAGAATAGAGAGATCTCTCGTCCTACTCCTCCCGTTGTCGGCTTGGCTCCCTAGACTGTTCCACACTGGGAACTTGGTCCTCCACCCTCTGCAGCAATGGTACGCGTTCCGCATCTACATTACCATCTCCTTTGGGGTCGTCGTACAGCATCTTCTTCCACTCGCCCTTGCGCACCTTTCCGACCCTCCAGGTTCCAGTCTCACCTGCCTCTTTGAAGAAGTCCATGTTCTCGTCGAAGGTCCTTCCACCAGTCTCTGGAAGGTAAAGGTACGTCCATAGGCCGGCAAAAGCATTAGTTGCAGCGAAGACGAGGAAGATGAAGTACTCGAGGTTGTTGAACAACACGGGCGTAAGGAATGTGATGGCGAAGTTGGCTAGGCCCCAGATGATGACGGAGATGGCAGTGCCCTGGGCACGCGCGGTGGTGGGGAAAACTTCGGTGGGGAAAAGCCAGACGGTTGAGAGCCAGCCGATTCCAAACGCACCAGTGGCTACAAACAAGACGACGGTTCCGATGATACCGGGGATGATAACGGGGATATCAATGGAGTCAGACTTGGCTGCTAGGCCACCGAAGACAGCGAGGAGTGCGAACGAAGAGGACAGGATGATGGAACCCTGGATCATCAGTTGGCGTCGACCAAGAGCGTCAATCAGAAGCCAAGCAAGCGTCATGAGGAAAAAGTAGGAGGTGTAGTTTCCAAGAGTCAGGTACTCAGAATTACGAACGGAGAAGCCTAGGAGCTGTTCTCGACAGTTAGCGTTTCGCCCCAAATACGCGGGACCATCATCATCGTGTTCACAAACCTCGAAAATCTGCGGGCCGTATACACTGACTGCGCCATATCCTGTAAGAGCCTGGTTGACTTGGCACATGACGGTGACCATGGTAGGGTGGAATTGTTCATGTCCCGGTGTGAGCATATCCAAGTATCCAACCGTCTCATCCTTCTCCTTCTCATGCTGTTCGAGCAGCTCATCAAACTTCTCCTTTCCTTCATCTCCATAAATGTCGTTTAGCGCATTCTTCGCATCCTCTTGGCGGTCATGGAAGATGAACCAACGTGGGGATTCTGGGAGGCGTTCAACAAAAGCCATGAGGAGAACGGGGTAGATCTGCATGACGATAATGGGGACGCGCCAGGCCCATTGGTTCTGCTTTCCAAGCAGAATGGTAACGAGCAAGTTGATACCGAAAGCCATGACGAGACCAAAGATGTTGGACTGAAATTCCTGGGCCAGCGCTTTACCGCGGGCGTCGTCGTCGCTCAACTCGGAAGAGTAGGTTGGAATGACTGCGTCGATACCTCCGACACCCAGTCCCATAACTACCCGTCCAGCCAACATGACAGCCAGTGCAATCTCTGTGCTCTTGCCTAACAAGCCCATTCCAGCCACGAACATGATCAGGTTTCCCAAACTAGCCGTCGCCAGGCTGGCAAAGATACTCTTCTTCCTTCCCAGCTTGTCAGCGAGCATGGAGAAGAGTACGGCACCGACAGCGCAACCGAGGTAGTAGACAGCCACAATAGCACCCACAACTGGCGACTCCTCTTCGAGGCCCATGGTAGAGAGGTAGTCATTGTTCGTGTTGATGAGGGACATCATACCCTGATCGTAGCCATAGAGGGCAATGGCCGTGGCCGAAAAGATGACGACATTTGTTTGTTTGTCGGTGACGGCCTGTTTTGCATGTTCGATGATAAAAGACATCGTGGCTGGTGCCTAGCAGCAAACACGAGGTCGCGAAAGTCCAATTGGCAAAGGAGAAAGCTCAAGGAGGTCGTACAGAATGAGGAAGAGACTGAGGAGGGAGAAACCCTACATCTTTCAACATTCGGCAAGCCAGAACAGCGTTGGACGTTTTGACGCTACCGCGTGTGTTTCTTGGTCAGCTGGAAGCAAGTACGGGTTGTTTTCTCAAACGTATGACGAGTGTATGCAGGGACGCGATGTCGATCCGAGACTAGGTTCTGGGTGAGCCCCACCAGTTTTCCAAGGGTCTCTTTTCAAAGACGGGCTCCCATCGGCTTTTGCTCTGGAATTCCCAAGCCTTGCTTAGTTTCAATGGATGCATCTGCATATGTCTTCCTGATTCTTTTCTCAAACATGTGTAGTGATGATTGCGGCCTGCATCTCAGAACGATATGGTACAGCTTTGCTAAGCTTCAAATCCCGCGGCACGAGATGCTTAGCGCCACCAACTGTTAGCGACATCGTACTCGATCGATCGCTTACTCCATCTGCCTCACAACATCATTGTCAACCTTGCCATCCACTAGGTGTCGCACTCATTGGATATCGCTTTGCCAGGCTACGGCCGTCTAACACCCGCTTCGTTCGCTATGCTTGTAAGTCATATAGGCTCAAAGTTGATACCCTTGTCGGATATTGCCATGTAATCAGAAGAAAACACGATCGAAGCAGTGAGTGTTGCATTCATTTCCATGTACTTTTTGAGATGAGACCGTGAGGAGAGTATGAAACTCTACGACAACTTGTCATCTATGCCATTCATGCTTTTGAAGTCGCAAGCGTACCGCTAAGGTCGCCAACACCACTCACTCTCATTCTCTCCTCATTCCACCAGCCATACAGCTCAAGCTTTCACTGAAGGCGCAGCTCCGACGACCTCCCAAGCTTCAAAGAGGGCCTTTTGAGCCACACAGTGTGCAACACCACCACCTTGGACGCACTTCATGCCTTTGCCGCAGTCAGCCGACCACTGCCAATTGTGTCCGGACTGGTCGCAAACGAGGGTCCATTCCGTCCTTGTGTTGTCGTTCCAGGAGCACCCATACTCACCAGGATTGCAATTCAGGTTTGGGGCCAGGTCTGATGGAACTTGGTCTAGTTCATCCCGGCGAGAGACCAAGGAAGGATTCGAGTCCCACTCCTGTCCTGGGTTCCAGCAATGGGCGACACCAGCAGCGTCTTCGAGACACTTCGAGTTACCGCAATCAGCCGAGTACTGGTATTTACCGTTCCAGCCGCAGACCATGATCCAGGCGGTACCCGTTGAAGGGCTCAGGAAACAAGTATATGTTCCGGGCGCACAGGGGCCGTTCTGGCCTGAGCTCTCCTGGGGTATTCCGTTGGCACGCGAAGCCAATGTGGGGTTCGAGTTCGAGTCCCATTCCTTTCCTGGGTTCCAGCAATGAGCAACACCATCGTCGTAGGCAAGGCACTTCAATCCGCCGCAATTGGACGAGTACTGGTATTTACCGTTCCAACCGCAGACCAAGATCCAGGATTCACCCGACTCCTTCGTCATGCAAGTATAGGTGCCAGGTGCACAGGGGCCGTCCTGGGGTGGGTCGGTGGCACGCAAGGCCAGTGTATCTGACTCGACGACTGGCGAGGCGTGGGAGTCGTCAGCCACGTCGGATCCAGGCTGTGAAATCTGCAAAGCTCTGTTAGCAGTGTACAGCCGCCGAAGATGATAGTGTAGATGAAAGAATTAGGGGAGGGGGAAGTGAGTCAAGAGCAACACGAGTCCGGATAGTCAGGTTATGTATTGACTATCTTCAGATGTCGTTAAGCTCAATGACAATGTAGTAAGAGCCCACCCTAAGCATCCTTGTGTTGGACTAGCATTTGCACTGAACTGCATTTGCATTGTCACGTCGGGTCTCGCAGCACCCATCGCCACCAGGACACTTGCCAACCGACCTCCACATGTAATCGGCGGTATCGCAAACCACAATCATGGAATTGTTCTCTCGACAAGACTGAACACCCGCTTGACTCTGCTTGCAAGAGCCGTACGTGGTGGTCGGTATGATGGAGGTAGAAGGAATGGATGGAAGCGAGGGGGAGATGTCCTTGGACTGTAAACTTGCCTTGGTAGTGTCCAAGTCGTCAACTTCTCGCTCAAGGACGGTCATGTTCCTGCAGCAAGAACAATTGTCGCGGCACTTAGTACCCTTCTTGCAGTAGTGATCGGTCTGGCAGAAGCCATACTGGCAGACCAAGACACCAGTGTGGTCTAGATGCGGGTGTAAAAAGTCAGTAAATGTCTCACAGGCAATTCCTACAGTGACGCTTACCATTGGAGCACTCGTACGTCTTCTTGTCCTCGAAATCGACCTCGATATCCGAGTCGCGCTTCTCGGGTGCCTCGACAGCAGCAGTTGCGGAACCGGTACAGCCAGCGCCTTGAAGATCCGTGAAGCACTTGATCGAGCAGTGCTCGACGAAGGAGCAGGTACCCGAGGAGGCACAAGAGAGGACGTTGCTCTTGCCATCGCACTCGTAGCTGTTTACAGTAAGTGGGCTGCCTCGGTAAGAAGGCGAGAGAGAATGAGATAGCTTACGTCTGGACGCTGTCATTCTCGTACTTGGAGGCCGCGATGGCGGTTGTCTCGATTGGCGAGGCGGCGACGAGCGCTACCAAGCCAGCGAGGGCAAGATGGAAGAGCTTCATGGAAGCGGTCTTGTGGTTCTTGTTGTTGTAGCTGTTTGTAGTGTAAGGTTGAGGGAGTTGATAGTGGAGAAGGGTAGTAGAGGAGGAAGGTGAGGAGAGGAATAAGAAAAGGTCGAAGAACCCGGGCTTATAAGGAGAGCAGAGGCGGGGGAGTTTGTTTGCTACTCGGCCAGGCAGAAGCTGGTGGACGACACTTACTTGGCCTTTTTCAGGGTCCCAAGCCGCGGAGAAGTGAGTGTTTGGTCGGTGCGGAGCGGTGAGATCGAGATTGGGGAGGTGGTGAAGGTGGAAGGAGCAACGTGCACACCATTTGTGCTCCGCAACCGGCACTTTGACGGCCGCCTTGATGGGCCAGTGAAGGAGCTGCAAGAACGCATAGTCTAGACATCTGTACGAAATGAGGTACCAAGCAATAAATGATTGAAGAGACCGTCCAGGCCGGATGATGGCACGGCGACAAGGGTGCAAACAGCTGGGCGGGTACGCGTCCGCACTTCCAAGTGCAGTAGCACAGTCTAGCAAAACACCTTCTTCACCTGGAATGTAATCACTTTATCGCGGACATTCCTAGAGGCGCACGACGTAGCATAAGCGTTCAAACGTCACGCCAAATCAGAGACCAAGGTATTCGTAGAGAGAATGATAAGAACAGGAGCGGCAGTAACTTGGAGAAGAAGAAGAAGAAGAAGAAGAAGAAGAAGAAATGCTTTTGATTCATCATAAGGATGCAACTAGGCGAAGAACTCATAATCTATCGCTTGATGCAAACACAATCAGTCATTCAAGCCTCTATAAAACGCCGAGCAATGCAAATCTGCATGGTCTAAGATATCATAACGCAATCGTAACCCGAAACAGCCGTCAAGGCATCTACTCAGCCTCGTCATCCGTGTTAGGTGGCTGCGGTGTACCCTAGTCAAATCGTTAGCAAACTGTTCTTTGATACTGACATCAGTGCGACAAGGACAAACATACCTTTGGACTGTTCAACCAGTCAATGTACCTCAATCTACGCCTAACCTCCCTGTCCTTGAGTTCCTTCTTGGTCATCTTCTTCTTCTTCCTTGACCTGAACTTCATGTCATCTTTGTTACCCTCGGCATCACTCATGACAGGAGTACCGGTCGTAGACGGCGCAGCGGAGCTGACGTTGCTGCTAACGTTGCTAGATCCAGGACGCGAGTCCTCAAAGCGGTCCATGTTGACGGCAAGGTGGCCCTTGTGCGTCACGCGACCGTCGGCGACGTGCCACTGCTCCGGGCAGAGAGCACCAACAAACTCTTCGTTATGCGAGATCATGATGACACCACCCTTGTAGTCACGAATGGCAACAGCGAGACCACCGAGAGAGTCGCGGTCCAAGAAGTTGGTGGGCTCGTCGAGGACGAGGAGATGCGGGTTGTTCCACATGGCACCGGCAAGCACAACCTTGACCTTCTGTCCTCCGGAAAGACCCGAGATCTCGTTGTGGTTCGCAATCTCGGGGTCCATACCAAGGTCCTCAAAGTGCTTGGAGATGACCTTGGGCTCGAGGACACGGTAACCGAGACCCTCACGCGATGACTCGTGATCGTCAAACTCCTGGACAAGCTTGTTGAAACCTCTCTCAATGAGCGTCTCACGCGAGATATGCGAGTTGAACTTGGGCAGCATGTGCAGCCACTTGACTTCGTACTGGAAAGTCTTCTTGTACTTGGAGCGACCAATGAGCGCCTCGATCTTGCGGGGACCCTTGCCGTCGCCTAGGTCGATGGGAGTCTCCATCTGCTTCTTGTCCTCCTCGGTGAGCATACGTGTCTGCTTCATGAGCACCTCACGGTCATCACCGTTGGCGTACCGCCATTGAAGGTACTGGTTGGGCGTCTTTTCCATGTGCATCTCGACGTGCTCAAGAGCGTGCTGCTTGATGTAACCGATACGCAAGTTGGGGTGCTTCTCGACAGTGCCTTCTTGAGGGATGGTCTCGCCAGTAAGCATCTTGATGAGAGTAGATTTACCAGCACCGTTGGCACCGATAATGGCAACTCGAGAGGAAAGAGACAAGTTGCACGAAGCATCGACAAGCGATGGTTTGGAAGCGCCAGGGTAGGTGTAGGAGCAGTTGGTCATGCGCAGGATAGAGCGAGTGTTCGACTTGACACCAGTGAGAATACCGGGAGGGGGGAACTTGAACTGGACCTGAGTAGCGGAGAGAGTGTAATAGCTCTTGGCTTCGGGCTTCTGTCGAACGAAATCGGCAAGGTTGCCCTTGTAGCAGACCAGCTTCTTTTGCTCGTAGTGGTAGATGTCTGTGCAGACCTCGTCGAGGAAACCAGAGTCGTGGGAGACGATCAAGCTGGTAATCTCAGTGTGAGACTTGAGGTACTTTCCAAGCCAGGCGACATTAGCAACGTCCAAGTGGTTGGTGGGTTCGTCGAGAAGAAGCACGTCGGCGCGCATAAGCATAGCACGCGCCAAAGCGAGCTTCATCTTCCATCCACCAGACAGAGAGCCGACCTTGTGGGACTGCCTGCCTTCAGGACCAGCGGTGAAACCGACCTCCTCGAGAACCTCTTCGATGCGCTCTCGGCTCTCGTCCGCGAAGCGCGGGTCACGAACGATGTACTCGAGAATGGAAAGGTCGGCGTCCTCTCCTTGGTTGTGCTCGACGAAGCAGGTCTTGACTTCATCTTGGGGAGGGAACCCTTCCAGCTTGCCGCTTGCAATACTGCGCATGAGTGTGGACTTTCCAGCACCGTTACGACCACAGAGACCATAGCGGTGACCCTTGAGTAGGCGAAGGTTGGTGTGCGAGAGGAGCAACATGCCACCGTACCCGAGGGAGAAGACTGCGTTGACAATCTCGACCTCGCCATCATCCTCCTTGATGGGCTGGCCGAATTTGCGGTGGTCCTCGTCCACGTAGAACTTGTGTACCGCCTCTGCGACCTTGTCGGCGTCTCCATCGTTGACCAGAGGCTGCAAGTAGGGCGCAATGAGCTTTGGGATGCGCTGAAGCTCCCGCTGGTTGACGACTTCAGCAATCATCTCAGAGATGTAGTTCTTGGTGACGGCCAAGACCTCGGCATCTCCAGGGAAGTCGAGCAGCTTGCCGGCAGTGCTGAGCTGCTGCTCGATAACCTTCTGGACATCGGACGGCTGTACCCTGGCGATGGCGCCGCTGTCAATGTTGTGGTCTGGGTCGGCCATGGCCTTTTCGATAACGTCCAGCGCACGCTGACCGATTTCTCGGACTTCGGGCAGAGAAGCGCGGTCCTTGACGGCCTTGACACCTGGGCGGAGCTTGGGCAAGAAGGCGCGGGCCTCGATAGGGTCATGGACGAGTTTGGTCAAGTTCTCGACCACGACAACGGTCTGGCGAGTGACCTCCTGTGATGTGGTAGGAGTGTTCAGGGAGCGCTCAAGCAGAGGCGTGACCATGGCAAGAACGGGGGATGTGACGATAGCGACAAAGGTAGTCTGCGAGAGAGCGTGAATAGCCTTTTGCAGACTCTGTGTCGAGGGGTCTTCGATAGCCTTGACAAGGAGGGGTATCCGGGGCGCAATATCGTCGTTCTGGAGGAGGGTTGTGAGGCTGTTCATCGTCTTGAGAGACTGTTTTGCGACCTGGTCCGAGTTAGCAAGCTTTCTTTGTGATGAAGTGTGTGCTATCTTACCTCCGACTTGAGGTCGTGCATGCCGGTCTCGACAATGGGGATGAGACCCTCGAGCTTCTTGCCCATGGCGTCGCGGAGAACGTCCTTTTCCTTCTCCACCTCGAGGCTTTCCATGCCCATCTTGGCCTTGTCGGCCATGCGGCCGATGAGCTCATAGGCGAAAGCAGCACCCTGCCACTTTCCAGACTTCTTGCCCAGATACTTTGTCAGCACAGGCAAGAGGCCGAAGATCTTGGCCTCCGCGCCGAGGTTCTCGAAGAGCGAGTCGAGGGCGTACTTGGCCGACTCCTTGACCGAGCCAGTCTTGTCTGCCAGCAAGTCGAGGGCTAGCGGCACCAGAGCCTCGTCCTTGACGAGGAAGATGACCTCTGTCACGCGCTGTGTGCGTGGGAGACGCTCGAAGAAAGCGCCGAGGGCGTTCATGGCACCCTCTCTCCGCACGGCGTCCTTCTTGTTGACAGCTGACTTCTTGATCTCCTCGAGTATGCCATAGCCAGTGAGGCCGCGGAAGCCAACCGAGTTCTGGAGGAGGGTGGTGAGGGCGTAGGCGGCATCCACGGAAGAGTGCGACGTCTTCGCGGTGACGATGCTGCTGACAAAGGCGTCGACGTCCTCCTGAGAGGGCGCTGGGGCGGCGCTGGCCTTGTCGACGACGATAGCAGAAGCCATGGGCGGCGACTCAGAGTGCGGCATCTGCGAGAGCAGCCTGCTGTGCGTGTGTGCTGTTCTGTTGCTGAAATCCGCGGCGAGGGATTTCTTTTCTTGGAGGGGCTCCTTATCGATAGGGGAGGGCTTGTTCGCGGGCGGCTGAAGCGTAAGCGGTGCCCAACAGCGCGAAAGGGTAGAGAAACCCGGGTATCAAACGTGTGGATGTAGAGACGCCCCAGCGGAAGAGTGGAGAGTCTATACAATACAAGAAAACTGGAAAAAGGGTGCGAGGACACAGGGAAGGGAGCGCTGAGGGGCCGCCTTGTATATTCGTTCGGGGCGCTGAACTAAATTATTATTTTACCCACGGGTCAAAGCGCCGCTTGACTGCACGTTTTTCGTTTTGCCCGCGCTAGTCCCCTTGGGCTCCCTGCAGGGCTGGTGTCGACTGGATATACCGTCCTGCGCCTACACCGTATCTCTGCTTACCAGCTGCACATGCCTAATTGGTGCAAACTGAAACATGGCAAAGGAGACCATGGACGCGACTCTGATGCGACAAACTCAAAAGGTCGACAAGCTCCAGAACCCGTCCGCCGCCAGCCAGCATCGCACGCGTCTCATGCCTGTTTCCGACCAAAGCCCTGATGCCCCGAGTACCATGTGCATTCTCTATGAACCTTTGCTCGTCTGTTCCGTCCGTTAGCTGGACCACGACGCCGTCTCCCGTATGCCTCGGGCGATACTCGTCTAGTCTCGGTATACGGCTGCTGCACAAGGCACGCAAACACTAACCATGTTAGCGTATGAAACTCTCAACAAACGGATTTGGAGACTGACCAACCAAGTACCTGTAGTCGACACTCCATCGACAAAGAAATCGTGAATCGCGACAGATACACACACGGTCAGTCAAGCGACTACATGCAAGAGACGGATCATGCTACTTGGATGGAGACACATGGCCAGATTGCTGTACATGATGATCGAACATTGGTGCATGGAGAGCACGCCCGTAGCGTTCGCAGTAATTGAACGAAGCAAGATATTGTAACTCTCTGTCGGTAAAACGTTGCGTGCAAGTTTGAGCCATAACGCTCGTAGATATCTCAAAATCAGCCCCGATACCGCAGGGACTCAAGAGGTATCGGACAGAACGCAAACGGGTGTTAGTCAATCACGACAGTGGGCAGGCGGGTTTAGAACGGCTACTTCATCACGTCACATTATAATGTTACGCGTTATTGATGACCCAAAGAAGTGGAATCGCGTGCATGACACTCCCAAAGGATACTCAAACTCCACCGCTCTTGTATTTGAGGTTCCAACGTACACACATTGAACTCGATAGTGCGTACCACGCGGGTGGCGATACGCGCACAAGTGGGAACAAACATTGATCCTGTAGTCGCGGCCGATGAAAAAGACACACAGAGGAACTGTCGAGCCAATTTCAATTTGCTGAGCTGTTCCAGTAGCACACAAACGCCTGAAGGAGGTTTGCAAATGAGAGATGATGCAAGATTAGTCACGCGTCAAGCAGCATGGGAAGCGCGCTGGAAAGAACGCTAATATGAAGCTTAGATCCGTGCTATCTCCGAAACGCGTCGCGCTCATGAAGAAGCTTGTTTTCATGAGTTGTACATACTACAAAAAAACGTTCCCTAAAGGTATACATTGTTGTTGGGCTTTTCCGTCTATAACACTCACTTTTACGTATACCTTTTAGGGTAGCTTTCAGTTTTGATGGGACATCGCTTACAAAAACGAGCTTTTTCGTATTTGTACAATTGTAGGCGTGTCACGAGCAGTTGCTCCTTGAAACTGTCTCAGCGCACCTCTTACTTGTGGCTTTACCTCCTCAACTGCCTATATATGTAGTACCAAGCGGCATATACGTGTTAACAGAGGGCACTTGCTCACCAGGTCACATCACGTTTACTTGTATCCCCAGCCAGCTCTTCTACTTCACTGCCTAAAGTGGGAAACATCTGTCCCCATGGCGTACAGTCTGCATTCCGAGGACCAAGTTTAGTGAGTCCATGCCTCAACATGCCGCAAAGCAACTGGTCCGGGCTTGGTATGGTCAAACGATCACGTCGACGGATTGCTACGGTAAGACAAGGAGAGTCCACCCAGCAAGAAATCTATCTTTGCCCAACTATGTTCAATTTGTAGTCTACCTACCCAGACATCAAGACATATCCTAAGGTAAACAGTATTACTCTTCTTGTAGAGTTGTAACGCAGATCACTAGTCTACCTCTGGGGTACATTCTAGTTTTGTAGCCTCGATACTAACACATGGACAGTCAAGTTTTCGTCCTAGAGTACAGAGGACTCCACGTTCTGGTCACTTCGTCGCAAGCCTACCATGTCGGCGACCACGACATGCTCCCAGTCTACGTCGGGGTTGGTAAAAAGGTTGGGAACCCACTAATGCCTACGACCGTGTCCATTCAAAACTTGGCATGCAAATGTCCAAAAAGCTCTCGCAGGATGGTGGCCCGCACTCTCTCTTGTTCGACAACCTCAAGACCCATCAGGACAATTGCACAAGACCCCGCTTACGACGCCCGCGGTCGCCTGACACTATATGGGCTGCCAGTACCGACCGAGATCGCGAATGATCCCCGGGAGTTCTGGTCTTCCACGAATCTCTGCCTGTATTCTCAAATTTCCCGGTAGTTCCAGGACATGGTTCATATACCTAAGAGGTGCGTGTACAAAGCCAGTGCAGTGTATGTCTCATATGCAGTTTGTACAGAGACATTTCTTACCTGTTTACGAGTGGTTCTCTGGCATGGACATCTGAGCAGCATGTGAGAAGGAGGACGAGTTGTAACAAGCTATTCACACGGCCATGCGTTAGCTTAAATCAACAACTATTGCTGCGCCTCACTCTATAGCGTGAAGGTATCCAGTAGGTTCTACGTTGAAGTGGACTAACGTAAAAAAGAACGAATACGTTCAGGGTACGGTTGATGTAGGTACATCATACGAAAACCGAGCTTTTTCGTACCTTTGGTACACAATGTTGGTTACCGATACAGCCAATAAAACCAAAGCCGCATCTCGATCCAAAAGTCGGTTTCTCGTATCTAGGTCCAAGGCTGTTCACATTGTGTCTTTGTGTGCACATATCACGTATTCCATCAATATAGCGTTTCGCCTCGATGACATTCTGCGACATCCTGCCTCGTCTGGAAGACCACTTGTCACTCGTGAAAAGCCGATTCACCCTGCACACTCCTAGTTTCTGCTGCACCTCTGTACGCTTCAGACGCGTATACAGGAACAAACGACCACGAAGAAGATTTCCGCGCGATTTTTCGCCGTCGTCGACAATCCTTCTTTAGCGAGTTGCACGATATAGAAGATACCAGTAGTAGCGCGATATGAAGCTGTGGACTAGAGGAAAATAGTAAACAAGTAAGAATGAAGTACTGTATGAATGGAGGCTGGGGAAAAGACGGTAACGGCAAAGGCAGAGAACTTCCATCTCTGAGCGCGAAATGCTCAACAATCGATAATCAGCATACATGGTACCAGTGTTCCTCCCAACTCATACGTGTCTTGCGTTGTATACTCCAAAGACCATACCTCGTCGTTGCAAGACAAGATAGACAAGGAACGACGACATGTGCTAGAGTCGCTAGAGCCTCGCACCCAGCTTCATCCACTACTACGTCAAGGTGTAGTATAATAACATGTATCAGCTTTTTTTGCCCAGAGAAAGAAACTAACATGACTGCCACCTGAAGGAACCCATATAGTATCGCTCACTCACCGCTACAACTACCACCGTGTTTCCTACAGGCATGCCATCACCAGCACCGACACAGCCCTTGGCCCTAGCACACGCATCCACACACATCCACACAACCTACCAACACATCACATCGCAATGACGTCGCTGCCCTACACCTCGTTAACGCCCCAGCCCCATCTTTCTACCCACACGTAACCTCAGATCATAGATTCGCACTAAACTACGCATCGCATCATCGTACGACAAGAACCCATCTCGCCTACCCTGGACCATGCATACATTACAACCACTTTCCAAAATGCACCAGCACTCATTGGCAGCAGCGGGAAATGTGCGCAGCGTAAATTGTCAATCGGCGAGCAAATAGACGAAATGACATCAAACCATTAAAAAAAGAAAAGGGCGGCGGCATCGACGTGCATCTTGCATGGAGCCCATGTGCGGTGTGGTGTGTATCCAAGCGATTCGTGCAAAGTGAGAAGCGAATGTATAAAACGGCCAGTTGTGACGGGATTAATCGATAGCAACGTCGGTAGGTGCACATGGTAATAGCACACGTCATACGCGTCATGGAGCAAAGTGGCCCGGATCAACGGCGCATATGCGGAGAGACGGGGAGAATAAAAAATGAATTTAGCTGGTTTGGGAGCAATCGTCTCCAAGTCTTTCTTGGCGGAATAGACGTGCTGACGATGAGGTTGCCCTGTTATGGAGCGAGGATGTGTGATGGGATGGACATGGGGAGATTGCGGCGGCTCCGAGCTCGGGTAAGCTAGGGGGCTGGCATGACTGGCTGCACGATGTGTGCGGGAGTGCGAGTTATGCGTGCATGTTCGTTACCACCAGGGATGTGGTTTTCCCACGAATGACGCAAAAGTTGCGCCGGCCTGGAGAGTAACAAGTATATTGCTTGACCAAGTTCCTTCCGGGTAACAACTTCTCGTTTTAAACCAAATTGAATTCAAAGCATCATGTAGTGATGAATCGCGAGTGGGGAGGAGTATCTTGAACTCGGACCTTGGTGATAGACGTTGTGGGTCGTTAATGTCGTCATACTTGCCTCCGCTGCGGCATATCAAGTTTGGAGCAGGTAGGCAGGCAGATCCCGTACTGGGTTCGGGTATCGAACCAGGGACAAAAGCCAAGAAGCAGCTAAAGAGACATTGCGATGTACGGTACATGTCGTTAGACTCAGGCGCACCCTCCCCACCCCCCTCCATCGGCTGCACGTAAACGTCGTCGGTGGAGGATCAAAGTTTGGAACAGTTTCAAAGCACCGCAGGGACATGGTGCTTTGCTCGTGGAGCATTCCCTAACGCATGCATGCGGACTGGAAAGAAAGAAAACCCACATCACTGAGCGATCGAGATTGCGCTGAGCTTACCAACATGGGGTAATATAAGGGAGGCAGACAAAGACCCATGTCATGGTCCTCTGGCTGCAAAAGCCCGACTGGTATTACATCCCCACCATACGTAAAAGTTCTTACCCGGTGCGGATGGGGATTGGGTTTCGATAGAGTGCTGTCCACGTATACACTTGACTTGGACGGTGCAACACCCGACAGCCAGGTTCATAACGTGGATCTGCTGACAAGTTTCACGTTGTTAAAGGACCGACAGACCGTGACAGCACGACAGTGTTCTTGTGCCCCCCACCCTTGCTCACGGCAGTCGTATGCTACGCAGTGTTCGGCGATATGCAATGCAACACACCCAATATTCATTGCAGCGGTAGCTCCGGAGTATACTGTAGCAGGCGCATACACTGAGACGCCTCGCAGTCGTCAACAGGGCTTCTGTATCACTTAATCGCAGAGCCTTTTGTAGCACTCTCGTATTGTCGCGAGGGCCGATTTCCAAAACCCTGGCGCGGGTCTACCCCTACATGTGACAACTTTTGCAGGTGACATGGAGCGGGCGGGCTTCCAAATGCGAGATATGCGCGTGTGCCGATATGAATTCGAGATCCTAGACGGGCACGTTGATCCGTAATCATTGGAAGGGACTTGGGATCTGCCCGCGGCACCGGGTCTCACATGTGCTAATCATAAGAAGCCGAAGTTCAAATGGAGATCGTGGGTTCGTGATTGACGTGTCGTGGGCCTC
This sequence comes from Alternaria brassicicola, assembly GCA_002796735.1. Lineage (NCBI taxonomy): Eukaryota > Fungi > Ascomycota > Dothideomycetes > Pleosporales > Pleosporaceae > Alternaria > Alternaria brassicicola. Next base: position 565,613 of record PHFN01000029.1, read on the forward strand.
GGGCCAATCTTACGGTGCATCCTTCGACTCCTTGACATCGTCGATGGACTGCGCATTCGTGTCCCACAAGAAGCCCTCTTCGAATAGACGTTGAGGGTGTATAACAATAACGGTCACTAACGGCATAGTCGAAAGCTTCAGCATGCTCCCAGGTCTAGAGTTCAGCGCATTGACAGCGGCAAACTGGCGAGCTTGGTCCCACGTTCATTATGCACCTGCGAATCGACCGCCGTGTGAACAAAACTCTCCTGGATCCCCCCCCCCCCTGGCTCTATAATTGCGGATCATGCTGAGCAAAGATCAGCGACGATCACGACTATGTGATCCTTCTGGAGCACTACATTGCCTGGAGGAATTCCAGTGGTGGAAACGGTCTGACGGGATACAAGCCATATGCGGATATCGGACCACTTTTCAGAAGCAAGCTCTGGCCTGCCATGCAGGGAGCTTCTCAGCAGGTCTTCAATTGATTTCGTTTCCCATCGCACTGCTGACTTGAATAAGGAAGAAAGGGAGTAGGACTAGAGGCGGCTCTTCGAGACCTGACACTTGAAGTAGACCGAATGCGGTGAGAAAGACCGTGAGTGTGTAGCAGTAGCAACGATCTCATGGTGTGGCCGGTAGCGTTAGGGTGGCGCCGGCAAAACGATGCTAACGTCCTGTCACGCAACGTTCACGAATAGCCTCGCAGAGCGTCAGCCACGCGGAGGGGGGTGCGCTAACGATTTCTGCGCAGACAGGGGACTGAGGCAGGCCGACGCGGACGTTGGTGGGTCAAGCCGAGTCACATTGACAGGGCCTAGAAAAAGAATCCTGAGTGTATCCAGTCATGTCTGGCAGATATTGCATTTCCACAATTTGAATCCACTATCGAGTACCGCCAGCCTCCGATACGTAAGTGAACCGGGTTGGGGGTTACATGAGCTTCACATTGCGAACTCCACATGCCTTGTTTGATATGCTCGTGCTTTTGCGACGCCAGAGAGGGTTAGCTGGTGAATAGCTTGAATGTCTTGCAGAAGTGGACCGAGTGGTAGAATGGCTGAAACAGCAGCACTGGACGTGCCGTTCTTCGTCTCGAACCAGCTACTCAGTCTCTGGACGAGGAAGGCATGCCCGCGGCAGATACCGCCTGTAGCCGTTAATGGAAGTCGTACCGAACACCATGCTTATGGGCATTCATCGGTGAAGATACACAGAGCAGGAGAACGGACGGGTAGATCGAAGGCGAAATAGCATTCGCCCGTGATCCGGCAAATACGGCATTGGTGGACAGCTCGTCTGATCCGGCTGATCTGAGACTTGGCCGCACCGTATCCTGGTGAATCTCACGGTCAGCCGAGGACGCGGTGATCAGAAATGATCTACGCGGCCCCTTGTCGTGGCGTAATGGATCCGGAAAACATGCTCAAAACGACGGGGGAGGGGACAGGGGACGAGACGCACAACTGGATCGCTCAATTTCCCCGTTGACCCTTTGGGGTTTTCTGCTGCCCCCATTCGGCCCGCTCGATGGCCGTTGTTGCTCTTTGGTCCGAACCCCTGCGTGTTGATGGGAAAAAGCGACGAGACGGACGAGATTGAAGACGAGGTATGCTCAAATGCTTGGAGAAGGCTGATACTGTAACTGCGCCGTGGCGCTGTATGACCGCAACCGAGACGTATTGCTGTACTGCTGGTATCGTATGACCCCACGAGGAGTTCTTGAAAGACAAGTTGTGTTCCGGTAACAGTGGCGCAAGGGATCAGATGTGATCGTGTGGGTAGACACCACCCTGAACAAGGCTTTGCTTTGATACCGTCATGCTTGAAGGATCACAGATGCTGGATCCCGTGGGTGGACATTACAAGACAATTTCCGTTGTGCAGGGAGCTTTGTATCTGAGCTGGACGCCTGTCACGTCGCGCTAGTGGGGATAGGATGCGATGCAAGGCAAGAACAAGGCTCGATGGCCGATGTAGCTGAGATGCAGCTCAGATCAGACCATGTGTTCTTGAGCAGCCCTAGATACCGGGTACTGCTGGTCAGCTCGTAGTATGATTCCAATCCGTCGGTGCCGCCTCATTTTGGTTGGGCTCATTTCTTTGCCTAATTTACACGAGTAAGCGCTTGTAGGAATGAACATGCCAGGGTATACCCTTCCGAGGTCAGGACCGAACCCACCGACGTAGGTAGTGAAGATGATGCAAGTGTAAGTTGTCCGGGTAGTTACACAGAACTCGTGCATAGCGCTCTGCTTTCGTCTTGCAACGAGGCAGTTCTCCACTCCGACACAACAAGGACATTACGCTCTCTTTGCGAAGGATACCCACCAGTGAATTGATGTGCTCGTTCACAGTCGCTGTAGACTGTAAAGTCAATGCAAGGTCATTCCGTGACATCTAGGATGATCGACGCTGTTGTCGCCTTTAGCGAGGGCGCATGGCTGCATCATGGCTTACAGAACAAGTACGTATAGCCCTCATGGAACATCACACGACGTGGACGCAGCGCGGCAGATTAATCGAGTGTTCTTGTCCGCCAGGGCCAATGAGAAGACTTACGAATGGAACAGCCATGTCATCTCCGGGCTTGTCTTGCTTGGGCGTTTTAGCCGGAGAGACCATGGAAAACGTCATGCATGGAGCAGACAGCGAACACAGTACAGGAGCCAGCACAAGGTCAATTACCATGACCATGAAATGCCTTTGGGTATACGAAAAGAGAAAAAAAGTGGTTGCTAATGTCTGTCGATACAGTGCGGGGCTGATAGTGATGTTGACATCTGGGACATTGGTGTTGGAAGACACACGGGCAAGGCTCGGGGTTGATGAGGGAAGAGATGCCGTTGGAATGCCGATTCGTGAGAATGAAACGCCGAGGCGATCGCTCGGAAAGCACTAGGGCGGCCCCTTGGAGTAAGCGTGTTCCCGCTGACGATGGGACATGATGCGGTCCAAGTATCGGTATCCCTGCCAATCCCGCGCACCCTGAGACCGGACGCAGGATCCCTGGGTGGTGGTCTTCCGGGAGATCATGCACCCTGTCGAGCTTTGCACCTGCCACCCAGACATGCCTCTGAGGCAACTGGAACAAGTTCCGTTCCTACCGATATAGCTATCATTGACATTTTGCAGTCATCGAAATGGGCAATATGGCGTGGATGATTGAGATGCTTCGGTATGGACAGCGCGCGTAAAATCCAGGAGGGCGGTATGTGATGCACGAGACGCCCGGCACTCGCACAGGCCCAAGCGGTTGAGTTTCCAAAATTCCATCAACGCAAGGCCTGGGGTTCACGTCTGTGCCAGTGAGTGACTCTGGGACAGCAGCACGAGTAGCATGCTACGGCCGCACAAGTCGTTCGTCGACGGTCGTACACACGATAGCCCGGTAAGGCAGGTCTTCTATTGTTCTAGCGAAGAAGAGAGCCACGAGATGGTGTTGCACCGAGCCGGGAATGATGGTGTGCGACGTCGGAACGCATCATGCACTCGGCAACGAGGCAGAAGAGGGATTGCACGGTAACTGGAGCGTTCCTTTTGAGCTCTGGGTAGTCGGCTTGGGCTGCTGGATCTGCAGCGCGTCTTGCAGCAAGGGACATGAGCAGGCGAAGGCAGGCCGTGGTGGCGTCTCACTTGGGTGCAGCGTGCTTCTCGAAGGCGCTCCTAGGCAAGGCAGAGACATGCGTGGTTGGATGGCGGGAGGTCGGCTAGAGTAGTGAGCAGGTGGTGACAGCCAACGTGGCCCCCGGGATTAGCTGCATGCGCTTGTCGCTGATCGACCCGCCTCTTTCGACGAGATCCTCCACAGACGAACGAGGCCAAGACATGGGATAACGCCGCCATCCCGCCCTGGCGGCGCTGCAGAGACGTCGCCTGCTGGGGTCGGAGACGGTCGCTGCAAAAAGGCAACAGCCGTCGAGCCGCCGTCGTCGACGTCCCGCGCTTGCCTTTTTGCTGAAACCAATGTGTGGCCGGTACGCGGCCTAGTCATTAGCTGGAGCGCGAAAACATGCGGTGAGCGTTCTGGGTGCAGCGTGCTGGGACGGGGACGGGGACGGGGACAAGGGGAGACAAGACAGGTCCTGGAGACGTCGACACGGTGCAACCAGCGTGAGGTTGGGGACGAGTCAGTCTCGTGACCGCTCTCGAAGAACGCCCGTCATGGCGGTGACACACAGACCGGGTTACCACAGCACCAGACAATCAGAGCAGAGCAGAGCAGAGCAGAGCAAAGTAGAGCAAAGCAGAGCAAGAGAGGCCCACCGCCCCCGAATAATGGCCAGCAAATCATCCCGCACTCGCTGCTTCGCTTCGCCTCGCCCAGCCGCGGCCGCCATGTGCATCACCGCAGACAGATGCTCTCTACTGCGCAGCAGATTTTTAGGAAATGCAGTCGGATGCATGGTCACGCCAGCGCCGTCGAGGGTGGGCATTAGACAGCTTCGGCTGCACGAGGCGCTTGGCTCGCTTCCCGAGGGGTGCCCTCAGCCAAACTCCCGCGGGACGATACGGTGCTATCGTATGGACGACTGCCATGGCTTGCGACGGTCTCCTTTTCACGCAGGCGACATGAGATGGCGTGGACACGGCCGCGGCTTCTTTAAAGTGTGCTAAAGGCGCAGCTTCGTGTCTGGCTCGTCTCATGTTTGTTTCTTTCTGGACCCCAGCATCGCCTGCCGTTCTCAAGCTTTGCCCCCTGCCTGGTCCTTTGCCAGCGCGAGCCGTGTTGTGTCTCGAGGCCCGCGACCACAGATACAAGCCGCGGTGGATCTGTCGACTTTTCCGAAGCAGGTGGGCAGTGTGTTCTGGTGTCTGGCAAAACAACCGATCGCTGCAGCCCTGGGGCCGTGCAGACAAGACCCTTAGCATCGTCAACACACCCTCCCAAAGCGCCGTCGACGGACAGCTGGCAGGAATCAGCAGTCGGCGACATACGGCCTGGGTCATCATCTGGCGGCAGCAGCGTGAGAGGATTCGGCGAGGGTTGATCCGCCCCGTTGGGGACGTCGCGGACATTGACTCGATCCCAACGTGAATGCAGCTTACTTGCTTCCGACGAGCCCACGAGCATTCTCTCCTCAGGTATCTCCTGGAACGGTCGATCTGCAGTGCAGGGCGGCCTGTCCTGGCACCCTCACCAAGGGGCCCTGCTTAGCCTGTCCCAAAAGCGCTGCTGCGCCGGTGCAGCGTCGATTGGCACGTCTGGGATGCGTGGGCGGATCGCTCGGCCAAGGCATTACTACGGGGCGTGCACATCTTCCCTCTAAACCTCGTCCGTCTGTCATCTGCATTGCCGTTGCGAGGGACTGAGCGTCTCGGGCTAACTCGAGTGGGACGTGGGCTTTCTGACAACGGTCCGCCGCCTCATCGCCCGCTCAAACGCAATTTGGACAGGGAACGACAGGCCCACCGACGACGCTACGGTGCGAACGGGCTTCGTGCTGAATCTCGCCAATCCCCTCGACACTGTACTTGAATGCTGCAGGCCCGAATTCCTGGCTCGACATCTGCTTGTACCCGTCGCTCTGACTACTCTCCGTCTCGTCATCATCACCAGCATCAGCATCATCATCACTTGCTTGCCCCTTCACCCACTCCTCTCTTCCTGTTACGCAGCCACTGTTGTGACCCGTGACAGCCACCTTCTCCATGGCAATGCATCTCGCCAGTATGGTACACGGCAGCGTTAGGGAGCGCGAGACGTTCCAACACCCGGTCTACTTCCAACAATCGCAGCCTCGCGCATTCCCCATGTCGGGTGTTGCCGCCTCCTCGTATCCGGTACATGCTCCCTCGCAGCAAGTTGAGCAGCAATACCGACAACAGCATCACCAACAACAACAACAACAATACTCCTACCAAGCACAGCAGCAGCACCAACAGCAACAACAACAACATCAACAGCAGCAGCACCACCAACAACAACAACAACAACAACAACAACAAAAACAACAGCAACGGCCTCAGTCGCCACCATCCCCACCAGCAGAGGAGAAGAAGCCGTCCCTGCCGTCAATCTCAAGTCTCCTCGAGTTTGCCGGCAATGAAAAGGCTGCGTCCGAGACAGGTAAACACTCGCCGTTGCACCTTCCCTCGCCATGTCACTAACGTGCGTCGTAGCTTCCCAAAGTCCTCAGTCACAACACCGCCAGTCGTCATCGCCGCAACCAAGGCAGGCACAGCAGGGAGGAGCAGGAGGAGCCATGCAGCAAGCATCCCAGACAGTCTACACTCAAGTGCATGCGCCGAGCAACCCACGAATGACACTGCCTCCGACACCGCCAATGCATGCAGATGTAGCACACGACGGCACCCAGTCCCCGTCAGCCGCATCCAACCACTCCGCTGCATCAGCACCCTACTTCATCGGTGGCTCGCTCAACAACATGGAGCCACACCAGCAGCGCCAGGGCTTTTCGTCAATGCCTCCAATGAAGCGCGACTCACTGCCATCGCACTCCATGTCCCCTTACAGTGCTTCCGTCTATGGCCAGTCTCCTTACCAGTCGTCGCCTGGCGCCGCCTCGTCCACTTCCTTCTACTCGCCTGAGCAGCATTCTTACAACAGCGCTGCCATGTATGCGCAACGACCGCTTCCCTCCAACTTCCAGCCGCACACAATACCATTGCCAGCACCTGTGCCTAGCCCGACTGCCAACGGCTCGAACCCATGGCAACACCACCACTACATCAGCACTTCCAGCCAGTCCCAGTTTCCCCAGTCCCAGGACCGCTACATCTGCTCAACCTGCAACAAGGCTTTCTCGCGCCCAAGTAGCCTGCGTATCCACAGCCACAGCCACACTGGCGAGAAGCCCTACAAGTGCCCACAGCCTGGATGTGGCAAAGCTTTTAGCGTGCGCAGCAACATGAAGCGACACGAGCGAGGCTGCCACGCAGCTTCCAGCACCACCCTGACGACATAACGAGCCAACCGCCATCACCAACCGTCCCACGCAATCGGCCTTGACAAGCCTAGACCTACCATCTAGTGGTTTACATCCACGACATGCTTTGTTCAGCCATATCTTGCCAACGATACCATTTGCACGCATCGGCGTTCCGGGCGTTTCCCACTGTGTCATGCATTTTACTGGAGTTTCTTTCGCATCACCAACGATATCCTATATCGCCATCCACTGCGATAATGTACGCTTGTTTCGCCAAAATTAGTTTCTAGTCTGGACAGCATCTCGCTATCGCATTAGGACGCATGGCTTGAGTCCAATAAGTCGCCTTTGTTTTCTTGTATTATAGTAGGGGACCTGCATGAGCAATTCAATGCTTCAAGATGCATCAAAACCGATCAAATCAAATACTGTCTACGAAACCAAGCCGTGCTCATGCTATTGTCCGAGTTGATGTGGGCTCATCGGACAGGGAAAACAGTGTCTTGCATTGCATGTCGGTAACGTTCCAAACCTAGCGGAAACTGAACACGTCAGAGCCACATCTGGCACTCACACGACTGGTCACAAGCGCATAGACTGTTCATGACGGACTCTCCATGTTGCACCTTTCGCATAACAATTGTTTCTTATGCATCAGACTCTCGCCATTGGTTTCGATGACGTTGAAGCTGCTTGCCTACGCTTCTACCAACCCCCACGGCAGGCGATAGGTGCCCCGGCTTACGCCATGTTCCCGGACTATACAGGTAACAGCAAGGATTCTCTCCAGTTTCGCAGATCATTCCTGCCACTGGTGCATTTCCCGCGTCAATCTTCATGTTGAACGACGCTCATTGCAGTGTATTATGATCAGGGATCAAGTCCAGGCAGACATTTATCCGCCCACGCTTTCCCAGATGAGCCATGTCGGTCTGTGAACGATGATACATGTGGAGCCTAAACCGGTGTTCCAGGAGGCCCAAACCATACTATTGAGAGTTCCCGCCTTGCCACAGTCTGTATTGATGATTTTGTGCATCTGCTAACAGTCGCCCCTTTACAGATCCATCACTGTGTCGACCGTCGACCGCTACCTCCCAAGGGCAAGGTGAACCCATCGGAGCTATCGATTGATTCCTTTCGTGGTGCGCCGTCAGATAGGAGGTATGGAGGCGATATCAGGCCACTGACTCCTGAGTTTGGACATGTTTGTCCTCGGGATATCAACACACGTCCTAGGCCGCAAGATCCTGCACAACGAGAAATATGGCATCATGTCCTACGCCTGGAGGAATAAGTACGAATGTCGTCATACGTTGCTGCTGCTATTTCGAGGCGCCTCTTCACAGCTCAACAAGATAGCTTCGATCATACGCGTTGCATGCAGCAGCTCCGATGTCCGGCTTCAGCGCAAAGCAGTTGGAGATGGTCCCATGTGGCTTGCCAGCACAATCCGGCCATGTTGCTGGGCATGCGTTCCAGCACCTGAACGCATGAGCCTTGAGTGACGATCGTCACTTAACTATTCTCCGAGCCCCGGGTCACTCATCTAACCATGTGGGATGACCGAATAACAAACTCGTGCCTTCAATAATGCTGAAACCAGCATTGCAGCGGCCGTTCGTAACAACAACGGCTTGTTGTCCGAACACGTCGATGGCGTCTCCACCATGAGCCGACGTCAACATTAGAGTGAGCTCGGTTGCCTTGGTTCACTGGCTGCCGTCAAAAGAAAAACAAATGGCCTGATTCTAGACCCTTGCTCAGTTGTCTATCCGTTTCGCGGAGGAGGAATCCTTTGAATCCTCTACAACGGACGCGACACCGCACATGGCGGCCCACGGGCCGTGTCGCCCCCACAGAACGGGCGAAAAGCAATATCCTCGGTAGAGGCTCTGAAACTCAACAAGCAATTCCCAGCTCTCGTGCGTGGAGTATGTGCTACTTGCCGGGTGCGTGATGGAGTTTAGACGAAGACAGCCGCCGGGCACTCTGACAAAAAGCAATCGCGGGATGGAGATGAAGGAGCGCCACCTCGTTTGCAGTTCCCTCGATTCGAGCTGGTACCCAGTTCCTGCCAATCGGGTTCGGGTTCTTGGTGCAGGTGGATCGGAGCGCCCCTTCAAGCCCTTGGATCGTGCTCACGAGAGATCTGCGCATCATCATCATCATCAACATGGTTTTGCGCAAGTGTCTCAGGTTCCCGTTCCATCTCGCTTGCAATCATGGCGCATCCAGAACGAGGTGATTGATGATCTGGGCAATACGCGCCATACGGTGATGAGCCATGAGGCCCAAGGCCTACAGGTCTGCCAACCAGCCCCATGGCATTCCTGTTGCCGCGTATCCATTTACAGCAACGGCGCGCCCATGTGTGCCGTCACCATGCGTCCATCAATTCCGAGAACCAAGAACCTGATGCCCACGCCCAGCGGCGATCAAGGCAGCGTATCGTACCATTTTGCCGTCACGACTGGTACAGTCAAGTATTTCGAAGTACCGAGGGAGGGGGGGTACCTTTGTAAATGCAGCCACGCAGCGCTCCTTCGCACCCCAACACCATCACCAATCAACCATCCTTTTTTGCATCCGACCCAGACCCGTGACTGCTATTCGTGAGATGACGACGTTGTCGAAATAACACAGTCACTTGCTGCGCAGGTAGAGCCTCCAGTGCCTGCTTTTTTGCGGCCTTACATCGCATCACGCGCCCAACTTCGTCGGACGTACGCAATCTTCCTACAGGCAATCTTTCCCTGGATCATCACCGCTGGGCCACCTGCCCGCGAAATTGTCGTAAAATTGTTGCTACTGCCGCCCTACGCGGCCTTGCGCAAAGCATTCTGGACCATTAGCCATGATCCCTGCATACCTGACCTTCGAGAAGGAGGTTTGCACGGAATTATCCATATCACCGACCGTTGCCCCTCCTTGCCTTCTCCCGCTACTCATGACAGCGCGCGCAAGCCAAGGCAGGGGACCTTGGTCTCGCATCCTGCCGTCGACCAGGACCCCCTTCTCATCACCGTCAGCTTATCAGAGATTATCGACACGGTGGAAGAGAGCTGGTCGTGGCAGCAACAAGATTTACCTGGAGTACCGCTATCAACAGACGTCCACATCATCTTGGTGAGTACTTCCATTGCCGACAGCTATGCCAACAACGGCGGTGCTATTGTGGGTATCCATCGCATGCGTACTGGCAGCAGGAGCGGTGAGTATCATCCTCCACCATATGCAGCATCCACCCCAGGCCGATATCTGCCATCTCGGACATTACCACCAGCCTTCGAGACTGTAGGACACAGGCCAAAACGTCGGAGCATCCACAGTGTACCAGCATGCTGCCAGAGTCACATGCGCACCCAAACCACCATGACAGCTGTGATCGCCCATTTACGCTCGCGCGGACGCCCACGCCCACGCCCACCCTTTGCCCGTTCGCATTATAGAGCACCACGAACCGCATTCTAGCGCCAGGCGAGTAAATGCTCCGAGGCTAAGGCTCCATCTGCAGTCATGAGACCGTGCGGGCGATCGCAGATGGGATGATCCTAGCTTGTAATGACCGTCAAGGCTCGTCCCTGCACATCCGCATCGTCCAACTAACCAGCTCTCACTCTTGTCCCCGAAGGAAGGAACATTTGAGTCAAGAACAAAGATGCTCCTCTAAGGCCCGAATCATGGAAAGTACCATTGCGCCATGCCGCCATCGCCGGATCATCTTCGTACCTGCGACTCGTTCCGGGAGATGATGCTAGAAGGCTGGTCACCATCGGTGATCGCCTCACTATAACTCTCGCTACCAAGCGACAATTGCGCCGAAAGAGAGTTTTGCTCGAGAAACGATTGAGTTTGGCTATCTTGCGGGAACTAGAATGGCGCATATCGCGCAACTGTTTCGTGTGTCCCATGGTTCGCATCCATCTCGCGTAGACGAGTTTTACTGGCATCATGCCTGCGTGCAACGTGATGATGATCGCGTGGCAGATGAACAGGCCTTCCCCTTCATCTTTGACCGTCGTGAGGCGTTTATGCGCTGGGATACACCACGTCACCGCCCTAATCATCATTTCACAGTTGCTAAGGCGCTCGTAGTAGGTCCTTTTAGGTAAGAGAGTATGTGCACGTGATATCGTGGATACGGGGAAAGTCCTTGTTAGGGGCAGGCACGCAACGTGACAGAACACGACCGAAATTCAAGAGCTGGGAACGACCTGGCTGCACTCAGGTACATACGCTGCCCGAGGGGCGCAGATGAGTCACGCGATTGGGCGACAACGAGCTTGTTGACGACATGGAGGGAGCATGGCATGTTTCCAATGGCAATGTTGACTTGTCCGTGGTGACAACACGTTTCCCCATTGTCGTCCCAAGGCCGCCTTTCCATGTGTCGTTCCCCCATTGAAATCCTTGCGCGCGCGCGACCATTTCGCGCCAGCGCACTCGTCTTCGTTACAATGCCACAACCATGTTACGCGCGAACACAAGGCTGCCGACTAAGGCCAAATGCGTACAATCACCGAGAAGGGGAGAAATGAGCAGGTGGCCTCGTAGCGCATCCACCGGGTTCCTCCAGCTTATCGAGAATAAGGAGCGCAACATGTGGGTCACGGCGCATTCTTGCAAAGCTGCTCGGTAGGTGTACCGACTGAAAGCGCCGAAAAGGAGAGATCTGAGCGGTGTGGTTGAGTGACCGGACCGGACTGGGCTGCAGTTGATCATTGTTAGGATTTGCGCCATGAAGAGACGAGTTCGTGAACGCGAAAGCTGATTCAGATTCGGAAGAGCCAAGCACATTTCCATGCACTTCGTGTCTGAATCTCTACGGACCGAACTCGATGTTTTTCTATCCACAATTCGTGTAGTAGTGCTGATGCTGGGCATGAGCTGAGCGTACGGGGTATGTCTGGTAATCATCATTCCAATATCGGATCCAGCGATGTTCTAACGTAAATGCGAGCGACTCCACTGCCCCCAACCAAAGATTCTTTATGCAACGCGTCTTTGTATTGCGCTTTTACAGAAGGTATGGACATGTATCGTATTCGCTATTGTTGCCGATAAGCCGTGTAGCAGTGATGACACATACAACGCACCCGTATAGATCGATTGCCACGTGAGCTACTACCAAGGAGTGAAGTTGCTCAGATTACATTGCTGAAGCGCTGTGACTTTTCCGCTATCGCCTGCTTTGCTTCAATCATGCTACGTTTTTAAGCTCTGGGTTCTCAGCAGTGGAAATTGTGGACAAGCGTACCTGTTTGTAAAGCCGAGAAACCAGGGAGACGGGTATAGCTTGGCATATGCCATGTTTTTTTCTTCTCGTCGTACCTGACCTCGAGCGGATCGCGGTGGCTGTACCTTGTATTGGCGATGCGTACCATCTGAGATATCGAATTGCTCGACTACCACCCGCCTTGCTGTGCCGTGCGCATACGTAGACGGACGAAGAGGAACCGAATTCCAATTTCGAAAAAGAGGCCGTGTACATGACATGCCGTCAGTCATCTCGGGAGAGTCGCCTTTGTCGACGTCTTTGAGAGATTGGCTTTCTAGGAGGGAAGCGGAGAGCTTGGATCCTAGGAGTTTGTACGGTTGCTGTAGGCCTTGGGAGCGATCCTGGGATTCGGCCTCAAGCACCGTTGTAGTCACTCTATCGACATCCTTCTCTGCTAATTGCTAGTAAGGGGGTTGAATCTCCGATGGGCTGTACGGGACCTTGCATGCCTAGTGCTCTATACGTTGCATCTCAGCATCAAACAAGACGAGTAGATGAGACCCCAATGACCCATGGAATAGTATAGAGCCGCGGCGAGCATTGAACTTGATGCGGTATTCATCCTGGGGGCTATACTTTGTTCCCAATGCGGTAACCCTGATGCTTCAACATGCCTCCCCTATATCATCTTCATGCGACAAGAACCAAGTTTTGTGTTTCAGCGGGAATGTACTGGACTTCTCGTCCATCTACCAGCAGCGCACAAGGCTTTGTTTCGTCCGGCAAGTCCACCCGCTTGGAATATATCGGACGCCCATCGAAGCGACCATCATGGGCGTACCTGCTACTCTTCCCTGGACCAAGGCGAACGACGACACCAAAAGCCTTAAGAGGCAACAGCACCTGCAAATATCCTCACCTCTCAGATATACCTCTGCAATCACTATCCTGGATTCCACCAATTCGATCAGAGGGCCATCAGCTCTCGCAGTGTCCAATCCCTCGTCCACCGTTTGCTTCCCATCACTTTTAGCGCCTCCTAACCACCTCCACTGCTCCTACCAAGCCGAAATCGTACATCCGACAAGCAGGCGTGGCAAATTCCGGATCGTTGAAACCATGCGTACATGGACCTAATGGCTTCCGATAGTTCTGCACTCGAAGATTCATCGATGCAGCATGTGTCCACCCACATCAACTGCATGTCGTCTGCCCAGTGCTTGGTGACAGCATTCCTGTATCTTGTTAGACTCAGACTTGCTTTTCGTGGCGCGTTTTCGATTGACAAACTCTTGATATTTGACTTGTTCACCCTCCCGCCGATGTGAGAAGATCGCATCAGGTGGTATAGGAGAGACTTCGTACTCGTGAGATGTGGGGCCAGCCGGGAAGAGGAGGCGCATGTTGCTGTAGGATCTTACGTGGGACTTGTGGTAAACAGCGAGGCGCTATATGTCGCATAGTTGGCGCGACTAGTGGGTATGGCCAGGTGCTTGTTTTGCCGCTCGAGTGGCTGTATGGCGCAACATTGTAGAAGTGGGTGAGACACGGCCAGGCTGGGCCAACATGGCATGGGGGCGGCAACCTGCAAGTGAGGTCCTATCCACGCGAGGCGGTTAGCCGGGAGCCGAGTTACACGGATATAGCACAAGAACGTAAGATTCAGAGAACAGCTCTAGCGTATATACATCATAGAAACAAGTCGGAGAAAGAGTGCTTCTTCGCAGTGTCTCCTGAAATGTCGCAGAATGATCACACGTCCGTCCGGCGGAAGAAGGCGGATACAGGTTTACACTGAAAAGGACAAGTTGTGTTTTCATATCATGTATTCGTGATGCACACGTAAAGGAATCTGCAATCAACCAAAGGTAGCAGCATGTCTACCTACCATGATAGCCTTCGCCGACGCGACGTAGATGAGCATCAAAAAGACTAGCCCGCGCTTCGAAAAATATCCACAAGTGCGACTAAACTACCCTGCACGATGAACATGTAAAGAGCCCGATTCTCATAGCCTCAGCCTAGAGCTCAATCACACCCTGCTCTTGCTGACCCATTCCGAACCAGCTTCCGAAGGTGTTCCACCCACTCTGTTTCTCACCTGGCAACTGGATGCCATCAATCTCCTCCCGGGTGACGCTGTACCACTCTTCCTTCGGGATCCATCCAATGTATGCGCGGTCTCCGAAGCCTCCGATCCAGTATATCTCCTCGACGACCAGGCGCACCCACTTGCTCTCGTGGATGCCCGAGCCCGGCAGCCACCACGCAGCATCCGGGTGTTTCTTGACGTAGCAGGCTGTCACACCTAGCTTCTTGATAGCGTCCATATCAATGTCCTCGAGACGACCCACGAGCGAGAAGCGGGGCAGCGATGCAGGACTGCGCCATTTGTTGTCCCGAGGGTGCCATCGCATGCTCAGGGTGATGTTGGAGCCGGCATCTACGTTCTTGAACGACGTGGCGATGGTGATGGCGAGGATGGTCGGGTTGCCTGAGTCGGATTCGCAGTCACCAAAGTAATCCATCAAGCCTATGGGCGCGCCTCCGACATCCGAGGGCCGCTGCTCGGTAGTGTGGGTCTTGGGGAAGACGGTGGAGAGGGTGCCAATGGTCTCTAGCCGCATGATCCTGCGGGCTTGGACGGCGGACTCGTGGACGGTGGGGATCTTGAAACCAGATGCATCGTTGGAGGACGGGTTCGCGAGCAAGTGCTGTGGTGATGGCAGGTTGGATGCTGCAGTGAAAGAGGCAAGGCCGACGAGGGCAGTTTGGAGACGCATCTTGCTGAAGTCTGGACTTGAGTAGCTTGAAAAGGGAAAAGAGTGTTTGCAGAGCTAGGCAGATACGACGAGCTGTCGGCGGAGGTGGTGGTTGATGGCAAACAGCGACGCGTCCAAGCGAAGCTACGGGATGTATCATGCGCATCATGCGACCCTCCAACGGCGGCAGGGATCTCGGGCTGGGGCCACGATAAAGTCGGTCGCGGAAGGCATGACGGCGACTGGCATGGCTTTGATTTAGTGAAGAGCAGCCAGACAGGTCAAGGCTGTGCTGTGTAAAGGTAGATTGAGGATCATTGGGGATGTTCGCGTGTCTAATCTGTACTGCGTTCCACTTGGTGATGGCTCGCATTATCTTATCAGATCATCTCTGTACAGCTGTAGAAGCGAGACGAGGCGAGGCGCCTATGTTCACGCTTGGAACCCCCAGAAGCCACCGCAGCTTATATGATAGACTACATCTCAACATTGCCATTCATACATGTCCTGCCGAGTCTTGCATCGCGCGCAAGATGTCATATTGAATAGATGTGACCGAGCCACTGGAATTAGTGTTGACACTCTGCGATGCGCTAGCGTCACACGTGATCTCGGCTAATCCGGTGAGCCGCTGTCCACAGCCCTGGAGTCATTTTGACCCTCACGTCGCCGCCCAGTCCTCGAACACCCAACGACCGCAACCTGTACGTATTCCGTCCATTCCTACGAGTACACCTGCATCAGAACCGAAGCCTTGCGAAAAAGAAGACTTCAACACCCCGCACCCGACGCTCGAAAACTACAAGGCAGACCGCTAATTGGACTTTGCCACCACACAGACTACTTCGAACGACTCATCTCACCCATCAACCACCGCAAACATGGGAAAGGTTCACGGATCCCTCGCTCGTGCCGGAAAGGTCAAGTCTCAAAGTAAGTCTTGGCCCATGTGGAACGGTTGAAGAACGTCTGCTAACAACGCACAGCCCCCAAGGTAAGCTCGTCCCCGTCGATACATACACGCCTCCTCGACCGACACCGACACGCGGAAGAATGGTAGCGCGACAACCACGAAGGCGGATGGAATCGATTTGGATGACGCACAGTCGACTGACACACGACACAGGTTGAGCCCCAGGAGAAGAAGAAGACCCCCAAGGGCCGCGCCAAGAAGAGGCTCACATACACCCGCCGCTTCGTGAACGTCACCATGACCGGTGGCAAGCGCAAGGTCAGCAGAGAATGGAGTCCTGCGTGATGGGCAAGAGCTGACATGTCTTAGATGAACCCCAACCCTACCTCATAAGCCAAGCATGAGAGGTCGGGCGAACGAAATGAGCACGATGAGCTAGAGAATACGGTCATGAATTCGGTTTCCTCAGGATGGCTATGACTCTGGATCAGAGGGAGTGGGAATCACGGACGTCGCCACGGCGCGTTCCTCAGCAGCAGCAGCATGATCCCACACTTTGGGATGATGGGGGCATATTCATGGCGTACATGTACATTCTGCTTTTTGCACAGCTGCATCACGAAATCTAGTTGCTTGTGTTCCCAATGTTGGCCGTCTTGACTGCGTACTCTGCGTTGCCCTGAATCGTGTTTGCAGTTTCCGAATGATTTTGCTGATACTTGTTGACATACTACTACTTATATGCAATGCTTCTATATTACATTGCTTGTAAACAGGCTTGCGCACACAGCAGTACCCAGTCAATGTCGCGGAAAAAGCTACCTAGGCGACAGTGGGAGACTGTCCGGCAGTGGCGATAAGCTCGAGACAAGCTTCTTTCTACAGATTCCAGAAGACTACTAGCATCCTAAACTCTGCACTAATCGTCTGTACAATGATTTCCAAGTTCTGCATCGTAGATCACGGACGGTAATGCCTGCGGCGGGAACGGCAGGTCCAAGCGGCGGTCTACGTCACACGCGAACCTCACTCCACCGAAGGTGCAGGAGCATCGTCTAACCTCACTTTCTGAGCGATCACGTACAACACGCACAGCAATCATGTTCAAGCGACTATTTGGAGAGGTAAGCAAAGCTTGCATTGTTTCTAGGTGTCACCTCCTAACAGTCTCTAGCACGGCGCAAAGAACGTCGTGACGCTCTTCCACGCGCCCTCGAACCAAGCCTCCACCCGCGTCCTCACCCTCCTCAAACAAGCCAACGCACAATCTGTTGCGCATGCGACTGAAGACCAGGCCAGCTCTCACAAGGCGCAGGATAAGGCTGAGCGCACAGAGTTCGAGCTCGATGTCACAGAAGCCCCACCGACAGCCGATCAGCTCAAGAACATCCTGGACTACTTGGGCGGACCAAGCGCGGCAGGCAAGGTAATCCGTGGGGCAGAGAATGAGACTGATGCCATGAGGAGGTTAAAGGCGGATGGAGGGGCGTTTCAAAGACCGCTTGTCGTGGACTGGAACCAAGGAAAAGCTAGTACGTATCTGCAGAAGAGATCAGAGCTTGTCTGTGCTGACCTTTACAGTCGTCGGTGAGAACGAGAGCGAGATTATGAAACTGATACGCTCGGTACCGAAAGAAACGGAGTAAGTGTAGGAGGCGGAGAGACATGACCTGTACTATACCCACCCCACTCCACTCAGCTCGCGATCCCAGGATTTACAAATTGGACAGGGTTGCTTAGTCTTTGAGATGAGTTCCGGGCCCAGCAGCTCCCAAAACTTCACCGCTAGTAGCTCGGAAAGAGACATGCGGCTGGGCGACGGGTGGCTGCATCACCAGTAGGACCATGGGACACTGGTCCAGCACGTGCATATGTAAAACATGTCTTACAAAAGCTTCTTTCAACTTGTTCTAAAGTGTGAGTATGGTGTCCTTCTATCGCTCCTCATATCTTCATGTTTCGATACTTTCCACATTCTTGGTGAATATCCTCCTTCTCCATCAGTCCCTCTCCAGCCATTCCATATCCTTGCATCTCGTCCCACAGCTGCATGTGATGGCCAATGGCATGAGTAAAAGGCCGGCGCGCGGAGCGCTTGCAGGGCGTCCATCACTCACGCTCACCTCCTCTTTCTGGTAGCGCCAAGGCCTGATGCTCCTTCCACCTGGAGCAGCGAGGAACATTTGTTTGTTGAACTACTCTCGCTACTTCTACTAGTCTCTCCTCTCTCTCGCCTTTTTCTTCTTCGCAACTGCGCTGTCCCACGGCTGTTGCTTCTGCTCCTACCGCAGCTGTCATTCCTCCGAGGGAATCCGGCGGCGCCCAACTCCTTCTTCCCTGCAAAGGCCACCCCCAATTATTCAAGCAAAAGCCTTAACCACACTTGCGTTTCTCTTATCGAGCCCACTGTGCGCCCAGCTATGTCGGAGTCCGCCCATCCACTTGGCACTCCGCCTGCTACAGCCACGCCGACTTCAACAGCTGCAGATGAGCAACCTGCGCTTTCCGCTAAATTGAACAATTCTGTCGTCAATGCAGTCAACGATGCAACTAGAGATACGAAGTTCGGCCCAGGCGCCGGTCAGGCTTTCTTTTCTACAGGGCTTGGTGCCTGCGCCCCTCGTTCGCCAGGTAACATTCGCCGGCCTGTTATCGCACGCAGCGTCCAAGATCCCGCGGTTGTGGTGCAGGCGGCAACGTACTGGCAGGTCAAGTACAAGAGCCAGTAGGTAGCCTGTCGCAAGCTAGCTTGGAATGATGCTGACTCCTCTAGATGTCTTTGTATTCTCCCCTCACAAGGATGGACCGTCGAAGACCTCTGGGATGCCGAAGATCTTCATGTAGAAGGCAGGAAGTTCTGCGAGGAGATGTTGACCTTCATCTCGCGGAACACCTACTACTGGGCGGATAGATTCGCTAGAGACTGGGCGCAAGCGCATCCTGATCGAGTCGACTTCACCGGACTTGAGATGGGGAACGTCTATGATATCGATGATCCGCTTGACATCGTTGACCAGATCTTCATCTTCGGCGAGCCTATTGACTTCCCTCGCGTGTTCCTTTGGCACGTTGCTTACATCTTGATCACTACCCGGACCGAGGCGAACAAGGCAACTGATGCGACACGTCGTATGAGCCTGGCGCCACGAACATGTGCTGAGGGTCAGAAGGCCGCCAATGGAGAGGCGGAGGCCTTATTTACCCCTATTGATGCGTCCAACCAGAAGAAAACCAGTAAGAAGAGTCGAAAATATCACGATTTCGACCCAGCAAACTGACAATGCCGACAGAATCTTCGTCTGCTGTCGAAAAGCTACACCTCACGGCAACCATGGCTTCCGGAGCGCCAGATCTGTCCAACACGCGTCCTGTATCTCAGCGCGTCCCATCGCAGGGTCACGTACGCCCTGGAGGCCATCTTAATTTGATGACGGGCGGCGATGCGGGTGTCGTCATGGGACCCTCTAGGGCGTCTCCCAATACGCATGCGCCACCCTTGATTGTTCCAAAGGCCAACCGCAACATGGGATCTGGGCCGTACGGCCAGCCTCACGGCTGGGTCGAGAACAACAACCGTACCATGTACGGAGCGTACCCGCGGCAACTCTCTGGTACTATGCCTAGCATGCAGCCACCCCATCTCTTGTCCCCACAAATGGCAATAGGCCAACACATTCCACAACCGATGATGACGGGTTTATCACCGTACGTACAATTGGCTCCTTCTGGGTACGGCTTTCAGCAACCTGACCCTGGAATGATGCCTCGTGCACACATCAACTACCAGCAAGGCATGCTACAGACTCAGCCTATGAACCCCGCATTTCACCATCAGCCAAATGGCCAGCATGTCTCCATGGGCGACATGACCAACAACATACACCATGTACATAACATGATGTATCAACATCAGGACCCTCGCGCCCCGATGCCTCGTCGTACTAACCAGCGCAATACCCAAGACCTTTTCGATCCTTACGGTGGCAACAATCCTAGGTTCAATGGTGCGCCAGGATACAACAACGGGGGTCGGAAGGGTGGCCATAACGGTTTCGTGCCTCAGCCTGGTCGTGGACGTAAGGTGTCGAACATGGGTGGGCGCGACGTGTATAACAGGTCCAACGCTGATTACGATGCCAACGTACCACCCGGCGGACCTCGCAATTCTGTCCCCAACGCTCGACGTCGTCTTTCTGAGGACGATCCGACCATCACTGGCGACTCTGTCTCTGGTTGCGGCCCTACATGGATCGGACCAAAAAACTCGACCGTCAATGAGCTTTGGATCGGAGACTTGCCGCCAGATGCTGGTGAAGACGAGCTCATCCAGCTGTTCGAGCAGACCGTTGGTGTTACAGCCACTGCAATTTCCTTGAGGAGTAGGTTTCCGCAAAATGGTACTCATGCTTTTGCTACGTAAGTCTTCTCGTCGTTGCCTCTCTGAACTCGCTAACGCTTCTAGATTTGCTTCATCTGCGGACGCTAAGGCGGCTTTGGGCATCACAAAGTTCACTCCCCAGCTACGTGGCGGTCGCCTCACCGTGACAGTACCGAGGCGTTTCTATCAAAAGGACATACCCTTAACCTCGAGTTACTTTGATCAGACGCAAATCGGGCAGTCAGCCAACCAAACGAACCGCGCCGGTGCACGCATGCTGACCCAGCAAGAAAAGAAGGCTGTTGGGGACACAGACCCAGACCCGGCTATGGCGGACGGAAATGCATCATACTCTCCCCAGGATGCTAGAAGCGGCCTGTCGAAGAAGCCCTCTACGCAGTCGGAAGCCGTTGACTATCCAGTGACAGGAAATACTGTACTTGAGATGCCCAAACGCCAGCAGAAGTCCCCTACGAAGAAGAATAAAGGCAAAGCCAAGCGCGAATCGCCACTTAGGAAAGCCAAGCCAACAGAAGAGAACATCAAGACGTCCGAGAAGCTGAACGTCGATGATCTAGCTATGACCAAAGAGGATCGGTCTGGCAAGGAGCTTATCCATACGGTTACTGAGCTGATGAATCCAGCAAGTGCTGATTCCGCTACGTTGATTCAGGACCCTATAGCTCTTACGACTGACGCTATCCTCGCTGCTGGTAACTCAAAAAACGCACTGCACAGCTTGAATTTACAGCCATCTCAAGGTTCCAAGGCCTCCGATACTGTGTGTAACAACGAGGAATCACCAACAGAGCCCAGCTCCGATGTCTTGCCTGCCTTCATGGGCGTCCAGTCTATGGTTTCAGAGACTACATCTGACACTATCTCTGTTGCTGAAGGTAACAAGAACACAAGTGCCAAGCCCTCCAATACAGCTTCGAAAGAGTCATCCTCGTCATTAGCAGATGACAGCGTCTCGGAAGATGATGCCAAGAACGACACTAGCTTCCATTCGGCGCCAGAAGTTCAGCCTGAGTCTGTGCAAGTAGAGCCTCAATCAAAGGTTGAAGACAAGGCAATGCCTTCGAAACAGGGTACCGCTACACTAGATCCGCTCCTGGTTTGCAATAGCTAACACATGTAGATGTCTCAGAATCACCGCCTATGGCTATCGAGACCGGTCTGCGTAATCTCCAAACACGACATACTCAACGCTCTTGCACTCAGTCCGAAGGATCCGTATCAATGTTGCCGGAGGAAACGACTGCGCCCCAAGTTCCAACATCGGACAGTGCGCAAGAGCCCGAAGCGAGCACCACCAGCGATGCTGCACCCGCCTCTACTCTAGATAGTGAAGCAACGTCCACAGCTGCAGAGGTCTCACCCACCGATGTGACTAAGAAGGCTGGTGCTCCGCAGATGCAGTCACTCCACCCGTTTGCAAAGAACAAGTCCCAGGCAAGGAAAGAAAGGGAGGCCAAGAAGAAGCAACAAAAGGTGAGTTTCCGAGGTCTTGAATACGCATGAGAAAGACGCTAACATTGTATCCTTGAATCTGCAGAAAGGGGATACCGAGCGTACCGCCAAGGCAAAGGCCGAGAAGGCCGCATCCTCCAAAAAGCCGAATGAAGGTCTCACCGTGCAGCCCAACATTGGGTCGCTTACGGACTCCGCAAACTCATCCACGGCCACAGACGCAGTCGCTAAACTGGATGTGGCTCATATTAATTCCAACAGTGGTACAACTATAGGAAACAAGAAGTCCAAGGTGAAGGCAAAGGCACCAACAGCGCGTGCCAGCTCCGCAGACCGCGAGATTAGGGTCGATAATGAGGAAGAGACTGGTAAGCTCGATGGTGCTATCAAAGATTTCAAGGAAATTTTTCCAGTAACTCACAAGGCGGGAAAGACGAAGGTCCCCAACGCCGAAACAGTCGAGCAGGAATACTCGGATCGTTATGGGTCAGCATGGGTTACTGAACCCACTCCCTCACGTGCACCGCTCGCTCCTCTAATGATCCCCGAATCACCGGCCCCTTCCCAGAAGATGTCCGCCCAGGAAGTAAACGCTCCCTATGAACCCACTTCCAATCAATCCACTCACATTACAGGCTCTCCAGTCCCCCAAATAGACTCAAACTCAAGTCTCACCTTTTCGTCTTCGACTACCAACGACATCGTTCCTTCCCAGCACTGTAAGTCAGAAGATTCTTGCGTCTCCAAGGCAGCTCCAAAGAACTGACGCTGCACCCAGATACGCTCCCTCTGGAGCGGATGTCTCGTAGTTCTTCCATTTCCACCCTAGTCGGAGAAGAAGACCGAATGTCACCACTTGTTCGCCTCATCCCTGTCTCCGATCAGCCCGACCCTTCGCAGCTCGCTTCTGTTTCTCCCGAAGCACCTCAGTCCGACGCTGATCTGACTGCAACACCCAAGCCCAAAAAGAAGAAATCCAAAAAGAGTAAAAAGACCGCTGCAACTACGACTGATCTTGCAAAACCTGTCGTATCTGGAGAGGCATCCGGATATACTAGCACTGGCGAGGAGTACCATACCTATGATCCGTTCACTTCGCAACTGAGCCATATCGATGCCATTCGTCGTGCTGTCAAGTATGACACTACATCTTACTTTGCACGCACGAATGCGCGAATCGAGAAGGAAGCTGAAGAGCAGAAGGAAGCCGATCAATCATCCAAAGCGCGTAAGTTCTACTTCATCTGCAACGGGGATGTGACTAACATGTACTTGTAGGTTGAAATAGCGAAGTGGGCCGGTCAGGTCGAGGCTTACTGGAAGAACTTTCCTAACGATAGGCCCGAGGATAAAGATGGTCTCACCTTCACAGACGCTGAAGCTTGGAAGGACGACCCCGATCTCAGGTTCACCTGATCAACAAACTGGTGGTATGGAAGGATACGGTCTGCTATTTTGGATGCAATGTCATTGTGCTACTTTCCTGTCTTTCCTGAGCATCCGTGGCAACGTCTTCCGCTGCTGAGGGTGGTACGATATGGTCGAGATTTGACTGGGTGGAATAATGTGAGGGAACAAATGAAATCTTGGAGACTCCAATGTCGTGTGCATGGTGACAGGAGAATCTTGGCCCTATTCCATCAATGTAGGCTCGAACCTCTCCTTTCTTGCTTGACTCGCACCCGAAGCCTTCCATGCAGACAGGATCAAGTCCACAATGGCATCCACACCCTGATCCCTCTTGACCACTGCGAATATCGTAGGACCACCCTCGCGCATCCTCCTGCTATCCCGCTCCATGACGTTCAGGTCTGCGCCGACAGCCTCAGCCAGGTCGATCTTGTTCACGACCAGCAGATCTGACTGCGTGATGCCCGGCCCACCCTTTCTGGGAATCTTGTCACCTCCTGACACGTCGATGACGTAGATGATGAAGTCGGCGAGCTCGCGCGAGTAGTTTGCAGCGAGATTGTCGCCGCCAGACTCGATGAGGAGGAGGTCGGTATTGAACTTCTGGTGTAGGTTCGTGAGGGTCATGAGGTTGACGGAGATGTCTTCGCGGACAGCGGCATGGGGGCAGCCTCCGGTTTCGACGGCGACAATGCGCTCACTATGGGCTATGTCAGACGTGTGCTAACCATCGAGATGTAATGTTTGGCTGTTCTTACGCGGGCAAGGCATTGTTCTTGGTCAGAAACTCGCAGTCTTCTCGTGTGAAGATGTCGTTGGTTACTGCGGCTATGGAGAAGCGAGTTCGAAGATGTTTGCAGAGGGCTAACATGAGCGCTGTCTTGCCAGAGCCTACTGGTCTAGGCTGGTCAGTGTCTTGTGCGTACGTCTTGCCATGTCAACCCTGCAACAGCCAGATGCCGGCCGGGCAATACAGAAACATGTGCCTGTCACACGGGGTCCTTCGTACCCTCCAATTCCAATAGTGAATGACCGGTCTTCCCAGTCTCTTCCTTCGATTATGGGCAGCTCACGCCCCAGGTAGCTCCCCGGTCCATCGAGGATCTCATGCGTATGACCGTGATCCGCGGCAGCGTGCGAATGCGACGCACCTTCATGTGAGTGGCTGTGAGACATTGCTATATTGAACCGGTAGGTAGTATGACTATCCACTAGCAGAGAGTAAGCCAGCAAGCAGGACTCAAGCTCGATATTCTCTATGGTGGGGCAGATGCGACGAGAGACGTGGGGTGCGATTCGGCGTAACCCTGGTAGCGAAGCTTCAATCAACAATACCGATGATCATAGGCTGGCAATCGACACTACGCCTCTCGCATAAACAAAGCTCGACGACCGCATCAAAGGCCAACCCATTACAACGGTGATTGTCATTACCGTAGCGCGCCACGACTCGACTCAGGCGTCCCTAAACGGAGGATCCGGGAGTGCTCGGACCACAGCTCGGAGGGATCATTGCTGCATCTCAGCTCACATCCCCTCCCTCCCCCTGCATCTTCATCACGGTCTTCGGCACTCGTTATATGGTTACCAGCTATACTTCCGCTCTTCCAATTCCACGGACCAGCATGTTCCCACATGGACCTGCCGTTCCTCATCAGTATTACAGATGGGCTTGCGTGCGCACTGGCAGTCTGGCATCAAGGGCAGTATGGCATAGCGGAGCAACTTGCGCTTCTTCAATCCTCCAATATCGCCCAGACCCGCCACACAGCCACGACAAAGGATAGGCAATTAATTTCCACGATTGTGAGAGTCCCTATGCGATAGCCCTGGTACATGCAGCAGACATGACACGGTATGTTGCGCCAAACGTACGAGGAGTATGTAAAGCCAGCGCAGCACCCGCAGTTCTGTGGACCCTGTTTTCTCCAAAACCATCGCGTTTCCAGGTTTCTACGTCTCAATCGAGATCGTGCGATTTGGGTAAATTTCCCCATACGGCTGACTTCTTCCTTGATTGAGAGTAGTTGTCCCCTTCTGAAACTCGCTCTTCGTCGCTCGCTCTCCCCTCGTTTTCTTGTTTGTTTGTTTGTGTTCGACCAGTCGACTCGCGCATACTATCTAATGTCTACAATGGCTGTTCCCTGGGATAAGCCGCAACATACCAATCTCATGCTATGGGATATTGATCGCGAATTCCAAGATGCGCATGAGGCGTACGAGCAATGGCAAGCACGCCACCGTCGCACGCGGTCCAAGTGGGCGTGTTTTGGCACGAAGAACCGAGACGATGCGGTTGGCAAAGCTCTGAGCCTGGGGCGGCACGTTCATAGGATCATGGAACAAGGCAAAGAAAGATTTGGCACGCGCTTCGAGGAAGGCGACAGTAGGTTCAATCTTCGATACGGAAATTGTAGGAACTGACCATGCGTAGCAAAATGCAACACCATCCTCTCAGCGCAACTCCTGCGCATCCAATACGAAATCAGACAACCACTCTACGAAAGCGTCTTCTCCTCAACTCCAATAATACCCATCGACGATATAGTTACCATTGCTAAAAGCACCCGCCGCGCTTGCCTTACTGCTCTGCGCGAGCAATACGCTCGTCTGGAATCACCGATCCTATCTCCTGTTCTGCCTCCCCCGCGCTTCAAGGTGGAGTTCTGCCCGTTCGCAGACAAACTTCGGAAGGATCTCAAGAACTCCAAGTCGAGCACATTGCGAGCGAAGAAGGCTTCACCCTACGACAAATACGATGACCGAGAGATCTGTCCGGAATGCGATGCATGCATCTCCGTCGCCGCCCATTCCGGACTCCC
The DNA here is from genome assembly GCA_002796735.1 of Alternaria brassicicola. Taxonomy (NCBI): domain Eukaryota; kingdom Fungi; phylum Ascomycota; class Dothideomycetes; order Pleosporales; family Pleosporaceae; genus Alternaria; species Alternaria brassicicola. The sequence goes on from PHFN01000029.1 coordinate 591,467, forward strand.
TGCGTACAGATGCATACTCTTCACCTCGCACATTGCGCTAGACCCCATGGCGACCGACGACAAAGCGACCTTTGCATGCAACAGCTGCTACAAGACCTTTGACGACTCATATGCCTTTCTCGACCATTTCTTCCAAAAGCAGATTGGCAGTGAGAGGAGTTGCTTGCGACTGTCCGTGCAAAGAAGCTCAAGCTGGTTCTTGAACGAGCAGTTCCTCGAGAGCGATCCTTCAGTTGTTGAGCAGTGTCTGAAGAATTGTATGGCAAGAGAGACCATGCGGGGTAGAGGCCACAAGAAGATGAGGAGTCAGATCACTATACGACAAGTACATTCGAGAGAAGGCGACTGAACTTTCCGGGACCCGACATTACAGCACAATCCACCAACTACACCATGAGTTGCGATGACAAGACGACTGCATGCGAGCAACATACGTGTATCGGCATCACGCGACATTATGACACAAACACGCCCGTCGGTATTACCAACTACACATTCGGGTTTAAACGCCACAATAGAGACCCTACATATGGCATCCCGCCCCGCAAAAATGTTCTACACAAAAGACGAAGCCTTTGTATGAACGCGGACGGTGCATCGTTTTGCTTCTTCATCTTTCTCGCACCATATACGCTTTTTTGTACACCTACGTCTATACTGTCACGTCTAATGTCGTAATGTCTTTTCCAAATACTTTGGGGTCGTAGCATAGCACGATACAACCGACCATATGCTTACAGTCCAATATCAAAACTATTGCGCAATTCCACTGTCGAGAAGAGCATCAGTTCTCTCAACCCTGCCTGCCCAACTGATGCACAACGTGAACATCAGAAGCTCTTTTCTACGTAGGAACCGCTTCATGATCAAGTTTGAGTGTGGATCATCTTGTCGCATAGACCAGGCGAGCCGTGATATCCGTTGCCCAGACACGCGTCAGATCGATCAAGTTTCACATTGGGTGGCTACGATGGTCATCAAGGCATAACCACCGAAGAAGGAAAAAAGAGAAGGGCCGAGAAACTTCATCATCCCTCGGGCCGTTTTTTCCGAATGTAAGATTGCGTGCCTAGGTCGAAGTCGCTCACCATCGCCCCAGTAGGTGAGATGTAACTATAGTACTCGCGTCCCCCCGGGCTACACAAGCACTTTGGACGAGACGGATTTGAACCGACGCAACCTCTACAAATCATCACTAAACGCGCCCCGCGAAGGAGAGGGTGCTGCCAACTGCATGCCCGCAAACATGCGTCATCTACAATGAATCCTATCCAAGGGAAAGCCTTGGGCCTGCATCGAGCCCACATACCTGTCCCGTATCCGCCGCCATCGTTGTCTCCGCCCCGGAAGATGAACGTGACGCGCAAACTATCTGAAACGTTGCTCGGCGAAACCCACAATCACCCGACTTGGCTTCTTACTGTACGGCAGATCCCTGGAACATCATTATTGTTCCGCTCACGTTCTTGTACGAGGGCAGAGAAAGGGGGGGGAGGGGGCTGATTCTCCGCCTGATTCTTGGTGTTTTGAGTGCTAATCACTTTGTAGCTTTTTTTTTCTTTTTCGCAATGTGCTTTGGTTTGGGGTGGAAGTGCGTACCGTGTGTGGTATTAATGTACAGCATATCCCCATGCATAGAATTTACAACCAAATTAGTGTGCAAGCTAGAATAGTACTGGGATACTTGGTTTTCGTCCACCGGATACGCACTCTGTCTTATGACTTTGCTCTACCCGTGATGAATGCTTTTTTTTCTTTTACAGAAAAGGTTTTCTTTTGCACCACATGAGACTGAGCGGAGACTGTGGAGGCGTGGCGTAACGTTGGTCATTCGCGGCGGAAACTGGGCGGGATTGGCGTCGCCTTGGGCGGCAGGTCTGCCGCGGGAGGGGAGGGGGATGCGTGTTGCGGTGAAGATGAGTAAAAGTCAAGTTTGGCTTTCAGCGCTCTGCTACTCCGCCATCCCATGTGCTTGTAATTAGATTGGATCGGGCTGTCGGGCTAGATGGGTGTCCGCTGTATGATGCCCAGGGCTATGCTAGGAGTCCTGTGTCTGCATGTGGCGTCTTCGAAAGCATTGGAGGGGTGCGGAGTAATGTGTGCGTGTGCGCCAGTCTGGTTCCTTGGGTAGTGGCTTGGAAGCGCAGTCTGCCTGCTTGGAAGGTCAAATTAGGAAAGCATCTCGTACGAGGTACGTTCACATGGGATTAGACGACTGCTTGCAATGAACATGTGTAGATGGAGAGTTGATGGTGTAGAGATGTTGGTATAATTCGAGTAAAATGGGGTATATCATGTCGAGCTTCGTCCGCTCTCCTACTCTTCATACAGAGAGGCCCAGTAACGCCGCGCTGTCGTCCAGATCAGCGTCCCCATCATGTCCGTTGCCCTTCAAAACAAAATTACGCCATGGTATATGCCGCTTGAACATCGCTCGCGCCGTCACAGGACAAACGTGCAAAAAAACAAAAAAACACGTCGTTGGAGTGATAAGCCTCCTCTTCAAACAGTCGTCTCTCGCAATCCTCTCGAAAGCCATCGTTCCCACCAGTTCCGCACACTAACGATAGTCTCTTTGCCATCATTGTGCCCGTCATGACCCCCAGGGTCCCCTAATATCGACGAAAAGAACCAGAATCCTGCGGCAGTCCATGCAGCTACCGCAACACCAAATGCAACAAGGGGTGAAAACAGGTTGACGACAACGAGCATAGGCGCACTGTAGCCGGTTGTTGAGTCGTGCGAATAGACCAAGTGTAGTTGGAGGTTGAGGGCTGGTGCGAGGAAGACTGTAATTTGTTCCGATAATGGTGGGCGTGTGGTGCAGAATCGCAGGGGCGCTAGGACGAGCGAGATCAGGAGAGCGATGAGGGTCCAGAGAACGATGGCGCCGGAAAGGAAGGCACATGGGCCGCAGAGCCAAAACTAGACGTTTGTTAGCCATATTTACTGAGAGCGTAGAGATGATTATCCGCATACCAACAACTGCCACGCCTTTTCCTCTGGGCCTTTCTCATGGTATGCGCCTTTGTCGTAGACGATGGCGTCGCCGTCTAGCCCGGCCGCAGACGCGCGGTTAGGGGATCGGCCGCGGTGGGACGAACCGTAGCCATGCTTCTCAGGATCAATATGCGCTTGTGGAGGATAGTGTATGTTTCCTTGTTCCGTGTCCGATCTGCAATATCGGATCTCGGGTGTGGAGTTGCGTTGTTGTCGTATCGACGAGATGCTGCTGCTGGGGCTTGGCGCAGAGGAGGCCTTGGGCGAAAATGGGTGCGACGAAATGACCGAATCATGGCCACGGCCTAAACTCGACTTGCTGTGGCGGTCTATGCCAAGGCTGTGTTGTCGCTGATACGGCTCCTTCTCGTTGTATGCGTAGTTGTACTCGTCGGATGGAGTGCTCGTCGAGAGTTGGTGCTGCGGTTGGCTCTGCTGGGAGGGTGTGGCCGAACATGGCACCGGCGGACGCTGGGATTCCATTGCCGGCAATTGGGGGGTCGACGTCACTGCTTGACGGGCATTAGACGACGCTTGGAGACTTGCGAGGTCGATGAGGTGCCGGGCATGTTATAGAAGAAGCGGAGGCTTCCCTCAGGAGAGGCAAGACTCTTGTTCCATGCAATTACGCTCTCAAGACCTTGGGAGAAGGTCTTGGGCTTGGCTTTGATCCCCAAGGCTCGGCATTGCGGCTGGGCAGAGCATCGCAAGACGACAACGGCCAATCACGGCTCGCAGGGGAGACCCAGCGCAACTCTCGTCCAGGCGCCGCTGAGGCCGAAGACGGATTCACGGCAGCAACCTGTCCTGGTGCTATTGGAGCCCCCCAGCTTTCACCTTGGTCATCTTTACCCTTCGTCTTGGCCTGCGCCGACGGTGCTGAGGGAACGCTGAGCAAACGGACCGCCGCATATTGGTGCTCACTGCCTTGTGCATTGTCCTCTAAGAACACGCCAAGCCGGTAACAAGCGCTACCACGGTCCCGTCCAGGGCGTCCGCTGGCTGCGCAATGTTTAGCCTAGGAAATATCGAACCTAGCCATCTTGCACTCTTGTACCACAGGCGTGCGCAGCAACTCTCCACGCGAATTCAGTGCCCCTTCTCCAATCTGCCCAGGCACTCGATGACGGGCACAGAAAGACGCGGCGGGTTGCGGTCCTGTGGTGCAACGTCGCGAGCACACTCCCCGTGTCGCATCGTCTGGACCAAGTCGGAGGCGGCGGAATGCATTTAATAGCGCTTGTTGGCGGAAATAGGTGCAGGCTGCTTTGCTGAGTCTGAACACGGACTCCCAAGCGTGGCTGAAACCAAGTTGGTCTTGCTGATCTCCATCTTGGCGTTGGCACATGAGAAGCTCAAATACTCTGTTGACGGCGCCAGCTGTCCTGGCAGACGCTCGATCCATGTCTATCATCATGTGATTTACTTTTGCCATCATCAGCCCATTGCCTTCTCGGCATGCTCTTCGCACCCTGATCGAGAAGACAACACCGACCGGACTGAACCTACCGTATCTTTGGTACTACCTTCACACGGCAACTTCCGATGGCGAGCCGGAAGCGCTCGAATGACGTTAAATGCGAGCTTCATTGCGTCCATGGCATGCTAATACGCATCGACGAGCCATGTTGCGATACGCCTTCTGCTGTAGCTGCGGCCACAAACGGTGCTAATACACCGTGTTGCCATCACATGGACGAATGGCTGAGTTCTGTCCCCACGAGCTTAGCGACGTGCCAGGTACAATATTGAGAAGAGATGCCAGCTGCAAAGGCAAGGGTCAGCTAGCACTGTGAAGGATGGAATAGAGTGTTGAGTGGGGTGTTGTTGCATTGGGGATGGAGCTGTGATGTCACTTGATGTGATTGGATGTCACCATGGAGGGAACGCACATGGCAACGTCAACAAACAGCAGTTTTAGTTTTGGTGACATGTATGAATCTGCGGATAATCTAATCTCATCTCTGTCGGCTGAATGACATATTTGTGTGCTTTTTCTTTTTCTTTTTCATAATCCTCCTACCTGATAGTGGAGATCACAACTCTTACTAGATAGCCCCCCCCCCCCCAATGCGCAAGCCAAGTTTGGTAAGAATGACCTAGACACCCCTCCGACCGCCAACTAGCTTCATGCCTTCCCGCATAGCATCTGTCAGCCGGCTCATGACCAGCTCTTTGATGCCCTTCTTCTCCGGCTTGGGCATGAAGCCCAGCTCAATCAGGTAACTGATATAGACGCCTACAGTGTCCTCAGTCACCGCGCCACCCTTGCTCCAATCCTCACCTGTCCATGCCTCATCCTTCTTCAGAGCTTCCGCCGCATTCTTGTCGTCGAGCTCAGGTGCCTTGGTATCAGCCGGCAGGTCTCCAGTCACAAAATGGTATAGTGGTAGAAGAGCATTCTCCGCTTTCGTGCCGGAACGGTCCGAGACATATGCTTCCATGTTTTGTTTCCATTCGGGATAGGTGACGAGAGGCACACTGTAACCAAAGTTTTCGAGGGCGCCCAAGAACTCGTTGAAAGTGATGCGGGGGTGGGAGGTGATTTGCGCAACTCCCAGCGGTGCAATAGGCGGGTTGAACGACGACGCTACAACAACGCGCGCGACGTGAGTCACGGGGACCATGTTGATAGTGTTTGTGATATCAGGTCGTGATTTGAGTTGGATGCAGCCCTTGAGGATACGTATGAGGAAGTCGTCGGTGTTGGTGGTACCGTACTCTGGATCTCCCAAGACATAACCGGGACGGATGACGCACCCACTCAAACCTTTCTGACCAGCTTGTTGCGTAAGATACTCCGCTGCCCACTTGGACTGGCCGTAACCGGTTCCCAAGCCCTTACGGGCACCTTCCAAGTCATCTTCCTCAGGGACACCTGTACCGCCATTCGCCAGGCTCTTCTCAGACAGCTTTACAAAGTAGTCAGTGTCAAGTACTGATGTCGAGCTGACAAGGCCGAAATTCTTTGGTTTGCCCGCAGCACACATCGAGAGCGCAGTCATGGTGGAGATGACATTGGGCCCACGGAGTCGCGAGTATGGCAATACCCAATGTACCAACGCGCCATTGTGAATGACAACATCGACCGAGTCCACCAGTTTGTTCCACGTGTTTGGTTCAAGGCCGAAGTTCTCCTTTTCAAGATCGCCAACGAGTGGCTCTAGGCGCGATTCCCAGCTATCTTCCCAAATACCGTATGCAGAGCACGTCTGCCTGACACGCCCAAATGCAGCATCAATGTCTTGCGCGCGTACGAGTACAGTGACTTTTCCAGGTCTAGACAAGACGTCCCGTAGGATGTAAGCGCCCAAGAAACCTGTCGCACCAGTGAGGAAAGTATGTACTTCTTCCTTTGGGTTCAACGGTTCCCTAGTTTTGAATTCGGTCAATCGGCTCGCGAGTTCTCTGGCATCAGCAGAGTATGCCTCGTCTTCTGGGTCGTCGTCGATGGCCTCGGCGGTGTCCAGGCGCAGACCGATAGGGTCCATGGCCTGGTCGATGTTTGCTGAGAAGCCGCGCAATGTTGGGTACTGGAAGATGGTAGTCATAGGTACATCGATGTCTTTCCATTCTTGCCGGATTTTGAAGAACAGTTGTTGCGCGATGATACTATGTCCGCCAAGGTCGAAGAAGGAATCGCTTCCACTAATGCTGTCGGCGCTCACACCGCGATCACCAAGAAGCTCAGCCCAGATACTGGCCATCTTCGTCTCAGTTGGCGTCAAAGCTGCGCCCAACTGTGAAGGCCGTCTCGCACCTGCAGCTGCTAGATGCGCTGGTTCGGGGAATGGCAACGCAGGTCGGTCGATTTTGCCGTTCGGGTTCAGCGGAAATCGAACGAGTGGGACAATGATGGATGGCACAGCATATGCGGGGAGCTTCTTCTTCAGATGCTCTCGCACATCATCTCGTAGATACTTGAAGCGCTTCAATAGCGTGACCATGCTAGTGTCATCGACGGAATCGCTGTCTTTTGCACCACGCTCCTCAAGCCAGTCATACCAACGCTTCATCTCAGGAACGATGTAACCTGTAATGTTAGTTGTGTTGATTGTCACGAGGAAAGTTCAGACTTACTGACTAGTGTTGGCTCCTCATAGGCGTCGCGCTTCAACAGTGTAACGTTCTCGCGCACCAAAGGATGAGCGGAGAGATGCGAGTCAATCTCACCAAGTTCAATACGGAAACCTCGGATCTTGATTTGCGAGTCGACTCGACCTGTGCAGTGTACGTTGCCATCCTCCGAGTAATGGCCCAGATCACCAGAGCGATAGAGTCTGTCTCGTGGACCTTTGTAAAACTCTCGCCAAGGTTCAGCGGCACCTTGAGCCTCGACCTTTTTGTTGTCCTGGTCTACCCACTGCTGTGGGTCTACAAACCAGTTGTCGACAAACTTGGCAGCAGTCATGTCAGGCAGACCCAGATATTCCTCGGCCAGGCCACCAGCTCGTACGTAGATCTCACCACTCTCACCGGGCTTGCAAACCTTTGTCCTATCTTCGCGGTTGACTACCAAAAGCTGGACGTTGTTCATGCCACGACCAGCCGGAATGACTTCACCAATGCTATCAAGGAATTCGGGTGCCTCGGTACAGCTTGGCAGCTCGTAGTAGCTGACAGCACGTTGTGTCTCGGTGGTTCCGTACATGTTGACGATGCGTACGTTGGGTGCTAGGTTTTGTAACCTCCTGCAGTCGCGCTTGATCAACAAGTCACCCACGAAGAATGAGTGATGCAGACTAGGGAAGATTGCTGAAGCGCCTCCCACAAGGATCTGACCCATGGCAGGTGTGAGATGTGTGACTGTCGCACCATACTTGCGCATCCATTCGGCAAGCTTCTCATGCTGGATGTCCTCCTTGCTGGGCACGAGTAGTTGTGCACCAAGGAACAATGGGGTGAAGATGTCTCGCTGGATTGGATCGTGGGCGATGCCAGAAAGCATAGTGAACTTGTCGTTCTCAGACAGACCAAAAGTCTGGGCCATCCATGGGAAGTAGTGCGTCAGCGAAAAGTGACGGCCCTTGACCCCCTTGGGCTTTCCTTCCGATCCTGATGTGAATGACAGTGTGGGTGTTGAGTCTGGACCGACCAGCACTCCTGGCAGCTCGGCTTTGAGCTTCTGTTGCTCCTCTAACACGTCCTTGCCGTCCTTTGAGCCTCCAACGAGGGTTCCATCATCTTTGAGCTCGAGCGCAGGGATCTCGGTCCGGAGTTGGAGGTTGTTCTGGATGTAATTCCTGACTTGTTCTGAGAGGGGACCGGCTTCGTGAGTGGCCTTGTCTATGACTACGAGGGCGCGCGGTTGGGAAACTTCGAAGTAGATGCATTGGCGGTCTGGAGGATACCTGGTCGATGTCAGTGCGCAACATGGTATTGGGGGTTCTGGGCGTACAGTGGATCTAGTACTGAGAAGGTCGCTCCTGCCGCCAGGACAGCCATGATGGCCACTACTAGATCTACACCACGATGGGCGAAGATCATGACCACCTCACCTCTCTGCACGCCATTTTGCACCAGATGATGGGCTA